>JAYKKT010000064.1:0-600000 GCA_036023115.1 Brasenia schreberi | reverse complement strand
TTTATTTTCATTAAAAAAACTTATAAAAATAGTTTTTTCATCTATTTCTTATATCATCATTTGCCACTAAAAAATTTTCATCCTCGTCCTTAATGCATCGAACATAATTAAGATCTTTAGTTTTCTTATCTCTAGCCCTAGCTATCCTAAAAATATCTCTTTCACACTCTTTTTAGTTGAGTTTTTTTATATAAATCCTCCCAAATTTTAGCTTTTGCTTCACTCACGGCCTTTTTCGCTTCCTTCTTTGCTTTATTATAAGCCTCTAAAGTTTCACTAGTTTTCTTAGCATAATGTAATTTGTAACATGCCCTCTTTGCCTTGATTTTATTTTGCACTACTTCACTCCACCACCAAGCTTCTTTTTATGCCGGTACACCTCCCTTAGATACATCTAACACATCTTTTGCCACTTTTCTAATATGTATAGCCATATTGTTCCACATATCACAGAGTATACCAACATAATTCCAAACATCTCCTTGAAGGACTTTCTGTTTAAATATATCTTCTTTCTCTCTTTTGAGGTTCCACCATTTAGTCTGAATAGCTCGATGCAATCTTTTCTTCTTTGTCCATTTTTTTATTTGTAAATCCATAACTAAAAGTCGATGTTGGGTGGTTAAGCTTTCTCCTGAAATTACCTTGAAATATTTACAACACGCTTTATCTTTTTTTTCTACAAATAAAGTAATCAATTTGTGTTTGTGATAAGCCACTCTTATAAGTAATTAAATGTTCATCTCATTTTTTGAAGATTGTATTGACTATAAAGAGATCAAATGCCATAGCAAAATTTAAAATCTCCCTACCTTCCTCATTTATATCCCCAAAACTAAGGTTTCCATGAATACCTTGATATCCTAATGCATCTTTACCGACATGTCCATTTAAGTCTCCTCCTAAACAAATCATCTCTCTTTGTAGAATCTTTTGAATCACCTTATCTAACTCTTCCCAAAAAGTTGTCTTTATACTATCTTCTAGTCCTACTTAGGGTGCGTAAGCATAAACTATATTCAAAACCTCTGCTCCTAACACTAATTTCAACTCTATGATTCGGTTACCATATCGTTGTATGTCTACTACACTCTCCTTTAAATCTTTATTTATGATAATACCAACTCCGTTTTGAGCCTTTTCTTTACGTAGCATAATTTAAAACTTGTATCCTCTATCTCCTTTGCTTTTTCTCCAACCCATTTTGTCTCTTGTAATCATAAAATATGAATCTTTCTCCGAATCATAGTATCTACTACCTCCATTAGCTTACCGGATAATATTCCGATATTCCAAGAACCAAAACGAATCTTATTATCTAGGACTAGCTCCCTTACCCCTGCATCCGTCCATAATCAAAATGCAGAGACCTCTCTGAAAATTATTTACTATATTCGGGCGGCAACGTAGTGGGACTAACTTCTTTACCCACACCCGTCCATACTCTCTCTACAATTGATTCACTACACTCGGGCAAAAATGTAGTAGCCCTTGCTTACTTATTACTGCATTCGGGCTCTGCACCACATCGCTAGGTGTGGACGTCCCAAAGGAATGCTCATAATTTTTGTAAGGTATGTTATAAAATCCGATGAAGTTTTAAGCTGGCTGTCGGAAGCCCAACACAACCCTCCTCCTTTATCCAGGCTTGGGACCGGCAATGCAAGGGTGATCCCTTACATGGGTGGAGTTAGGTGGTAGGATCAGACACCAACCGAAAATGGGATCAACTCCACTTAGCCTAGCAGCATAAATTCTTGCAACCATACCCGTCATTCGAAATGACAAGTTGGAGTCTCGACACTACGGAAAAGAGCACTAAGGCTCACTTGATTTATCCGCTCATGTAAGAATTAGAATAAATAAGAAACTATGATATAATATACATATATATATATATATGTATGTATGTATAGAGAGAGAGAACATGGTAAATGTGAACACCCCATCTATATTCAAACATCCTTAAACATCTCAACTATTTGATCGGTGAGATCATCGGTTGAAATGTAAACTTAAAATGTTCGTAGAATGCACCTCTTATTATTTTTTTTTATGAGTGTGTGCATGGACTATGCTCTCTCTATCTATCTATATATATATATAATATTCCCAGGTACCGCGTTAAGTGCATTCCTCTGGTTGAGAAGTCTGAAAATCAAGACAAACTGGAAGGTTACTCGAGAATGAGAATTCCGGATAGCTTTTCTGAATATTCATCCAAAATCTGGGGCAGAGAGATCGGATCTCCTCCGTACACCGGAAGATCTGAGAAAGGATATTTAGGAAAAAAACAAACAACAACAACAACCAAGTCTTTTCTCATAGTACATGGGGTCGGCTTCATCGATTCTAAGCCCTATTATAATTTGTGGAATACATATACATGGTAAACAAACTCCAACAAAGTTTTATGCCCGCGGTCGAAAGTGGTAAATAAACAAGTTCCATAAAGCTTTACTCAAGCTGTAGTAAATAAGTATGACAAGTTTTCCGTGGGGTCGGCTTTGGACCGGCAACCCATCCCTTACATGATCGGAGTTTTAGGAGAAAAACAAAACAAAACAAAAATGACACCAAACTTTTGTTCTTCGATTGCCATGTTATAGTAAGCAACAAAGCGATGAAATTTCTTGGTATCTATTTCCAATTGATTTTGCAAAGGGGCCATCAATATCTCACCTTTGGATCTGTCCTAGGCCTCGGCTTCCCATTACCAAGGAATCAAGCTTCAGATCTTCCACCGCATCACACAGCTTCTCCCTTGCATCACCCCAATATATCTTCGCCACTATTGACGCCTAAAGTCACATGCACCAACAATCAATGAAAATCACGAAAACAAGAAAAACAGTAACCACCAAAAGAATCCAGTCCAGAAAACAACAACAAAACTTAAGCACAGAGAGAGGGAGGGACATGCCTCCTTCTGTCGTGAAGCAGTATCAAGCAAGTCGAGGACTTCTGGATCAGTAGTGACGCCGTATTGTTTCATGGAAGTGGATTCTCTGTATTCACTCAGTGGAATCAAAGCTGCCAACAAATGATCGGATAATTCAAACAGAGAGAGAGAGAGAGAGATGGTGGTGGTGAATTATTACGGGAGCCGGATTGAGCCCAGAGTGTGTTGCCGGCTTCTTCGGCCTTGCTGGGATTAACGTGGATGACGAAGAACGTCTCTCCCTTCTGAAGCAGGTTGTCCACAGCCCACTGCAATGCCAGCTTGCTGCTCTTCGAATAATCTACCGCCACTCCGATCTTCCGATCACCCGCCATTGCTCTCTCTCTCTCTCTCTCTCTGAGTATATTTGCTTGCTTCTACCTCCTGCGCCTTTGTGACGTCCCACTCAGGGTGATTCTTCGGTTTTACCATCATCACCACATGAAAGGATTGGTGGTAACGAGTTTTGGGACTGGATCCAAGAATGGCGTGGAGCCGTTGGTTCCGGTTCTGTTGCATGATAAATAGAATGGGAATCGAACCATGGGTCCTGAGGTCCGTTCCAGTTAAGGTTGCTTCTGGTGCTGGTTTTGTCCCGTCATGTTGGGTCCAAACCAGCCACCTCTAACCGTTAGTATTGGATCCAGATCCAAATAAATTAACCTCATATATCTAAAGTTTAACCCGGTCAGCTTAATTGGGACCCCAAAACCATGTACCAATATCTGAAAATCTTGCCATGAACTAAGAACTCCGGAACCTTAGCGGACCATCATAGCCGTAGCCATAACACTACTGACCAAATAAATACGGTTTTATTTGACTATTTTAGTAAAAATATTTAACTGAAATAGGTAATATCTAAGTTAAAATTAATACACAATTCAAAAAGGATTTTACATGCTAACAGTTGGTAGCAAAAAAAACGGAAAACTGGGAAGGTGCATTGTAATTTCCACCCACGTATGGCTGGAAATCCTACCACGCAACGCGGTTGCCAACTGTATCCCTATATGGACTGGGTTTTTAAGGCTGTAAACGTGGCATGATCGCGTTTGAGCTAACCCAAAAAACTAGGATCGCGTTTGAGCTAACCCAAAAAACTAGGATCACGTTTGAGCTCAACCAAAAACTCGTATATATATATATATATATATATATATATATATATATATATATATATATATATATAGAGAGAGAGAGAGAGAGAGAGAGCGTGTGTGGATGTGGCGCACGGTGTTCAATTCTATTCAATGTTTCTCATGCCAAACGTTGTCCTCCATCATTTTTCGCTGTTCAAAATTCTAAATAGTTACATATAGTTTTAAAATGATCTTAATAATGGTGATTATAGTTTTTACAAATAAAAAACAGTTTTGACTGAACCATACTCGATGGGATATTCAACAAAGACAAACACACACACTCTCTCTTAATATATATATTATCTTATAACTTAAAAGACTAATATACTCTTAACTTATACATGCTAAATAATTAGACTAGAAAACTATGAACATCTTCCACTCAACTTGAGGAGAAGTTTTAAGAAGTGTATCGGATCCTTGGATATTGGATTTATTCATAGTTTTTTATTCAATTATTAGTATGTCTAAAGAAGGGTAGAATAGTCTTTTAAATTATAAAGATAATATAAGTATCAACTTAAGCTTAGGGTTCAAGAGAGTGGTGCAACTGTCACGAAGGTTGTAGGAAACCCTTATCCTCAGTTGAGAGGTGTTCTCCAACCAAAATTATGTACTTTGTAAATTATTTATCAATAAATTTTTTAGCATAGTATCAGAGACTTAGGACATCAAAACCAGTAGGTTCGGCAATAGCAGATCTAGCATTTGGTAGTTTCGTTGTTGGTGATAAAGAATTGAAGTGTTGGTGCATAATAGATTGAGAAAGATAATTGCATTGTATGATTGTTGGCGAAAGACAACAAGGTACAAGAAGGAAGATGTTATAAGATAGGTTAGTTTTATCCTACCGGTGGCGGTATATCTATTTTGGTTGTGCAAACAAATAGGGAGAGTAATGGATCTCCTATTATAAAAAATTTCTAGTGAGCAAAAATTTCTGCAATCAATTTTTGTATTTGGTAGTTTAGGAGATTTAGCCAAGTCAGAAAAGTATATAAACCATAATTTCTACCGACGTATTCAAAAGAATGAAGTCAAAGAGGCTCTTAAACATATGAAGAGTGGTAAATCGGTAGGACCAGATAATATTCCTATAGAAGTTTGGAAAATACTAGGAGAAATAGGAATCACTTGGCTCACAAGACTATTTAATGAAATATGGAAAAACCAAAAGATGCCCGAGGAATGGAGAGTAAGTACACTTATACCCGTATATAAGAACAAGGGAGACATTCAAAATTGTGTGAATTATCGAGGTATCAAGTTAATGAGTCATACTATGAAATTATGGGAAAGAATTATCGAACGTAGGTTAAGACAAGTATCAAGTACAACAGAGAACCAATTTGGATTTATGCCAGGTAGATCTACTATTGAAGCGATTCACCTTCTGAGACGTCTTATGGAACATTTTAGAGCAAAAAAGAAAGACCTTCACATGATATTTATTGATCTAGAAAAAGCTTATGATAGGGTACCGAGGGAGGTTCTTTGGAGAACTTTGGAAAAAAGGTATCCCATTGACATATATTAACCTTATAAGAGACATGTATGGTGGTGCAAAAACATGTGTGAGGACTCATGAAGGAATGACAGACTTCTTTGAAGTTAATATTGGGTTACATCAAGGATCAACTTTAAGTCCATACTTATTTATAATGGTGATGGATGAGTTAACAAAACATATTCAAGATGAAGTACCTTGGTGTATGTTATTTGCAGATGACATTGTATTAGTGGAGGAGTCTAAGGAAAAAGTTAATAGAAAATTGGAACTATGGAGAGAAACATTAGAAAACAAAGGCCTCCGATTTAGTAGAACAAAGACAGAATATATGGAATGTAAGTTTGATCATTTGGCTACTTCAGAGGACATAGAAATTAAAATTGGCACACATTGCATTCCCCAAAAGGAAAGTTTTAAATACCTAGGGTCAATTTTTCAAAGTGATGGAAGAATTGATGGAGATGTTACACATAGAATTAATGCTGGTTGGTTAAAATGGAGAGGAGCATCAGGTATTCTTTGTGATAAGAAGATACCATTAAAATTAAAAGGTAAATATTATAGAGCAGCAATTAGGCCTGCCATGTTTTATGGTTCTGAGTGTTGGGCAGTTAATCATCAACATGTACAAAAGATGTCGGTGACAGAAATGAAGATGTTGAGATGGATGAGTGGCCATACAAGAAAAGACCGTATACATAATGAGGTTATTAGAAACAAATTAGGAGTGGCACCAATAGAGGATAAAATGAGAGAACATCGTTTAAGATGGTTTGGACATATAGAAAGAAGATCAAAAGAAGAACCTGTAAGAAGGTTAGAAAAACTAAATTTGGAAAGTATTAAAAGAGGTAGAGGACGACCACAAAAGTGTTGGAAAGAAACAATAAAGAATGATCTAGTTTATTGGGAGTTAACTGCTAACATGGCACACGATAGGGATCTGTGGAAACAAAGAATCCATGTAGCCGACCCCGTCTAGTATGGGAAAAGGCTTAGTTGTTGTTGTTGTTGTTGTTGGTTGTGTCAATATATTAGTAATTCATTAACCCTAATGTTGAAAGATAATTAAAAGGGGGAGTATGACAAATAAATATAAATCCATTAGAGTCCCGTTAGCAGTTTCAAATGTTCAACTAAGAGAGAAAATTGACATATTTTAAATCATAAATATTAAATTAGATGTGAGAAATTTTCTTGAATAGGCTAGATCAATTGAGTTAGTCATCGTTGCCCGAGGGAGATGGACTTATATGACAGGACAACAACCCCGTCCATAAGAGCTTGATCCCAACTATCCAAAATTGAGAAAGAAAGATACATTGGTAACTTCTAGTTGTTATAAACTATGGTTCCATCAATCGGCATAACCTTCATGTATCTTGATTAAGCTTGTGAAATCTGGAGAGATATGCTTAGGCTTATTCTTGGCAGAAAAATATTGTAAAATAATATAAAATCTTAGAAAAATCAGAAAATATAGAAAATGCATCAAAACTATTAGTAACTATTGTGCAGAGCATTGTGGCCTCTAGGATGAGTTACAATTCTATGCAACTATCAAATGCTCAGCCTGTTCCAAAAAAAGAAATGATGAGCGAAAGGTTTTTGATTTGCTATGAGTAGTTAATTCTGAATATGTAGATGTGAAAGTTAATATTTTAGGAAGAGAAGAACTACCTTTCCTTAGAACTGTGTATTCTCTTACTTTTAGAGAAGAAGATAGAAGGATACTAGAAAAAGAAAATAGTTTTGTTAATGACTATAATGTCTTTTTGGGAAAAAATAAGTTTTAATATTCCTGTGGGAGAGGAGGACATAATGCTAAAGGTATTGGCCATGGCTGACCCTTTTCTGAAGAAAAATAAAAGCTAAAATGTATACATTATGGCAAGTGTCGACATACTAAGGATCAATGCTACTTAATTGACAAACATGATTTTACGAAGAATAGAGTAAACTATGCTCATGTATCAAAAAATTCTCCTCACAATATAGAAACTATCAATGAATCAATGAAGTGTATAGAATACCTAGAATCAAGATTAAGTGATTGACCTTCAACATCCATATGCCATGATATGAAATGGGAATTCTTACTTGACAGATGGTAAATCTACTTCATGTTTTAGAT
Source organism: Brasenia schreberi (assembly GCA_036023115.1). Classification (NCBI taxonomy): domain Eukaryota; kingdom Viridiplantae; phylum Streptophyta; class Magnoliopsida; order Nymphaeales; family Cabombaceae; genus Brasenia; species Brasenia schreberi. The sequence continues at coordinate 592,270 of JAYKKT010000064.1, read as the reverse complement.
CTCAAGTAAGGGCAGTAGATTCAGGAGCAACGGATCATATGATAGAAGACCAAACATACTTTCTAGAGTATAAACTTCTTTACAACAAGGGGTTCATTAAATTGGTAGATAGATCTCAGACTTGTATGATAGGAAAGAAAAGTGTGCAAACTCAAATTGTCAATTTACCTTATGTATTTCATGTCCCAAGCTTTCCTATAAATTTGTTATATGTTAGTTCTTTAAAAAAAACTCTTAATTGCTCAATCACATTCTCTCCTTCTAGTTGTGTTTTCTAAGATAGAAAGATGGAGAAGGTATTGGGTCATGGTATCTTGAGAAGGGGACTATATATACTGGATGACTATTCAACTAGCAATTCTTATGGTACTACTTCAACTATGACCAAAAGTGAAGTAATGTTATGGCATGAGCGCTTCGAACATTTACGTGTATAAATTTAGGTGTGTAATTTCTAGTATTCTTTTGGAGTCAAATAATGTATCTCTAAAATGTGATGTATATCAAAAGGCAAAGCATCAAAGAGTTTCTTATCTTAGTAGTGAGACTAGAAAGTCACAACCTTTTGAATTGATTAATTTTGATGTTTAAGGTACTAGTCCATAGATTCTTTTAGTAGTCAAAATACTTTGTTTCCTTCATAAATATTTTCACCCAACTTTTAATAGTATATTTAATGAAATCTAAGGCTTAAATTTAAGTTATTTTTTCAATTGTTCATAAGTTTATTCTAACCCAATTTAATTATTCTATAAAAAAATTGTTTTGACAATGGGGAGAGTATCTTGTTGGTCAATTACAAGACTACTTTTGTACACATGACATTATTCATCAAACTACTTGTCAAAATACTCATCACCAAAATGAAGTAATTAAAAGGAAAAAAGAACACATTCTTAAAGTAGCGTGCACACTTCCTATTGGGTACAATGCGCCTAAATTTTATTGGGTAAAGTCATCTTAATCTCGGTCTATTTAATCAATAGAATGTTAAGTACTTAGTCGTGAATTTCCTTAGAAAAATTCTTACTCACAAAACAAAGTTGTTCTATATTGCCCCGTATTTTTTGTTGTATGTGTCATGTCCATATCCACCTCTTAGGGGTAAACTTGACTCCAAAGCTATCAAGTGAATATTCTTTTGATACTCAAATTCACAAAAGAGGTACAAATCCTATGATCCAATTCATATTCATAGCAAAACTTATGTTTTTCTATGTTACCCTTCTTTGTATGATAAGCTCTTAAGACAAAACTATTCCAAGTTACCTCATGTTTTTTGTTGTACGTGCTATATCCATAACCACAAACCAGTCATGGATAAACTTGACCGGAAGCTATCAAGTGAATATTCCTTTCATATTCAAATACACAAAAGGGAGTACAAATTTTATCATCAAGTTCATATTGATGTGAAAATATATGTTTCTCTAAGTGTCACCTTCTTTGTATGATAAGCTCTTCTATATTGTATAGGAGGGTTGTACTATAGGATCTACAAAATATTCCACGACTTCAACCATAGGTATTGTTTTTTCAAATTTCTAAATTGATTTTAAGGAAATTTGATTTAGGATGGATGGATAGCATACTGATAACATAACAGCGGATGGTTATGATCGTTGGCTGATGACCATTTTTTTAATCAACCGTGGTCTAATCTAACATGGATCTCGAATAGATCCACGAAATAAGTAAATATTCCAACAAAAAGAAACATCAAAATGATTCTGGATTCGGATTCAAACTGCTTCACGGTTGGAATTTGGAGAAGGCCCATCGTGTTTTCTGTAATAGATTTTTTGTCTTATCATTTTCTAATTCTATGATGGGTTTGGTGACGGCTGCTAGAGGACAAAATAATTGACGGTGGTTGGAGGGAAACGCGTTGTAAATCCTTCCATTGCAGCACTCTGATTTCCAAAGGAGACAAACCCAGATGTGGACCACTGTGGAAAGAGAATCAGAGAGTTTCTGCTATTGGGTGAATCTGAACTCACACTCCTTTTGTTGATTTACAAATTCACGCACCCACATTCGGATAAGTATGAATGGTCTCTTCCATAGGTCCCTCGTGTCTCAGAGGATCTTTGTTTTTTCCCGGCTGTCTCAACTGGGTAGCGTCGCTTGTCTGAAATTGCGCTTATTTGGGTACGTCGTTGGTTTCAGAAACCGAACGCGCGAGGTATGCCGATGTTGTCTTTTCATGGTTCGCTTGGCAATTGGCATGCTTTTTCTTTCTGACGCTTTCTTCTCGTGGTGGACGTATATTTCGCGAGGTGGTGTCTCTCGCTCGCTCACTTGCTTGTTGAACGCCGAACCGCCCATTTCGATTAAATAATTTGATGGGGTCTACGAAGACCCCCTTTCGTTATTGGTAAGGCAAGCAAATCTATGGTTATTGTACACGGTGCCCCCCGTGCTGGCTGGCAAAGACAAATTCTTTTCACTGGTTTAATTCGGGTTTGCCGCTGGTAGGAAATTGGCCGGAAAGTTTTCATACTTCACAAACCAGGGAGGAAGGGGGATATTCTTTTTAATGGTTTAAGCGGTCTTAGGCGTTTTCTGAACCGTTGTTATGATTTTAAGTGAGATTAAGCCTTTTTCCGATCCTTTTGTTGGATTTGCAAAGCCGAGAATTCGGTTGTGCCTGAAGTTTTAGCCAGTGGTTCTTTCTGTTTCAGGCTCAATTTTCCCACTGGTGTCCTCACTCATCGACCATGCTGAGTAACATACGGTAGTCTTGAGATGGACATGGATGAATCTGGCCTTAGGCAAGCGTTCACAAGCGATTCGGTTGTACTGCGTGGGGGGAAAAGTCGTAAATATGGTATTACGGAGGACGGTGTGGTGAATGATGCTTTTCTTTCTGAGGAACGTGGCTGGACGAAGTTGTCCCATTTAACTCAATCGGGTTATGAAACTCCTCCGCGTCGCTCATTTTTTGCCGAGGTAATACCTGCAACTTTTTCATCCCACACTATCTTTCTGCTTCTAGTTGATTGACACCCATCAATTGTTCCCTGATTGTCTGCGATTTTTCCATGTTCTCGGGTCTTTCCGGCATATTCCTCCTTTCTGGAAACGCGTCTTTTGATGGTTTTAGATTTTCAGGCGTATTGGTTCCTCACCTGGAGATGACTTCTAATACTTTCGAAATTTTCCCACAAGTTGATTGATATTGAATCTCATGCTTTCTTATTGGAATTCTTTGTTTGGATTCTCTAAGGTGCCACATGTTCGCCAGCTGTGTGCCTGGGATTGCGGACTTGCTTGTGTTCTGATGGTTCTGAGAGTTCTTGGAGTCGAGCACTGTGATATTCATTCTTTGGCCGAGTTGTGCCGAATAACGAGGTATCCTTCTTAACATTGCATTACTCCAAGAACTTCGACCTTTATTTGCCAAAGGAGTTGGAAAAGTACCAATTTATTTTCAAGGAAAAAGAAACTATCATAGCGCTTTTCTAATGGAATCCCTTTTTTAGTATCTCTTGTGTGTTGCCTATTTCATGATGGACACTATGTGTACCGTTTGGCATACCATATCCAATCCAATGTTGCTTTTTGTTTTTGCTTAGCATCCTAGAAAGTTAAACTTGACTAGTAGCATCTCCACCAAAAAAAATTGACTAGTAACATAAGTTGCAGTATTTCTGAGCATAGAATAAAATGTCTTTTATCTTTTGAGTGCTTGCTGTGTTATTTTTTCTTGAATGTATTGTTGTGCACAGTATGTTACGTGATGCCTGTTTGAGAATCAGGTTCATCACACAAACAGCATTTCCTCTTTCCCTTTCTCTTATTGTCAGAGCACATCTGCATGTGTGTATGCAGAAGTATTGCTCAAGAGCATGTATAGAAAACCTGTGATCCTACTAGGTGCAAGTTTTGATTCAAGATGTGTTTCAGCATAGTTGATTTGCTAGATTTCTTAATTTGGGGTGGTTAGGGGAAGACATATATTTCATTATTTAGATAGTTAAATGCACAAAGGATGTGTCAGAAATGAAGATGTTGAGGTGGATGTTTGGACAATAAAATAGTGAACCTAGAACAGCACTGTTACGGAATTGAAATGAGATAAACATGCTTAAGGTGGTTTAGGCATCGTGAAAACATCTTAAAATAGCTGAAGTGAAGAAGTGTGAGAAGTTAGATATTAAGCACTTCAGAGCAGCCTTAGGAAGGGTGAGGAATTATTGGAAGGAAGCTGGCTATCTCACCCTTTTGGAGCTTACTTCAGTATGGACCAAGATTTATCACTACGGTGGCTAATATTCAACATAGCTGATCCACTTAGTTTCCGGAAAGGTATGATTTTGGGCTTAATTATAAAAGATAACATTGAATGCCTTTAAAAAGCGTGTATGAGAGAGAGAGAGAGACTATAAACCAACTCATATGGGTTCCCATCAACAGGGCAGATGTAAATTCGTGGTTGCACCAGTGAAATCCAAGATTTCAGAGCAATAACCTGGATTACAGTTTTAACAGCATCTAAAATGTCAAACATGATAGAGTAATGCAAGTCCTTAACTGCATTTTTAAAAGAGCTGATCTGCTAAGAAATATTTTACTTGGATGTAAAACCTGAAACTTCCATGAAAGAGTTTTTTTTTTTAAATAGTAAAAAACCATGCAGATATCTTCCCATAGAAAAAGAATAGCTCGTGCCTTGCTGAGGAAACCTGGTCCATTGGATTATTAGAATATTATATTTGCCTTGAAGAAACCAAGAGAATCCAGACCTTCAGCACAATTTTCTAAGTGAAGCATCTAGGAGAGGAAGCCAACAGACACCTTGACTGTTGCTGTCGCTTGGTCTAGCTGCATTATCTTGAGACAAGGTCGCAGCATGAACTGCAACTTTCCCACAAAGAAAGCCCCAAAACCACCTCTTCAGTAGCTTGTCAACTGATTTACCCAGAGTGTTAGCTCAACTGGCAGGGCGCTCTGATGCCTTCACTGCAGGTGGGGAGTTCGACTCCTGGGGGTTGCACGTGAGTGTTTGTTAGGCTTTGGACTCCCTTTGTAACTGAAAAGAAAAAAGCTTGTCAAACGATTTCAGATAAAATACTCAACACATGGATTGGGATTGAGTTAATAAAGGTACCAGTACCACAATAGCGCACGTGCAGACACACGGGAGCGGGTGCACACACACAGAGATGGTCGAGTTGATGGACCATGAAATAATATTCCTCTAGATTTTCTCCTCTAACTCCAACATGGGCTTTGTTCTTGCTAATTGTGAAGCCAACATCACCTAAGAAAGAGGGAAGCACAAGAATTATCTAGCTTTGCTGCCAGCTGAACATATGCATCCATATGACAAACATAAGCAGCATGTGTTCACTAATTGGTTCATGAACCAGTCAAATTGCTTAATGATTAGCGACAGTCTTGCAGTCTAAACTTGATCTGTGCATCCAAACAAAATGAAACCATCTTTATGCTGTAATAAGGATTACTTGACTTTCCTTGCATGAGAGACATAGTGCATAGTGTACTGAGTTCAACAGTTGGTTGTGAATAAATGAAACCATCTTTAAACTTAATCAGCATCTGCATCCATAGTGCATAGTGTACTGAATTCAACAGTTGGTTGCAAGGAGCTGCAACATTAACATCCAATCTTGTAGTCATTTTCCTTGCATGAGAACATAGTTTGGAACTAGTGATGCTAAAGTAACTTAAATTTTCAACGTGGAAAGTAACCGAATAGGAGGTTTACTTGACTTTCAAGTGACATTTTCATTTACTAGGTTTTGAATGACACTCAGTAGCCTCTGTTTCTTATAATATGAATTGATTTTTGGAAAACAGAATGGCATGATTCTCACTAATGATATTTGTTGGGCAGCATTTGGACTGTAGATCTGGCACATTTACTGCATAGGTTTTCTGTGAGATTTTCTTTCCTCACTGTAACTCTTGGTGCAAATCCAGAGTATGCTGTGGAGACTTTTTACAAGGTGAGGACTTGCTACAACTTTGTGTTTTAAGAACTAGAATTAACCCAAGTTATGGATGCTTTGCCCTCATCCCAAGTTGGTAAAGTTGTATAGGGAAGCAACCATGGAGTGATAGCTGCAAACTTAGTGGGAAATTACAACCAACTGTATGTAGGCAGATCCCTACCAGATCCACAACCAACTGTTGAACTTGGTTGTTTTTTGGAAGAGTAATGCTGTATATAGGCAGACTCCTACCAGATCCACAACCAACTGTTGAACTCCTTGCAACCTCCAGGACAGTGCACTATGCCCCTTTTTTATCTTGACTTGTGAATTAATGCGAGACACTGAGTGGGAGCAATTTAGGTAAACTTAGTGGGAAATTGCATGGTATGGTCTAACTCTTCATCGTTATTATTGAGTGCAGGATCAGTTGCTAGATGACACAAGTCGTGTGGATAGACTGTTTGAGAATGCAACAGATGCAGGAATCAACATACAGGTACCTATATTTCTGGATGCTTCGTGTGATAGTGAAATGGGAAGAAAGCATTGCATATGTCTAGGCATATATGCGTGCATATATGAACTGCACAGGCATGAATGTGGCACACGTGTAGTTGGTATATCTGAGTGAAGTAAAACCTGCTGCTCATTAAAACTGGACACCGTCCTGCTACAAAACTTTTGTGTACAGTGCAGGTCGATTGGTGGGGAAGAAATCTCCATGATGATACTTTCAGGAAGATATATCGCTATTGCATTGGTTGACAAGCTCAAGCTAAGGTTTTAAATCCAATTCTCATCTTCTTGTGTGTGTGAGATATATCTGCATATAACATCATGTACTTATACTGTCAAAAATGTTTGCCGTGCACAGTATAAAAAATGTCTTCTTGTGGACGTGCATACATGCAGATGTGCATGTGTGCGTGCCACTTCTAGTGATTCTTTAAGCAGATTATGGTTGTTTAGTTACGAAAAGAAAGGTCACATATGGGCACACTGTTGAATCGGATTTCCATTTTCGTCATTGTTTTGTCACTTTTGTGAACTATGAACAGCGCACTATACTGGAAAGTCAAATCTGATTGTATCTATGAAAGTTTTTGAGTAGCTATCTTCATCCCTTTATTGCACATACACACGCGCATTGCAGACAACTACGTCTTTTGAACTTGAAGCTTTCCTGCAAGAATTTATCCTGGAGCAAGAAACATGTATGCGAGATGCAATAAAAAATCATCAGGGGCATGAAAAGTTATGGATCAAGTGAGACATTGTTGAGTATTTCCAAGTTCCAACATGTCTGATTGTCTCCCTTGAACTGCCATGCTTTATTTAGTATTGGGTCTAATGTTCAGGTGAAACGATGTCATGGCATACTTCTGGATTAGGCTGGCATTGTTTGTGAATTTCTGTTCCAGTGATTCATGTAGTTTTTATTATGTTAATTGTGAATTTTTATTATTTAAAAAGATAGTAAGGGAACAGATAACTTTTTCCCTTGAGATGATGGAGATATGTTTGAGGGACCAACAAAGTGCTTTTTCATCAATTGTTTTTGTTATATGTGGTATGTCCAAGTAGGTGTCTGCTTAAAATTCCAGCGTATTCCCAACTACATGAAGCATGCTTCTGTTAATAACATTCAAGAGTAATGTTTTATGTTTGATCGAGTGTAATGAACTTCTGTGCAGTCGGTCTTGGTTGGAGGACATTTGCAGCTCAGGATGCTATGATGGAGCATCTGGTTACATAGGTACTTATTTTCCTTGTCAGTTAATCAGAATTCTAGGAAGGTTATAATTTTGGCTAGAGATTTGCATCACAACCTTTCTTGAACATTCTTCGATCAATTCAATTTGTCTTGACTCTTGAGTGTCAACAGAGCTGCTTATTGGTAATTGACCCAACCAAGCATTGTCTGTATACAGGGTTACGGTCAAGAACCGCGTTGCTTATACTTCTCTTTATGAATTCTAGGCTTCTTTCTTCCATGCATAGTTGAGAACGGAAGCAAACATACTTCATCAATATTATAGAATGGTGTTAAGGTGGATTGTGTTCAACATGATCATAAGCAAATATACGTGTAATAATTGCAAACAGCTTAATAGGTGCTTTATGTAGATTGAAATTATTCAATCTATATATTGCTTATTAACAAGTTGAACAGTAGGTCCAACTTAACACCATTCTATATTGGTATGTGGCATGTTGAGTTTTTGTTTTCAACTTGAAGAGGAGTCGTCTTCAATGGATTGGTATTAAAATCTAGTAGTCATTGATGTTGACATAAGTAACTGAGCTTTTTATAGATCGAATATTACATTAGCTTTTTAATTGTTGTTTGTGTTAAACTGACAAGGAAGTTCTCTAACAAGGCAAAGGTCAGTTTACCAATCCTGTGTTGGACATTAGCTAAATTTGTTTTGTTTGAGCTGTTAAGTAATGTATTCATGAGACACAAATGGCTGGTATCAAAAGAAGGCAATAAGGCTACTTTAATAAAATTGCTCAAAACTACAACTTCATTTGCTTTTTTTTTTAACTCACTTTGAGTTTATGATGTATTTGTTATTTCAGGCAGTCCTGTGTTTTGTCCCAGCATTTTATTTTTCATTTGAACTTGGTTTCAGTTAGTTGCTACTTGCTCGTATCTTAATAAATCATAAAACTTTGCACAAATATTTTCATGTATCATTCGTGATGAAACTTGCCACTGTCTGAGCTTTCCAACCATGTTTCCTGTTCTTATAGGTCATTACATTGTCATATGCGGTTATGACATGGACACTAATGAGTTTGAGATCCGAGATCCAGCTAGCTCAAGGTATTCTGGAATCTCCTTCCTCTATGTGAAGGGCGGTTATCCATTTCACTCTTCTTAAGATTGACATTGTATTTTGAATTATATTGTCTTGTTATCATACATTAACAGCACCTATGGCCACTTATATCCCTGGTTGAGCTTGAAAAATGAGTTCCGCAAATCTGTTTCAGTTACTGGTGGGTGAACAGATCCAAGTCTCTCATATATGAGTTTGTATACTACCAATGATGAGCATAAATGAAACATAAAAGGCCTGCTGAAAGCATCTGATTTGCATTTCACAACCTTGTTCAGTTGTAGACTACATACTTCTCTTCTTGTTTTGGAAGATTAACTCGTTTCTATCATTGATTTTTAGACAAGAAGCCTTTCATGATCAGTATAGGGATTTAACTTCTAACTATCTTTTGATAGCAAATACGAACGAGTTTCCTTAGAGTGTCTAGAAGAAGCTCGGAAGACATTTGGCACAGATGAAGATATTCTTTTGGTAAGCTGTCTGTTTTTATTCCATTTGCTTGGTGATGATTATCAAACAACACTATTCAATATCAACATCGCGTTGCAATAAATTGTTTCTCCTTGATTGGACAAACTCCTATGCCTATCAGATGCTAAATCCATGCATGCGTCAAGTCTCATGTTCTTGATGAGAAAATATTTTAGCAGAAATCTGGATTCATCTATCAATGTTGCAAGTATGCAATAAGTTTTCGGCTTTTCTCTTGGCTTTTAATGTTCACTTCCATTTTGTATGAATGGCAAAGGAAATAAAGATTCAACAATCAGGAAATTCCTGGTTCTTAAGACAGAGCTTGCCTTCTCCTACTTGTCTAACCCTAAAATGAACAATCACAAGGAACATAAATTCCTGTCCCACATCTATGAACACATCAAGATCAGAGAAACCTTTCCTTTAACTTTTATATGCTGAGCAAGTGGCAGCAGAAAAGCTGACAATCGATGAGTTGTAACTTTATTTGAATAATTTCTGGGTGCAGGTCTATTTAGGGTGAATGGGATAAGCTCTATATTCATTATTGGTTGTTGGGATAAGGTTTCTGATGCCAGTGGTGATGGTCCTATGAATTAACTGTAAATATTCAGCTCTGTGTACCGCTGTGTAGTATGTCTTGTACAGGCAGTCAATATCTACAATAAAGAAAAGTTTTTAATATAGGGCATAATCATTTGTCTCCTTGAACTGTTGTTTTTAATACAGGCAGTCGACTTTATTTGAACTGCTGGAGCTTATGCCACTGTTGTTTTTCTGAAAGAGCAATGTGATTCATTAGACAGCATAAACAACATATAAGATAGATCAAATGTCTTCTTCCCTGTTACGCCTTCTTGTCTCTTAGAGTTGCTTGTGTACCTCATACGAATCACCTCTCATAGGTGGTTTTTGTCGCTTAGGACCTTTGACAGATGGGCAGCCTAGTGTCTTTTGGCTTTCTTGGCTGCCTGTCGTGCAAGTCAACATCTTTGATGCATTTGTGCCTGTGCACATGCACGAGATACAAGGATAATGCCTTCTTACATGTGGTTTCATTAAAAGTGGTAGTGTATTTGTCTTCATATCATATTCGTGCGGTTTGATTAACAATAGTAGTGTATTTTTCTTCGTATTATGTTGTCGTGGTGTGTCTATTTGGGGACAGAAATATACGTAATCAGAGGTTTAATCTTCATTTATCTTGGATGTGGTGCTGTGGATGGTCTGTGTGTCGCCGACAAAGGTGAAGGGAGAGTTATAAATATAGGAATCAGCTCAAATATCTGAGTTTAAGTATTGGATTTGGCTTACGTTCTTGCGTTTTCCTTTCACTCCATTGTAGTAAGAAAATTTTGCCGTCACTCATCTTATAATATCCAGAGACTTTTCGTGCACCTAGAGTGATGATGATGTCTGTGTCTGTGTGTGTGGGTGTTGATGTGGAGGTATAGCTGGGTTCTGATGAGCTAGTGGGTGCTAGAGAATGGCTTGGGTTGCAACTTTAGGGTCTGGACTATGGAGTGGGGTGTTAATGTGCTGGCATTGACCCGAACCTAACTGTATCAAACCTGTTAGAGTTGGGTTTGGTGACAGAGTAACAGATGTATTGTTTATCCAGTTGGGTCTGCAGCATCTGACTAATATAGAGAGCAAAGTATGGTTCATGAGATTTTATTGAGGACCTTGTCCCAACCTGAGGTCAAACATGTTTATGTTTCGGCTTATCATCATGCTTGAGCAACATTTCTTAAAATTGAAAACTATACAATTTTCTTAGAAATTTCAATTTCACCAAAACAACAAAAATCATCCAATCCTTTGCCAACTTGAAAGACCTTATGTATGCATCCAGCTAGTTGGATTAACATGTGAACAGAGTGTGATGTTCAGCTCAGCACGGATAAGCTTGTTTTGTTCATGATCCAAACAGGGTTGGGCTCATCACGAGGCTGAACATAGCGGAACCAGAAGGAGCCTGGTTCGTTTGGTGGCACTGTTTCTACTGGATATGACCGTCGATGTATGAAAGCAGAACCTCTTGAAGTGGATCCCATCTAAATCAAGTGGCAATCTACCCTTGGTTTGTATTGTTATTGCAGGGTCTGGGCATGGTTTTTCTCACCGGACTAACCAATGGAACTAGGGATGGCAATCTCTACCTGCCCTGGCCGTCGAGCGGGTTCTCAAGGGGGAAGCAGAGGGGTAAGGCCGAGAAGACGTGAAAGTGAGGGAGGGTAGGATTTATGATAAGCTCATGAATCCCTAGCCTATCTCACTTCACTTGCAGGTCTCCTTTGCCTCGTCCTGCTCCACTACTCCTTCAGAACCTGCCTCAGATAGGGGCGGGATGGGATGGGTAGAGGTTGCCATCTCTAGTTCCATCGGTCCGTCTCTCTCTCTATATGTACATATATATATATATAATACCTTTTAATACACAAGTTCATTTATGCTTTAGTTAAGTTTTAATAATTTTTATAACATGGCACATCACCGAGCTTTATGAGAAAAGAAAAAAATTCATGCAGTTGGCCCCATCTAATGTAGGAAAAGGGTTAGTTGTTGAAGTGGGATGAGGCGATTATAGTAGAATGGATGTGCCGTTGGGTCCCTAATGTGGGGCGGGTGAAACCCTTCTCCATTGCCATCCCTGGATGGAGCCTCTACGTAGATAAACCTCTTAGGTCTGGATCTAGAGGTACATGGACACAAACTAGGTCCGATCGATAGCCTGTGGTGTGCCTACGAACACGAAACCATTTTCATCACATGTCATGTCCCTACGACACGTCAAACTTGAGGTGTGTGTGATGAAAAGGTTTGACGTAGAAGAAATGATCGATGCTGCTTTGCTATGAGCGGTTTCATCCGGAAAAGAGAAAAGAAAAGCACTGACCGCATTGGGCCTCTCACTCACGCTTTTGTCGTGAAGACACTCCAGGCACGAGACACAAAGCCTGGACTCCTTTTGACTGAGTCATTTTCCAGGGCAAAACCAAAAAAGTGTGAAAGAATACAGTTTGCTATCCAATGTGTGTGCTCAAGGGGCGCATGCGGCATCTCCAGCTTGTGACTTGACCCGTCACCAGAAAGTGAAATATTTTTACGAATCGTGTCTCTTTCCATACATATACGCTAACACGTCTCTCTCCTTCGAATCTTATGCAGCTACCAATAAACTATGGTATATATACAAGATCCAGCAACTACCGATCTATGTAGGTTGTAGTCATCCATTTAATACATCTTATCGTAGATTAAATGCAAGATAAAATACGGGATTTTCGCTGGAATGGAAATAGAGAGGTTTCCACTACATCAGTTGTCAAATATTAGTTTTGACTACGGCTCTCTGCGGTTATTCGGTTCTCAAAAAGATTACGAAGACAGACCCCAATTTGGCAATTTAAATTCAAAATGATATAAGAAAAAGACAAATTTTAAATTACAATTTACCAAAATAATTTGTATAGGTTGTTCACTCGGGGAGAATTGGCTTGATTTTGGTCAATTGCTATATATATAAAATATTGTATATAATACGTATGTATGTGTAGATTCTTGGCAACTACATCAGCCTGCATACAATCTAATCAACGACCCAAATTTTTATCTGTGCTGAGCTGATTCAACTCAATTCCAACCTGATTACACTGCTTGCGGGGTTTTTCTATATGGTTAACAAGTATTTGGCTCTTGGTAACTATTATAATTGCTTTATGGTAGTTAGTGGGGTTCCAGCATAGGAGGCAAGAGGGCTAGATCGACTGGACGAAGATGAGAAGTTTAGGTTGTATTAAATTTTATCGTACTGTATTATATTGTATTGCATTGCATTGCATTTTTAAATCTTTATAAATGATAAAATTAAATTAGCTGTTCCGTCTGGAAATGAGCTTGCGGTAAATAAAGATGAAGGGATAGAAACTTCCAAAACCAGGTTAATGTCTGGAATAACTTTGGTAAAAGAGTTGATGCGCAAAAAAACAAAACCCCTTGAGATGGATCGACCGGGCTATATCTTAAACTTGTTTTTTTTTGTACGCAACCAAGTCAATAATCAGGGTTTTAATAAACTAGGTTCTGTGAGAGCAACATGTTCTTCAATATGTTGATAAGTTTACGGGCGTGTAAACAAATGAAAATGGGTGGCACAACAACTCGACCATGTGCTTCGTTGCCAAGAGAACATGGTAGTCTTAGACATTGTATGCCAGCTATCCACTAGTTTTTTTTTTCTTTTGGGTACAACGGGAAGACCAAAGCCAGACGCACGCCTACGGGTATCGAACTCGTGATGTTCAACTTGTGAGTTGAACCCCTAGCCAGGTGAGCTGTTGCTTGTTGTACAACCTCTACCTATTTAAGGTGAGCCAAATTGGTTGATTTGAAGTTCCGGTTCCGGACCTAAAAGGAAATTTAGGGTGAGGCAGATAGATCACTGGTAGGGCTCTCTCACGCCCACTAGCAGATGCCGAGTTCGATTTCCGGGGGGCATGCGTGACTGTGTTGTTAGGCTTTGGCCTGTCATTGAAAACAAAAAAACATCTTATCTATCTTCCCGCCACTAGGATCATACACTATTAAATTACATCTAGCATTTGATCTCTTTTTTTCATTATCTACTAATAAAAGCTAAGAAATTTAAACTGGGATTGTCAAACTTGCCTTTAAAACTAGTGTTGACCACCTTCCCTATCGGTGTATTGTAAGATCCTTTCTTCCCTGACAAGGGTTCTCTTTTCTGCTTCCATTTTGTCCCCACTTTAGATTCTTTCATTGTTTGAACAAGTTCCTTCCTGTTCTACACTTGCCATGATGTCATTGCAGTAACCTGTCAAGTAACTGGCTGTTGCTGGAGCTAGCACATGCTAGCTTTCAATCCACCATCAATTCCGATGAAAGTTTTATCTAACACAAAACCAAAGTTAGCACATGCTAGCTTGCAATCCACCACCAAATCCGATGAAAGTTTTATCTAACACAAAACTAAAGTTACATTCTCTCTCTCTCTCTCTCTATCTCTCTATCTCTCTCTATATATATATATATATATATATATACATTTTCATCCTTCCTTTAGGCTAAGCCATCAAGGGACCAACTTTCTAAAGGTTGGTGGGTGTAATAGTAAGCTTCAACTTCACTCAAAGGCTGCCGTAAGAACAGAATGAGTTGCAACGCAACCCACCAATCATCGCCACCAACTGCCCTCCGATATACAAAAGCTAACGAAAAAGGAAAAGAAAAAGGAGGGAGAAACTTCCCAATATAGAGTTGGTCTTCCCTCAACCCCCAATTCAAATTTCGAACTCAAGCCTCTCTTTGTGTTTTCGTGAAAATGACCGTTGGAGCGTCTTTCGGCGGGAACCCCCCCTCCACTTTTTAACTATTGGATAAAGAAAAGTCCCGCCATACAGCTGGCGGGCATATAAAAAGTAAAATCTAGAAATACCCCCTGATTTATACCACGATAAACGTGCTGGATATGGGTCCATTTTGAGTTACCAAGTTAATTTGGAAACGGATCGGGTCACATAACAAACTGGGTCTCGGAGCTTACGAATGAGTCGTTAAACATTTAACTATCCATCATATCTGAAGCTTTCACAATAATTAAGAGCATGATTAGAAGGAACAATCTTACGGTAAACGGGCTGGATATGGGTCCCCTCATTTTGGTTTTCACAATTTTCTCTGTAAAGGACAAAAGTGGCATTTGAAAAAGGTGGGTACCCGTACGGGTATCAGTTTCGAGGTTGTAAGGTTGAGGTGGATGGACGACTGGGATTGAATCGGGGTTTTGGGCGCACAGACGGAGTCCGCTGGGCGTTGCTTTTTCCGTCCTTGTTCATCGTTTTGTACGTCGCTTTGGGCGGTTGAGTGGATCCCACGGCGCGTCGGGATTTAAGAATATTTAGTGAAGGGTTTGGAGTCCGCATTCAGAATGCCGTCAGTGCCGTTTGCTATGGCAGTTCGCGGCGGAAATTGCCGTTAAGATCGAACGGCGGGAAATGCTTCGAATCTTTCCCGTTTTGACGTTGACTGTATACCGCTACATCGCGGAGATTCAAGATTCTAAGAATTTTTTATCCCCTTGCAATTAATATCTCTTTCATGAAAAGCTGGATGACAATGACTCTGTCTGTGGGTTGGTTGGATTTGGGTCAGGGTCTGGGTCGTGAATACTCCAACCATGCTCGTGAATTTAAAATGCTTATAGATCTTCAAAATGTCCCGATATTTAGGCTGTTTATCATGCAATTGGTTTCATATAAAAACGTCGAGTTCAATCGACAGGAGAAAACTTGGTTTCCGTTTTGGATCGGATCCAGTGCCGGTTTCACTCCATGGGTTGCGACATGTTATTCGGATGAAGCCCGTACCCGTCTCACCCTGCTGTATTCGCACTTATCCGACCCGGTGCCAAAGGTTCACAGCTCGAATGGCATCTTTCAAAATTTTGAAAACTTGTACGGCAATTCGGCACAGTTCTTGTCACGGGGTCGAATCCCCGAGGCAGCGGAGCAGGAAAGGGCGTGTGGCCTGCGTTGGAATAAATAAATTTAGTAATTCAACAAAATATGAAAAAAAGAAAAAGTAAACGGGAGACCTCAATTGATATATTTTAAAAAGGGATAATTTTCGAAAAGGTAGGCCAAACCCGTTTTGTAGAAGCAATGCCGTTAACACGCACAAAAGATGCATGGCCCCCCCCACCTGACAATTTCAATGAGATTTAAGAATATACTTTGTCAATCTCAATGAATCAGGAGAGGCGGCCCAAGCACAAGTGCATGCCACGAGTATCAAACTCATGACCGTCAACTTGTGTGTCGACCTCCTAAACGAGCTGAGCTATCGCTCCGATTATTAATTAAAAAAGGTGTATAAATAATTTGTTGAATTGTTAGTTGATAATTGTGTGATATGAGGGCAAGTGTGCTACCACATGGTCCGTTTATCCTGCTCACAGCTGCTATGCCAGTTGCTGTTGCTGCTTAACCCTGCCGAAATCTTTGTTCAACTAATTTGTCACCATTGATACTAAAAGGCCAAAGTAATATAGCCACGAACCCTAAATGACTTCTTCAGCTGCCAGTCCAGATCTCTCTCTCTCTCTCTCTCTCTCACTTGTGAAACTGAACCCACTATTTTCTTAACGAGCAAACTCCATTTCTGTCTTCCTCTCCTCTAATCCTTGAGTTGCCATCTTCCTTTTTTTACGAATTTTATGCGACAATGTCGGAAGATCTGGATGATGGGGAGTTCTGGTTGCCTTCCAGCTTCTTGTCTGATGACATGGAGTTCAATGAGAGCAAAGTTCCTGGCGAGTCTCCCTCCCCTGTTGAGTCGGTGGTAAGCTCGACGGAGACGGAGAGCGACGAGGAGGAATATGTGGCTGGATTGACCCGACTAATTGCTCACGCTACACTCGAGGACGACTTCAGAGATCCTCTACACAAGGTAGTCGTTCTTGTTTGGGGAATCTTTCCATGTGGGTTGTAAATCGTTGATGGGTTTGTCTTATAATCGATTTCTGGGGATTTCGTGAAGGTGCACGCTATGGCGGGTTCGCCACAGTCGACGCTGTACTTAGCGGGGAGCTGGTCTGGCCGCAGTCTGGACTCGAATACAAGTCGGGGTAGCTCGAATGCGCCGTCTCAGGTGCCGTCTCCACCGTCGACGCCGCTCAACGAGAAGGAGTACTCGTGGGATTTTCTTTACGCCGCGGCCGGAATTAAGTTGAACGAGATTGGCTCGATGTATCACGGAAAGGGGCTTCTTGGCACTCCGAACAAACCTGTAGCGGTAGGGTTGTCAAAGTCGAGCGCTCCGTTGAAAACTGCTGACCAATCTTGTTCTGCGGCTTTGCAGCGCTGCTGGAGTGATATGAACCGCGATACGAGTGCCTTAGCCATGCAAGTATGGACTGGTCTTGTGATTTTCTCCAGCGCTTTTTTTATCGTTTGTTTTTCAATATTTTCCTTTTATTGTGCAGCTTCAGATGCTGAAGGAGCAGCAGCAACATCAGCGAAATTGGGGGCTTCAGTCGAAGATGTCCAATTCTCAGCAGATACGGACCGTTTCTAAAGCTGGGGCAAACGTGAAATCTTCTCGTCCACTCGGTTTGCCTTCTTCTGCGTGGCCTCCTCTACAAAGAAACTCTATCAACGGCGGCATGAGAAAAGTGTTACTCGCTAATACTGTCACCCGACGCGAATCTACGGGTACGGGCGTGTTTTTGCCGAGAAGAGTAGGAAGTCCCTCTGATATCAAAAGGAAGTCAGGTACATGTTTTTACTTTTACCAACTCAAATTCCTCGCCGTCATTGATTGCTTGTTTAATCGTGTTTTTGCCTATTGTTTCTCTAGGTTGTTCGACGGTATTGTTACCGGCCAAGGTTGTTCAGGCGTTGAACCTCAATATTGACGGTGTAGTAGGAGCGACACAGCCTAGCTATTACTTGGGTAGGCTCGTTCGTGACCCTGGTAAACTATGCTATGCTCTCTTTCCATGATTTTCCTTGCATTCTTTGTTTTTTTTCATTTGGTTGTTATCTTTTGCAAAATCTTGACGTTGGTTTGTCTTATGTCGCTGATCTCTTCAGCTCCTACAATGAACGTGGAACCTCTGACATTCGTTGCGCCAAGAAATGGGTTTCTTCCTCAACACAGGCGAGTCATCCGCCCGGAACCATCAGCAGTCAGCAACGTGTTGCATTTGCCGCAAGAATGGACGTATTAAATTCGATCTCTCTCTAAAAGTTTGTTGTTGGAGGGTTCGGCTAGTTAGTTTTTGGGGAGGGGCCCTGTGTTGTAATAAAAGGTTCAGCGTGCAGTTTGTGCCCGCACGGGGAAAATGGTCTGGCTTGCAAGTTTTTGAGAACGACGCCAGGCTTGGGAAGAAATCCCTCAAAACACCACCACCGGAAAATAATAAAGCTGGGCTTCTTTGTTTTGTTTGTACATCATAGCTACAGAAATCCAGAGGTGACTTGTGTTGTGTCGATAAGTATAATTGAATTGATGAAGTAAGCAAATATTATGTGTACTGCTTGCTTCTCTACCTTGCTATCAAACTTCGTTGATTATATATATAGGGGGAGAGAGATTTGATTTGCAAGTTTTGAGACTTTTGTATTTGATTTGCAAGTTTGGCGTTGCTTGTGCGTGAAGGATTTTCATGTTAGGTGCACCTGACCGTGACGAGCGGTGTTCGCGTGGATGCGACTGTCGTCTGAAATAGACGTGCGTTGTTGGTTTCTCGAAATTCTCCTATATCCCTTAGGCTTTTTGTTGCGGTTAAAAGGGAGGAGTTGCATGGGGTAGTTCTGGGCTCCCGGTGGAGCTGAACTGATCATGGTCTTCATCGTTAAATTTCTGGAAGATATAACATGGACATTGGTGTAACCTCTCTCACCTGCATCTTCGTCCATGGTGTTCATGCGACGTGATTGAGGTACTTTTAAGTAAATAAATATATAAATCTTGCACAGAAAGTTGGTTGTCGGCGTTCCTTAAGCGTTTGAGATATCCACATGCACGTCCTAATGACGTGATGAAGGGTGTTGCTTTCTGATTAGAATATTTTTGGATCATTAATGCTGGAGCACGGAAAGATCCGAAATCATTAATGTGGGTTTCGGTAAATAATGTTTCTTCTGAGTTATGAATTGATTGAGTGCCTACTTTTAAGATGATTTATTTGCGGTTTCTGCGAATCGACCTTTGTGGATCTCAAATCTACCTTTTGATTATCCGTTGCTCTCACGCCTTTTCTTAACGCTAACAAAAGACGGTTCGGTGGTGATCACAACGTACTCAAGAAAAACGTGGTATATGACTATTATTATAAAAACAAGTGTACATGGACAATTGAGATATTCATGATCGAAAGCCTTGAGGTCGAGTGGTTCGACTTTTTCATGCGCTCTTTTGTACATGTGGGTCAAATTTCCAGTTAAATAATTTTTACCATTTGCCAATAAAGTCTAATCTAGGTTATTATAAATAGCATCTATTTATCAATGTGAAAATATAGATAAGTACCAGAGTTAATATAGTTTATTAGAAATATAGAGCATTCATCAATGTTTTAGAGCTCAATGAAAGCTCTTTATGTATATATGTACTAGCATATATATTTGATGCACACACGCGTTCATGCTAAATTGTTTTTATAGATCTCAATTGTTCAATTCTTAAGATTAACTTGAGATCTTTAAAGAAAAAACAAAATTATACCATGTACATTAAATACACCAACAATAAGTACCATGATACTTGTTGATTTTTAAAATTTAAATTTTAACTTTGATCTCACAAGTTAAACAATTGAAATCTTTAAGTATTTTCTTTAAGCATGGCGGGGGCATGAGCATTTTAAGTATTTAAAAAAAAAATTACGACGTTCTCTCCTCACACAGGTAGGATATTTGCTTTCCTTTTCGTGCTGTTGGTATTCTGGTCCGAACGTCTCGCTTTCCAGATATCTGTACGGCACTAAGAGGCCAATTTCCTCTCTGGCTGGTGGCTGCATGTATTACATAATTTTGGGCACGTAAAACGAAATAATTTCTCACTCGTCCGTAGCGCAGGAGGACGTTGGTTTCAAACGTTCAAATCTAACACCCACATACGTACTTGAAAAAACATATTCAAAATGTTCAAATGAAAAATCTCCTCCTTCCAACTTATGTCCTTTACAAATGGTCACCAAACTCCTGTGTCCTTAATGATTTTGACTCACCATGTGTTGTTTGAACCGAATTGTTAGCCTATTCTAAGTGTATCGATACACAAGTGGTTGCAACGAGATGGCCGAAAACAGGTACGCGTTGCCTCAGTATCGAACTAACAACCTCCAACTTGTTAGTCGAGCCCCTTAGCCAAATGATCTACCTATCATCTTCAATGTGGTACGAAAGAGGTTCTTTGTTTAGGTCATTCATCCTTTTTTCTTGCATTTTCTTTAATTTGGTTCTCATAACATTTGCCCTTTATTTTTGCACCTCTTTTTTTGGGGCCTATTGAAAACAATTCTATGAATCAATTTAAGATTATATTTAAAAATCGAGTCAGATCTGCTCAGCAGCCATTAATTGCCCATCCTCTGCTCTAACTTTCTGTCGATTTCGTTGTATGACTTTCTCTCCTTTGCCTTGTATTCACCTGCCATTGTTGTACAGAATATGCGGATTACCTTCTTATTCATTTGCATTATTGCGACTTAAATGCTCGTTTACCGTATTTTAAATATGTAGGACCACTTTGTGAATTAGTGTCGTGCTCAGTGGTGCTGTAATTGTTTGGAGGGAAAAACTTAAGTGAATGAGTGTTACTATTTTAATTGGTGCACTCGTGCAGCACCAACTTGAACACTGACCCGCTGAATACGCATGTTTAAAGATTAGACATGATCTCTGTTGTTCAAAAAAAATATAAATTGGGTGGAGTTGCCGAGATCGGCTCGCTCAGGTGATCTGGTAGGTCATGATCTAGCACCAAAGCAGACATCGTTCATGTTGTGTTGATGCCAATACATCATCAGTATCACAGAAATTACATGGATGTTGGTGACAGATCGTGATCTCCTAGATCACCTGATCCATTGTCAATGAGGCCTACCTCCGTTTGGCATCCAATACTTTGAACCAATAAAAGAATTGGAGATCTTGCAAGTCTTATAGCTTTTTCCTTCTAATTTTGTTACAAGAAAATTAAAACTAAATAATTTTCCAGATAAATAAGTATAGAAATCTAGGGATATAAGTCTGTTTCAAGAGTATAGTTGTTCGAATTCTACTATTCAGGCTGGTTTGATTCAACTTCGGCACTGTGGGCACACAGTTTAAACTGCATATTGCTAAAAGAAATTCATAATGGGCAAGCTCTACATCATCACTGTTGGATCGGGCAATTTTGTCTGGCCCGGGGGGAAATCTACACTATAGAAAACCTTTATTGAATCAAGTCGCTATACGTCAGACTGACGAGTTTCTTAGTAGCGAACCTGACAAGACGTAGTCAAGCCAAGTGCATGTGATGGGCTTTTCCTTGCTCTCCCAGCCTGGCTGTCTGAGTTGTTTTTTCCACCTACTCTGCATCACATGAACGCCATTTTGGAATCTTTTTATCTTTGATTGAGGGAGTGCAATAATCATCTAGACCAGTGCGTTGAAAGAACTCGTTAATTCGACCCGAATCGGTGGTTTGCTTTGGTTTATTTTTTCTTTAAATGGTTTCAATACAAGATAAATAAATAAAAAATCAATGAAGATGGTTTGAATACGTGAAAAGATGACTAAAGTAAGATATGAGAAAAAAGTGTAAGAAATTGGATCATAAAATTGTTAAAAGAAGAAGAATAAACCACAAAGACATTGAAAGAAAACAATAGAAAATAATAGTTTGGTTTGGTTGTCCAAAATCAAGAGTGGGTGAGGTGGTGGGTCAAGTTTGAAGCTGGAAGGCTTGATTCACTCACCATGTCTTGACCCCAAATTAAGGAATTGAGCTACTGGTCAGTCTTACTCCTGCTTTAGTGCCAGCATCCATTTAACAATACAGGTTCGCGAGTTCACTCTTGAGGTTTGTTTAGCTTGCCCCGTTGGTCATGATTTAGTTCATGTTCGCAATGGGAACAGCTTTTAAATTAAACTTTTACCCCTTCTCTCGAATGGAATTGAACCCGTCGAACCCCTTCGAATCGAATCAATAGGAAATCGGCATACGACAAGTCATTTAGGCTTGGCTTCTTTTATACTTTCTGTTTTAAATTATTGACAGTTCCAAAGTTTTTCTTCAATTCCAAAATGCTGGCAAGATGCAGAATGACTCGATTTCACTTCATGGCATCACCCCTCCTTTTGGCTCCACGAATGACAGCAAAAATGGCAAAAGTATAAGCTTATATGCTGGGTTCTGAACATAAATCAGACGAAAAATGTGGACCTAACATGCAAGATTGGACTGCTTAAGTTTGAACCCGATCCGATGTATATTCAGACAGCCCTTATTTTGGATCTACATCTTCGAAATAAGTAGGATATCGGATTCAGAGCGTGAGGTCAACTGGCTGGGCCGCTCAACTCACACGCTCCAGGTGGGGAGTTCGATTTCGAGGGCTGCATGCATGTCCGTGTGTTAGGCTTCGGCCTCTCCTTGTGACGGAAAGAAGAAAAAGAAATACATAAGATATCCAATTGAGAATTCCGACGGATCCAAACCGTCTGGCAGCAGCCTATAGCTGATTGGATATACGTTTGCTCTCACTAACTTGCGGTTTTTTCGCGTCTTGGACCTCATACGGAAGCGAGAATTGCGTGTCTCGCCGGCTCCGCGTCCCTCGTCAGTGAAGTTAGTGAACTCTTCTGATGGGATTCGAACTAGTTAATTTTGTCTTCCACGCGGATCGATCGAGGTTCATGTTAGGGTTTCTATGCGATTGCGTCTTTCCATCATCATCGTCTCATTTGCATAATTCTAGGGATTTTGCTGCTCTCCTGATTGGATATAGTGTTTGGTGATCAGAAATTGAGGGTTTCTTTGATCGCTTGAAGAAATGGCCGACAATGGAGGCGCGGAGGAGGAGTTCGTGCCTAGGAAGAAGAAGCCGTCCAAGGACGACGAGAGGTGACGATTCATTCTTAAGCTTTTTCTGCATGATTGCAACTACCGCGGTCCTCTGTTACTTAATCACAGCACCGATTTACTTTAACCTGGATAGTTCGACATTTTGATTGAGTTATCTGATCGGCTGTTTCTGGAACCGTTATGATTCATAACGTTTTCTTATATGATATCAAGTAGGATCGAGAATTGAGCATTCAGACTTTGTCGTAGTGCACGCATCGATTCATCCACAATATTGGGATGAGTGAATCCAGTATTGTGGAAAGCAAGGCGCACTAATTGCATCTGTACGCTCATAACATTTTCAATGTTTTCCAATTGTTTTACAAAAATATGCCAATTCAGGCATGAATTTCCAGAAATAACTAAAACTGATGACTGTTTACCATGTGTGCAAGCGCAAAGGGTAGTATCTAAGTTGTGGTGGTTAGCTCGTAAACCATGGCATCATGAGTTCAATGCCCATGATGTGCATCTGACAAGTGTCTGGGTAGCCGTGTCTTGCTACTTAAACAAAGAAACCACTTGTGCAGTTTGAATTGCTTTACAGCCTTGAGATAGCATTACTTCTGCCTTGTGGATAGCTTTCTTGGAGGTTCGTCTTCATTTATGTATTGTTTTCAGTTGTAAGTTTCAAGCTCATTGCATGTACTCCTTTTAATTATGGAAATTTGACATAAAATGAGCTTGCAAGAGGTTTCTTTCTCTTAACAACAAATGTCTATTTCTTATGATGCTTGTTGTCCTTCCCTTTAACAGGAGAAAGAATATTGTTCCTGGGGGTCTAATGAAAGCCATCATAAGGCCCGGTGGAGGGTCAATTAATCCAAAAGAGGGTGATCAGGTACTTCCTGAAATTTATGATTGCCTTTGCTTATTGTTATTTCTTTCGTTCATAGGCTGATCCTATTGTTCATTTATTTTTTTCGGTTAAATTTTGTAGGTTATATTTCATTGTACTACCCGCACATTGGATGGAGTTATTGTTGAATCAACAAGATCTGAACATGGTGGTTAGTTGCTTTTTTCAGTTTCCATGTCTCAATCATGTTGAATTTCAGAGATTTGGCATTTCATGCAGTATCACAGGTCTAGTATTCTGGTCTTATTCCAAAAGTTGTTATTCATTTGTTCTATTTCTTCATGATTTTAGACCATGCGGTCCATGCCTATTGATATAACAAGTTAGACTAAGTGTGGCTTCTCTCATGTGATTTCCTGTGTTTGCCTTTTACATTTTTGGAGGTACCCTTTTTTTTCTCAATCCAAATTTTCTGTCTATTGTTATTATTTTCTATTCAGGAAAGGGTAAGCCTGTGAAGCTGGTCATGGGAAAGAGCAACATGATACTTGGGTTCCTTGAAGGAATTCCTACCATGCTGAAGGGTGAAGTTGCTATGGTATGTTGACCAACTTTGATAGGCCAGGATATTTGTTATTTATCTGTTAGCTCCCTTGCCTTGAGTGTTAAATGATATAATGGTTGTGGACGGACGATGATAATGACTATTGGTTTTTGGTATTGCAAAAAGTGTATACACTATTAGCATCAATTTCGATCACATTGTGCAGTATGCATTTGCCTGGTCAATCCCTTCTTTTGAGCTAGACCATCTATTATAGTCATTCTGTTGGGTTTGTATTTTCTTCACGTTGAGGAAGCTGAGACTAGCCTGAAAGGGAGGTCAGTTTATTTATGATGTTTGAGGTGAGGTTATAAATCACGTAATTACTCCATGGGTTGTTGATCATCCCTTGACTCTTCTTTCTGGTTCGGTTGGTGTCTGGTTTTCATTATGTATGAGGCATCTCTGAACTCCTCAATCTTATTTAGATTTTTAGATGATTAGATGGATGTCCGTCATGATGCTAGGGTTTTAACTATCCCGTACCGTTGCGAATGCTAATTGCTTTCTTTTACACTTTTGAATATTAGGTGTACGATTAAGAACATTTTATTTGATAATATGAAACAATTCAACTCATGGACTTCTTCTGTTTTATCTTGTTCTAGAAAACCATGTGACATCCATATGGGAAGCGTCATTGATGTGGTGTTGTCTAGATTATAATGGTGATGCTAACACAAGATGATTACTACCCATATGTGACAACACATTTGGCAATCACCGTTTAAAAACATTCCTTGAAGTTAAATTGCTTTGGACTTTTTCTTTTTAAAAGTTCCAAAATTTGCTAAGTTGTACTCTTTTCTCTGTTGATTAGAATCATTTCATATAATCTATGGCAACAATACAACAACAACTAAGCCTTTTCCCATACTAGACGGGGTCGGCTACATGGATTCTCTGTTTCCACATAGCCCTATCAATTGCCATGTTAGCAATTAACTCACAATAACTTAGATCATTCTTTATTGTTTCTTTCCAACACTTTTGTGGTCGTCCTCTACCTCTTTTAATACTTTCAAAATCTAGTTTTTCGTACCTTCTTACCGGTTCTTCTTTTGATCTTCTTTCTATATGTCCAAACCATCTTAAATGATATTCTCTCATTTTATCCTCTATTTGAGCCACTACTAATTTGTTTCTAATAACCTCATTATTTATACGGTCTTTTCTTGTATGGCCACTCATCATCTCAACATCTTCATTTTTGTCACATACATCTTTTGTAGAAGTTGATGACTAATTGCCCAACATTCAAAACCATAAAACATGGTATGTTTAATTACTGCTCTATAATATTTATCTTTTAACTTTAATGGTATCTTATTATCACAAAGAATACTTGATGCTCCTCTCCATTTTAACCAACCAACATAAATTCTACGCGTAACATCTCCATCAATTCTTCCATCATTTTGAAAAATTGACCCTAGGTATTTAAAGCTTTCTTTTTGAGAGATGCAATGTGTGTTAATTTTAATTTTTATGTCCTCTGAAGTAATCAAATGATCAAACTTACATTCCATATATTCTGTCTTTGTTCTACTAAGTCGGAAGCCTTTACTTTCTAATGTTTCTCTTCGTAGTGCCAATTTTCTATTAACTTTTTCTTTAGACTCCTAACTAACACAATGTCATCTGCAAATAACATACACCAAGGTACTTCATCTTGAATATGTTTTGTTAACTCATCAATCACCATTATAAATACATATGAACTTAAAGTTGATCCTTGATGTAACCCAATATTAACTTCAAAGAAGTATGTCATTCCTTCACGAGTTCTCACACATGTTTTTGCACCATCGTACATATCTCTTATAAGGTTTATGTATGTCAATGGAATACCTCTTTTTTCTAAGGAAGCGGTCTTTATACTATATTCTAGTCCTACTTGGGGTGTGTAAGTACAAACTATATTCAAAACCTCTACTCCTACCTAACACTAATTTCAATATCATGATTCAGTCATCGTATCATTGTATGTCTACTATACTATCTTTTAAATCTTTATTTATGATAATACCAACTCTGTTTCAAGCCTTCTTCTTACCTGAATACCATAATTTAAAACCTGTATCCTCAATCTCTTTTGCTTTTTCTCCAATCTACTTTCTCTTGTAAACATAGGATATGAATATTTCTCCGAATCATAGTATCTACCACCTCTATTAGCTTATCGGACAATGTTTTGATATTCTAAGAACCAATACGAATCTTATTTTCTAGGATTAGCTTCTTTACCCCACTATATTTGGGCGGCAATATAGCGGAACTAAACTTCTTTACCCCATGATGTGGGAACCCTCTCTGCAATTGATTCACTGCATCTGTGTGAAAATGTAGTAGTCCTTGCGTACTTTTCACTGCATTCATTTTGAATATATCCTAGCAGAATTTCCTGTATTTGTTTGTGGATCAGACAAAACCATATCTATGTGGCATATAGCTTTGTTGTCTGATTTAGATTGATCATTGATCTCTGCTGTTTAGGTCTTTGAACACTTGAGATTTAAGCTTTCTCATCCAGTCACTGTTGTGACTTGAAAAAATAATTTAGTCAATCTGTATTCATGCGCCAGTATCAAATTCCTCTATTGAAGATCCTCTGTTTGTTGGTACTTTCCAGAAACAACTCCAACATTTCCTGTAACTGTGTGCAGCTGAAGATGAAATCTGAGCTGCATTATGGCGAACCCGATTGTCCTGTAGCAGTTTCTGAGGACTTTCCCAAACACGACGAACTTCATTTTGAGATTGAGCTGATAGATTTCTTTAAAGTGAAGGTGATTGCTTATTTCCTGGAACTAGAGCTTACATTTATAGTTGGAAAACGTTTCTCTTAATTAGCAAGTTCGTTCCTATCCTTTTGGTGTCATATGTGCATGCATCTTAGTTTTGCATGATATTGGACCTTTTCTTATCTGGTTATTAGGTGTTTGTCATGCTCTTCTTTTGTTTATGGACTTGGTCATTTGAGCACCAAAAATATGCTCCCTGTTGGTGCATGCAAGCAGACTAAAAGTTATTTTTTTATCATTTTCAATACCAACGTTGGATACATATCTGAGGAGGAGAACCTTATTTGCTACTTCTCTGCTTTCCTTTTTAGTCTTGCTTTTTTCAACTTAGCAGTTGAGCCTAATCACCAGCGCTATCTCAAGAGTCCGTCATATGCTGGATATGTGATAAAAAATGTGTTCATGGAGATATCCTGAGTCCTATGTGTTACGGTGGTCAGGTAAAACAGTGACTATGTTGCGGGAAGGATTGAACATGGTATTTATTCTCGAGTGGAATCATCAAATCAAATATCCTACTTTTAGTTAGAGCTTTTGGTGAGGTTAGTTTCTCTGAAAATGTTGTTAACGCCATGGAGGGGGATGGAGCTGCAGGATTGATTCTGGTACGGTGGGTAGAAATATATTGAAAGGGAGGTGCTACAAATGCTAAATCATAATATCATGAAGAAGCCACTGCTTTGAGTTGGCAGCTGGTACTAATGTCTAAACTGTAGACAATCAACCTTGAAATAAAAGTCCAAGGACATATATGCCCACTGATTGGAGCCCCCAGCTTAATCCTTGTAGGAAGGTACAAATGGTAAGCATGAAATTAAGATGCATCTTCAGCTTGTAGTGTTTGACAGAGCCCTATAAATGCATGGGCATGGAGCTTCTCAAGTGGAGAATACAAATAATTTCATGGAAGTATGGCAATGAAGGCATTCACAGATCTGGGGTGTTGATCATATCTGCTCTTTGCATATCCAACTGACAAGTAATGGCTGGATATGATAAGATAGTTGAGATATGATTACTGAACTGGCCTAACTGGGTTTGATTTTAGTTGATCACACCCAACGATGAGGCCTCTGAACAGTATCATAATTCCTCTGGGTTCCAGTTTTTCATCAGAACCCAAGTCATCACAATATGCCAAATCATGTAGGTTCTGTGGTCCTTCTGGTTAAACTTTATTCTTGTAGGATGTCTTGGGTTCGCAAATATTTTTCAGTTAGTTTTTTTTTTCTGTGTGATGAATAAGATTCAAGTGTTTTTTCTTCACATTAGGTAATTGCTGAAGACTTGGGAGTTGTTAAGCAGGTATTTCTGTTAAACACAACAGATTGCTTCCTTCTCATATTTTTCCTTCTTCCAAAAGCACGTCCAACTATTGATCAGCCTGATGAATTGAAAACCGAAACTGGCTTCAACATAATACTTGTAGAATGATTGTAAAAATGCACGTCTTTGTATTTTCATCAACTTAGGAAAGTTTATTTCTTAGTTTTGGTCAGAATCTTATTTTTGCCTCATCACATTCATCCACTGTAATAACTTCTTTGTTTTTGTTTGAAGGGATTTGCATATATTTGGTTGTGGTACTTAAGCCCTAGTTTTCAAGTACTGTTAGATCTTCTTTTCCCTAAATGATTCCACATTCACATCAATTGTCAGTGGCAGTTACCTTGCAACTGTCTTTTTCACCTTTTCAAATCTACTCTATCTTAGTGTTCAATGGGATTCACTGGTTTTAAAATGGGATGATAACAGTATCTTCCTGCAAATGTTAAGGTAGTAAACCTTTCTTGGCATATTTATGCATATAGATTGATGGTAGTATGCATTTTACCTTAAAGTTCTCTCACTGGTGACAAAGATATGGGACTAGGTTGACCTTGCAGAATTAAAGTAGCTATATGTTACCTAGAGTTCCGATCCATGGTGAAATCTCATCTAGCTTTTACCATATGGTATCTTATATGAAAGTGAACTGCCTAGTTATGGCAAGCCTTAAGCTTATCCAGTTTTCAGTGAAGTGATCTTTCTTCAAGAGTGCAGGTGTTGCCTATATATGCATACATACGTACAAACTAATGTATTTGTGTGTGTTTGTGTTTGTGTCTGTGCATGTGCATGTGTGTATATGTATATATGTATAAAATCTTTATGAAGAGAGCTGGAACTTGATTTCTATTAATCTTGTACAATCTTGTTTATGTTGCCAGGTACTCAATGAAGGCCAGGGTTGGGAGTCCCCTAGGGAACCTTATGAAGTAAAAACCTGGTCAGTTTATTTCCCCTGAGCCTTATAATTCCCTTTTCTATAATTAATTTTCAAATGTATCCCAAACGACTAACCTTTACCTGTTGAAGTAAAAAATTGGATTTTGCCGTGGTTAATCATGTCATGTTCAATACAACAACAACAACTAAGCCTTTTCCCATATTAGACGGGGTCGGCTACATGGATTCTTTGTTTCCACATAGCCCTATCATGTGCCATGTTAGTAGTTAACTCACAATAAGCTAGATCATTCTTTATTGTTTCTTTTCAATACTTTTGTGGTCGTCCTCTACCTCTTTTAATACTTTCAAAATCTAGTTTTTCATACCTTCTTACAGGTACTTCTTTTGATCTTCTTTCTATATGTCCAAACTATCTTAAACGACATTCTCTCATTTTATCCTCTATTGGTGCCACTCCTAAATTGTTTCTAATAACCTCATTATGTATATGGTCTTTTCTTCTATGACCACTCATCCATCTCAACATCTTCATTTCTGTCACAGACATCTTTTGTACATGATGATTAATTACCCAATACTCAGAACCATAAAACATGATAGGTCTAATTACCGCTCTATAATATTTACCTTTAACTTAAATGATATCTTTTTATCACAAAGAATACTTGATACTCTTCTCCATTTTAACCAACCAACATTAATTCTATGCGTAACATCTCCATCAATTCTTCATCACTTTGAAAAATTAACCCTAGGTATTTAAAACTTTCTTTTTGGGAGATGTAATGTGTGTTAATTTGAATTTCTATGTCCTATGAAGTAATCAAATGATCAAACTTACATTCCATATATTCTGTCTTCGTTCTACTAAGTCGGAAGCCTTTACTTTCTAATGTTTCTCTCCATAGTTCCAATTTTCTATTAACTTTTTCCTTAGACTCCTCCACTAACAAAATGTCATCCGCAAATAACATACACCAAGGTACTTAATCTTGAATATGTTTAGTTAACTCATCAATCACCATTATAAATAAGTATGGATTTAAAGTTGATCCTTGATGTTACCCAATATTAACTTCAAAGAAGCCTGTCATTCCTTCACGTGTTTTTGAACCATTATATATGTCAATGAGATACCTCTTTTTTCTAAGGTTTTCTAAAGAACCTCCCTCGGTACTCTATCAATAAATATCATAAGTCTTTCTTTTTTGCTCTAAAATATTCTATAAGACGTCTCAAAAGTTGATTGCTTCATTAGTAGATCTGCCTGACATGAATCTAAATTGATTCTCTGTTATATTCGATACTTATCTTAACCTACGTACGATAATTCTTCATTAACTTGATACCTCGATAATTCACACAATTCTTTCTGTCTTCCTTGTTCTTATATATGGGTGTAAGTGTACTCACTCTCCATTCCTCGGACTTCTTTTGTTTTCTCCGTATTTCATTAAATAGTCTTGTGAGCCAAGTTATTCTTGTTTCTCCTAGGTTTTTCAAACTTCTATAGGAATATTGTTTTGTCCTACCAATTTACCACCCTTCATATGTTTAAGAGCCTCTTTGACTTCATTCTTTTGAATACATCGGTAGAAATTATGGTTTATATACTTTTCTGATTTGGCTAACTCTTCTAAGCTAATACTAACATCTTATTAAAAGGCTTATAAAAATAGTTTTTCCATCCATTTTTTATATCATCATTTCTCACTAGAATTTTTTCATCCTCATCTTTGATATAAAAAACAACAACTAAGCCTTTTCCCATACTAGACGGGGTCAGCTACATGGATTCTTTGTTTCCACAGATCCCTATTGTGTGCCATGTTAGCAGTTAACTCCCAATAAGCTAGATCATTCTTTATTGTTTCTTTCCAACACTTTTGTGGTCGTCCTCTACCTCTTTCAATACTTTCCAAATTTAGTTTTTCTACCCTTCTTACAGGTTCTTCTTCTGATCCTCGTTCTATATGTCCAAACCATCTTAAACGATGTTCTCTCATTTTATCCTCTATTGGTGCCACTCCTAATTTGTTTCTAATAACCTCATTATGTATACGGTCTTTTCTTGTATGACCACTCATCCATCTCAACATCTTCATTTCTGTCACAGACATCTTTTGTTCATGTTGATGATTAACTGCCCAACACTCAGAACCATAAAACATGACAGGCCTAATTGCTGCTCTATAATATTTACCTTTTAATTTTAATGGTATCTTCTTATCACAAAGAATACCTGATGCTCCTCTCCATTTTAACCAACCAGCATTAATTCTATGTGTAACATCTCCATCAATTCTTCCATCACTTTGAAAAATTGAACCTAGGTATTTAAAACTTTCCTTTTGGGGAATGCAATGTGTGCCAATTTTAATTTCTATGTCCTCTGAAGTAGCCAAATGATCAAACTTACATTCCATATATTCTGTCTTTGTTCTACTAAGTCGGAGGCCTTTGCTTAGCTCTAATTTTCTATTAACTTTTTCCTTAGACTCCTCCACTAATACAATGTCATCTGCAAATAACATACACCAAGGTACTTCATCTTGAATATGTTTTGTTAACTCATCCATCACCATTATAAATAAGTATGGACTTAAAGTTGATCCTTGATGTAACCCAATATTAACTTCAAAGAAGTCTGTCGTTCCTTCATGAGTCCTCACACATGTTTTTGCACCATCATACATGTCTCTTATAAGGTTAATATATGTCAATGGGATACCTCTTTTTTCCAAAGTTCTCCAAAGAACCTCCCTCGGTACCCTATCATAAGCTTTTTCTAGATCAATAAATATCATGTGAAGGTCTTTCTTTTTTGCTCAAATGTTCCATAAGACGTCTCAAAAGATGAAACCCTTCAATAGTAGATATGCCTGGCATAAATCCAAATTGGTTCTGTGTTGTACTTGATACTTGTCTTAACCTACGTTCGATAATTCTTTCCCATAATTTCATAGTATGACTCATTAACTTGATACCTCAATAATTCGCACAATTTTGAATATCTCCCTTCTTCTTATATATGGGTATAAGCGTACTTGTTCTCCATTCCTCGGGCATCTTTTGGTTTTTCCATATTTCATTAAATAGCCTTGTGAGCCAAGTGATTCCTATTTCTCCTAGTATTTTCCAAACTTCTATAGGAATATTATCTGGTCCTACCGATTTACCACTCTTCATATGTTATCTAACAAAATTAAGATCTTTAGTTTTCTTATCTCTAGCCCTAGCTATCCTAAAAATATCTCTTTCACCATCTTTTTAGTTGAGTTTTTTTATATAAATCGTCTAAAATTTTAGCTTTTCCTTCACTGACAGTCATTTTTGCTTTCTTATAAGCTTCTAAAGTTTCACTGGTTTTCTTAGCATAATGTAATTTGTAATATTCCCTCTTTGCCTTGATTTTATTTTGCACTATCTCATTCCACCACCAAGCTTCTTTTTGTGTTAGTATACCTCCCATAGATTCACCTAATACATCTTTTTTCTCTTTCTTAATATGTATAGCCATATTGTTTCACATACAAGGTGTACCAACATAATTTCAAGCATCTCTTTGAAGGACTTTTTGTTTAAATATACCTTCTTTCTCGCTTCTCTGGTTCCACCATTTAGTCAGAATAGCTCGATGCATTCTTCTCTTCTTTGTCCACTTTTTACCTGTAAATCCATACTTAAAAATCAATGTTAGGTGATTAAACTCAGTGTTCTTCGACGTGTATCGTATTGTATATCATTTTGCTCCATGATAAGGGTGTATCGTATCGTATCGTATCATATCATACTTTGATATTAAAAAATATAAAAAATATAAAAAATATAAAGAAAATCAGAAAAGTTAGTAAAAATCCAAAAAAAGAAAAAATTTAGGAAAAATTTAATAATTGCAAAGAATTCATATAATGCAAAGTTTAGTACATATTGATGATTTGATCATTCACCATTGAACAATTGAAAAAATTTACATGTTTTGAAGCAAAACATGAAATACATTTACATATTAATAAGGATCATCAACTAAATAATCTTCATATTCTTCTTGCTGAAGATCCTCATCACCACCTTCTGCTTCAAAATCAAAATCTTTATCTCCTTGATAATGTTGTTGCGCTCCTTGCAAATTAATCCATGCAATGTCTTCCTCAGTTATAAGGACATTTTCTTTGTTATCTTCTATAATACAGTCTTCTAATATCTCAAAATTATCCAAACTTATTGGATCAAATTGGCTTTATTCTCTATTTACCTTTTTCAATTGCCTACAAGAAAGAAAGATAAGTAATTAGTAAATAACATTAACAATTGAAGTTAAATAATATATTGAATTGAATCTTTAAGTGTTAACTAATACACGATTACCTTTCGTGAAGCCGCATGTTACAACGAATGAAAACTAAGTTATTCAACCGCTTATGTTTCAACCTGTTGCGCTTTTTCATATGGATGTGATCAAAGACACTCCAATTCCTTTCATAACCCGTTGCACTACAGGTTTGACTCAGAACTCTTACTGCAAAATCCTTAAGGTTTGATCAATCACTTCCAAACCTATTCTACCAAACATGTATAAAAAGACAAACATTAGAGACTTAATCCACAATAATATAAGATTTAAGAAACTTAAATACAAAGATAAACAATTTACCTTGGCGCATATTAGTGCGGTTGCGAATTGCTATAGGCAAACCCATTAAGTGAAGAGTATTATCATAGATCTCCATCTCTCGATGTATAGCATCTGCTATACTCTCGTAAGGGATTAATCTATTTATACAATCAATGATGCCTCGATTAACCTCACCGTCCCTTTTGAAGCTTGCTGAGTACCTAAATGTTGGGTTTAGATAATATGTTGTTGCATGAATAAGCTGATGCAATTGTTTGTTACATCTATTATCTATAATTTTCCACACTGGCACATAATCTCTATTTTTTTCATTAAAATTATTTCTAATAGCTTCTTTTGCCATATCCATGGCTTTATAAAGGTAGCCCATAGATGGTTTCTCCTCGCTATTAGCCAATATCAAAACCTTTACTAAAGGACATGTAATTCTCAACAGTCTAACACATGCATTCTAAAATGTACCCCTGAAGAATGTCTTTGAAATCTTATTTAACTTTCTGTTTCTTCTATTTTGAGACAACTTTGTAAATTGCTGTCATTCATATGAGGAGAACATTATCTTCAAGGCTTATTTCTATCGCACAATACTCTATACATATAAGAAGTTAGTTGCAAAACGAGTTGTAGCTGTACGAAGAAGCTTTGCACCATCTGTATATCTCCTTATCATACACAATACAAAGGCATGGTTGTAGATAAATTTGGTGATATCTTGGTAACACTCAGTTGATGCCGTTATCTCATCCATCTCACCAATATTTTCAAGGATGAGATCTAAACAATGGGTTGCGCATGGTGTTCAAGAGAAAGTCCCATAAGTACATGCTAACTCCTTCCCATCTGCATTATAATTAGCTGCATTATCTGTAATCAATTGGACTACATTCTCTAGCCCAACCTTGAATATCACCTTATGAAACTCTTGCCTTAAGATCTCTATAATGTGCCTCTCCTCTGACATCTATAGAGATCTCAAAAACATGAGTCCTTTAGAACAATAGATAAAAAAGTTTAGCAAGGTACTTCATCGCCTATTTGTCTATCCGTCTATCATGATAGTGCATCTTGTCTCCTTCCATGACTCTCTCAAAGTCGAACAATATTCTTGCACTTTAATGATGGTCTTATCTAATATTTTTCCTCTCAACTTCTGATAAGAGGGCATCTTGTATCTTGGACCAATATCAGCAATTGCATCTGCCATTCCTTGAAAATAAAAATTATTTACTGCATTAAATAAAATACATGCATCATAAAATCATCTGCCTACTGCAAGATCTGCCTGATCATGCAGTTGTTTTGAAGCCATAGCAACACGAATTTTAGGTTGAGCACCAGGTGTAGTGTTAACTCTTCCTGAGCTCCCTCTTCTACCACTTCTACTTACAAAATCTTTAGCAACCCTCTTTTCCCTATCTGGTGGTCGAGAACTACTACTACCAGTCTATGTTCTGGCATATTAAGGAATAGAGTGAATTCAATAGTATCATCATCTTCCTCAGACATCTTTAAATCATCCTTTTGTTGTCTCCTCTCTTTTATGCTCTCAATCATCTGAAGACATTGCCATTTAATGCCTTTTGGCAAACTTCTAACTCTGCCTATATAAGGAGCAACTTCTTTCCTCTTCCCTAATAGGTGGTGTTTCAATTGTGAAGTACCACCACTAACCACGTTCTCACAAAACAAATATCTTATCTTTAATTTGGAACCCTCAACTGGTGTACCCCACTACCATGTCAGATCATCAAACCGAGAACGGGAGTCTCTAACACTCCTTCCACTTCATATTTTGTCATTTAAAAAAAAGAAAAACACAAATAACACAAAAAAACAACAAATACAAAGAATTCTTTTTAGAAAAACGCTCAAAATATACTACAATCCAAGTTAGGAGGCTTTAACGGAAATTGTAGAGCACTTTTTTGGGAGCCTTAAACACCAAGGAGGAGGAGAACCTCCGGGAGAGAGCTTGAGGTGCTCCGAAAAAATCACAGAAAGCCACAAAAATGCCGGTTTCTGTTCGGTCAGGGACTCTTTATACAAGTCTCTGGGCGTATCGCCCGTATCGTGTGATACGACACGATAACCTATATCTTACAGGTTATTTACAACACGTTCTATCTTTTTTTTCCAAATAAAATAATCAATTTATGCTTGTGATAAGTCACTCTTATAAATAATTAAATGTTCATCTTGTTTTTGAAGATTATATTGACTATAAAGAGATAAAATTGCTCATACCTTCCTCATTTATATCCCCAAAACCAAAGTTTTCATGAATATCTTGATATCCTAATGCCTCTTCACCGACATGTCCTTTTAAGTCTCCTCCTAAACAAATCATCTCCCTTTGTGGAATTCTTTGAATCACCTTATCTAACTCCTCCAAAAACCGTTTTTATACTATATTCTAGGCCTACTTAGGGTTTGTAAGTACAAACTATATTCAAAACCTCTACTACAACAACAACAACAACTAAGCCTTTTCTCATACTAGACAGGGTCGGCTACATGGATTCTTTGTTTCTACAGAGCCCTATCATGTGCCATGTTAGCAATTAACTCACAATAAGTTTGATCATTCTTTATTGTTTCTTTCCAACACTTATGTGGTCGTCCTCTGTCTTTTTTAATATTTTCCAAACTTAGTTTTTCGCACCTTATAGGTTCTTCTTTTGAGCTTCTTTCTATATGTCCAAACCATCTTAAATGATATTCTCTCACTTTATTCTCTATTGGTGTCACTTCTAATTTGTTTCTAATAACCTCATTATGTATACAGTCTTTTCTTGTATGACCACTCATCCATCTCAATCTTCATTTCTATCACATACATCTTTTGTACATGTTGATGATTAACTGCCCAATACTCAGAACCATAAAATATGGCAGGTCTAATTGTTTCTCTATAATATTTACCTTTTAACTTTAATGATATATTCTTGTCACAAAGAATACCTTATGCTCATCTCCATTTTAACCAACCAACATTAATTCTATGTGCAACATCTCCATCAATTCTTCTCTCACTTTGAAAAATTGACCCTAGGTATTTAAACTTTCCTTTTGAGAGATGCAATGTGTGTTAATTTTAATTTCTATGTCATCTGAAGTAATCAAATGAACAAACTTACATTCCATATAGTATGTCTTTGTTCTACCTAGTCGGAAGCCTTTACTTTCTAATGTTTCTCTCCATAGTTCCAATTTTCTATTAACTTTTTCCTTAGACTCCTCCACTAACAAAATGTCATCTGCAAATAACATACAGTACTTCATCTTGGATATGTTTTATTAACTCATCAATCACCATTATAAATAAGTATGGACTTAAAGTTGATCGTTAATGTAACCCAATATTAACTTCAAAGAAGCCTGTCATTCCTTCATGAGTCCTCACACGTGTTTTTGTACCATTATATATGTCTCTTATAAGGTTTATGTATGTCAACAGGATACCTTTTTTTTCCAAGGTTCTCTAAAGAACCTCCCTTGGTACCCTATCATATGCTTCTTTTAGATCAATAAATATCATATGAAGGTCTTTTTTTTGCTCTAAAATATTCTATAAGACGTATCAAAAGGTGAATAGCTTTGTTAGTAGATCTGCCTGACATGAATCCAAATTGGTTCTCTATTGTACTTGATACTTGTCTTAACCTACGTTCGATAATTCTTTTCCATAATTTTATGATAATACCAACTCTGTTTCGATACCTGAATACCATAATTTAAAACCTTTATCCTCAATCTCTTTTGCTTTTTCTCCAATCTACTTTGTCTCTTGTAAACATAGGGTATGAATCTTTCTCCGAATCATAGTATCTACCACCTCTATTAGCTTATCGGACAATGTTTCAATATTCTAAGAACCAATACAAATCTTATTATCTAGGACTAGATTCTTTATCCCCCACATCCGTCCATATTGAAAATGCAGAGACCCTCTTTGTAATTTATTCACTATATTCGGACGGTAATGAAACTTTGTGTTTAAACGATGATGGTATTTACTGTATCGTCTTGTCAATTTTGGTGGTTCATCTTGGACATCATGGGACGTTGGAGGTATCTAGTACAAACTAACTTCCTTGTCTCATGCATTATGTCCTCCCCAGTTCCTTTTGCTTCATCCACTTCCCTGGTATGTAGCCTGCATTATAGCACAGAATGTGTTCAACATGGATACAATAACTTCAACTGAAGATTCTCCGGTGTCATATGAGCCATAAAAGCAACAGTTGGACCTAATGCTGGAGATATTGCTTAATTCTGAATTTTGAGTTGGCTATATATGCTAAACTTCTATTCTTATATGATCAACCAGACTTTTAACAATATTAGCTCGAAGTAGTATTTATTTAGGGTTTGATACCTTAATCGTCTGGTTGATTCCCCAGGATTACTGCAAGGGCATCCAATGGTGACATGCTTGTTGCATATGCACAAGGAGAACCATTTCACTTCACTTTGGGGAAAACTGAGGTTCGCATGATAGGTTTTCTATTTTCTTTCTTCTCATCCTATCTCCAATTTATTCAAATTATGGGAAAAATTAATTATACAGCTTATACTTGCAAGTATTTAATTAATTCAAACAGCTTTTCAGTTGTCTTCTTTACGAGGATACTCAATTCTCATGCTGTCTTGTTTCTACTGTAGGTACCCAGAGGACTTGAGATGGGAATTGGAACAATGACACGAGGAGAAAAGGCAATTATATATGTTGCTGAACCTTATTTAACTCATTCCGCTTTCATGTCCACTGGCAGTTTACAGGAGGTTCAGTTTGAAGTAGAGCTACTCCAGATCATTCAGGTAACTATTCTTTGTTAGTTGAACAATGGAATTCTAGGTTATCATTCTTGAGATGTTCTGTTACGCCTTATGTAGGTTTCCCTGCAGACAAGTTATAAAACACAGTTAATTATTTTCTAGGGCAAAAATGATTGATGTTCTTTCCTATGTTAATGATGGTTTATTTATGTTTTTGCAAAAACAACTTGCAGAATCTTCTGATTTATCTGGAAAGGCATCAGTCACACTCAGGAGTGCTTCGTAATTAGTTGGGCGTCTTGATGATGATGCCTGCTATGGGGAGCCTTACTTGAAAACTATAGATTCCCCAGTAAAATAATGCAAAACAGTTTCATTTTGTGCGAAATGATCATAAATTACCATAATGTGGAAGATATTTAACTGAAACTTACACCACCTGTCACAACATGTTGGTTAGTTTGGTTGTCAGCAGGTAAAAGATGTAGTCCACAATATTTCATTGAATTCAATCTCAAAGAGGAGCTAGATCCTAAACTGATGGCTTTACCTGATCAATGTAGTTAATCTGGAGTTGGTGTTAAAACATTTAACAGCGCAAGAGTAATAGTAATTATTATCCAATATGGCAATTTTACAAGCTAATCTTGATGCAAGAATGCATCAAGGCTACTGGGAACCATTTTTTGGCCTCAGTAGGTGAAGGAAGATGCCTTTGTATCCATGCCTACATTAGCTTCTTACTTGTTTCTTGTGATGTATGTGCAATATAATGATGCTCCTGCTTTTGTTTTAGATGAAAACTGTGGCTTTTATACACACACATATATATGTGTGTGTGTGCTTGTGTTTTGGGGGGTGGGGAGAGTTGTAAAATGTGTACTGCATCTAATATAATCGTATTCAGGACTGAGTACCTTGACAGGATACACAAAAATGGCTGTCCAATACTCATGGCAATGCTTTCTATAAAAGTAGGCACCTCCTTTTCATGGTTAAAGCTAATAAGCATTATGTAAATCAGTGCATGCATCTTATTACTGTTCTTAAACTATAACTGTTAGTTACCTGGCTTAGATTTTACTCTTAGATGAATCATAAAAAGATTAGCACTACCTAACTTTTATATGGGCAGAGGATCCATTTGTTTGGCTTATATAAATTATTTTTATAAGCTTTTTAATGAAGATGTTAGTAACTTAGTATTAGCTTAGGAGAGTTAGCCAAATCAGAAAAGTATATAAACCATAATTTCTATCTGCTTATTCAAAAGAATGAAATCAAAGAGTCTCTTAAATATACGAAGGTTGGTAAATATGTAGGACTAGACAATATTGCTATAGAAGTACGAAAAATCATAGGAGAGATGGGGCTCACTTGGCTCGTAAGACTGTTTAATGGAATATGGAGAACTCAAAAGATGCTCGAGAAAAGGAGAGCGAATATACTTATACCCATATATAAGAACAAGGGAGATATTTAGAATTGTTCGAATTATCGAGATATCAAGTTAATGAGCCATACTATGAAATTGTGAGAAAGAATTATTGAACGTAGGTTAAGACAAGTATCGAGTACAACATAGAACCAATTCGGATTTATGCCCGTCAGTTTTACTATTGCAGTGATTAATGTATTGAGACATCTTATGGAACATTTTAGAGCAAAAAAGAAGAACGTTTACATGTAGAAAAAGCTTACGATAGGGTGCTAAGAGATGTTCTTTGGAGAATTTTGAAAAAGAGAGGTATCCCATTGACATTCATAGATCTTATAAGAGACATGTATGATGATGCAAAAACTTGTGTGAGGACTCATGAAGGAATGATACACTCCTTTGAAGTTAATATTGAGTTATATCAGGGATAAACTTTAAGTCCATATTTATTTATATTGGTCATTGATGAGAACAAAATATATTCAAGATGAAGTACCTTGGTGTATGTTATTTGGAGATGATATTATGTTAGTTGATGAGTCTAAGAAAAAGTTAATAGGAAATTGCAACTATGGAGAGAAACATTAAAAAGTAAAGGCTTCCGACTTAGTAGAACAAAATTATAATATATGGAATGTAAGTTTAATCATTTGAGTACTTTAGAGGACATATAAATCAAGATTGATACACATTCCATCTCTCACCAGGAAAAATTTAAATACCAAAGGTCAATTTTTTAAAGTGATAGAAAAATTGATAGAGATGTTACACATAAAATTAATGTCGGTTGGTTAAAATGGAGAGGGGCAGCAGGTATTATGTGTGATAAGAAGAGACCATTTAAGTTAAAAAGGTAAATATTATAGAGCAACAATTAGACCTGCTATGTTTTATGGTTATAAATGTTGGACAGTTAATCATCAACATGTGCAAAAGATGTGCATAGAAGAAATAAAGATGTTGATATGGATGAGTGATCACACAAGGAAAGATCGTATACATAATGAAGTTATTAGAAACCAATTGGGAGTAGCACTAATGAAAAATCATTTACGATGGTTTAGACATGTAGAAAGATGACCAAAGGACACTCCCATAAGAAGATATGAAAAACTGATTGTGAAAATTTTAAAAGAGAAAGAGGACAACTACAAAAGTGTTGGAAAGAAACTATAAAGAATGATCTAGTTTATATTGAGTTAACTGCTAGCATTATACATGATAGGGATATGTGGAAACAAAGAATCTATGTAGCCAACCCCATCTAGTATGGGAAAGGGCTTAGTTGTTTAATTTGCTTTTGTGTTAAGAGTTTTGTGGCATTTTGTTTTGTATTTTTCTTCCCTTCTTATGTTTCAATTGAATAGTAGTTTAGCAATTTGAACATTTTGGACAGGATTTT
Source organism: Brasenia schreberi (assembly GCA_036023115.1). Lineage (NCBI taxonomy): Eukaryota > Viridiplantae > Streptophyta > Magnoliopsida > Nymphaeales > Cabombaceae > Brasenia > Brasenia schreberi. Next base: position 550,646 of record JAYKKT010000064.1, on the reverse strand, counting down.
GGATGTTTTGTTGTTTTTTCCCTCCTACTTGATTGAAAAAGTGATAATAACCTGCTGAGCTTTTTCTTCAGATGCCTGGACTGTTGTCTAATGTGCAGGCAAGCACGTGCTCACCTACACATGTGTTGACCAAACTCCCTAGAGGATGTTTATGTGGTTTTTTGCATTCGTGAATCTCGTGCATAAACTTTTTTTTAGGGCTTCAAAGTTCAACCATTTGTATTTTTTTCCTTTGATGATAATCAGTGTTTTACATTCAAAACTCTTGATCCACAACTGATTCCCCAATGAAGCGACCATGCTGAATGCTTCTTAGTGTTAGACCAATAATTCATATCCTCGTCTTATGGTTTTAGCTAGGGGCTTCCATGCCATAGGCTCTGCCCAGTAACTTTTATAGGCATGCCTGTCTCCAGGTGAAAGTACATATGAATGTTTGTATTTATACATTATCTATCTATTTACTGGTTTTATGTATGTAATATATGTGCACATTTATGTATATAGATAATATATTTATGCATCTATGTCCTCATCTATATATGTGTTCGCCTTTACAACTGTTAACAATATCATACCCATTTTAGTGGTGGATTCTATCTGAATCTGGACACTTAAATGTGGTTTCTCTATGGACTATTTGCATAAAATGGTGGAGGTAGATGGAAATGAGGAGGGTCGGCTGATACAATGTCTTGGTTCATTATTCCTTTGCAGGTACGAGATATGCTTGGAGATGGTCGGCTGATAAAGCGCCGCATTAAAGATGGAAGAGGTCTGGTTTTATTTATCTATTTGCAGCAATAATTTCACATGAAGCATGCAAGTCAGGCTATTAAACGGGGATGGGTGCCAATATATTTATCTTTAGAATATATCAAGACTTATGATGTATGTGTTGTCATTCTGGCAATCTAACGTCTTTTATCTCATCTCATGCATTAGTAAACAGGTTTTGGAAGGAACCTATTATCAATATAGGAAGGTTTCTTCAATTATTTATATGAAATACATTTACAAAACTATTAGGATGACTTTCTTCGAATCAAGTAATGGTTATCATCCTTATTTACAATAAGGTGATTTGATAATTTGAAAGTCACTGACATCTACTAATGAGCTCCAAAAGTATGCCATTTATCATTAACTGGAATGCTATACTGGCCTGGTTTGCCCAGATATAGTTGTCGATTCATTCCAAGAATTCCATTCCAAGAGATTGAAGAAAAAATGGCCTTGATTCATTTCTAAGTTTCTGGCAGAAATCGGCTCCTACTATGGGCAACCGTTTTTTTCTTAATGAATGGTTACAACCCTAATGAACCTCAGCCTTTATACTAAACCTAATTTAACTTAAAAGACATAACTACCCTTAAGTATAGTACCGGTTCCCAATGGATCTGATCTAGATCCATTGGGTCCGATCAAACCATTTACTTAGACACTTACACTACACACACATAGTACTAACACTAGCGCAACATACTCACAAATACACACATTTAACACTCCCCCTCAAGTTGGGTGAAAGATGGATGTTACACCCAACTTGCTACACAGTCTCTGAAGTTGATCTCTAGTAATTGCTTTAGTCAACATGTCTGCACATTGATGTTCTGATTGCACATGTTCTAACTGAAATTCCTTTGCAATTATGCCGTCTCGGATAAAATGACAATCTATCTTAATATGTTTTGTTCTTTCATGGTACATTGGATTTGAGGCTATCTCTATCGCTGCTTTGCTGTCACAAAATATAGGTATAGGTTTTACAGTCAATAAGTCTAGTTCCATCAGTAAAGATCTCAACCATTTTCCTTCACGCATGCCTGATGCTATTGCACAATATTCTGCCTCAGTTGTTTATCTAGCTACAACTGATTGTTTCTTACTTTTTCATGAAACTATGTTACCACCAATTAGTATTACATATCCTATGGTCGACTTCCTGTCCTCTAATGAATCTAGCATCTGTATAAATTTCAATATTAGTGTGACCATTAGCTTTGTAAGTGATTCCATGTCCTCGAGCTGTCTTTAGATATCTTAACATGTGAAACACAACAGCCATGTAGTGCTTAGATGGAGATTGCATAAATCTGCCTACTATACTCACTGCATACGCTATGTTTGGATGAGTGATAGTCAAGTATATTAATTTTTCAACCAATTGTTGATATTTGGTCACATCTACTTTTTCAGCTCCATCAACTTGTGATTCACTTCCATTGAGGTATAAGTAGGTCTACAGTTTTCCATGTTGACATCCTGCAAGAGATCCAATGTATATTTTCTTTGATTCAGAAAGATATCAGCTCTTCCTGAATAGGCTACTTCAATCCCTAAAAAATAATGTAACCTTTCGAGATCCTTAATATCAAATAACCGATGAAGGTTCCTTTTTAATCTCTGAATTTCTTCGATGTCATCACCTGTTACAATAATATCATCCACATATACTAATAGCAACGTTAATTTCTCCTCCTTTTTAAAGAATAATGTATGATCACTTACACTCTTTTGGTAACCCAAGCTTAGTAATACTTCTGCTGAATTTCTCAAACCAAGCTCTTGGAGACTGTTTTAGCCCATAGATATCCTTTTTTTAATCTAAATACCTGCTTTGTAGGATTCAGATATCCCGGTGGCAACTCCATATAAACTTCTTCTTTAAGTTCTCCCTGTAGAAAAGCATTTTTCACATCAATTGATGCATCTCCCAACCAAAGGGAAGCCGGCTAATGAGAGGATAATTTCTACGCATTCATTTCTCTTGCTAATGGGAGCAAATGTCTCCTCATAATCAATCCCATAGGTTTGGGTGTATCCTTTTGCAACTAGCCTTGCCTTGTACCTTTCTAGTGAACCATCTGCTTTGTATTTGATCGTATACACCCACTTGTATGAGACTGCCTTTCTGCCTTCTGGTAGGTCATTGAGTTCCCAAGTTTGATGTTTTTTCTAATGCTTGAATTTCAGACTTCATAGCATCAACCCACTGTTTGTCTTTAGATGCTTCAAAGTAATTTTTTGGAATTTGATGCATCTCAGCTTTTAGCACAAAATTATGATAACCTTTTGATAATCGGTCATAAGATATGAATTGGAAAATCGGATACTTACGACATGATCTCTTTCCTTTTCTGAGTGCTATGGGAGCATTTGAGTCATCTAAGTCCTCATTTTTTAAATCTTCTATATTGTCATTTATCTCCCCCTTGATTCATTATCTCAGTTTGTCTCTTCATAAAAATATTTCTCTCCCCCTTCCTGTATACTTATATTTTGTTGTTTCTTGGGATTTGATCTGTTTCTGCAAGCAAGTGTTCTTCTTCTGACTCTTCACTTTCACTGATTCTAGGCAGAACAACATATTCTTTGATAGTCACATCAGAAATATCATTCAAATTTTTATAGTATGGACTTGTTTCAAAGAAAGTTACATCTATAGAAGTATATCTTTTATGAGAATTAGGATCATAAAAGACATATCCTTTCTTCTCACAAGAGTATCCTATGAATATACATTTTATAGTCCTCGGATCAAACTTATCCCTAAATTGTTGGTGAACATGCACATAACAGACACATCCAAATATTCTGAGAATGAGATGGAATGGATTATCCTCTGGTTTAATCATCTTGAACGGTGACTTTCCTGCGAGAGACAGTTGGAATTCTATTCATGATGTATACTGCTGTAAGAATTGCATCTGGTCAGAAATATTTTGGAACATTGTGTTCAAGAAGTAAAGTTCTAGCAATCTCCAAGATATGTCGATTCTTTCTTTCAGTTACTCCATTTTATTGTGGTGTATAAACACATGATGTCTGATGTATAATACCATTAGATTGAAGATATGATTCCAGCTGAGCATTGCAGTATTATCCACTATTATTTGGTATGAGTTTTTTAACAGTATATCCAAACTGAGTCTTGATAAGGTTATGCACTAGAGAAAAAATAGAAGAAATTTCTGACTTGGACTTCATCAAATAAACAAATGTAAGTCTGAAAAAATCATCAATAAAAGTAACAAAGTACTTAAAATTTCCAACAGAAGGTATCACACAGGGTCCCCAAACATCATAATGTATCAACTCAAAAGGAACAACCGATCTTGATTCACTGCTAGGGAAAGTAGCTCTATGGTGTTTTGCTCTTTGGCATACATCACATTGAATTACCACATCACTAGGAATTGAAAGGGAAATAAGCTCTCTTAATTTTAAAACAGGCAAATGTCCTAATCTACCAAATTTTTATTTCTTCTTCAGTAGTACTAGCTGTCAATGCTCTTTGATGTTTTAAAATCTGATCTCCAGGTAGTACGTATAGTCCATTACGTAGTTCACCACGACCAAAGATTCTTCCCGTCCTCAAATCCTTAAAAACACAGCCATAAGGAGAGAATGTAACTGTACAATTCATATCTCTAACCAATGAACTTACTGAAAGTAAATTTACAGGAAATTTTGGAATATATATTACTGAATTAAGTCGGAGATTATCTCTCTAAATATTTCCCTTTCCTGCCATAGGAATCAACAAACCATTTGAGGGGTTGAATTCACTTCATACTGCATGAGATTAGACTTGTTTCCTACCATATGATCGGTAGCCCCTGAATCTATTATCCAATTAGAAAATATTGAAGAATCTTTAAATGAGGAATTACCACTGATACTGTAAGAAGTAGGAGGACTTGATTCTGTCTTTGATGAAGATGTGGAAGGTTGATCTCGTAGACGAGTTTCAATTTCTGTAATTTGTTTCTTCAATTCTGCCACTTCATCTATTGGATTCGTTTTGACCTTTTTATTAGATATGGTTGCCACATGACTGCCATAATCCTTGAATTATGTGGGTTTCCTGCTATACTCTCTATACTCTTGAGGTTTTTCAATAATTTCTCAGCAATGTTCTTTTGTATGTCTTTTTTTTCCACAATGTGTGCACTGTAATTTGCTCTTATCATCATAATATTGATTTCTGCCTCATCCTCTGCATTTGACTGAGTCTCTTCCTTTCTAATAATGGCTCTATCCTCTACCAACAAATGCAGATTTTCAACTTGTATATGTTCACCTTTCTCCAAATTCTTTCGATCTTCTTCCCTTAATAGTAGTGAATATACTGTTACAAGTGATGGAAGTTCTTCCTTGCTCAGAATATTTAAGTTGATTGATTCATATTCTGATGAAATTCCCCAGAGTAAATCAAACACTTTTCGAATTTCTCCTTCCGTTGTTCTCTCTTTTACATAGTGGCTACATTTATTTTCTATAATATACCTTTGTTCATTCCAGAGCTTTCGTAATTCTCCATAGTATTCACTTACTGATTGAGTTTCTTGGTGACACCTTATTCTTTCAATAATTTCATATTCTTTTGCAATATTTCTCTGTTTGGAGTATGCTTCTTCTATTACTGACCAAATTTTAGCTGTTGATTTCATATACATAAAGGTTTTACTGATAGAGGGATTCATGGATTGAATAAGCCATGAACTCACAAGAGCATCATCTTTGGACCACCGTTCATAGTCTGCACTGCTTCCTTCTAGAGGTGGTAGACCCTGTCTGATAATAGAAGCCTTTCCTCTTGATCGTAATACAAGTTCAATAGATCGAGCCCATTCTCTGTAATTTTTGTCATCTAGTCGAATATTCATAATTTGGAATGGTTCTAGCTTCTGATAATTTCCGTACGTAGCTGACAATGATTCTTCCTTCAATTTACCTTCCATGTTGATTCACACTTAGTTGAGCTGGTGTTCCCCCTTTTTCAAATGTCTTTGCTACACACCACTTTGTATTAATCGTTTCGATATAAAATATTTGTAGCAATACTTCTGCTTCAATATATTGATCTATGATACTTTCTTTTGCAGTTTACAATTGATTTGGAGATATATCAAGGTCCACCAACAAATAGAATGGCCAACAAATACCTTTCAACTATCAGTAATAAACAATATAAATTACTGATGTGCGCAAAAGGATCTTATTTGCGGCAACAGTGTCAACCTATTTGTTATTGCTGATGTAATTGGCTATTATCAGCAGCATACCCGGTTATTGACTTAATCGGCCACTACATTGTGTTCTTCCACTGGCCACTTCTATCTATTTCAAGTGCTTGTCGCAGTCAATAGTCACTGCCTACTATTTTCTGATATTCACGGCAGTGCTTCCTACGATTTCTGCCACTTATTCACGGTAACCATAGTCACCGATTACCTTCTGATGTCTAATATTCACGGCGCTAATGTGATTTATGATGTTCACGGCTGCAACACTTTACACTTTCTGCTACTTTCTGATTTATGATTTAGACACGAACACATCCACAAAATATGCACTTTCTTTTCTTCAATCTTTAGAAAACTAAGAAGTATACTTACTAGTGTATGTTTCCAGGTAAGAACAACTTCGGATGGCCGCTAAATCTCTGTAGAAGGCTCTGATACCATGTCGATTCATTCAAAGAGATTGAAGAAAAAATGGCCTTGATTCATTTCTGAGTTTTTGGCAGAAATCGTCTCCTACTAGGGGCAACCGTTTTTTTCTTAATGAATGGTTACAGCCCTAATGAACCTCAACCTTTATTAATCTAACTTAAAAGACATAACTACCCTTAAGTATAGTATCGGTTCCCAATGGATCTGATCCAAATCCATTGGGTCCGATCAGACCATTTACTTAGACACTTACACTACACACACATAGTACTTAGACACTAACACAACATACTCACAAATACACACATTTAACAATAGTAAACACACTGTCACATATATCATCAACATCTTGGTAGTATTGCTATGAAGGCAATTTCAGTGTAATACTGGAAAATTCTGATCTCTGAAGGATTATCTATTCTGAAATTATTGGGTTCGAATTCAATAATATTACTTATGTTTTAGGTATTTTATATGCACAATATCTGTTCTAACATTTCTTGAGGAAAAATATATTATCGGAATCATTCGTTTGGATTTTCCTTGCAAACAAGATTTTTGACAGAGGTAGCACATGGGTGTGTGTTAGTATCTATAAAAACTTGGGTGTGGGGTGGGGGAACGTCCACAAATACATATATGCAACATAAATATATAGACACACACACACACACACACACACACACATATATATATATATATATATATATAGTGATTGGATGCTGCTCACCTCTAACAATGCATTTTCATGCCCACCTTCTACTTTTGGGGACATGAGTGTGATAAGGGTATCCTTTATCTTTTCCTTTAACTTTTCAAATGATACTCAAGCCTCAAAAAGGTAAAGGGTGAGCATGAAAATGCATTGTCAGATGCACGTAGCTTCCAGTTTTCCTATATATATATATATACATATATATATATATGTATATATATATAGAGAGAGAGAGAGAGGGAGAGAAACTCCGCTCATGTAAGGGATCATCCTTACATGGCTGGTCTCAAGCCCGGATAAAGGAGGAGGATTGCGTTAGGCTTCCAACAACCACATTAAACTTTGTCGGACTTCGCATAGATTCTGCAAATTATGATAGGGCTCTATAGAAACAAAGAATCCATGTAGTCGACCCCATCTAGTATGGAAAAAGGCTTAGTTGTTATATATATATATATATATATATATATATAATCAGGTATACCTGATATATATGGTTGAGTTCAAAAGTTAAAAACCAAAAAGGGTGTACTTTTGCAGGTATACCTGATTCACTTGTATATTTTTTTCTTTTAAACTCAACCATCCATATATTTTAAGATAGATGGTTGAGATTTTCAAGGATGGGCAAACATATAAAGTAGCATAGCAAGCATACTAGACACACCTTATCTGTGTGTGTGCATTTATAATATCACTACTTGCAGTAACAGATCGCATGCTTGGTGGTTATTGATTACTACACACCTACTACAGCACACATGTTCTACCCATACGACATGGTGCTACATGGATGTGTTAACCTTTTCGAGGTGCTCATGTTATTATAATACCTCTTTTCTTCATATAGGTATAAAAATTCTCAGTTCTGCTACTCTTTTGTTGAGCCAGGTGAATTTCCAATGGATTGTCCACTTCACGATAGTCTTCTGTGCATCCATTACAAGGGCATGCTTCTTAATGAAGAAAAGAAAGTTTTTTATGATACAAGGATTGACAATGATGGCCATCCTTTAGAATTTTGTTCCGGAGAAGGGCTTGTGAGTAGGCCAGAACTACTAAAATTTATGTCACTGTTTTCTCTTAGTCATGTAGTCTTTGTATGATTCCACTCCATTGCCATTTTATTACCTATTGTAGTAAGTGAAAGAAAAATCTTCCATAAGTTGGTTGAAAAAGTATGTCTTTTACTTTTATAGTTTGTGTGTAAAATTGGCATGTGAAGGAAATTTGACATATCATGTATACTGTTGAGGGATTTGATATATTGAATTTATGAATAAATTTTAATACAACAACAACAACAACTACTAAGCCTTTTCCCATACTAGATGGGGTCGGCTACATGTATTCTTTGTTTCCACGAGCCCTATCATGTGCTATGGTAGCAGTTAACTCACAATAAGTTAGATCATTCTTTATTGTTTCTTTCCAACACTTTTATGGTCATCCTCTACCTCTTTTAATACTTTCAAAATTTAGTTTTTCATACCTTCTTATAGGTTCTTCTGTTGATCTTCTTTCTATATATCCAAACCATCTTAAACGATATTCTCTCATTGTATCCTCTATTGGTGCCACTCCTAAATTGTTTCTAATATATGGTCTTTTCTTGTATGACCACTCATCCATCTCAACATCTTCATTTTTGTCACAGACATCTTTTGTACATGTTAATGAGATAAATGATATTTATATGTGCCATGTTTTTGCACCATCGTACATGTCTCTTATAAGGTTAATGTATGTCAATGGGATAACTCTTTTTTCTATGGTTCTCGAAAGAACCTCCCTCGTTACTCTATCGTAAGCTTTTTCTAGATCAATAAATATCATGTGAAAGTCTTTCTTTTTTGATCTAAAATGTTACATAAGACGTCTCAAAAGGTGAATCACTTCAATAATAGATCTACCTAGTATGAATCCAAATTGATTCTCGATTGTACTCGATACTTGTCTTAACCTACGTTTGATAATTCTTTCTCACAATTTCATAGTATGGCTCATTAACTTGATACCCCGATAATTCGCACAACTCTTACTGTCTCTCTTGTTCTTATATATGGGTATAAGTGTACTTGCTCTCCATTCCTCCGATATCTTTTGGTTTCTCCATATTTCATTAAATAGTCTTGTGAGCCAAGTGATTCCTATTTCTCCTAGGATTTTCCAAACTTCTATAGGAATATTGTTTGGTCTTATCGATTTACCACCCTAGATATGTTTAAGAGCCTCTTTGACTTCATTTTTTTGAATACATCGTTAGAAATTATGGTTTATATACTTTTCTGATTTGGTTAACTCTCCTAAGCTAATACTAACATATTTATTTTCATTACAAAGATTATAAAAATAGTTTTTTCATCTATTTCTTATATCATCATTTGCCACTAGAATTTTTTCATCCTCGTCTTTGATGCATCTAACAAAATTACGATCTTTAGTTTTCTTATCTCTAGCCCTAACTATCCTAAAAATATCTCTTTCATCCTCTGTTGAGTTGAGTTTTTTATGTAAATCCTCCCAAATTTTAGCCTTTGCTTCGCTGACTGCCTTTTTTGCTTCCTTCTTTGCTTTGTTATAAGCCTCTAAAGTTTTTTCTTAGCATATTGTAATTTGTAATATGCCCTCTTTACCTTGATTTTATTTTGCACTACTTTACTCTATCACCAAGCTTCTTTTTGTGCCAGTACACCTCCCTTAGATTCACCTAACACATCTTTCGCCACTTTCCTAATATATATAGTCATATTGTTTCACATATCACAGGATGTACTAATATATTTCCAAGCATCTCCTTGAAGGAGTTTATGTTTAAATATATCTTCTTTCTTGCTTTTGAGGTTCTACCATTTAGTCCGAATAGCTTGATACACTCTTTTCTTCTTTGTTTATTTTTTATTGATAAATCTATAACTGAAAGTTGATGTTGCATGGTTAAGCTTTCTCCTGGAATTACCTTACAATCTTTACAACACACTGTATCTTTTTTGAAGAACGCAACACCTTTCTTTGTGTTTGTGATAAGCCACTCTTATAAGTAATTAAATATTCATCTCGTTTTTGAAGATTTTATTGACTATAAAGAGATCAAATGCCATATTATGAATAAATTTTAATATTTTTTGAAAATTTAAAAAGTGATTTTTAGGATACAAGATTCTGAATTTGGGTGTTTAAGATGTTGGTAACAATTATACCGAGTCGCAGACTGAGTTGAACCACTCATTTTGTTTTAAGGACACTGGTCGTGTTTGGTTCCAGTGTGCTGGTTTATGTTGGGTTTGAACTTCCCTTCTGGAGAATGATGACAGTTTTCTGATATACAAATTTGGTGATTAATGATGTTTGAGGATTGGAAAACTAAAAAGGTGCTGGACTTCTTTTACTAAGTGATGAGATGGCCCGATCAAGCTTTTTCATCTGATTCTAGAATATTTGTACCATTTTTTCTCGACAATGTAGGTGCCTGAAGGGCTTGAAATGTCTGTCCGCCTTATGTTGCCTGGAGAGGTAGCTCTTGTCACTTGTCCCCCGGATTATGCATATGATAAATTTAAGAGGTGCCATATTTTTTTGTTTTTTATCTTTGAGAATCGACTCTTCATTAATTATCAAAAGTTTCTAGGGAAGTTTTGTTGCATATCAAGATACTGAGTCTGCTGTGCATTTTTTCTCATAAACAGACCTGATAACGTGCCAGAAGGAGCTCATGTCCAGTGGGAGGTTGAGCTGCTTGACTTTGAGAAGCCAAAGGTGACTAACTTGAATGTGTTGCGCATATTATTGGCGTCTCTTATGTAGGCAAAACATGACTCATTTGTTTCACTTGTCTAAGCAGGATATTGCACTGCAGAATATTATAATTGTTGAATTCCTTTTCTTCACCTGTTTCATATTAAGTTGTTCCCTGATGTTACCTGAAGGGTGCTCAAAGAAAGTGGGTGCTTTGATGTTCGGATCTGTTGAATCGATATATGTATTCAGAAGCATAGTCTACTTGAAGTGCTCATTCACCCTCTTTTAAATGTGGAAAGCTTGAAAGAAAGTGCAGTGAGAGAAAGTTTTTCTTTGTTACTTTTTCTCAACCCCAACAAGTCATTGCTTTCCCTGAAAACATAGATTCATGACAGGGGTGGGGGGGAGGTTCCTCATTTCAGGGACAGAGGAAGCCAGGTCATCCTCCAATTTAGTCCAATAAAATCGTCGTTTCATATATGATCCAAAAGTTCCACAGGATCTCATTGGAGAATCTACCCTTGACCCATCTCTATCTACCCACAGACATACATGAACATCTATTTATGAACTTCACATGAAAAAGTTTGCATTTAACGGTTAACCTTCCAGTGGTCATCTTGAAGAATGATCTGCATCTTAATCTCCGTGGATTCTAAGAAACATGAACGTTGCCTTAATAAAAGATAATTGAGAGTAGCCAAAATCAGAAAAGTTTCAACCTTGAATTTCAAAGTCCTATATGTGAAGCAAATTTTCACCAAACTGTCATGCTTCATCTTTCATATGCTTTAGATATGTAGGTCGTGCTACATTCTTGGTATGCATAAAAGGTTTTGGCTTCTTGTAGTTAAATATTGGCTTTTTTCTTGGTTATTACGATAGCAATTTTTTTCTAGTTGTTGGATGACCAAATATTGAGGTTGGCAATATGAAATAGTTTTCTGTGATCTGTCTATTTTGCAGGACTGGACTGGATTGGATTTCAGTAGCATCATGAAGGAAGCAGAGAAAATAAAGAATACGGTATGGCAAAAACTATGAATGCATTAATGAAAGGAATGTTGCCAGGGTAGTAATTCTTAGTTGCTGTGTTATATAAGAATAAGATCCTTTTCTTCTTCATAAAAGAGCGTTACATCATAAATCATGCTCCATCAGAAAAGCCCAATTATCTCTGTATAAGAATTGCACATTAAAATCATACAGTGCACGTGAAGGGAGTGACAAAAAAATATATGTTCTCAATTAAGCCTGAAGGTGGTTAGCAACTTAGCATGGTGAGAAGGAATTCCCTCCAAAACTAGCAGGTTCTTGCAAGCTGACACATAACAGTCACTTGCAACAAGGGTCCTAGCCTCGGGTGTTATGCCACCTGTTGCATTAACCAATGGTGAAGTTTCCATGAGTTCCAATTTTAGGAAAGAAGGGATGAGCTGGTAGTATCTTTTTGAAACATGGGAGCTCCAATTTGCAAGTTGAACTATAATTGCCCAGGTTGATGCCCTTATGGTTTAGGTTTTGAGATCACAATCTCCTTATGAGCTAGTTGTGCATTTCTTTGTGATTGTCAATGTACGTTAGCAACATGTTAGTACTGTTACTGATCATTGTGGAAGAATTTTGTAGGTTCGATGCAGCTCTGGTTGTATTCCAGTCATTGTGAAGTTGAACATTTTAATCATTTTGACCTTTAATCAGTTTGAGAATCACTCATTGTGGGTGGTTCCTTTCTTGTGTCTCAAAGAGTATCTCCCGTGGTACATTTATGGGTCTCATGATACCTCTGATTGTGGAAGCGCATCATTTTGATGGGGATCGTTATGCAGTGTCTGCAAGCAAGTTTTTGCTTTGTAAATGTCTTGAATAACCAAAAAATCTTCTTGCTCATTGCAGGGGAATAGACTTTTTAAGGAGGGAAAATTTGAACTTTCTAAGGCGAAGTATGAGCAGGCATGCACTTTTCCATCCCCATAAATTTCTTCGATAGGTTGCAATGTTTTAGATAATGCTTGGTATTTTAGAGTGCAAGCTTGGCAGGCATTAAACTAGATCATTGTTTATGTCTCATTCCTTGTCATCCATTCAGTAACGTCCCTAACAAGAAACCTTTGGATTCCTCTTTTTTGTGTTGATTTTGACATTTATTGCCATGATATATGTGGGAGAAAAATAACCCATGATCTACTTGTAAATCTTTCTTCTTCATAGTTGCTGGTGTGCTTATTTACAGATGGCATGGCACATAAGCTTCTAGTAAATCTTTCTTCTCATAGTTGTGGGTGTGTTTATTTACAAACAGAACCAAATATGAATCAGCGTTAATTGAACCACAAGTTATAATAGGTATATGCTAATATAAGTACCCAATAGACCTGAAAACACTCCATTACAAAGCAAACATCTCTCGTACTTTATTGCTGCTGACGACTGTAGAAGAAATTCCTAATTGATTGTTCCTAGAGTGATTAATGCTTAAGCATGCTACTCTTCTCTCATTAAACCAAATCATGAGGTAATTAGTTGATGAATGTTAAAATTTAACGAAGCCTTTTGGATTGAGATAAAAGGTCCTATTTATGGTAAAAGTATCCTTCATATGGAAAAAGACTGCCTTTCTTAGAAGGAGACAACTCCAACACGAAAGACTTGATTGCACACATTGGAAAATGAACTAGTTGTGGTTTTGCAAATATGGTTTTGTTCTTCAATAAACTATTTGCCCATGATATAAAACTTCTTTTGGACCTACAATTTTAACTTTATAAGGTATATGATCCAAGGTTGGGATCTATATTGAAGAATTTAGACAGACATTAATGCAGAGGCTTGTTCCGAATTCAAATAACTGTTAATGGCTCGATAGTTTATCACAAATATAATTCATACATGTCATTAGGGAGGAAGTTTGTGAAGCTTCTTAAACCATACAATACTGTCATGCCTTTAGGCTTTAGCAACTGTGACTACCACCAAGATGATCAAAGTGAGTGGCATATGTTGGTTGTGCAATTTCTGTGCAACCTTCATCATCTGGTACAGAGTATCATCAAGCACTGTGAAAGTGCCACAGAAGATACAGGAATTATGAAAAAATATTTCAAGGGGGATTTCCATGGAAAACCAAAACATAAAAACTTCTTCGTTCTGTGGAATATACGTACACCATACATTACAAATATGAGAGTCAGGGTTGAAAATAAGCCACGAGGACAATGAGGCATTGGCCTCATGTTTGTAGCCTAGTGGTGGCTAGTGAGCCAGTCTTTAAGGGCTTTAATGGTTAGTTGGATGTTGCCAGTTCTCCCTTACATATAAGTAGAAAAATTATGTAACAAAAGAAGAAAAATAGCAAGTCCTTGTCCTGCTTATGAAACCTTCTTCCTAAGAAAGAGCAATTTTAGTTGAACTATGCAATTAAATCATTACATGAAATGGGAATTCCAGATACATTCTAATAGAAACTTTCCTGGGTTTTCATGAAAAGGGGCGACAGAGACGATAAAATCTACGGAGTGGACTTATTAATGGTTTTTCTTGTCGCTGCTTGTTCGAATTTTGGGAGCTCTTAGCATTTTGGATTACACAACTATAAGTTGCATATACTGACATAATTGGAGAGTAGAAATGGCTCATAATGCATGCTTAAGTTGAGAAATTAAAGAATTTCTAGACAAACTTTTGGTATTCTTCCTCGTAAGAGCTGATCACATCTTTCTAGTGCAAACTGGAAGGAATAGTTTTCTTGTTTCTTGCATGAAATTTTGCTTATTTCAGTGTATGGTCCTTATTTTGAAAAGAAATGTGTTCTTACCGCAGGTTCTTCGTGAATTTAACCATGTTAATCCCCAGGATGATGAAGAAGGAAAGACTTTTTTGAATTTTAGAGTAAGAGTCGTAGTAACCTTCCATGTTTAACTTTCAGTCGTGAATTTGTAAGACTGGCTTTGCAATCTAGATCTAGAACATCAGCTTGGTCTCAACATGACTTGTTGCTTCTGTAAGATGACACTTCCATGGACTGGCTGCTATTTGATTGGCTGTCTAGCAAGATATTAGCAACCATTGTTGTCTCTTTAGCTGCCAACCAATTTCTGTGATACTGTTCATACCAGAGCTTCCTCAACTCAAGTTGCTGGGTGACTATTAACATGAATACTTAAAGTTGACTGTTGACGCATGTGATGTGTTATATATGATTATGTTATTTTTTTATTCTTTAGCTTGGCTTGCTTTCCGTAGAAAGTTTCATGACACAAACAGAATCTGCTCCCCTACATCCAAAAGAAAAGAAACAGTGCAGCTTGTTTCTTCCTTGTCAATTCCCTCTAGCCTGTCTCTAATTGATACAAGCATACACATACATACACATATATATATGTAATATTTTGATCTTTGCAGAATTCACTGCACTTAAATGTGGCTGCGTGCTACCAAAAGATGGATGAATGTCGAAAATCCATTGAAGCGTGCAATAAGGTAAGTTTGGATGCTTTTGATATTACTACCACGAAGAACAGAAAAAAGGTGCTCTGAAGAAGAATGTAACTGTATTTATTGTTTGATGTTCATTTTATGCTGTACATGTGACTTGCTTTGTTGGCTGCTCTATGAATTTCCATATTATAGATGTCCAAGAAAGAGTGTGGTGCTTATGTTGTGCACATGGACTCGAACAGAAAAGCAGAACATAGTGCCTTAATGCACAGAAATTCGCATAATATCAAGGATGCATATAAGGCAGCTGCTGATGGATTCTATTTTCTGTTCCTGACAGTGTTTAGGACCAGTCTTACTATTCTGGTGCCACGGACTAAAAACTGAAGATCTAGGTATCACTAAGACCAGCCCTTATCCTCATAGTACATGATTGAACCTACGCTTACCAACCTTGCAAACGTCTGTGAAAATGTGCATGTAAAATTATGTATTTCCTGCATCAAATTTTAAAGGAACAAAGAGAAAACAGGGTAAGCTAGAGAAGGTAACTCATCATTTCGAACATAATGCAAAGTTCAATTGACAACTTTGCGTTATGGATGCAGTTGATATAACGAGAGCATATCTTTGATAAGATCCTATATTTCAAGTATCCTGTTTATGACTGTAAAGGCCAACATATGTGCGAGATTGCCACATACATGCACCCATTTAATTTGAAACAAATGGCTGTGCACCGCAGATAAATTTATATAGAGCAACACCTCTTGCTACTCTGTCAATGCATCACATGTGTCACGTTTAGGTTTACTGGATACAGATTCTTACAACTGACCAATATCACTAAATAAGAGAATTCTTGCACCATTTTAGCAACTAAAAGGTTGGAGAAAATAACTGTGCTTTCCATAATCTGGGATGTCATTTAAAGCCGATCAATATGGTTTTCTTTATACATATACTTATATTATTACTTTTTTGGTAATAGAAAACCTGTTCGATTATACTGTTAATCATGGTTTTGTTACAGTTATTGACAGATAGTGTGGAGAAATGATTGCCATCTCCTATGCAAGAAAGAATGAGGTTCTGCTGCGATTCATGCTTCCTATTTTGTAGGTTTTGGACTCAAATCCTACTCACGTGAAAGCTTTATATCGTCGTGGCATGGCGTATATGTCAGCTGGAGATTTTGATGAAGCTAGGAATAACTTTGAAATGGTAACCATTAAATGAAACTCTCTGATGTAGAGTTGTGGTCTGCTACATGGGATATCTTCTTCTCAAAGTTTGACATATTCTGCTTTCTGTTTCTAGATGATAAAGGTTGATAAATCCTCAGAGCCTGATGCCACAGCCGCTCTCCTGAAATTAAGACAAAAGGAAAAGGTAAACGGGCAGTCCCTTTTTAACTCTTAGGGGGTCTTTGACAGAGCGGCCTCACACGGAACCCAGTGTGCGCAGCTGCTGTGCTCACACGCAAAACGGTCGGAAGATGGACCACGCAGCCAGCATGCATGCATCTTATATCAATTTGCGAGGCCTGCAATCATATGTCCACGTGAGGACGTGGTCGCATGATCAGACGCACCCTTAGATAGTAGGGATTGGTTAGTGATCTTTTCAATTTTACAAATGGTAATGTGTTTTACATTTTTCTTAATAGGAAGTTGAGAAGGTGGCAAAGAAGCAGTTTAAAGGACTTTTTGACAAGAAACCAGGAGCGATTGCTGATGTTACCAGTGATCCAACTGAGGACAAGAATAACACGGAGAGTACAACCCATGAAGATGAAACTGCAGATTCTGGAAAGCAAGAAGCCGATTTGAAAGAGAACGTGACACCAGCAGGGTGGTTTGCAACATATTGGCCCTTCGGAAGTAACATTTTAAGATCTTTAGGAGTCGGCAAGTGTTCCATTCTTTAGTACCTTATGACACGCCGTAGATCCTTCTGTAGTGGAGATACCTTTTGGTCCGCCTTATATTTGAAAGGTTTAAAGCCGGCACTCAAGTGAGCATCAATTCTTTGGCCGTCATTTGTGTTCTTTACTCCAATTTGTCTGATCATACTCTACTTATTATTGCAAAAGTAGTTCTAGAAGATCACAGGACCCATCTCAGAGAAGGTACCTATATATGCGTCCACATATCATCAACCATTTTGTGGCAACTTGCTGACAAACGGCTTTCAGAAGCCTGTATGCATGCACATAATACAATTCGTGAAAATATTCCTCCCGGTTCTTTGCGACGCAGATGGCTTTCAGAAGCTGCCTTACTGAAAGCTACCTTTCCCAACATTTGCTAAACCCAAGTGTTTATGTGTTTCTGAAGCATCGGGTGTGGGGGTGTGGAAACTTCTTTGATTATACTTTGCCAAATTTTACTCTCGTGTCCGCGTAGCAGATGTGTGTCAGAGAGAGGCACCTCTTGGCTGGTTGCATCAATGTCATTAGCAGCACACTAGTTAGTGTTCTACTTTCTGAAAAGATTACATAATTCACAACCGTGGCACTTCTGCACGGTAGTGTAACATGTACGATGTTCTACGTGTTGGATGATTACATAATGCATAATTGAGTCTTAGAATATTACAAATATGATTAATTTTAAAATAACAACAAACAAAAACAACTAAGCCTTTTCCCATACTAGACGGGGTTAGCTACCTGGATTCTTTATTTTCACAGAGCTCTATCATGTGTCATATTAGTAGTTAACTCACAATAACCTAGTTAATTTTTTTATTGTTTCTTTCCAATACTTTTGTGGTCGTCCTTTACCTGTTTAATACTTTCAAAATCTAGTTTTTATACCTTCTTAAAGGTTCTTCTTTTCATCTTCTTTCTATATGTTCAAACCATCTTAAACGATATTCTCTCATTTTATCCTCTATTGGTGTCACTCCTAACTTGTTTTTAATAACCTCATGATGTATACGATCTTTTCTTGTATGACCACTCAACTATCTCAATATCTTCATTTTTGTAATAGACATCTTTTGTACACATCTTTTGTACATGTTGATGATTAACTATCCAATACTTAGAATCATAAAATATGACAGGTTTAATTGCTACTCTATAATATTTACCTTTTAACTTTAATGACATCTTATCACAAAGAATAACTGATGCTCCTCTCTATTTTAACCAATCAGCATTAATTCTATGCGTAACATCTCTATCGATTCATCCATCACTTTAAAAAATTGACCCTAGGTATTTAAAATTTTCCTTTTGGGGATGCAATGTGTGTCAATTTTAATTTCTATGTCCTCTAAAGTAACCAAATGATCAAACTTACATTCTATATACTCTATCTTTGTTCTACTAAGTTGGAAGCTTTTACTTTCTAATGTTTCTCTCCATAATTTCAATTTTCTATTAACTTTTTTCTTTAGACTCCTCCACTAGCACAATGTTATTTGCAAATAACATACACCAAGGTACTTTATCTTGAATATGTTTTGTTAACTCATTAATCACCATTATAAATAAGTATGAACTTAAAGTTGATCCTTAATGTAACCCAATATTAACTTCAAAGAAGTCTGTCATTCCTTCATGAGTCCTTACACATGTTTTTGCACTATCGTACATGTCTCTTATAAGGTTAATATATGTCAATGGCATACTTCTTTTTTCTAAGGTTCTCGAAAGATCCTCTCTCGGTACTCTATCGTAAGCTTTTTCTTGATCAATAAATATCATATGAAGGTCTTTCTTTTTTGCTCTAAAATATTCTATAAGACATCTCAAAAAGTGGATCGCTTCAACAGTAGATTTGCTTGGCATGAATCTAAATTGGTTCTCTATTGTACTCGATACTTGTCTTAACCTACCTACGTTCGATAATTCTTTCCCATAATTTCATAGTATAGCTCATTAACTTGATACCTTGATAATTCACATAATTCTGAATGTTTCTCTTATTCTTATATATGGTTATAAGTGTACTCGCTCTATATTCATCGTGCATATTTTGGTTTCTTCGTATTTCATTAAATAGTCTATTGAGCAAAGTGATTCCTGTTTCTTCTAAGATTTTCAAAGTTCTATAGCAATATTGTTTGGTCCTACTGATTTACGACCCTTTATATGTTTAAGAGCCTCTTTGACTTCATTTTTTTGAATATGTTGTTAGAAATTGTGTTTTATATTCTTTTTTAATTTGGATAACTCTCTTAAGCTAATACTAACATCTTCATTTTCATTAAAAAGCTTATAAAAATAGTTTTTTCATCTATTTCTTATATCATCATTTGCCACTAGAAATTTTTCATCCTCATCTTTGATACATCTAACATAATTAAAATCTTTAGTTTTCTTATATGTAGCCGTAATTATCCTAAAAATATCTCTTTCATCCCTAAAATTTAGCTTTTACTTTATCGACGACCTTTTTCGCTTCATTCTTTACTTTTTGTAAGCCTCTAAAGTTTCACTAGTTTTCTTAGCACAATGTAATTTGTAACATTCAGTTTTTGCCTTCATTTTATTTTGCACTACTTCACTCCACCACCAAGCTTTTTTTTATGCTAGTACACCTCCCTTAGATTCACCTAATACATCTTTCGCCACTTTCCTAATATGTATAGTCATATTGTTCCACACATCACAAGGTGTACTAACATAATTTGAAGCATCTCCTTGAAGGACTTTCTGGTTAAATATATCTTCTTTCTGGCTTTTGAGGTTTCACTATTTAGTCCGAATAGCTCGATGGACTCTTTTCTTCTTTGTCCATTTTTTTACTTGTAAATCCATAACTAAAAGTT
The DNA here is from genome assembly GCA_036023115.1 of Brasenia schreberi. Classification (NCBI taxonomy): domain Eukaryota; kingdom Viridiplantae; phylum Streptophyta; class Magnoliopsida; order Nymphaeales; family Cabombaceae; genus Brasenia; species Brasenia schreberi. The sequence continues at coordinate 530,507 of JAYKKT010000064.1, read as the reverse complement.
GATGTTGAATGATTAAGCTTTCTCTTCAAATTACCTTACAATCTTTACACCATGCTCTTTCTTTTTTTCTATAAATAAAATAATCAATTTGTGTTTGAGATAAGCCACTCTTATAATTAATTAAATGTTCATCTCGTTTTCTGAAGATTGCATTAACTATAAAGAGATCAAATGCTATAACAAAATTTAAAATCTCCCAACCTTCCTCATTTATATCCCAAAAACCGAAGTTTTCATGAATACCTTGATATCCTAATATCTCTTTACTCCATTTAAGTATCCTCCTAAACAAATCATTTCCCTTTGTGGAATTCTTTGAATCGCCTTATTTAACTCTTTCCAAAAAACCGTCTTTATACTATCTTCTAATCCTACTTGGGGTGCATAAGTACAAATTATATTCAAAATCTTTGCTCCTAACACTAATTTCAACATCATGATTCGGTCGCTATATCATTCTATGTCTACTATACTATCCTTTAAATCTTTATTTATGATAATACCAACTCTGTTTCGAGCCTTCTCCTTACCTTAGTACCATAATTTAAAATTTGTATCCTTAATCTCTTTTGCTTTTTCTCCAATTTTCTGTCTCTTATAAACATAGGATATGAATATTTCTCTGAATCATAGTACCTACCACCTCTATTAGCTTACTGGACAATGTTTCGATATTCTAAGATCAATACGAATCTTATTATCTCGGACTAGCTTCTTTACCCTTGCATCCGTCCATATTGAATTGCGGAGACCTCTCTGTAATTTATTCACTACATTCGGGCGGCAATATAGCGATGGAATTCTATTAATACCCTTATATCCTAATGGCTCTTTAACGACATTTTCATTTAAGTCTCCTCCTAAACAAATCATCTCCCTTTGTGGAATTCTTTGAATCGCCTTATCTAACTCTTTTCAAAAAGCCGTCTTTATATTATCTTCTAATCATACTTAGGATGCATAAGTACAAACTATATTCAAAACCTTTGCTCCTAACACTAATTTCAATGTCATCATTCGGTCTCTATATCATTGTATGTCTACTACACTATCATTTAAATCTTTATTCATTTTGAGCATTCTCTTTACCTGTGTACCATAATTTAAAACATGTATCATTTGCTTTTTGTCAAATCTATTTTCTCTCGATATGAATATTTCTCTCCAAATCATAGTATCTACCATGTATATTAGCTTATCGAATAATGTTCCGATATTCTAAGAACCAATACAAATCTTATTATCTTAGACTAGCTTCCTTACTGCCGCCAAGATATGGATCTCAAAGAAAATTGACCCAAAAAGAGTTATCGGAATCCCATATCATTGTTCGCTTCTTGAGTGCTTGCAAAGGTTAGTATCCAGTATTGAGATTCGTCACCCTAGAGCAAGATCGGACCTAGCACGATCATACTCGGTGCGACTATAATCCATTATATGAATAATTGTGCCCAAACCAGCTCTTAGGTATGGTTCGGTACGGGGCGTCCCATCCGCATGAATAATTGCTGTTGTTCCCCACATAAATTGCATGCGACTCTCCCTCCTCTCACTCGCACACACACACACATGTACTGCTGAGAACATGCGTAATCCTCGTGTCAGAACCTATTTGTTGTTGGATTCACGCCACCTCGTGATGGGAAGAAAACCTGGGATTGACCTGGGCGGTTTTTAGTGACAAATGCTGGTAGTAATAAATGTTCTTTTCATTCTTTATTGGGGAACGTGAGGCCTGGTGGTTCAAATTCAGCGCAACGAACAATTTCCCGTCTAGTTGCCGAATCACACCTGGTACTCGCTTACCCTTCGATTCCCTTGCCTGCACTGTAGTATCTTATCTTGGATAGAATTTCGTTGTGGCGACATTCCGTATCCATAGAATAAAGCCATGACCACAGAGTGGGTCACTACAGTAAGCATCGCCCACTTAGACATTTGTGTTAGCAGTAGGGTGAACTTACCTTTACTTAAGCAACAAAGCTTTTTATATTGACGCGTGCACTTACACTTGCAAGATAAGCATACCCAAAATGAAACAAACGTTAATGACTAGTGCTAAAAGAATAAATTAGAACATTATATTACGGATGGTGTCGTCCACTCCTATATCATATCTCCTCAAGGCCGTAGGATGGCCGTAAAGATATAATTGCGTTGCTCTGATTTGGACAAAGGTTTCACAAGTTTTTGCTTTCGCATGTATACGCCTGATCTTTTCTGGAGCTGTCGCTCTAGCCTGTCGATGCCACTTAACTTAATTTTCGTTACATTAATGGACCTCTTAAAGATGCCCATAATAGGCTTGTAAAGCCTCATTTCAGTCCAATTTCCTTGTATACTACAGCCTAACTAGTTACATGGAACAACCAAGATGAAGTACTTAAAACCATTGGCAACCCGTGCAGTTAATTATAATTCTCCGAAGAGGGTGAATGATCTGTTGGAGATCCATGTTTTACAAAAAATCAAACTTGAAAAATCAAACTCCCATCACCATATCAGCAATAGCTTCTTATTGTGCCTGAAGAAGGAGATCACGGCAGGGTGCCGCCCTCAGACTCGGCCTTTGGTTTTCACTATCAGGTTTGGGGTCTTTTAGCTTGGGTCCAGATTATAGGTAGTCCCAAAGTTGCTTTGGATCATTTTAGGGTTTTGTTGCCCTACTAATTCATTCATGAACGCAAAAACAGATTGCGAAAATGATCCGAGAGTGAAAACCAAAGACCTACGAGTCGTCTAACTCCTCATTTTGTTATCACTTGATCAACCGGTTCCAACGTGAGGATACGAGACGAATACTAAAAATAAATGAATGCAAAGATCATCTTGTTAAGATGACATGAAATGAATGCAAACGGAGAACGAGATTAAAAACAAGTACCACTGTCGCATCAATCACAACGCTTAAGCAAACCTGATAGAAAAAGCAAAACCAAAAAAGCGAGTGGATTGAATCGGAACTCCGTTATATACACGACTGCCAAGACATCTCCAACGAGATAACAACGACCGCAGGACAACCGATGGCGAAAACGAAGCAAACACAGACGCAGACGCAGACTATATGCGACCAACCTCAAAACACACGACAGGGGGAACCAATTCAAGGACATCGGACGCCAAAAATCTAGAGAATTCCGCTCGATCCATATTCAAGAAAAGGCAAACCGCGTGGAACGCTTAGCCGGAGATCTCGATGGACTTGACATTCGGCTTCTTGACCACCTCTTTGGGCACAGTCACCGTCAGGACGCCGTTCTCCATCGCAGCCTTGATTTGATTTACCTTCGCGTTCTCCGGCAGCCGGAATCGGCGTAGGAACTTGCCGCTGCTGCGCTCAAGCCTGTGCCAGTGATCGTTCTTCTCTTCAACCTCCTTGTTCCTCTCGCCGCTGATTTGAAGCACCCGATCCTCTTCAATCTGAACCTTTACTTCTTCCTTCTTGAGCCCGGGGAGATCAGCCTTGAAGACGTGGGCTTCGGGCGTTTCCTTCCAATCGATCTGCGTATTCACGAAGGCAGAAGTCTCACCGCCAGAGAAGAAAGAGCGAGGGTCTGCGAGAAATCGAGTGTTGGAGGGGAAACCCTCGAGTGGATCCCAGAGATCGAAGGAGAAGGGATCGAAGATGTTGCTGCGTCGGCCGAAGAAGCTTGGGACGATCGACATTCGCACGAATTACTCTTCACAGAAAGGATTTATATAACGAATCGAAGAAAGAAAAATGGAACACTGAAACGGTTGAAAGAGGAAGAGATTGCTCGCGAGGGTTTTACAAAAGGTAGTTTTGGTAATAGGTTTCTGTTGGAGGTAGACGACGAAGTGTGAGTGCCTTATATATGCAGAGGGGAAATGGACCTAGAGAATTCTAGTGTGTTCTATGCGGAACGAGGTACTCCTGTTTCTCCCAATTCGTTGCTCTTTGGGGAAAAGCATACGTAGCTCTAAATTCTCATTGGTGAATTGTTATGCAAGTGGAGAGCTTTCCCGATGCTTCGAGATGCATCCAGACAGGACGATGCATGTGTGTAGGATTCGAATCTGGACTTGGATCTAAATCCGAGTAAACGGGTTCTTGTGTAGAACTTCTGAAGATACTGGGATCAGTTTTGGGTTCCAAGTTTAGGACCCATTCGATTTTGGAATGCGGTTCAGATTCAGATCGGTATGGATTTCTAGAGTCCAGTTTGATCAAATGCTTGGCACACGACCTGGCCACAATTCCAAACACCTTTATTCTTCTGGTATATTGACAAACTGGTGTTAGGGGGACTCCCCAACAGAAGTGCGTGCAAGGGAATTGAACTCACGACCTTCCGCTTCAAGACTACAAGATCTACTTTTCAAACAAAGCAGATCCAACCGAATTCATACCCAAAACACAGTTATAATGGGTTGAATTTTCAGGTCATACTCGTGGTGGGTTTTCATGACGGATGATATATCATCATGAATTTGGTGTCATGCCCCGTGTTTGTGTGAGATAAAACAGGTCGAACAGAACATGACCTGATTATTTGGTGTCACTTTGAGTAGACGATCCCATCATGGACGTGCATGAATCTCTTAGATGCACATTGAAACTAATTTGTGTGTAAACCCCTTCTAAAACTCGTCTTAGATCCCATCTATAACAAATCCTTCGTATCTATACAATTCCACCAATACTATATCTGTTTATCTGGTTAATTATGAAAATTAACTATAAAGTTAAGCATTTTGTTGACTTAGCTGATCGAAAGTTGATAATGTTCACTAAAGAAATCACTTAAGAAAATGTTGTGTTGGAAGAAAGTTAATTATGCATTCAAAGAATTTGAGGTAGCGTGGGTGTACTTGCAGTACTGGTTTTGGAAGGGGTGTGTGTATCCATAAATTTGGTTTCACGATCGTTTACATGCGTGCGAATTTGTCTTGAATCTGTAAATCAAATTCATGTTTGTGCTTGCCCGGTACTACCACTTCCAAGCCTATTAAGGTACTCTTCGCTGGCTTCAGTAAATAGTTCATATGGATGCATAACAACTGTCAGCTTTTGCGTCGGTTTCATATGGATTCAGGTACTTGTGAACAGCTCATTCAGGTATAATCTGGAAATGATATGGACATGCCCAAATATGTACTTTTGGTTGTTGGGTTACATTTATGTTGGAGGTCTTTATCTGAGCCATAGGCCATCCATCTGCTATTTGAAAGCTGTTTATTTGGACTCCCCTTAAAAACCACAATTTACTCTCTCAGGCAGACCAAACAAAAGGTTGCAGTTGAGAGACTTTCACTTGAGCATTCTGCAGGGGCGCCATTAGGCCACCAAGAAGGTACAAGCTAAAGTACGGTGATATTGTATAAATAAAGACTTTTTAAATATGTAATATCGTTGGTTGAGATTAACGGGGAAAATTAATAGTAATGGTCAAAATTAACAGTAGAGATTTGAATTGTTTTTATATTTTAATTCAAATTTTATCGTCAATCTTAAAAATGAAAAAGATTGCGCAAAAAAAATAAAACTCCTCTCTCTCTCTCTCTCTATATATATATATATACCAAAGAAATAAAAACTAAATGACTCGTAGTCAACTCCACCTCCTGATTTGGTTATCACGTTGATTCGTCGGTTCCAGTATGAGTTTGCATGGTGCAACCGTGAAATAAATTTTCGAACCTGGCCCTTTTCCTTGGTATCCTCATGCTTTCTTTTGGTCTCGCAGGCAGTTCAGCGTCATCGGGACATACAGACAGAAGCAGGGTTTACCTCCCCCCCTTGCATCAATTACAACGCTTAAGCTAACGTAAAGCATCGAAACAAACATGCAAGAAAATGCAAAACAAAGCCAGCAAGCGAATTTCACAAGAACTCCGTTACATTCACAGCTCCAAAACATCTCCAATGACAAAAAGAAGCAACAAACACAGACGTAGACGCAGACTACATACAACCAACCTCAAAAGACACCTACACCAAAGACAACAGATTCTAGTACTCCAGAGACTAGGAAACGGAGAACCGAGCGTGAGGCTTAGCCGGAGATCTCAATGGACTTGACATCCGGCTTCGTAACTACCTCTTTGGGCACAGTCACCGTCAGGACGCCGTTCTCCATTGCACCCTTGACTTGATCTACCTTCGCATTCTCCGGCAGCCTGAATCGGCGTACGAACTTGCCGCTACTGCGCTCAAGCCTGTGCCAGCGATCGTTCTTCTCTTCAACCTCCTTGTTCCTCTCGCCGCTGATTTGAAGCACCCGATCCTCTTCAATCTGAACCTTTACTTCTTCCTTTTTGAGCCCGGGGAGATCAGCCTTGAAGACGTGGGCTTCGGGCGTTTCCTTCCAATCGATCTTCGTATTCACAAAGGCGGAAGTCTCACCACTGGCGGAAAAAGAGCGAGGATCAGCGAGAGACTGATTGTTGAAGGGGAAACCCTTGAATGGATCCCATAGATCGAGGGAGAAAGGATCGAAGACGTTGCTGCGTCGGCCGAAGAAGCTGGGGATGATCGACATTGTCACGAATTCCTCCTGGCAGTAAGGGGTAGAGATCGAATCAAAGACGGAAACAAAAGGAAGAGGAAGAGATTGCTCGCTACTGTTTTACAGAAGGGCTGTTATTCGTAATCGGTTTTTCTTGGTGGAAGACGACAAGGTGTGGTTGTTTATATAGGGAGAGGGAAAAGGGGGTCCAGAGATTTCCAGTTTGTTCTAATAGCAGACGAGGCATTCCTGGTTTCTATTCGTTAATTCTCTGAGAAAAATAAGTAAATAAATAAATCTGTATGTCTCAATTCTGATGGGTGAAATGATTATGAACGTCAGGGGAAGGTCGGAGAGCTTTCCCGATGGTACTCGAAGCACGATGTAGGCGTGTATGATTCGAATCTGGATCTAAATCCGAGTAAACTGATTTGGTATAAATAAAAATAATGATTATATATACTCGGATCAGATTTCTGCTCCAGGTTTCCGAACCAACCAATTTTGGATTCGGATTCATATCGTATGGATTTCCAGATTCCAATTTGATCCAATCCTCAGCCCAAGACCCGGCCATAGTTCCAAATACTATTATCTTGTGGATCCGAAGTCAACACCCTAAGGCGGACCGTTTTCCTTTTCTTCTTCAATTAGGCACGAAGACCAGCTTTTCAGGTGGCATTTTTATTTATATTATCGTGGATTTGGTGTCACGGGTTGTGTTTGTGTAGGCAAAACAGGTCAAACCGAGCGTGACCTGATTCTTTCGTGTCGCTTTGAGTAGACGATCCATCATCGACGTGCATGATGGGCATGCATCTCTTCACCTCATGCCCACCCATCTCACGTTTTAATATGAGAAGCACGGACACTCTTTCAGCACCAAGTCTCTAATTAACCTTGTTAGAAGAAGAGTGAAAAGTGACAAGATACTGCATTAGGCTCGAGCCACCCATTTTAGTGTCATGCAATATATATATATACCACTCTGTAGTGACCATGGAGGGTGTGTTTGATTCATTCATAGTATCAGGACATCGGTATTAGAACAGTTGGCCTAGGTTTACATGGGATGGGCTTGTATCTATTATTTTGAGAAACCATAGTTACATGTTTGATTCACGAGTGATATTAACGTTTGAGTTTTTGTGCAAGGTGAAACAGCAATACGAGTGAGATAAAAGGTGTTTCAGTTTTCATGCAAAATATATAGGTTCAATTCTTATGGTGTCAAATTTTTTTACTCAAATTTAGTTCTTATGGAGCTACAGTTCTATTCGAGCGATGAATTCCATATTTGATGCATAACAGAACTTGAAACTAAGAGCACAATAAATCAAGGTCCAATTTCTATCAAACCTTGTATCAAATACACAAAGAGGGCGGTTTACTCGAGCAAAAAGGGGAAACGCCCAGGTGAACGTGAAAGTGGTATCTTACCTTGCCTCTGTCACTCATAATTCCTTTTGATTTCTATATTTTTTTCCCTCTATATGTGTGTGTGGGTTGTACTGGTTTCAAAGCAGAACAAATTATTAGTTTTACATTATTCCAAAACCAAAACTAGACCTACCCTAATCAAGTTCTGCTTGATCTGAACCGTCACACATTCCTGACCCTCATCAAGCCCTTCACTTAAAGTATTGGCAATTGAGAAATAGAGATAGAGTTGTTTCGCAGAGAATAACCAAAGAAAAACCCGGAATATCTCATTTTGCTGAGAAAGTGGAAATTTCTCCGTCCACTTTCCCCTCTGTCCATGTAAACTTGCACACTTTTGTCATCTTCCCTATAAGAAAAACCCGTTACTGGATCGACCCGATCCAATTCAACATTTTAATAAAATCCAGCGCCCTAAATAACTCCTCTCTCTCTCTCTCTCGTGCGACTTCGAGTGCCATCGGCGGCGACCACCGGCGACGTTATCGGCGAGGCCACCGGCAACGGTGACTCTCTCTCTCTCTCGTTTTCTTCTTCCATCCCCCTCGTGAGCTCTCTCCCTCTCTCTGTGACAGCTGAACCCTATGCCCTTTTCCTGTACATACTGTGGAGATTTTCTTTTTATCTATCAGTAGGTCCGACGAGAAACTTTCATAATTGAAACTTAAATTAAATTATTTAGGCGTGTAGGGTTGTATTGTATGTGTGTTCCCTTAGGCGAGTGATTAATGACAAACGGGGCATTCATTATTTCACGTGGTTGACCATTTCATGCATCTACACATTACATCGTGTTATTGATCCGATTCTGATTACTTTCTATCTAATCAGATGTTGAAAAGAGTATACTCTGGACGTGGATTGATAAGCTTATCAATGAAATGCGGTTACCAAGAAGTCTGTCCAATTATTATTGATTTAAAATAGTGCAGATATTATGCTATATTCTGGACTTGTTATTCTAGTCATATTTTTCTAGTGCATTCTGAAGATTTCTTTCACATTTTCAGGGCATTTTGTCTCCGCCATAACATTCTCCTATTTTGTGTGCTGGTAAGTATAATACCCAAATTAGATTGGACATAAGTGTAATAACATAACAATTCAACGTGCATATACCACATGGTATTGTTTGTTGTTTGTTTAGTTTGATTCATATTTATAAATGTTCTGGTGACATGTTTCTTGACATTCCTTAGAAATTAGAGAATCCATTGCATATATATATATATATATATTAGTTTTTAATTTTAAATGATAGTGAACCAGTAAATCATTTATATCCCTGCTATCGCTATATTAGAGTGCTAACAGCCTGCTAACTGCTATTGATAGCAAGCTGGTACCGAACCCACTATCCATGCAACATAGCTGATAATTGTTGCAGCTTGTCTATTAATTTTGTTGTTGTTCACTTCAATGCTTGGGTTGTTTGTTAATACTCCTGAACTTCTCTTTGCATGGATTTGTTTTGCTTTGTTTCCAATTTTGAATTTTTGTAGTGGATTTTAATTGCTTTGAAGTGTTTGTCACCACGATTGATAAATTCAGGGTTTCATGTGGTTACCAATAAGCTGAACCATCGTACTCTTTCCTATCTAGGGCTTCTCGTTTGTGGCAGTGAGGGAAAATGGTGAAGAAAAGCAAGAGTATGAGACCTCCATCTTTATTTTTGCTGAATTTATAAGATTTTGATCTCTCGATCATTGTTTCCTTCCTCACCATGAATCACGATTTTACCCATAGAAAGCAAAAGTAAGAGAGTGTCTCTGAAAAAGAAGTACAAGATCCTGAAGAAGGTCAAGGAACACCACAAGAAGAAGGCGAAGGAAGCGAAGAAGCTCGGTTTGAAACGACGACCAAAGGTTGAGAAGGATCCAGGGATTCCCAATGATTGGCCTTTTAAGGAGCAGGAACTTCGGGCACTTGAAGCCCGTCGTGCTCGTGCAATTGAAGAGTTGGAGCAAAAGAAAGCCCTTAGGAAAGAAAGGGTATATCCATCTTTCTGATGCTTTTAGTTTCCTTTTCTCTTTATGTTTTTCTTTTCAAATTTTCTCTTCTGTTATTAGTTAGGATATACGAGAATAAACAAGATATCGGGTGCTTCATGCTTGCTTATGGATCAGATTTTGACACTGTCCGTTGAACAGGAGCAGAGAACATACATATTCATCTTTGAAGGAGATACTTTTTGTTCTCAATTGTAGGATGGACAAACACAAATATAACGAGAAGAACATAAGTATTTTTTTTGCAAAAACTGGAGGTCAATATGTGCATAATGAATTGGGAAGTTAGAAGTTATAGTATGGTGCCATTAGCCAGACACTACGTTTAAAACAATGTTTTTCTTGTAATTGTTTGTCACATTTAGTATGTAATCCAGGCTTTTGATTGATTTTGTTGTTTCCATTTACAAAGGCATGATTTGTAGATGTTACTTTTACATGGAAGTGACATTTCTTACCTCGTTCTTTTTTATTTAATGTGGAACTTGAGTTCATGGTTGGATTTTAAATGTCTTTGCATGTTGTTCCTAGGCTCAAAAGAGAAAGTTAGGTTTATTAGAAGAGGGTGATGAGAAAGCGGATGCAGCATCTGCTAAAGATGACGATTTTATGAAGGATGGCATGGGATCGAAGAAAACTCATGGTGACTTGCTTGTGTTTTGCAGTTTTGCTTGGTATTTTCAGTATAAGGTTAATTACTTATGTCTTCATTTGTATTAACAAACTTTGTTTTATTTTCTCCACAGATAACTCTGAGAGGGTTTTCTATAAAGAGCTGCAGAAAGTCATTGAGCTTTCAGATGTTATTATAGAGGTTCTAGATGCACGTGATCCTCTTGGGACACGGTGTGTTGAAATGGAAAAGATGGTACAGAAGCACGGTCCGGAGAAACATCTTGTTCTGCTTCTTAATAAGATTGGTAAGGGTATTGCTGATGGTTCCTTTATCCGTGTTTGGGTGTACTTTGGTCATGTAGATGATGCAGGTTGTGAACTTATGCAGATTCTAAAACAATCGTATCTTCTCTGTTTCCTTGTATAATGTGATGTCTGTCACGAGCGGATTAGCTGCATACTATTGCATGTCTAGATAGGATAAGAAAAATAATAGCATGAACAAAATATGGAATATCTTTTTTCCCCTTATTGCAATTACTATGACGAATGGTGACCCATACCTCATGTAATGCTTCTTAAAAAGAAGCTTACTTTTAATGACTTTTTGTGGTTTAAATTTTGTGCACCATGACATATATAGTTTATATCTAACAGTTGTTTTAATTATGTGAATTGCAGTCCCATGGTAGTTTCAAATTTTGAGATTTTTTAAATGGATGCGTTAAATTTTCCATTGGTTTCACATTGAAAGAAGCTTAGAGTATTAAACGGGCTGCAAGTTCTCCAAATTTATGTTTTTTATTGTAGTGAATAATGTCTGTTACATCAAAGCTTCCTTCGTTTATCTTTTCAAGTTTTAAGAGGGCTTACTGAATTGTCTGGATGGACGCATAGCAGCCTTTTTCTTCAACTTGTATTTGAAAAAACACTGCACCACATGTGGCACATCTTTTGCATTAATTTTGTGATATTCATACTAACCTGATGTTTCATCCATTTTGGAAAGAAGTTAATTCAGCTTGGGTAAGAAACAAGTTGCATTCAAATAATCTTAGCTGAGTCATATATTTGTTTGGAAGCTTTGAATGCATTAACCATGTATGCTGGTTGATTTGATTTAATGCTGATCCATATGTGCTGTACATACAAGTACTGTTCCGTAGTCCCAACTAGTTTCTATGATAATTACTTGGAATCCATGTCGATGTTGCTGATTTTCTTCCTTGGTGAATTCCTTTTAGATCTTGTTCCTCGAGAAGCTGCAGAGAAATGGCTTGTGTACTTACGCGAAGAGTTACCTGCAGTTGCCTTCAAGTGCAGCACACAAGAGCAAAAGTGTAATTTAGGTTGGAAGTCTACTGCAAAAAGTTCAAGGCCTAGCAATTTGCTGCAGACAAGTGATTGCCTTGGAGCTGAAACTCTTATAAAATTGCTGAAGAACTACTCTCGAAGTCATGAGGTATCCTCTATCTTATCTAATTTTGTGGTTATTGCTCTTCTCCGGGAAGGTGTTTTACGTAACATGGTTTATTAAGATTTGGAGTCGTTTCAAATTATGCTTCATAGTTCATAGGTATTAAGTTTTTCAGGCACACTAATCTATCTTTATTTATGTTTCCCTTTTCCTGAAGCATATCTTGCATTATTCAAAAATAGATGCTTATCATGCTTATGTACAAAAAAACAATAATTTGCCACATTTGTTTAAAAGTGTATGATGTTTAATGACACTGTACAAGAGATAGAAGATCTAGACATAACAGGCACCTGCATTGTCTCGGCAACCTCTCTTTGAATTAGACCTTGCCCTCCCTTTTACATTTCCTTTTTTTTTCTCCCGAGGTGGGGATTGTAAATACTTGTTGATAATCGAAGGTTGATGTGACTCGAATCAATATCAACAAGTCGCCAAGAGTCAAATGACATTCACTCACGAATGTCTATCTTCAAGAATGATTAACAAAAGTGGAAGCATACACAAAACAAATCAAGAAGCAGTGCAAGACTGCGTGAATCTTATTCATGACAATGTGTCTTATTTATAGACATTACAAGGGGAAGAAGAAAGGAGCAAGAGAGGCATAGGGGGCTAGTGTTGGCCGGCCGAATCGGATTTTTGGTGTATAATACCATTAGTTTCAATAAATTTATGAAATTCATTAGACATGTACTCTCCTTCCGAATCGGATCTAAAGATTTTAATGGTTGCTCCAAATTGGTTTTTTATCATGTTACAAAATACTACAAATTTTTCAAATACTTCGGATTTGTGTTTTATGAGATATATCCATGTAAATCGAGTAAAGTCATCCACAAAAATTACATAGTATTGCAATCCTCCTTTAGAAACAACGGGCGCGGGGCCCAAACATTCGAATGTATTAAATCAAAAGCTTTCTTTGGTACATAGTTTCTTTCTCTAAAGGGGAGATGATGCATTTTTCCAAGAAGACAATCTTTACATTCAAATTTTTTCTCTCTAATGCTTTTCATCAAAGGAATATTACACAATTTTTGAGAGTCCAAGTCTTTTATGCCATAGCGTAGCATCTTGGGTTATGTTACAAAAACCCAATTTTGACATAACAAGATAGTCCACTTTCTCTATGGCCTTGACCAATCACCTTCTTCGATAGGTGATCCTGCACCACACAATGTTTGGATGAGAAAGTAACTATACAATTGTTATCACATATTTGAGCAACCGAGAGTAGATTTAAATTAAGTTTAGGTATAAAACTTACATTTTGAATTTTAAAGTCTTGTTTTTCAAGGTTTCCTAATTTTTGATTTGGAGTTTTGTTCCATCGGTCGTAAACACATGCTTTCCAATGGTTTCACAAGAATTAACCAAAGAATCTTCACTATGTGTCATATGAAAAGATGCACTGGAATCTAAAAATCAACACATACCTTGCGAAGTAGATAGAGCATTCCTGGAGATGTTTGCTTTTTCTTTAAAAATTTCTTTTATGTACGCTTTTATGTTGTTGGGCAAGACATCTCCTTCTTCCACGGCTCCCACGTTTCCACCCTTTTCTGAAGTAGAGGAAGTGGTTTTAATGTGTCCACTTTCCTTGCAATAATGGCAAATTGTATCCTTGTTAGGCCATGGTCCTGTGGGCTTCTTGAATGTGCTTTCATTGTTCTTGGCATGTGGAGGCTTGTAAGTCTTCAAATTTGCTCCGGGTCTTGATGCGGCAAGTACGGCTTCTTTGACCACATGCATGTTTTTCAATCTTGTTTCCTCCATAACAAGATCGGTAAGAAAGGTATCCCCTCTAGGTCTAGGTTTCCTATATATAAAGCTTTGATCTAATATTTTCAAATTCGTCTCTTAAACCACACATAAACAAGAAGAAATATTGATTTTTCAAAAATTCTTGAAATTCGTCTAATTTGTGAAGTTTTTCAAATTTGTCAAAACTCCTTAATTGAGTCCAAAGTTCCGAAAATTCATTGTGATAGTCCCTAATGCTTAGGTTCCCTTGTTTAAGCATAATCATTCTTTCCATGTGATCAATTTGAAAGACAAAATCATTTTGAGAATGAAGCTTTTTCAAATATTCCCAAGTTTCAAACGCATTTTCAAAAGCATTAATCCGATTTCTAAGTTTTTCATCCACATTTTGACAAATGATCCATGTGATTTTTGCATTCATTTTTTCCTATAATTTCAAATCGATTTTGAATTTCTCATGTGCTTTGATCATTTCATCATCATCTAGGCCATCAATGTCCAAAATTGGTTCTTTTATAGTCCCATCAATGTAATCCCAAAAATTTTTTGATAAAAAATATTTTTTCATTGTTCTAGCCCAACTTTGATAACTTTTCGGGTCTAGAATACATCTAAACGACTCATTTTTGCCTTTCATTTGTGCAAAAAATGAATATTTTGAACTAACCTTAAGTTTGATGCAAATCTTCAATTTTTGCACTTTCGGCACGCTTTCTGATGCACTCATTTTCTTCAATCCGAGGCTCTGATACCATGTAAATACTTGTTGATAATCGAAGGTTGATGTGGCTCGAATCAATATTAACAAGTCGCCAAGAGTCAAATGACATTCACTCACGAATGTCTATCTTCAAGAATGATTAACAAGAGTGGAAGCATACACAAAACAAATCAAGAAGCAGTGTAAGACTGCGTGAATCTTATTCATGACAATGTGTCTTATTTATAGACATTACAAGGGGAAGAAGAAAGGAGCAAGAGAGGCGTAGTGGGCTAATATTGGCCGGCTAGCACTAGCCGTTGGGGACCCCCAGTGGTCAGGGCCAGCATGGCCCTGGCCCTTTGGCCATGATGGCGCGGGCCCTAAGGGTCCACGTCCTATTACATATTAACAGGGATGAGGGTGGGGGTTGTGACATTCACTCACGAATGTCTATCTTCAAGAATGATTAACAAGAGCGGAAGCATACACAAAACAAATCAAGAAGCAGTGCAAGACTGCGTGAATCTTATTCATGACAATGTGTCTTATTTATAGACATTACAAGGGGAAGAAGAAAGGAGCAAGAGAGGCGTAGTGGGCTAATGCTGGCCGGCCAGCACTAGCCGTTGGGGACCCCCATTGGCCAGGGCCAGCATGGCCCTGGCCCTTTGGCCATGATGGCGCGGGCCCTAAGGGTCCGCGTCCTATTACATATAACAGGGATGAGGGTGGGGGTTGTTGTTAATTTGACTGCACGCCCCACATGCTTTTTCTTGCCCATTTACTGTTAAGGTAGGAATGTTGAACTTAGTTTATTGGGACGTTTATTCGTTTTTAGAAGTGAAATAGGTGAGGCTAGTCTTAGAAGTTCCAGAAGTCATTGGCCTCCTGCTCTGGTACTTATGGTGATGTTCTTTGAAATAGTTCCTGTCATTGCTCTTTCTACATGAGAACATTCTGGATTTTGTTTGCTGGCAAGCGAGTTTGTCAGCTTTAACTCCTACATAAGATTTGGATTATGGACACAAATTGATTACTGACTACTTATCTGAGGCTAATATTTTTTTTTATGTATTTGGCAGCTTAAAAAGTCAATCACTGTTGGTATTGTTGGGCTCCCCAATGTTGGAAAGAGTAGTTTAATCAACAGCTTGAAAAGATCACGTGTTGCCAGTGTTGGTTCAACTCCTGGATTGACCAGGTCGATGCAAGAAGTTCAGTTAGATAAGCATGTGAAACTATTGGATTGCCCTGGAGTAGTAATGGTTAAGTCTCAGGATGATGGTGTATCAATAGCTCTTCGCAATTGCAAAAGGATTGAAAAGCTAGATGATCCAGTTTCTCCAGGTAATTTGGTTTGGTTCACACGTATTATTTTGCAAGAAATTAACCTTTGATTAGATGTCACCAGAATTATACTGTTTTGGTGGTTGATATCTGAACATTATACATGTTGAGACTATGTTCAGTTCTCATTTCTTCAATTATAGAAAAATACATTTGCATTCACCTAATATTCACACCTGATTGGTCAGACTTCAAATCCCGTAGCTGAGCCCACTATGTGTGGGAAAAGGCTTGGTTTATTTTTGGTTTTTGGGATTAGTAAAGGATGTTAAGGCCACAGTGTCTGCGACTGGAATGGTAATATATGCTGCTATATGAGCTTGTCTTAGTATGGACATGGCTATCTGGGTTCTGCCGTAGGCGCTGAGACATGTAATTACATGGGAAATGAGATCCGACCATGTGGAAATTTAATCTTTGAAAGTTCTTATCCTACTGGTGTTGCTCTTGGAGTTTATCTATTGCATGCCTCGTCAGTTTACTTTCTTTAGATCCTTCTGAATCAAACTTTTCTGTTTCAACGTTGTTGCAGTTAGGGAGATTCTGAAGCTTTGCCCCACAGAGAAGTTGATGTCCATATATAAGTTGCCAAACTTTAGTTCAGCAGATGAGTTCCTTCAGGAAGTAGCTTCTCTTCGAGGGAAATTGAAAAAGGGTGGTGCTTTGGATATAGAAGCTGCTGCCAGGATAGTTCTTCATGATTGGAATGAAGGTGTGTGCACTTTGGCTTATTCTTTTACTGTTAGAATATCAACCAGCCAACGACTCTGTGTCGAACGTTGCTTCAGGTAAAATTCCATATTATACAATTCCTCCTGTACGAAACCAAGGAGAGAAACTGGAGTCTGCCATAGTATCGGAGCTGGGGAATGAGTTCAATGTTGATGAGATTTATGGAGAGGAGTCATCTTTTATTGGAAGCCTAGTATCTCTGGCGGATGCTTCTCATGTTGAAGTCCCTCCCAGTGCTCCTGTGGACTTGGATGAGCAAGTGTTAGAGGTCAGGTTTTTCTTTTCTGTCCTGATTTTCTTTATACTACGTTCTTTGCAGTCCCATTTAATATATCTGCAACAACAACTAAGCCTTTTCCCATACTAGACGGGGTCGTCTACATGGATTCTTTGTTTCCACAGAGCCCTATCATGTGCCATGGTAGCAGTTAACTCACAATAAGCTAGATCATTCTTTATTGTTTCTTTCCAGCACTTTTGTGGTCGTCCTCTACCTCTTTTAGTACTTTCCAAATTTAGTTTTTCATACCTACTTGTTGGTTCTTTTGATCTTCTTTCTATATGTCCAAATATCTTAAACAATATTCTCTCATTTTATCCTCTATTGGTGTCACTCCTAATTTGTTTATAATAACCTCATTATATATAAAGAAATATCCGATACATTATACAGAAAAGATCACGATAAACTCATATTGTCATGTGTAACTTTGGCAAATCCGGAAACCTGCAATCTGCTCGCTCCCTCCTCTCACGCACGCACGCAGGAACCACTGTATTTCTAATAGTGTTACTATCTTAATCTTTTTCTACTGCTGCTGCTGCTGAAAGAGAAACCAATGTATTTCTTTGTCCAACAGTCTGAACACGAGGAACAATTGGAGGAGCCGATGGCCTGTGATGCAGCGGACTTGGCCACAGAAGCAAAGATCCACGGGAACAGTCGACAGATTGACAAACTTTATTCTGCAGAGGGCATACTAGATCCACGAATAGCAAAGAAGGAGAAAAAGAGAAGGAAGAAATCTCAGAAATCAGCTTCTATGGATGAGGATGAGGATGCGGACTATGACTTTACTGTTGATTACGATATTGGGAGGCCCAGTTCCTTCCAGGCTTTGGATGAGCAAGATGATGATGATGATGGTATCGGTGGTGGTGAAAACAGTGATCAATTAAACGATGGGTTGCCCATGTCAGGACTCGAAGTCAATTCCTAGACCATGGATTTGTAGAGAGAGAGAGAGAGAGAGCTTTGCTTTTCATGGTATGGTTATAGAAATAGTTTCAGTAATTCTTGTAGAAACAGCCTGTTGGGGGCTCACATTTTTGTTTTCTAGACAGAGGAGTTGCTGATTCGGTTTCTGCGTATGAGAGATTTTGACTGTTCAGCAGCTTGTGGAGGGGTGATATTTCTGTTTTTATTTGAGTTGGCTGATCTAGTCCTGGCTCTCCTTGCTGGTTCATGTTTAGGTGACACTTAGCTCTGAATCAAAGTGTGATCGGGGTTTAGGCCGTTTGGGTTCGATTTCAAATTCGATTGAGATGCGGATATTAGGGGTTGAGAAGTACAGACTAGTCGGATTTCATATCCAATTTTTATTGGATATTTGGAGCCGCATATTCGAGTTTGAATGGCGTCCGTGCATCATTTGCGTATCAACTTATCGATCGTCAATGGAAATAGCATAAAAAATTTCATCAAATCATATTACCTTGGAGCTTTAACGAGAGAGAAAGTAAAACCTTAGCCGAGAGGAAAAGTAAGCCTTGTGTATATGAAAGGAAAACTAGTTTTCTTTTTGAAGCGCACGTTGAAAAGGAAAATCTTCCTCGCGTGGCCGATTGTGAGAGAAGTTGAGGGGTGTCTAATTTCTTGTAATTGTTTTCCACCAATAGAGTAGACCCCCAATTGCCGGCAACAGTGGGAAGTAAAAGGAGCTGCGTCCTGCACAACGAGCAATAGCTCACCTGGCTAGGTTATCAACTTATTAGTCAGATCATGAGTTTAATACTGGGGGCGTGTGTCTGAAATCTACCTCCCATTTACCAACAGAAAAGGGGCGCTCTGAGCTAAATAAGTTTGCTCAAGTAAAAAAGAAAAGATTTCTCTTAATAACAAATTTCACAAGAAAATAATTTTCTTAACATCAGCTTGTACATGCTAAAGGTGCAGACATCCCACCAGTTATCATGCTTCTCTTTACATGTTTGCACATAAATCATACGAACTCAACCAAATGAACTACACAAAAGCCAGGCCGAAACCACTTATTGGTACCACGTTCGTGAACCCAACAGAACGATAAGCAGCTTCCTTCATTTTACAGACCTACCCAATGATCTGATGCACCAGCATGAAATTTGAAGACTCTCTTGCCAAATAGAGGAGAGGTTTGAGACCTTATCATCTCTCGAACAGCTCACGATCCCATCAGTTAAACCTGAGCCCTTTTGTCCTTAAGGAAAAAAGAAATGGTACATGATTAAGTACAAGAGCGGACGATTGTTAACATTCTTATTCTTCCTTGTGGATATGTCATCTAATTGAAATAGTTCAGATATGGGTTCCTTCATCACCAATGATATATGCAATTACGTATGAGAGATGCGGAACTTAATGTGATATATCAGAATGGAGACTAAAAATTCATTCAACCAACACCGCCTAATGTCAATAAAGGCCTTGATTTGGTGGAATGCACCTTTGATTTACAAAAATAGCTGTAGGCCACGTTCAACCGTACACAAAATAAACATGCTCTTTCGCTGGATTGGATCTGATTCTGAATGAGTGATGGGTATCCAACCCGGTACCTTGTAAATTCTTTTTTTTAGTTAAAATCCTCAAATGTTACTTAAAATAAATTTAAGAATTCAGATGATAAGTTTCACTTGTTTATGATTTAACATTAAGAATTTAGATTTGAGGAGCTTTCTGGAATTGTGATGCTGTCCAGGCTAGCTGGATCATTAGAGAATTTAGATGACAATTAGTGTTGGAAGAGCGTAGTTGCAGTTTCTTCTTTCTTTTCACCTTCGTAAGATATCCAGTATAGGACCACTGGGGGTGCCAGTATGTCTGAAACATGGTGAGAATCTTCACGATACCGAAGCGAGCAGAACGAGGTGAGCTTCTAAAGTTTATCGTCTGTGCAGCATAAGAAAATTTAGGACCAAGTTCCTCTAGACCTCAAGATTGTTACAAGTCCAGTTTCTGGTTCAACTCCTTTCTTCTACTTTAGTCTATTCGGGATTGAAAAGCAGGCCAGCCGGCTAACATCACACTAAAGATATAATCAAAATCAGTCATCACATTACTTATGACAACCAACCAAAAAATTCTTCATCAGATAACCTCTCAGTTCTTCCAACAACACTCCACACGATCGATCGCTTGAACAATCCAATCACAAGTCCAAAGTGAATACAAGCAAACTAAGCTTAGTAAGTACCCCACCATACGAGTTAAAAAGAAAAAGGAAATGACGCAAATATTTCTAGTCATTGCTGATTTGCAGTTTTCAGAAAAGCTGCTTTTCTAAGTGGACGTAAATACAGAAGTTTAAATTTTTTCTAGACATTTTTTTGGATTAGTTCGCCATGGCTAGACCAAATGCGATAATAATATTCACTGTAAGTTAATAAAATCAATGATAATAATATCAGTTGCAAGTTAATAAAGCTAAAAACAATATATTCCACCACAAATTTGTTGAATGTTTGTCTTTTTCTGTTTTTGTTACAGTGGGAGGCCGAAGCCTAAAACACACACTGGGAATCGAACTCACTGCCTGCGAGTGGGCATTAGAGAGCCCTACCGAGGCTCTGGGTGCAATTGAATGTTGCTTTGTTTCAACGTCTTAGCTGTGGGTCTTTCATTTTTGAGAATACGTGACCCATTTAATAAGCCAGTTGGACTTGGACGACGTTGAGAAGGAATGGGGTGCTCCACTTTACACCCTGACTGACGTTTATTCTATGTGTCCGTTTAGAAAGACTAATGGTAACGAAGCCCGGTCTTTTATTTTTGGTATCTAATGAGAGACCCGGCTCTGGTCTCCGTTTCTGGAATTTTGCCCATGTAGCGTGAACTGACGGTCATTGGCTAAGGGAGGCCGAATCCGAACACACATGCATGCACCCCAAGAGTCGAACTCCCCACCAGAAGCATGGGGTCAGAGCAATGCTTTGGGTGCTACTATTCGACATGAAACCTTGCATTCTAAAAGTGGGTACACAAGATCACCGAAGAAATAAGAGCAATTTGGCTGTCAACTATTCGACATCAAGTCGGGAATTTAAAAAAGACTACGGATGTAGAAAGAGCAAAACTTTTTCATTTATCTTACGTGTTTTCTTGATTTTTCCTTTTTGAATGTTTTGGGATTTGCGTGTGAGAGAGAACTATAACAGTCTACGCCGTGTTGAACTGCCTTACAATTCTTGAAGAGACACGTAGATAACTAGAAAAGTCTAGGTCGCGCGTTATAACACGAGCCCCAACTAATGTGTCTAGTCGTGTGATAACTCGAACCCGAAACGTTAATAAAAATACGAAATTTCAACTAAAAAGAATTTATAAATCTTGCTATAATTGGTTTTTTGGTAAACTGGCACGATGGGAAGGCCTAAAAGCCAGATGCACTCCATGAGTATAGAGCTCATGACATTAAAATTGTGAGTCTGCCGCCAAGCAAGTTGGCAACATAACTTCTACATTTAGAGAAAAACGGTCGCAATGTGGTTTTGAGGTAGAACGTGGCGTTAAAGTCGCCTTGAAATCAATTCACACGGGCCGCGCTACAAGAGGAGCCGCGCAATTTGAAAATTCTCTCTCTCTCTCTCTCTCTCTCTCTCTCTCTCTCTCTCTCTCTCTCCCTGCACGACTCTTGGTCCGCGTACAACCCGCGTGGCGGTATTGGATCGAAGAAATCGGGAGTATATATTCGCCAAGCCCACGTTCGGGGATGGTATCCGTTGCTTCTCTCTCGTTCAATAGCGTTCATCATCGGGAATTCCGACTTCCGGTTCGCCTCAGGAGGTGTCGTTCGCGTGATTGAAGAGATCTGCTCTTTGATTGGGAGGGTACCTTGTTGCAGAAGTTTATCCGTTCGAGGAATTTTGTTTTTCTTGGTTGAATTCTGCGTTTGTTGTTTCGTCCATTTGTTTGCAATTGGGAAAAGGATGCCGACTTTAATCGGGGAAATGTGAAGTAATATGGCACTTAGTGACGAAACGAGGGATGACGTTTTACGTTGCTCGTCAACCTTCCAAGGCACGCTTGTTATTTCTCTGTCTTTTCTATCCTCTTCTTCTCTCCAACTTTTTCCTTCTTGATTCTTCGGCTACTTTGATCTGTGCGACCAGAATTGGAGTTTGTTTTGATGTTCTTTATTTTTTTCGCTCGACTAAGTGTGAATGCGTACCGATGACAGCTATGGAAGAGGATTACCGCGGAGACATCGACGGAGTTGGGAATGCTGGCCGAGAAATGGAAGTTTCTTCTTCTAGGGATCATTTTTCAGGTCCTTTCTCTATTCCTGGCTTGAACCTTTCTTCACATGGGAGAAATTTAGCGATCTTTTTGCATGTCGATCGTCTCATCGTACTTAAAAATCGTCATTTCCATTACTTGCGGTTTCAAAATTTCTCTCGTCTTTTGGATAAACCTTTTCTTTGTTTTTGAGAGGAATTACACCTTGTTTTTGTTAGGATGCTAAAATGGAAGCAGTATACTAATTGGTGCCATCAAAGGGTTTTTCTTCTCTGTAAATATTTATTCCATTCGCACCGCTGTTGCCAAATGCAAAGAAATGCGTGGATGTTCATGTAATTTTTTTGAGCAATCGCATGAAATGCATGGACGTTCATGTAAATTTTTTCATGGAGCTACGCTAATTGCATCTTGTTGGATATTTTCTCTGGTTTATCTATTCTTATTTCAAACTCCTGATTGTTCGCTTCAAACATCCTTGTGAACCAGAAATGGATGAACTTTTAGTTTGGTTCCCCATAAATATTTACTTGCGATTATATGGTAGGGCTAAATTTTCCTGTTTTTAATTGGCCAGGTAATTCGCTAATTGAGATGCCTCTTGTATGTATTTACTTATTTTACGCCTGCTAATATATATTCCCAAATAGCAGTATATTCACGGATTAGCTGCCCACGGAGTTCACTATTTTCATCGTCCTGGTCCAACACTTCAAGATGCAGGTTTTATGATTCTTCCGGTACGTGATATGCTCTTGTAGATTGATTTTATTGGCTAATATTTTCTCAACAATGAGTCTGTTTTCTTGTAGGAACTTGGACCAGATAGAGGATACGTCAGCGAAACTCTTTTTTCTGTCATTTTCTTCTCCTTCTTCTTGGTAATCTCCGACACTGCGTCTTTTGCTCTGTGAGTTTTTTGTGCTTGTATCTCCCTCTTCTGTCTCTCTCAAACACCAAATTTCTCTCTCTCTACGTCTCACTCGCACTCAGATGGCTCTATCCCTCTATCTCCTAGTTTTGTAGAAAATCTCGTCTCTTTCCTAGCATATATGTTGTAAGATATTCATTAGTCTGTTGAGTTTCCCTCATAATTTTGCAGATAAGAGTTCTTAATCTGAAACCAAAGCACCCTAAGAACAAGATTTGAATAACCATTCTAAATTGTTAATGATTGCATGCAGTAAAGATAACTTCTACAAGAATGAAAGCGTCGATTATGGCTAATTAATTTGTCTTTATATAGGGACAGGGGTATGAAGAGGTTGCACCCGGTTCATATCCTGGCACGCCTAACCTGGGTCCATTTTTGAGGAGCTAGACCAGTTTACAGTGACAAACCATACCAATATCCCACGGAAATACGTAAACCATCCTCAAACCTCAACTATACTTGGAAGCTTTTCACATTGAAAATGTTGTCTAATTGGAACTTGGAAGTTGAGTCGGATCCAGGTTTGGTGTATATTTCACAAACCATATTGTGTTCCATATATTAGTCAGGTCCTGACCTAGCCAAAAAAACTAATGGACCTGCTCTGATGTTAGTAATTCCTGCTCCCTAATGTGTTGGGGTCAAACCCAACCAATTGATGCCCCTAGGTATATTGTATTTATTTCCATAGGTGGAGCGTCTGGTTTTCTCTTATCGGAGACATGCTGAGTGAAGTGTATGTGTGAGATAGGTAGTATGGATGTCTTCTGTTTTGTGGCAAGCTCATAATTTTCCTACTTCGATGCTTATTAGTAGTTGAAACGATATACGGAACAGACATTTATTGGTTAGGAAATAAACTCCTTGTGGTATGGTTTAAATACTTTCTTTTGTTTGCGCTGCTTCTCTACTTTCCATGGTCTGAATGCTTTGTTGCTGACAATGTAATGCTGTTTGGTGGCTGTGGAGCAGTGTTTTTCGTTGTCCGTGCTTTTAATGACAGTTGTCACTGTTTCTGCTTCCTTTTCATTGCAGTGGTCATTCAATCCTTTTGTCTTCCTCGGCAAGCGATTCTACACTGTGAATTTATGGTGCAGGGTTTTGGCATTTCTAGTTGTGAGTGGAAAACTCTACCTCTTCTTTCCTCTCTTGGTAACATGTTAAGGGGGTATTTTGTTGGGGACTTGCGCCATACGTTTTCTGGGCATGTGCCATCTGTGGTAGCCTTCCAGTGCCCAAACTGGTACACAGATTAGATGTCTTAATCATGCTATTGATTTCTCTTTGTGCATAATGGATTTTGTCGAGTAGTCTACCAGAGTTTGTCCACTTCTGGTTTTTCATTCACATTAAAGTTTACCTTCAGATGATGCCTGAATCTGTACAAACAGATTCTTATCGGTACCTGATGTGTTGTCAATGTTCCATATTTTCCTTTATCCTTTCTTTTGAAAAGTTGTGTAGGTTCTCACTCAAACTGCTTTGTAGATCTTAGGATGAGAATGCTAAATGCATCTATTAACATCATTATTATGCATTAGTTATGCTTCACTTGAAAGAACCCTTATTAGTTTTTGGTTGTCTTTTACAGGTTTCACAATTTTTAAGAATCGTGACTTTTATGTCAACACAACTTCCAGGCCCTAACTATCATTGTCGTGAGGTATGTATTAATTACTTGCATCTTCTTTGCAGTATGTTTCGTTCATGCATAAGCCTTTTGATCCTCAGCTGATTCAGTTCCTACTATTGTTGATTTCTTTTGTTAAACATATTTAATTTTGGTCTTCTATGAGTTGCATACCAAATTGATGTGAAACCATCCTTTTATGTACATACTTTTCATTCAGGGATCAAAATTTGCTCGATTGCCCCCTCCAGAAAGTATTTTTGAAGTCCTATTAATCAATTGTACGTCTTCTTCATAAAATCTATGTTTTCACTATTATCATTAACTTTATAAGATAATTATGTTTGATTTTCCCCCATATGTTTCATATGCAGTTCCTAGAGGCGTGTTATTTGGTTGTGGTGACCTGATATTTTCATCTCACATGATCTTCACTCTTGTATTTGTAAGGACCTACCAGAAATATGGCGTACAAAGGTACAGGGGTTTCACCCAAAGAAGAAAAACATGAAGCTAGTTCTCTCCCAAATATGTTTCTTTTTTAGTTTCCACCACTCTTTAACCTTTTCTTGCCCTGAACTTATGTGAACTCACCATGTTGATATTGTTGTTCTCTGGAAATCACAAATCGTCACACTATTGCAGGCTGATTAAGCAACTTGCATGGATGTCAGCTGTCATTCAAAGTCTGCTGATAATAGCTTCCCGTAAGCACTATACGGTTGATGTTGTTGTTGCATGGTAGGTTCCGATTGAACTTTGTTCTCATTGTTTTAGGTTTTAGTGAATGATTTCTGACTTTTTACTTGTTCTGAACAAATAGGTATACTGTAAATTTGGTGGTATACTTTGTGGATAAACAATTGCCTGAAGGTCTGTGCAATCAAGGGACAAATCTCTTTTTCTTTTTTCCCTTTTTTGATTGGCATTCTAGGTGTAGTAAGACCCTTACCACATGCATGCCCCATCTATTGAACACGACCTCCTTGTCTAAAGGTTTTATGGGTCAACCCCTAGACAGGAGAGCTGTGACTCTCTGTGCTCAAAGCAGAGAAGTTTGCTTTTTCATGTCATATTGTCATTCATTTATGATTCTATGTGCTAAATACCTAAATTTTCTCATGCAGATGAGCGTAGTGTTGGAAACCAATTGCCATTGTTACCCATAAATGGAAAAGAGAAAGATGCTAGGACTAAGGAAGAGCTCCACAGGCTGGTGAACGGGAATTCTGGAGATAATACTGATTGGGTATGATTTATAATGTAGTATGGAACAAATTCTTGCATGCTGGATGTGGAAAGAAATTGTAATTAATAACATATAAAAAGAAATAGGAACTACTAATATCCATTGGAACAATTTGCAAGTTTGGAAGTTTAAAAGAAAACTATTATGAGGATACTGACAATATCTCAGCCCTTTCTCTCACTAAGGTCCGATGAATAGAACCTTAGTCACTATTATTTATTGTAATTTTTCTAATAATATCTTAGAACATCACAAGGTTGGTTATCAATGGGATGAAACATAGATGTATCTCCAAGCTTGCAATATTAGGTTTTCTGTCTGTTGAAGTTCGAGCAAAAGAAAATCAAATTACATTGTGGAACTTAACGTTTGGAAAGTTCTCTTTTCAGAGGCCAAGAGGACAGGTTAATGGAAAAATTATGGATGATGGGAATCAAGTTATCATGAGCTCATCAACGAATAGCGTGTGAGACAGGCGGCAAGATGTGCTATTGGGGGTTCCTCCTTCCTGGGCTTGATCTGTGTATTTGCAGAATATGTTCTTAGACAAGGCAAGCTTTGCCTTCCAGCTTGTGATTTATAAAGAAAGGATGGTGAGGTTGGTTTTACAATTTTGAGCGTCTCACTGTCTTGTGTCATGGAGGTAAATAGTTTCTCTTCAAGTGAATACGTTGATCTTTTGAATATAGTGGGATGGTTTCCTCATTTGTACATGGAGACAGCTTCTCATATTGTATTTGAGTGCTCTGCAATCTAATAGTCATAATTTCGTAATTACTGTTCCTTGAGTAGGGTCAGCAACATAAGTCTCGACATGAAAACCCTGCACAAGCATGACCTGAAAAGTATATCGTGTCCACCCAATTTAACGCAAAAGGAAATGGGCTTATGTTCTTGTTGTCACTTGTCAGTTGTTGGCTAGCTTTTGAAGGACATGAACTAGAGAGGGTCAAGTTCGGGTCCATATTTTAGGCTGACCAGGTCCAAACAGGACTGTTACGCACCCACTGTTTGAGGTCATTTGAGCTTTTGAATACTTTTGTAGCTAAAGCTTTGAAATGCGATAGTTATGCTATGGGGATAGTGGGAAGCATAAATGTCCCTGAACTCTTCAGTAGTTCACACTGCCTGGCAGGTGGATGCATGTTCTGTGACATTAAAACTCGACTCGACAAGCAATGACCCAAGTCCGTGTACATGTCCACTCAGTAAAGGAAATAATGTTGTCTTCGGGTTGACCTATCTTTGACACGAATAACGAAACGACATGTTAAGGAATCCTCTTCCAGATTGAGGACAACTGCTGAGTCGTCCTTCGTGACCCATTTCCCTAAGCTAGGATACATCCTTACACGGGATTCGAATCTGCGAACGGTCGTGCCTGCACAAATTATCAATAATTATTTACATTGAAGTGGAACGTTTTGGTTCTGGATTGTGGAGAACAACTTGGAGCTGGAACCCATAATTCATATTATAGTAATGATAACGGAGACCTTCCACATCTAAACCGCTCGATAAGATTTCATCCAATGTTTAAGACAAAGCTAATTTGATTCATTGCCATAACTAAATTGATTGTATCCACTAAAAGATAAACTTTTCATAACGCAGAACTCTTCCTATGCATTTAACGCAATTATGATAATAAATCTTTAATAGTTTCATCTAAACAATTGGATTGAATCTCTTCTAAACGGTCTAGATTTGGGAGTAGGTACGATGGAAGTATGTTAAACAAGTTGGTGCCTGTTCGTTTTTTTTTTTACAATGAGGAGGCCGAAGGTAGATGAACAGCTCTAGTATCGAACTCATAGCTTTTGTGAGTCAACCCCCTAGCCAGGTGAGCTATTGTTCGTTGTGCAAGAAGTGCAAAATCTAAAATTTGCTGAACGGTCTATGTTGTTTGAAGAAAACACCGGATCTGCGAGCAGGTTTTGATTGCCAGCTAATTCATGTTGTTCTTAATCCTTATGTTTAACACCAATTTAGAGTAATGTCAGTTATGCCTATCACAGTCCAGCATTTCCTTGTAATACTACCACAGAAATAAAAGGTTTGTAAGTTGTTCTTACTAGGGGTAATCATAATTTCGATAAAACTGAATTATTGAATCGGACTAAACAGAATTTTTTGATTCAGTTCAAGGTTGGTTTAGTAATTTTAAAAACTTCTTAGCACAAGTTCAAGGAGTAGTTTACCACAAAAGTGCATGTGGGTGCAGGCATGTGCGCACACACACATAGAGAGAGGGAGAGAGAGAAGCAGTGGCATGTCCTCCATGACCTTGTACTACTCTTCCACTACTCAAAAGCTCTACGTCAATCAAAACCATCCCCACTATTAAAACCAACTAACCTTTATATATAAAGATGGTTTTCGTAGTGGCGGGCGATAATTTTGACAGGTGATGGGTGGTTTTAGCATTTGAGAAATAATGAAAGATGATAGAGGGTGGCTCTAGTGAAATAATGCAAAATGAGAGATTTGAACAACATGGATCATTGTTCATCTCTCTCTATGTATATATATATATATATATATATATGTAAAGAGAAAGAGAGGAGGAGATGCTAGTCAACCTCTCATGCTACTTGATTATCATTGTTTCTTAAGTCAATCTTATCCCATGTGCATTAAATAACCTCAAACCTTGTAGCGATGTTGACGGACAAATCAATTTGTGTTGCTTGTGCAATTGCATGTACCATGACAAATCATTTAATAGAGTCTAACATAAGAAAGTGTCAGTATTTTCCAGTCTCTCTCTATATATATAACGTACAGGCACACAAAGCAAGTGTTCACTGAGCTAGTCGAATCAAGAAGGGTCTCCAATTGATTAACTTCAAAACTTGCCAATAAACTTAAAGTCTCCTCCGTTCTGGGGCCCATGCAAAGAAGTCACAGTTAATGCCACGTAACACAAAGTCCACCATACTTCACTGGCAACGTTCCTTCCAGCATAATCCAACATGGAGTCCTTTGGGCACAACCCGATCCGGTTTAAGTTCATTGGGATTCCTGGAAGTATTCTGGATACATTTAGAATACCTTTTGTTATGAGGCATGCAAACTTCCCTTAGCCACCAAACACTGGTGGATCTACATTGAGGTGAGTTCAGCATCCAAAACCAGCTTAATCAGCCTTGGACCAATGCCAATTGGGGAACCTAACTAACAGGAATCGGGTGGAGCGTTTCTAAACATGATACAGGCATGCAAAATCAAAACCCGATTGGCCTCAAGGAGTTGCCAGATTGAATACGTGATTCCATTTCCAATTACATATCTAATTAATGATCCTAATCCAAGGTTAAAGCTCCAGTTGACTTAACGTGGTTTCAACAAGCAGAAGCTACCCGTTAAAGTGAAAAGTAATGTTATAAGATGGTGGTAGCATCGACTTTGAGAAACTTGCGTTGTTTTGGGTTTGGATCCAGTAGAGGTTCGCTCCTGATGGAGCCATATCCAGCAGACCCTACTAGCCGCTAGTCTGTGTGATATCCTTAATTGACCCGAACCAATCCATCTAGCTATCAAGCATGAAGACCACTAAAACGACTCGACAAACAGGAAATCCTTTGGAAGAGCCCTGCTCACCTCTAGGGGTGGCAATTTCAGACACAACACCATAACCATGTTCGTAGCTCAGATCGTCTTCAAGTTAGACTTGTCCTATTTACGAAATGGCAACCCGAAATACGAAAACAGTACTTGTTTCACACACAGCAGGTAAGTACCATGCTTGCGTCCGCTCAAAGTGACACGAAAAACATTGATTCCGATGATGGTCGGCATGTAACGTGACACGACACGACGCGAAGAAAGAATTGCACCCCGCGAAAAGTTTGACTACAAAACGAGAAGGTTTAGGTTTTTGACAGGTAAGCCAATGATAGAGGAGAGAGTGACAGACGGCGACGAAGACCAGAGGGGCATTGGAAAACACGAGCCAAAAGAGGAATCTCAATAAGAAATTGGCAAACGGGAGGCCAACGTCATGAAGACGAAGAAGAAGAAGAAGAAGAAGCCAAGGATAAAAAGAGGGAGCGTCGTGCCTCTCTTTCTTGTTCTCTCGAATCTCGACAACAATTGAGCATTATCACTTCTTTCCATCTGTCCATCCATTGATTTCTCCTATCTAGGGCTAGGGTTTTAGGCCTCCCCCAATGATTATCTGGTTCCATCCTTGTCCGTTATAGAACCCTCTTTCTCGCACACTCGATAGCCCGCCTGGCAGCGCTCTCGACTCGTGTGTAGGCTGACCACAAGTTCGACTCCCGGGGCTTGCATACCCGGATTCGGCCACTCGTTGTAACAAAAAAAAACCCTTTCTTGCCATCTCTCTAAATCTTCCAAAAACAACTCTTCACAATGGGTGTCTGCTGCTCCAGATCCCCCATTGATTGGTGGAAATTTTCGTTCCGATCGGCCACCGTCGAGAATCCCGGCGCCGGTAAGTAGTGGGCTAACTCTCCCGGGTCCGAATTTTCGGTGGAGTTTGTTCTTGATGTTTTTAATTGATCGTAATGTATTGGTTCTGTAATCATGTTTTTTTTTTCCTGAAGAGAATGCGGGGAAGAACTCCGCCCATGTAAGGGATCACCCTTGCATTGCCGGTCCCAAGCCCGAATAAAGGAGGAGGGTTGTGTTAGGCTTCCGACAGCCAGCGTAAAACCTCGTCGGATTTCTACAACATGGATTACAAAAATTATGAGCATTGCTTTGGGGCGTTCCCGCCTAGCGACGTGCTGCAGAGCCCGAATGCAGTAAGAAGTAAGCAAGGGCCACTACATTTTCGCCCGAATGTAGTGAATCAATTGCAGAGAGGGTTCCCACATCATGGACGGGTGTGGGTAAAGAAGTTAGTCCCGCTACATTGCCGCCCGAATGTAGTGAAAATTTTTTAGAGAGGGTCTCCGCATTTTGATTATGGACGGATGCGGGGGGTAAGGAAGCTAGTCCTAGATAATAAGATTCGTATTGGTTCTTGGAATATCGGAACATTATCGGGTAAGCTAATGGAGGTGGTAGATACTATGATTCGGAGAAAGATTCATATTCTATGTTTACAAGAGACAAAATGGGTTGAGAAAAAGCAAAGGAGATAGAGGATACAGGTTTTAAATTATGGTACTCAGGTAAAGAAAAGGCCCGAAACGGAGTTGGTATTATCATAAATAAAGATTTAAAGGAGAGTGTAGTAGACATACAACGATATGGTGACCGAATCATGACATTGAAATTAGTGTTAGGAGTAGAGGTTTTGAATATAGTTTGTGCTTACGCACCCCAAGTAGGACTAGAAGATAGTATAAAGACAGTTTTTTGGGAAGAGTTAGATAAGGTGTTTCAAAAGATTCCACAAAGGGAGATGATTTGTTTAGGAGGAGATTTAAATGGACATGTCGGTAAAGAGGCATTAGGATATCAAGGGATTCATGGAAACTTTGGTTATGGGGATATAAACGAGGAAGGTAGGGAGATTTTAAATTTTGCTATGTCATTTGATCTCTTTATAGTCAATACAATCTTCAAAAAACGAGATGAACATTTAATTACTTATAAGAGTGGCTTATCACAAACACAAATTGATTACTTTATTTGTAGAAAAAAAGATAGAGCGTGTTGTAAAGATTGTAAGGTAATTCCAGGAGAAAGCTTAACCACCCAATATCGACTTTTAGTTATGGATTTACAAATAAAAAAATGGACAAAGAAGAAAAGAGTGCATCGAGCTATTCGGACTAAATGGTGGAACCTCAAAAGTGAGAAAGAAGATATATTTAAACAAAAAGTCCTTCAAGGAGATGTTTGGAATTATGTTGGCACACCCTCTGATATGTGGAACAATATGGCTATACATATTAGGGAAGTGGCGAAGATGTGTTAGGGGTATCTAAGGGAGGTGTACCGGCACAAAAAGAAGCTTGGTGGTGGAGTGAAGTAGTACAAAACAAAATCAAGGCAAAGAGGGCATGTTACAAATTACATTATGCTAAGAAAACTAGTGAAACTTTAGAAGCTTATAAGAAAGCAAAGAAGGAAGCAAAAAAGGCCGTTAGTGAAGCAAAAGCTAAGATTTGGGAGGACTTATATAAAAAACTCAACTCAAAAGAGGGTGAAAGAGACATTTTTAGGATAGCTAGGGCTAGAGATAAGAAAACTAAAGATCTTAATTATGTTAGATGCATAAAAGACGAGGATGAAAAAATTCTAGTGGCAAATGATGATATAAGAAATAGATGGAAAAACTATTTTTATAATCTTTTTAATGAAAATAAAGATTTTAGTATTAGTTTAGGAGATTTAGCCAAGTCAGAAAAGTATATAAACCACAATTTCTACCGACGTATTCAAAAGAATGAAGTCAAAGAGGCTCTTAAACATATGAAGAGTGGTAAATCGGTAGGACCAGATAATATTCCTATAGAAGTTTGGAAAATACTAGGAGAAATAGGAATCACTTGGCTCACAAGACTATTTAATGAAATATGAAAAAACCAAAAGATGCCCGAGGAATGGAGAGCAAGTACACTTATACCCATATATAAAAACAAGGGAGACATTCAAAATTGTGCGAATTATCGAGGTATCAAGTTAATGAGTCATACTATGAAATTATGGGAAAGAATTATTGAACGTAGGTTAAGACAAGTATCAAGTACAACAGAGAACCAATTTGGATTTATGCCTGGTAGATCTACTATTGAAGCGATTCACCTTTTGAGACGTCTTATGGAACATTTTAGAGCAAAAAAGAAAGACCTTCACATGATATTTATTGATCTAGAAAAAGCTTATGATAGGGTACCGAGGGAGGTTCTTTGGAGAACTTTGGAAAAAAGAGGTATCCCATTGACATATATTAACCTTATAAGAGACATGTATGATGGTGCAAAAACATGTGTGAGGACTCATGAAGGAACGACAGACTTCTTTGAAGTTAATATTGGGTTACATCAAGGATCAACTTTAAGTCCATACTTATTTATAATGGTGATGGATGAGTTAACAAAACATATTCAAGATGAAGTACCTTGGTGTATGTTATTTGCAGATGACATTGTATTAGTGGAGGAGTCTAAGGAAAAAGTTAATAGAAAATTGGAACTATGGAGAGAAACATTAGAAAACAAAGGCCTCCGACTTAGTAGAACAAAGACAGAATATATGGAATGTAAGTTTGATCATTTGGCTACTTCAGAGGACATAGAAATTAAAATTGGCACACATTGCATTCCCCAAAAGGAAAGTTTTAAATACCTAGGGTCAATTTTTCAAAGTGATGGAAGAATTGATGGAGATGCTACACATAGAATTAATGCTGGTTGGTTAAAATGGAGAGGAGCATCAGGTATTCTTTGTGACAAGAAGATACCATTAAAATTAAAAGGTAAATATTATAGAGCAGCAGTTAGGCCTGCCATGTTTTATGGTTCTGAGTGTTGGGCAGTTAATCATCAACATGTACAAAAGATGTCTGTGACAGAAATGAAGATGTTGAGATGGATGAGTGGTCATACAAGAAAAGACCGTAACATAATGAGGTATAAAACAAATTAGGAGTGGCACCAATAGAGGATAAAATGAGAGAACATCGTTTAAGATGGTTTGGACATATAGAAAGAAGATCAAAAGAAGAACCTGTAAGAAGGTTAGAAAACCTAAATTTGGAAAGTATTAAAAGAGGTAGAGGACGACCACAAAAGTGTTGGAAAGAAACAATAAAGAATGATCTAGCTTATTGGGAGTTAACTGCTAACATGGCACACGATAGAGATCTGTGGAAACAAAGAATCCATGTAGCCGACCCCGTCTAGTATGGGAAAAGGCTTAGTTGTTGTTGTTGTTGTTGTTGTAGAATGCGGGGAAGAATGGTGTTGCGAAGCTGCTCGCATTCAGGGAGTACCCTTTCGAGGTGCTTAATGCCGCAACATCGGGGTTCTCTACGGCAAACATCGCTTCCGAGCACGGAGAGAAGGCGCCCAACGTCGTCTATAAGGGGAAGATGGCCGACGGCAGGAGGATTGCGGTCAAGCGTTTCAACCATGTCGCGTGGCCGGATCCAAAGCAATTCCTGGTTCATTTCTCGCCCTCTGTTCGTCCTGCGTTTGATGAATTGTTTATTTGGGGAGCCCATAGTTGTTTTGATTTTTGAAGCTTAATCCTCTCGGGGAACTTGGATTTGTTCATTTACAACATTTCCGTGTTCTGGGTCTGGTGCAACTAAATGCAGAGTGAAGCCAGGTCTGTTGGACAACTCCGAAATGAGAGATTGGTGAATCTAATTGGCTGCTGCTGTGAAGGAACTCAGCGCTTACTCGTGGCAGAGTATATGCCAAATGATACTCTTTCAAAGCACCTATTTCACTGTAAGTTTTTCCAGTTAGTCTACTTTAGTGCTTGGTGATTGCGTTATTAAACGGCCAAAAAAGGAAAAAGAAAACTGTTTGTTGAAATTGTGATGCTTGTATCAACGATTCAGTAGTAAGGAACTAATCATACGCGCTAAATGTACATCTCAAGGTGGCAGATGTGGAAATGTCATGTTTTTCAACTTTCAATTTTTCATCCTTTGTCTGACCTTAATTGCTTCTGGCTTTTTAATCTCCGTCTTTTTGCTTGCTTTTGAATGTGTAATAGGGGAGGCACAACCAATGAAATGGGCTATGAGACTTAGAGTTGCTCTACATTTAGCCCAAGCTTTGGAATATTGTGGTAATAAAGGACATGCATTGTATCATGACCTAAATGCTTACAGAATCTTGTTTGATCAGGTGCTTTACTGCTTTAATGGTCTCTTTCTACCACATCCGTGTATCAGTTTGCTTTGTAATCGTTTCCCTTATTTTGGGTCAGTCCTGAACAGGATGGTGATCCAAGGCTTTCATGCTTTGGCCTGATGAAGAACAGCAGAGATGGGAAAAGTTATAGTACAAATTTGGCCTTCACTCCTCCTGAGTACTTAAGAACTGGTATATGAGCATTTATAATTGATTTCTAACAGTTCTGACCTAAACCATGTACGTTTTTATTGTGAGGCATGAATCTCTCTCTCCCCCTCTCTCTCTATGTATGTATGTATATATTTGTATATATCATGTATATATGTATGTATAAAATGCAGAGATACACAGATTTTAAATATGGTAATGTTTTGATGAAGTTGTTTTATTTTCTGTTCACAGGAAGGATAACACCAGAGAGTGTCATTTTCAGCTTTGGAACTCTCTTGCTTGACCTTCTTAGTGGAAAGCATATTCCCCCCAGTCATGTAAGTTTTATTTTCCTTTGCAGTTCCTTTCCTTCCTCATTATCTTTCAATTGAACAGGGGAAACATAAATTGAAGTGTTGTGGATGGGAATACTTGGATGTCTTGTGCAAGTGGAAGGTAATGGGAGTTGAAGCCTACATATTTCAAACAGTAAGGTGGATGCAGTTTAAGTTGAAACCTTGGCTTCAGACCCTGGCCTCAGAATTGTACTTTTTGAAATGCTTGTCTCGTTCATATTGCTTTTGGTATGTTAGGAGCTCAAGTGATGCTGGTACATCTGCCCATTTCATTTAATATGTTTTATTGCATACTTGTCATGTTCAAAGGGTTTGACTCATGATCGGTGCTTAACCGAAATCGGTGTAAACCTGCTGTCACTCAAATTCGTGCGCAATGCGGAAGGAAGAATGTTAAGTTTGCATGAGTTCTTTTGAGTTAGCAAAGGAAAAGAGTGCAAAAGATTACTTTATTGAATAAGATGAATGTTGCTTGTCCCCCTTATACGCTACAACTTTGTTGGGGGTAACTTTACAACATTACAAGCAAAAGGGGTTATCTCCATGAGGAGGTCCTGAAACTTCCAACGGTAGCTGTCAGGGGATCCCACGAGGGGACCCAGATACACAACCATAGTTGAGTTCATGGTGATTGGAGGGTCACATTCTCCTCTACCAAAGTCGTTGACATCCACGACAATGTTGAAGTGCATCAGTGGTACTCTGTAAGTGCCTCAGAAAACTGTTTCAGAGTATATTCCTTTTCTCAAGTGGCATGGTCAGCATCAAGTCCTTTCTATAAGGTAACATGTCTATTGTCCAACCATGTTGGCAGGTACATGGTCCTGGATAACTCCACCTCTTTGCTCCTCGGGGTCCTTAAGTAAGTTGGTGCTCGTATTGGATTGTTGTAATGTTGATGATCTGTGTCTTCTTTGTAAGCCTTCAGGTTGCTCACATGAAAGACTGGATGCGTCCGAACATGGCCTGACATATGCTTAGTTTCTTACCCGTTTGATGATTTTATAGGGTCCGCCATACTTGTGGATCAACGTTGCGTGTTGCCCCACGGAAAAATTGAGTGTTTAGGATAGAGTTTCATGAGAACACGATCCCTTACACTAAACGCGGTAGCGTGGCGTTTAATATCGGCCTATTTCTTCGTTCGCTTAGATGCCTTCACAAGGAGCACGTGTGTCACATTATACCTCTCTTGAATGTCTGCCACGAATGAGTATGCCGACTACACTCTTCTCGTTTATTTTGCTGCCAGTGAGTAAGGAGTTTGGGGATGTTGTCTCGTGACCAGTTGAAAGGGGTCGTGTCGGTAGACTCACTAACGTTATACGAAAATTGCAAAAGATCCATCCACTATGTCCATTCCTTTTGGTTGGCACAAACATAGTGCCGAAGGTAGCACTCGATTAAAGTATTTATTAATTTCGTTTGACCATCTGTCTACGGATAACAGTTTCTTAAGAATAACAACTCTATCTCAACAACTGAAAGACCTCCCACCAAAAGTTGTTTGTGAAATGGGCATCACGGTCACTAACTACATTGAAAGGGACTCCCTAATACCTCACCACATGTTTGACGAAGAGCTTTGGCGTGTGCTTAACCATGCACTTTAGCGGGCTGCCAAAAATACCCATACTTGAAAACCTATCCACTACTACCAAAATGGATTGACAACAGTTGGACTTAGGCAAATTCAAGATAAAGTCTATAGATACACTCTTCTATAATCGGCTTTGAATCGATAATAGTTCCACGAGTTCTGTCGACCTTTGGTTCTCAACCTTGTCTTTTTTGGCAAATGAGGCAAGTACGCACATAGGCAACCACGTCATCACCCATGTTGTGCCAATGATAGGCTCTCTCCAAAAAAGCTCCATACCCGGGTGTCCCGTCCAAGGTGAATCATGACACTCCTTCAGGACGTCTCTTCACAGGTTTCTCATCCTTGGCACATATAACCTATCTCCTCTTGTCAGCAATAAACCATCCTCAACCCCAAATCATCTAATCTTATTCTTGTCGACTAACATTTTATCTGTTTCGCCGTCTCATCACCCTCTAACCCATCACGGATACGATCGACTAAGTTACTTTGAACATTCACCATTAAAGTTTCACTATTTTCTTGAAGAGAAACCAACTCTGCTTGTCTAGCTTGTAGCCACGTGGTTCATCTACACCGTAAAGTGGCTCCCAAAGAGGTAGTGTTTTTATAGCCGAAGACAACGTGTCACTATTGTCATCTCTTTCTCATGAACTTAATACCATCCTTCTGTGTTATTGAGCTTTCGACTCTCAAAGGCAATGGGATTTCCGTTTTGCATCAACACTTCGCCTAAAGTGAAGAATCCGTTTGTACTTCGAACAGTTGGTTGTGATCCATTAACATCAACATAGGTTCACTCGTCATCGCCTCCTTCAACTTATCGAAGGCTTCCTGGCAAAACTTCGTCCACTCTCAAGCTTGACCCTTCTTCAATATATTCGTAAAGGGGGCTGCAAGAGGTACATATCTCTTGATGAACCGTCGGAAGTAGTTAGCCAAATCGAGAAAAGACTGCAAGTCTGTTAGGTTGATTGGAGGTTGCGATTCATCAATAACTTATCTTTCTCTCGTCGATCCACATTTTCCATTATCAATTACATGGCTCCGAAAGTCGATTTTTGTCCATCCAGATAGGCACTTCTCCCGTTTGACATAGAGATGGTTCTCTCGCAATAGCTTAAAGATTGTCTGGTTGAACGTGTTGATCCATGGAAGCACTATACATCACTATGTCATCCAAGTAAACGACGACAAATTAGTCAAATAATGGATACAAGATCTTATTCATCAAAATTGAGAACGTAGCCGGAGCATTCATAAGTATGAACGACATCACCAAGAACTCATAAGCACCGTAATGAGTTACGCACGTCGTCTTCTTGTCTCCCTCAGTGATCTGCACCCACTAGTACCTCGAATATATATCTAACTTCGAGAAGATTTGTGTTGTTCAAGTTGGTCGAACAAGTCCACAATCAAAGGATGGGGATACTTTCTTCACCATTAGCTTATTCAGGGCACAATAGTCCATATAAAGTCGTTTTGATCCATCGTGCTTGGTTTGGAAGACAACGGGCGCGTCAAAGGGTGCTTTTGAGGGTCGTATGATACTGATCGCCATCTCGTCAAGTTGTTTCCTTAGTTTTTTTAGCTCCACCGATGCCATGTGGTAAGGTGCCATGATTGGTGGTCTCACTCCAAGCTGCAACTCAATTTGATGGTCAATTTTTCTCTGAGGTGGAAGTTGTCTTGGGAGTTTGTTGCGCATAACATCGTCAAATTCTCTTACCACTTTGTCAGTTCTGGTAGTGCCCCTATGTCGGGCGCCCCATGTCCATTGCGTTTACACATCCCAGTTTCGTTTTTGTTCGGGCACTCAACATATTTGTACGGATCCCATAAAAACTTTGAAGTTAAGCGTGCTTGGACAAGAGTAGTATTGGGATGGGTGACCTCTTGGGAAGTCCTTGTGTTGCACTCATTTAAAAAGGGTGTGAACATACCAACGCTAAAGCATTGGATCCCATAGGAACTCCGAAGATAAGCGTGCTTGGGCGAGAATAGTATTGGGATAGCTTACCTTGTGGGAAGTCCTCGTGTTGCACTAAAAACTCTGCCCATATAAGGGATCACCCATGGCAGGTCCCAAGCCCAAAGGAGGAGGGTTGTGTTAGGCTTCCGACAGCCCGTGTAAAACTTTGTCAGACTTAACATGAATTCTACAAAAAATAAAGAATCCATGTAGCCGACCCCATCTAGTATGGGAAAAGGCTTAGTTGTTGTTGTACTCAATGTATTTCTGCAGGCCTCCACATAGCGAGTAGTAAGGTTTATAAGGACTCTTTGGCTTTGCTTTGCCATTAGGCCTCTTTACTGGTGTATTACCTCGACTATCCCGGCGGTCTCCATCCTTTTTCTTGAAACTCTTCTTTCCGTCAAAGTTCTTCTCAAAGGACTTCTTTGCATCGAGTCTACGTTCACCCGCCGTTCAACAACCGTTATAGCTTCAGTTAATGCCTGCGGGTTCTCACGATGAATCTCCTCTTTCGCCTAAGATTCCAATTTGTTTAGGAAGTGGAAGATACCCTTAAAACTCTTCTTTCCATCAAAGTTCTTCTCAAAGGACTTCATCGAGTCTACGGTTGTTCACCAGCCGTTTAACAACCGTTATAGCTTCAGTTAATGCCTGCGGGTTCTCACGATGAATCTCCTGTTTCGCCCAAGATTCCAATTTGTTTAGGAAGTGAAAGATACCGTCTTTCGTTGTTGTTGCCTTGATACATAGCATTAAGGACTGGTAGTCTTTGATATAGTCACGAAGTGAGCTTGTTTGAAGAGTTTTTGTTTAGCTACCTCCTTAATGTTACGGGGTAAAAAATGATCCCTTAGCTCCTTCTTCAAAGCATCATACATTTCCAACTCGCAATCACCATTCTCAATCACTTTAAGCTTTTGATGCCAGCAATGGAAAACATTGTCCTCAAGAAAAGTTAAGGCCGATACAATCTTCTGTTCTTCGTCGTCAAGATTTTTAACCTTAATGTACATATCCTGTTGACATTGAAAATTCTCAATCACTTTTCCATCCATTATGCCTATGTGCGGATTCAGACCCTTCACCTTCAACCTGGGGGCGATGGCTCCCCACTAAAATTCTACTTTCGCTCGACCTCCATTAAATGAGCCAAAAGAGAGTATTAAATGGTCTCAATACTATCTACACGATCCGTTTCACCATCAAATAACTTTGCATTTAGTCTGTCATTACTGGCCACAACTTATGCCAACGACTGCCTTGAGGAAGCACACTCCTTCTCGAGCCTTTACAACCGGGTCTCCAAAACTGCCACAGCGTCTAAGTCTGTATTAGACATGTTTTTCTTTTTCTTTTCCTTCTCCTTTTGGCTCTTCACTTAAACCAGTAGTAAATTATCCACTTACACCTCCGAAGTCGATGCCATGCCAACGTCCCTCAACATCATCAAACCGTCAATTTTAAGTCCTAGCTTCCAGTTGAGCCGTGCTGGGATACAAAGTTATCATGGTCAAAGGGTTTGACATGTGACCGGCGCTTAACCGAAACCGGTGTAAGTTGGCCTTCACTCAAATTCATGCACATTGCGAAATCAAGAACATTAAGTTCAAATGAGTTCTTTTGAGTTCGCAAAGGGGCAAACATAAAGAGTGCCAAAGATGACTTTATTGAATAGGATGAGTGCTGCTTGTCTCCTTTACATGCTACAACTTTGTTGGGGATAACTTTACAACGTTACAGGTAAAATGGATTGTCTCCATGAGAAGGCCCCCAAAACTTCCAAAGGTGGCTGGAGGGTCACATATTTTGTTATAAACACCGCTTGATTTTGTGTTGTTTTCTTTATTTTCAACTCGTGTATGTGTGTGTGTGATTGCCAAATTATGGGAAGTTTTATGCTATGCCTTCTGTTAGCAGGTGCCATCACGGATTTTGATGGGCATTTCACAAGTGGCAGCATCACTGCAATCTTTATCTTCTTCTCCACTTGGTGATGCATGTTCCAGAGTGGATCTTAGTGTCATGCACGAAATCTTGGATAAAGTTGGGTACAAGGATGATGAGGGTGTTGCCAATGAGGTCAGTATAAGTTATATATATTCTGTTGGGCCACTGATGCCCATCATTGATGGTATTGAAGAGGGCCTATATCAGGCACTAGCCTGACCCAAAAGAAATAGATTGATTAATCCTGCTATCCTGACCTGAAATCTCTGCAATTTGCAGTCGGTGAAGATGATTCCTTGTGGATGACTCCACCTTAACAAGATGGCCGCTGTTATTACAGTCTTTCACTATGTAGGTGACTGACTACACATCAGCCGAAATTATGGTTTAATGGCTCAAGTCAAGCTATTCATTCTTTTCCTACTAGTCATGCCATAGTATTATTACGGTAGTAACAACTCTTCCACCATTGGATCTTTCGTGACCAAATGGTTGAAAACAAATGAAGGACATTTTTCCACTAGTGCAAACAAAAAAATGTGTGATTATCAACTGTTGGATCTGCACAAATCACTAGTGTTAAATATATATGTTCATACATATATATATATATATATATATATGTGTGTGTGTGTGTGCGTGTGTGTGTGTGTATTTGTATGTGTATATATATGTATTAATCTTTTCTTTTTGTATTTATGTACATTGGAAAAGGGCCCAGCCAAGGACCTCAGTGGCTAGAATTCTAACCGTTGGTGGGCCTTGGCTGGCTCCTTCTCCCTTTCTCTCCATTGTAATCTAAGCCTATAAAAAAGCTTCTTTCCTCCTTGTATTCTTGTGCAGTTTTGCACAATCAATGAATTGAGATTCAAGTTCCTCTAGTGTTGAATGAGCTTTATTGCTCAAGGCATCTAAATGCGTAGTGAAGACTCAAGCTTTTGAGTGTTGATCTTGAAGATTAGTAGTCACTAATGCTAGTGACTGGTATCATGTTTGTTCATGGGCATTTTATTAAATGGCATTAGAGCCGTGTTCATGATTGTGTAAGGCATCTCGGGAACCATACCAAGAGAGAAAGCCCCTTGATCTAAGGGGCGATTTCAAGGGCTTGTGTGAGTGCTTTGTTTCTGCTTTTTGCAAGTTAACTTCCTTGTTCTTAAGGTGGTTGTTGTTGATTTCTTCTCGAGACAATAACAATAACAACTTAACCTTTTCTCATACTAGATGGGGTCAACTACATTAATTCTTTGTTTCCATAGAGCCCGATCATGTGCTGTGCTAGTAGTTAACTCAACATAAGCTAGATCATTCTTTAGTATTTTTTTTCAATAAATTTATGGTTTTCCTCTTTCTTTTTTAACATTCTCACAATCTAGTTTCTCATACTTTCTTTCTGGAGCTTGTTTTCGTCTTTATACGTCTAAATCATCTTAAATAATTTTCCTTCAATTTATCATCTATAGGTGTCACTCCCAATTTGTTTCTAATAACCTCATTATGTATATAGTCTTTGCTTGTGTGACCACTCATCTATCTTGACATCTTCATTTTTGCCGTCGACATCTTTTGTACATGTTGATGATTAACTGTCCAACACTGAATCATAAAGCATGGCGGGTCAAATTGTTGTTCTATAATATTTAACATTCAACTTTAATGGTATTTTCTGATCACATAAAATACATGATTAATGATATCTTCTTGGCACATAAAATACATGATGCACCTCTTCATTTTAACCAACCTTAATTCTTTGTAACATCTTCATCGATTTTTCCATCACTATGAAAACTTGGATCTACGTGTGTTCAAAATATCAACTTAACGATGCTTTCACCAAAGCTCTCTTGTCACCAAGATTTAAGTTCTTGTTGGACAAACTTTCAGTGTACTCCCATAAGTTTGACGGGGTTATACATGTATATTAGCTATACTATATTTGAATTGAAAAGGGCCCAGCCCAGGACCCCCAGTGGCTATATTTCTTGGCATTGTTGGCTTATATCACTCCATATAGTACCATAAGTATGACACATTATTGTAGTGTACCATACAAGTACAATAACATTTATACTTCTAGTTTTTTCATTTTGTAAATTAAATTTTCATTAATGAATTGAATAGTTGTATTGTTATGCAAAATTTAGATGTATCGATGTCTGTAAAGTACAGCATCTGCTCCGATGTTTACAACATTGATTCAGTATGTTGGATATATTAGTTATGGATGTTTTCCAGGTGGTTTGCATACATGGGTCTTTTCTGGGGTAACGATGATCTGAGCTTTGTTAGAAGTGAAGGCCTGGTTTCATAACTTCTCCTTGATTTAGGAAACAATCCAAAGCTTGAGCTGACTCTTCAAATGACGTTGTTAGAGAAGCTGGCTCAAACCTGATCAAGAACTTAACCAAGTTTCTTGATGTTACTGAAAAAATCACGTCATCCATGTGTGATTTCTGTAATCCTTTTTAACGCAATAAACACTTTTCTTGCTGTAAGCATCTTAATTGAAACCCTACCCGCCAAAGCTTGAGCGCCTTTGGAGCTACATTCACTTGCATTGTATGCAGAGCCAGCTTGAGTAAGGCTGTGCATGGG
Source organism: Brasenia schreberi (assembly GCA_036023115.1). NCBI lineage: Eukaryota > Viridiplantae > Streptophyta > Magnoliopsida > Nymphaeales > Cabombaceae > Brasenia > Brasenia schreberi. The sequence continues at coordinate 487,210 of JAYKKT010000064.1, read as the reverse complement.
TTGACCCGAATTTCCTTTAAAATTTTAAACCAAACCCGAACCGATTTGTGTAGGTACCCCAACCAAACTGAACTGAATTATTTTGTCTGTTCGGTTATTTGGTTGACCTGAATTCTCTCTCCCCATCCCCCCTCTCTCTCTATAGGTATGTGTATATATATGTATATATATAATATACACATATTTATATGTATTATATATATAGGCATTATACATATATGTATATATGTGCATATATATGTATGTATGTATGTATGTATGTATATATATATATATATATATATAGAGAGAGAGAGAGAGAGAGAGAAATTGGGAGAAGCTAGACACCGTCTTATACGATACTCTAATAGATCATTTGTGCCATTTGTGCGACCGCACGGATGGTGTAGATCGAGTTGCTCATCAACATCAATATGGAATTCGAGGCCATTTAATGCACGTGAGGTTCATTAAATGCTACTTGAGATAACTGCTTTCGGATGGTGGTGATGATCAAATAATGTCTAGCATAGGAGGCTGTTTAGCCGCTCTCACTCTCTCTCTCTCAATGTACATATATTTGGTTTCTATAAACCATTTTTTTTTAAATCCAAACAGAAACTGAATCAAATTTTGCTAAAACCGATACGAAATAGAAATTTTGGTTTGGTTATTCGGTCATACCCGGATAATGCTCATTCCTAAGCTTGAGCTCCAATTTGAATTGCCCTGACTTGGGTATGTGTAGTGCTGCCTCTTGTAAACGTAGTTTGGCTTTGTTTGCAGCTTTCGTTTCAAATGTGGACCGGCCAAATTCAAGACACCTTGAATTGCTGGAAACTTGGGGATGCTGCTTTTCAAAATAAAGAGTTTAACAATGCCATTGATTACTATAGCCAGGTTAGTCCTCATTTTTACGTTCATAAACTTCCTGTCTGTCAAGCTTTTGGATTTTTTTTATGACTTTGTGATAATATTGGTGCCATGTACCCTTGTTCAAGTACAAAAATTTCATGTAACAATATTGGTGCCCTGCACCCAGTTACATTAGCTCAGCGGTAGAGCTCTCTGATGCCCACTTGCAGGCAGCAAGTTCGATTCTGGAGGGGGGGGGGGGGGGGGGGGGGGGGGTTGCATGCATGTGTTGTGTTTTAGGCTTTAGCTTCCCACTGTGATCAGAAAAGAAAATCATGTAATAAAAGATCCAGGAGAAAATATTTCTACAGTTCTGTAAATAGAAAGCTGGGGTGACGTGACCCCATCAGATGCGTATCAGGGTATTGAATTCCTGCCCCCGCTCCCCCCCCCCCCCCCCCCCCCCCCTCACACACACACACACACACACACCTAGCCTGTGCCTACTCCATGTGTGTATACAAGTTCTCTGAGGAAGTTTAAACATCCTTGAAGTGCAAGATATAGAGATTGAATCCATGATGCTTATCAACATTTTGTCCTAAACCTGTTCTATGGTTTTTTTTGAACAGTTAAACTTATGGAAGCCGAAACCTGAATTCGCTTTGAATTGTACACCTGCCATGAGGAGATGTCTAGAAAAAACTGCTCTACTTTCTGTTTAGTTTGGCTTTTGCAGAATCCTAAGCATATTGGTTTCCCATATCATGTTCTTCATATTGAACTCTATTTCTAAGAAGGAAAAAAATGATCAGCTGCTATGATTTTGCTATCTTATGCCTTTGTTTGTCCTGGTTTTATCCCAAAAAAGAAAAAGGAAACGCGAATTTGATAGAGAAATTGAAAGCAACTGTTTCGCAATACTAATGCAGATGACTTTTCTTATGAGATTAAATGATTTCTAACATTTGGCTTTATCGTTGTAGTTTATCGATTTTGGAACAATGGTATCTCCGACAATCTATGCACGTCGATGCTTCTCTTACCTAATGAGCGATAAACCACAAGAAGCTCTCGGTGATGCAAGGCGGGCACTAGTTATAACCCCGGATTGGCCAACTGGTTTTTATCTTCAGGCTGCCTGTCTTTTGAGCCTTGGAAAGGACTCTGATGCTCAAGAATTCCTCAGAGAGGGTCTAACCTTGGAAGAAAGAATCAGAGAGCAATCTGTATAGTTTTCTTTTTGTCCTTTTGTCGTTTATGTATCTACCATTTTTATTTTCCATTATGAGTTCACTTGTTACCATTATCTCCAATGTAATTTTCATTGTGTAAATATTCTGGTGTGGGACGTACGTAGTTAAGCTTATACCCGTGTTTCTAGGGTTGCTGCTACTCTTTTTGTTTTTTTGCCTTCGTTTTCATACCTTTGCAAGCTGGGAATAGGCTTGCTCCAGGTTTCGAATTCATGATCTGTAGCTTGAGAGGGGGTGACTCTCTAAGCCAGAATTTGTGTATCTAAAATTGAGTTAAGCTATTATCATTTAGGCTTGTGGAAGCCCTTATCTTTTCTTGTATCCTCCTTTCATCGATGAACTTTTGTTTTCTTGCCACTTATTAAACTCGATGAGGATGATAAGACCGAGCCTCCAAAATGCAACAGGAGTTGAGAGAGAGAGAGAGAGAGAGAGAGAGGAAAAATTCTGGGAAGAAAGTAGGCCTGAATATGATTCCGTTAAAACTGAATTATCGAACCAAAAAATCCGAATGGGTTCGGTTACAATAAGAATCAGTTAGTAAATTTAGGAATTTTGCTATTCGGCCAAGACATCTAAAACTGAATGAACGGAATTAACAATATTTAACAACCCCATCCTACCCCTGCCCGATACTTGATTCCTCTCTCTCTCTCTCTCTCTCTCTCTCTCTCTCTCTCTCTCTCTCTCTCTCTCTATTGCAGTCGTGCACTTCGTGTGAGTCGTTCTGTTAAAGGCCATCTTGGTGTGGTTTCCCTCGGTCTCTCTATTGTGGTCGTATTTTTCATTTGGATCAGTCTCTCTGCTGCAGCTTTGCTGTCTCAGAAATTAGTTGACACGGTTAACAGAAGAGGTGAAGTATCTCTCATGCTTCAAAGTTCCGTTCTTCCTTATGTATTTGGTGAGATTACTATTTATTTGTTGAATCTGGTGCTGGCACTTGGAGATGTAATATAATTTATTAATCGACCAAATGGGCGTATTAGGGTTACCTTCAGACTCGTTACGAGGTATATGCATTTGATACTCAAATGTTAAGTATAAATTTCAGCTGCATTTGTGATATTCTTGCATCTCACTCCATTTGATATCTCATTTCATTATGCTATTTTCTGTAGATTCTTGCAGCTATCTCTGGTATTCATTTTAAAGCACTGCAAAAGATTGATCATTCTGCTATTTTCAGGTTATTGTTGTCATTCCACAAAAGGTTATCTTATCACTACCATTCGTTAGAAGCTTTGTTGAACGACATTTATTAGAAATTACCAAACCGATTTACCTATAAAACCCAAACAATCGGACCAAATTTCTTCATTTAGTAGAAAATCTGTTTTCGGTTTATATTCGTTTCAGTTGAGTTTTTGAACCGGACCAACCGATGCTCCCCTAAAATAGAGGACCCTCATGCTTTTCTGCCAATTGGTGGATACCGGTAAAGGACAAAATTAACCAACATTGAGGGCCTGACGTACGAGCAGCTTGTCTTCATTCCTTCATTTTCAAAGCAACTTGGTTTTATGTGTACAAACATCATCATTTATACGGAGTTCTGTATCAAATTCGGGAAAAGAAGAAACTATTTGAAACAGCAGGAAGCAGCTATCATTCTTCATGGCAAACCATTCAATCACATGCCAACAGTGCCATGAATAAGAAAGTCCACAGAGACATGCATATCTGCAAAGAACTTCAAGACCTCGAGCACTGATTTGCGTGTGAGCGAGCTTGTGTGTGCTGGAATACCGCTAATTTGGTACAGTGCGACGATCAATAACCACAGTTTCCTGAATAACAACAGAAAACCAAGAACAAAAGGAAAGCCAACAGGTGAGGCCCAACTTGGGTTGCCGTGTTCCACACGTTCATGAGGTGAAGGCCACCACATAAATGAGATTCTTGATCAGAACAGAATATAAACCAAGTCCTTATCTTTTGAGCTTGCATAACATGTTAACATCACAAGAAACTAGGATTCATATAACATCGAGGCTGGTTTGAATTTCCATTACATGATACAACGTAAACAAAAGCCCAAGCGAAGTAACGCTGAGTTATAGCACACGTTCCATCTCCTAAATCTTTTTGTTTTCATCTTTTTTTTTTTGTTTTTTCTACATTGTTTTTTTATCCTTTTTTAAAGTAAATGAGATGGTGGATACATAGATACAAAAAATGGAAGCAAAGGCTATATGATGCCGTAAAACGAGTGGTTCGAAAAATCGGAATGGATTCAAGACGGGACGTTAAAGTGAAAAAGCCAGGAAATAACAAAGGCAAAAACCATGCAGGCCAGCAGGAAATTCAGGAATCGATGCCCGCGCCAGAAGCCCCTTTGCTCCGGAGGAGGTTGAGGGGCAGCAGCAGTGCTTGCTTCATTCCATTGCTCCAGGAACTCTGTGTTGTCAACTCCAACAATATTGCGCGCAGTTGAGCCGCATATCTCACATGTCCTGAAAAGAGAACAGGATGTAAATAGTTGCATTCCGACGGAAAAAAACCAAATTCTCAAAGATCCCTACCGAGGACACTGCAACAGAAAGAAATAATATAAGTACCTTTTGCGTGCAAAATATCAATTGTAATTGTAAAATGAAACTTGAACCATATTCAGTAGCATCAGTATTAGTGTGACAGCATGTCCATCACCTTTTTCTTTTTGTACAGCGGCAACCATAACTTTTAACACAATGGTGTAAGATGTAATTCTTTTATCTGCATGTTAACTGACAAATTTAACACCAAAGAATATGAAGATGATGTGAGCATGAAAAAAATGATGTGTTAACACTAAATACTGTCCAGATATTTCACATCAAATCATTCGATCACCCATAGTTCTCAATTGCAGCCAGTCAAATATTTCCAGTGTAAATCAGATCTAAGAACAAAATGGCACTTCAAGACACAATAGGTTCAAATTCCGTTCCAAGTATTCAACAGTATCAGCACATGAGATAATTACCAAACTATACTACTGATACATCACATGATGAAGTTCATGAATTTCTGACTGCATCCTGGATCAGTAGCCCATTACACCGTATCTGTACTTCGCTTGAATGAAGTTGTATAGTTATTGGCTACCTTCAGCAATTCACCAGTGGAACAGATTAGTAAGCATGTAATACCATTTCGGCTTGTACCTTCTGGAAGTAATTCCATTCTAAATAAGATGAGAACAGTTTGCAAGGAACAGCATCAATCCTTTCTCTGGCCCCATCTCACATCAATAACTCGACCTAATATGGAGTCACTCAGGCAACCCACACACAACATCCTTATAGCTCATACACCAAATGAAGTGGATGCACTATGAGAATACATCCTTAATGACCAACCTTTAATAAATTAGAACTTCAAAAGATGCAAATTCCCAGAAGACTTCAAAGAACAAGCTAAGCAGAAAAAAATGATCGGCATGATAATAGGGAGGCCACTAACTGAAAACGTTTAATCTGAGGGCAATTTGCAGGGAAAGGTAACACTGAAGCTCCATACATGGTCGCACCCTTATGAAGCTATTATTCACTTAAAAAGCTTTAGCATGACTCTTTTCTAACTTAATGACATAACCTATTCAGAGGCACCTAAAGGAGCTCAGCAGCTTGTGGAGCTTTCATTGCTGCTCCTAGAAATGCTCAAAGTAAAAGAAAGGAGTGGCATGCGCAAGCGCGAAAAAGGAGTGACTTACATGCACAAGTGCACTAAAAAATATTTCTACCTGGAGAAAAACAAGGGATGCCAATGTTGTTTTTATAAACTCTTGCTTGCACGAGAGAACCCTGGATCAAGTTCTCTCTGTATTCTTGGTTGCATAAACTTAATATTCAAGAAAAACAGCCACCAAGATAATAGGAGAATATCATTAAGAAGTTACATGACATGATATCACGAATGCCAACCAGATGTAACCTAGATTTCTTTGTTCCATCCCTAAATGAAACTTGGAAATCATGGTACATTACCTTCAGGAATTTTAAGCTATGTTAAATACAAAGTGGTATAGTACTAAATCATGCAGATCAAGGATTAAATGGTCCCTACCTAGGGGACGGAACCATAAGACAGTCAGTGGAAGGCACGATTTAATTCTGAAATAACTTTAACACAAACAGATTAACATGTTGATTATGGCTCTCTGCTAAATTTGTACCTTCTACTTCTAGTTTAAATTATAGTGTAAAGAAAAGGAAAGTCATCAGATTCCTGAAGAACTAGCCCATTTGTGTAGGCAGCATACAGAAATCTACATGCAATAATGAGAAAAGGAAAGTTATCAGATTCCAGTCCCTTTTGCTCCACTCTATGAAAAAACACGATTTACAATTTGCTGTTGAGGGCGATAACCCTGAACTTCTCCACCATTCCACGATTTTAAGCATGACCGAAAGATGACGGAGGGGTAGGAAATTCGAAATTCTACAGTTTGAAATGATCATTCTCAGAAAGAACTGGGGCAGGGCATCTAGCAAAAATATTGAACTAACTCAAATTTCATGCAAGCTTGGTTGAGATTCATAGTAGTGAAATAGGGTAAGGATTGTCTCTAATTGTTGTTTGATGATCAGTTCTAAGATATTCCGAGATTTACACGTATTATCCAACTTTCACTGTCTACAATGGAAAGTAAAAAGTATAAAGCTGAAAACTTTCAGTAGAAGACTGTCAGTGGAAAAGCCACTGGACCAACTTCCACTTATGCAAACATCTCAAAAGTGCGTGATAAAGGCACACGTAAGTTCCATAGCATTCATAAGCTTGCGATTCACCTCAAGCAGACCAAAAAGATAGAGCACAATCAAACCCCCCAACAAAGAGAATACAAAAGAATCAAGGAAGATGAGAGAACAAAGTAAAAAGATGTCACCATATTGGAAAAACAAATGTAGACACCAGAAGAATCAAACAACATGCTGCTATAACCTATGACATATGTAAGCACAGTGTAGGAGAACTCACTTATTGCCTTTGATTTTGAACCAGGCTTCTGCGCATTGCTTGTGGGCAGCAGCAAGATCGTTCTTACAAGAACACCCAAGCTCAATAGGCACCCCAGACTCCCGACTCCCACCCTCCAAACTAAGATGACAAATTCTGCAATCTTTTTCTGCTTTCGCCAAATGCACCTTAATCTTACAAGCACCGCGGACAACACCGCCATCTTCCTCATTCCCTAAATCCACATCCGAGTACTCAGTGACGGAGTTTCTTGGTTGATGCGCGATATTACCCATCTCAAGATCAGGCACATCCGAATAGGTAGACTGATCATCACAAGGACCGGCGTTGGAATCAAAAGGGTTCAAGGGAGAGTGCCAAGAACGGTCATCTGCATCGGAGAAACTCAGGCTGTCCTCACAGGAATCATCAAGAGAATGCAACCCTTCTTCCAAATCTTCTTCACATTTCTCCTCAGCCATTCCTTACAATCACAAGTGGAAGAGAAAGCAACGCCCCTGAAACAGAAACTTCAAATATGGCAGATTTCCGGAGAGGGAAAGATGGCTGCTTTGTTTGGTTTTCATTAAAAGCGACCGAAGAGTACCTAAAGTTGTATAAGGTGAGTTGCTTGGGACCTAACAGAAGGCAGGAGTTGGTAATATCAGTATGCCAATGTATCAGACATCGAATAGTAAAAGAATAGATTCTGCAATGAATAATATAGTGGTATTTTCAAGAAATATAAAGCAGGGAGCTGTAGTTTTAATGCCAGCATGAGTCCTTTCCCATGCCTATTTTACTCCGCAGAGATGGAGAAGAAAGGGGTAAATATATGTGTGATAGAGAGAGAGAGAGAGAGGTGTTGAAGGAGATAAAGGAATGGCAATTCCAAGATGCTTAATTTATAGTTTAACATCACATGCCTTCCTTCTCAGAGAGAGAGAGAGAGAGAGAGAGGAGGAGGAGGAGGAGGAAATAGCAAGCAATGCCAAGTGGGTAGCACCATGATTTTTTTGTTTGTTTTCTTAAAAGAACAGCACACATGGATCGTTACGAGATACCAGAAGAAAAGATCATGAAGAGCCGCCTCAGTACCACAAGAATTGTCTGAAGGAAGTTGCAGTTTTTGTTTTATCAAAACCGGCACCTCTATTTCCTCTTTATCCATTTTATCTTACCGTGTGTTCATTACGCAATTCGCAGTTGCTTTCCTGCCCTACAACAGCAACAGTAACACTAGTTTTAGTCTCTCTCTCTCTCTCTCTCTCTCTCTCGCACACGCACACACACAAATCTGCACGACACAAAATTGAAACCGATGAGGCATTATGTACCGTAGCATGCATAGCACTTTAGTGCCGAGCCGTTCCGTTAGGTTAAGGAAACTTAAACCAAGTAACTCCACTTCCACTTGTAAATGGCTTTAATCATTTAGGGGTACTTGTAAAAGGCTTTAGCCAAGGAACCCTTCTCTCTGTGTGCGTGTGTTACGGTGACTAAAGAAATGCAGTAAAGTACTTTCATTAGAGAGTACTTGAATACCACTAATTCAAAGAAACTGCAAAGAAACGCCATTGCTTACTCAAATATCTGAGATTCCGGTGGTAGGACTTGCAACACACTTCTTGTGGGAGGAACACCCATCGACTCTGTGTCTCTCAAAGGGCCCTTATGCCTGTCTAATGGGGAAAAGCAATGCACTGAAAAATGGCTAGAACAAAGCAATGCCCTTGGCTACATCCTAGGCCAAGATTGCAGGCATAATGCTGCCAAACCAGAAAAGTATCATAGCCTATCTAATGGGCGAATCAAAGGCAATAAAAAAGAATGGGAAAGGAACAAGACGTCCCCACTTAGGCTTCTATCTGAATACATTGCTGAATCACCCCTCAATCTGTGAGAAATAATTGTGTGTTAGAACACTCAAGCACAGACGTCACCCCCTTTGAAGGGAATTATTGTGATGGGAAAAGCGAAGATATTTAACCGATGCTTTTAGTGCTAGTGGGGAGGTTGAGTAATATCTTAGGGAAGGAAAAGGAGAGAACTGCTGTGCTGTGGGGACACCTAAACATCTCAATATATAAACTGAAAGGACATATATGTTTAGTGGGTCTTGACGTAGAATGTGGGTCAAGTGAAGTATTTTTCAAGATAAATTTCGTCTCCAGACCCCGGAGTCAGATCAGCTTACATGGTTTGCTTCGATCTATTTCGCTTCCTCTATCAACCTTGTTGCTTTTGTTGTGCCAAATACACCAACGTAATTAAAATTCTCGACTCTGCCTATACCGTGGTTTCCACTAGCTATTGAATCGAAAAAAGCTAAATGCTCACATTCCACAATAACCTTTTACTCGTCTTCATTCTCTCTTGAGTGCGGGTGTGGGTGCAGGTGCACTTGTCTATGCCTATAGTGTCTCTTTGAATGTCTACGTATGATGGGAGAGAGAGAGAGACACACAGACAGAGGGAGACCATGTGTATCATAGAAATATTATGTGAACTCGAGTTCAAGGCACTCGAGCTCTCATGTTCACGGTTGGATAATTTCTTTTATAGTCATATATATATATATATATATATATATATATATGCATTACTATAAAACCATGGGACCAACTATTCATATGCTTATATTTTGATGTTTTAACTGAATGCTATAAGCTAAGAAAATGACAATTGAACATTAGAGCCTTATGCGTTATGACATATTTATTCAAATATACAATTCCAAGGTTTTTTTGGTGAAAATCATCTGCCTTTTATTCTCAAAGGACATCCACATTCTCTCTCTCTCTCTCTCTCTCTCTCTCTCTCTCTCACACACACACACACACACACACACACATACTTTTGACGGTTTAAATTATTCTCCTGGAATTCTTGCACATAGGCGCCGGGTATGTGGGGGCCTGGAATAGCGGACCAATTAATTAAGGTTGCAAATCACAAGTATGGGTCCAATAAATAAGGCAAAACGAGGAGCACCGGGCCACTCCAAGAGCATGATTTCAGGCGTCCCTCGTGCTCCCATTAGACAGTGCCTTCTTGTGATTTGGCCCCATATGGGCGCTCAAACATAATTGCATTTTTCCTCGAACTTTCCATTTCAGTCATATTTACAGAACGACCTCGAGAATTGCAAGCAAACGACTGACTACTAGGATCGAATTTAACACAGGAAAGAATATGACCAAGAACGTTTCTCCCCCACCAAAAGAAAAAAGAATATGACCAAGAAAAGGGATCCTCCTCTATTAAACTAAAAAAGCTCTGAAATGAAAAAACCTTTCTAATGAAACGTTGCAAAATGCACTACACCGATGCTCATGTGGTCATATCCTTTACCTTGACGGAAAAGAAACCAGACTAGGGCCCAAATCACAAACTTGATCATTGCCTCAAACCAGTAACCAGTCATGCATGACTACATACGTGTGTATGTGTGGAACGGGTTTGTCAATGGATCACACCCTATTTCTATCCAAGAATGTCTAGGTAAAACCCCAAAATTGGGATGTCAGTACCAGACCCTGTGTTGGGACCAGAACTATCACGAGAAAACCCAAGTCTATAAGAAAAGTATGCAACGGTTCATACAAATCGTCCAACAAAAACCAATAGTAAGCATTATCCTTACCAAGTAGAGAGCTATATGGACTTTTAGTGGTCATTGTGCTCGATTTTGAGTTATATTTGGCATTAACTTCAAAGAAAGAAATCATATTCTGTTTTACTGAATCCATCCAAAACTTTCTGGGCTCTTTTAAGGTGTTCATCATCCAATTTTCTACACTTCTCACTCATGTTTTATCTTACCTCCTCTTCAAAATGTCCAAATCGCCTCAAGTATGTCGTTTTATCTTCTACTGACTCACACCTCGATCATGCCTAGAAAGATTTTCAAGCAATACATTGGAACTTCGCACATCTTCATCAAAACTAATACAGATCAGGGTTCAATAAAATTTCCATAGAAAACACCCACTTCATAATAATAGCTGAATTTTAAGGCCACTATGGACAACTAATGAACCTTTCTATTTGTTAGCCCACCCGGGCCATAACAGAGCCAGTAGGAGTCAGGTTCCGTTCAAACACAGCCCATTAACGCCCCCTATCGATGTCCGTACAGTGGATTTGCCAGCAAACTGACCAAAGCAAGCTGAAATGTTGCACATGGTCTTGCTACAATAATGCATACAAAGATCTTTTAAATGAAAGCAAACTGATATTTGGTTTTTGGTGGACGAGCTGACTCTACTAGTATGCTTACCCACAGGCATCGAACTCACAATCTTCAACTTGAAGGTTTTCTGGATACACCCCGGTAGCTCCTAGTGTGAAAGTAAATTGATTCACTACCAAGAAAAACTTGCTTCCTTTCTGCTGATTGTCAAAGCTGCTAATGCAAACAAGTGCCACACAATGGAATCTTATCCCGTGTTGCAAATCTCAAACTTGCAAGAGAACGTGTACGATATTTCTTTCGGGGTCTCAAAACGGTAACATAAAAACAACCATTACTTAAGACACAGACATGATAGGCGGAAACAAAATAAAAATGTCTGAAAGGCTGATCTTATCATGACATAAGAATGTAAGAAACCACAGAGATGGCAAAAACCATAAGAAGCTCATCGTGTCATGACATAAGAATCTTCCCATCCGACTGTTTTCACAAGCTGGGCCCCATAAAAACCCAATTACTCGTCAAATGAATCAGAATCTACACCTTAACCTTAGTACCAAGGGATAGGATTGGCGTATGACAGGAATCCATCGTATCTCATGTATCAATGTAAAGGTTGTCATTAGTTACAGATGACATGAATGAGTTCATAGATGACCAAAGGATTAAACATCGTAGCCAGTCAAAGCAAAAGTCTAATACGGGCATTGCGCTTATCATTGTTCTCATCAATTCCCAGCGTACGCAGAAGACAAAGTTCTTCCTAACAGAAATGGCAAATCTATTTTCTGAATTTCAAACACACCTGCAAATACTTAATACAGAAAAATCTGGCTTCTGCACTGCCAAGGGCAGCACGTCATCATGCTAAATGCTCAGAGAGAGAGAGAGAGAACATAAGAATTGAAAATATGATTCATCCAAGGAGAAAGTCTGAGAGAAAAGGGTCACCTTTGTGTTGGAATATACTTCTTGTCCTCCGAAGTGTATCAGGTTGGGAAGCTAGTTTGCATCTTCAAGCTGGTACAGATGCAGTCAACTTGTCCTCCGGAACATGGAAATGTGATGTTTTCAAACGACAAAAATTTGGTGGTCCTCATCAGCATTTGCAAGTTCAGTTGATAAGTACAAGAGGATGCAAGGAACAGAAAGATTACACTGGTTTCTGACGATTTTAGAATTTTGACAGTGAAACTGTGGTGTACATGCACTTAACTCTTTATCTTCTGATACTCCACTTCTTGGTACAATAATCTATCAGGATCATCAGATGATGCATTCATTGAAGCAAGATTACAGAGTTTGGCTGCAATTGATGATAGTTCATGACCAAGTAAGGGTGGTGTCTCCACAAACTCAACAAATTCTGGTCCTAACAAAGAATTTCTACAATGGAGACCACCATCTGAGCCACAGCATCCATGGCCACACCGTGGCGGCACTTGTCTGTCTGCCAATGTTTCAGATTCGTGGGTATGGAGGGGCAATAAACAAGGCTTGAACAGTGGAATGCCGGCACAACCATCCTTGGGATTATACAAGTTGAACGCACTCACTCTTGCAACTGGTCGTGAAATGTTGCTTGGTTTCTTCTGTATCTCATCGTTGGCTCTAACTTTCTCCTTTGATTGGCCATCTTTTTTCATCAGAGAGCTAACAGCATCAATATCTTCTTTCGAGTGGACAGAATCCACATGCCCAGGTGACGGATTTTCCTCTGGCAACTTGTCTTTCTCTTTGTCTCCTAATGCATCACGAGATGATGGCTTTAGCTTACCAACCTCAAGGTGCCTACGCCTCAGAGTGGAGTTCCAGTGGTTTTTTATTGCATTATCTGTTCGCCCTGGTAGCAACCTTGCTATAGAGGACCATTTATTACTATGGATTGCATGGGCAGCAACAATGATTTGGTCCTCTTCCTCTGCAACCAATTAAGAAATCAGCATAATAGTGACTGTTCTCCGTATTCTTCACTTAACCAGTATCAAATAACCATATAGATGCATAAGAATGCGAATGTGATTTATGAAGTTGGCACCTATGTATGATTTCAGATGATCGAGAAAGAAGAATGTTGAATTAGTTAAACAGCTGAAGCTTCACTTTTGGGATCCCGAATACTAAATCCATCTCCCTACATTGACCTCCAATGGATGATTCTGCTGCATAAACGGTCTAATCAACCACGCACCAAGCTCAAATGCTGAAAGGGTTTTTCCTGTCACCTAGCTGATCTTTGTTGAACATAAAACATTTAAATAATTTAGCATGGAAAGCAAAACTTTGGTTCGATTTTGTAGTGGGGAGTGTAGAGGTGGCTATTCCCTTGGTAAAGCATTCCTTTTGTTGTATCTGTAAGAAAAGCTTCCATCGATTTTCACTGCACTTTCAAACTATGGAAGGCTACGTCACATGGGTGCGGGTGCGGGATACGGCAAATTTCAAAAAATTTGGATGCGGCGACACGGCTAGGGTATATAATATTATATATATTATATATTCAACTAATTCAAGTTAAAAGCCTAGAACAAGTGAGACATCAATTAACATAAGAAATGACAACAATAAATAAGTACACAACTTTATATTAAAGCAAAACAAGTAAAGAACTACCTATGTTATATCAACAATATTATCATAATATCATTTATCAACTATGAACAATATTAATGTTTGATAAATGAAATGAAGTAATGAACATGTTCCTGATAAATTATAGATCTTCACTATCAACAATATCATCAACTGAAGGGACTATTGGATCAGTGAGTTCCATATTAAGAGTATGCAAATCTTGGCTGTCATCTAAGTGATATTCCTCTGGGTTTGCATCCCAATATTTTGATGCTCCTTCACTGCAATATATTCAAATAAATAACAAGAAAAGATCAACAATAATCATCATGATGCAGGCAAAGAAAACAATTTTAAAAGATTAGTAATTTTTACCTGTACTCAACATTAAATCGTGAAACCAATCTCAGATTTGAATGGACATAAACCAAGTCTTCAGCACGACTACTTGATAGATTGTTCCTTTTGATATTGTGAATTTGAGAATATGTACTCCAATTTCTTTCACAACAAGAAGAAGTAGCAGGTTGAGATAATAATTTTGATGCAAGCTTTTGAAGAAGAGGCATCTCAAATCCATAACATGCCCACCAATCTAGTGGATCTTGATAATCCCTTGTTTCCAGTGCTTCTAATGAATCAAGTCTGGCACACGAAAACTTTCCATATTCGATATTTACTTGCCTAAGTAAGTATGAGTCACGATAAATCCTTCCCAAACACATTTTTCTATTCTTTGCTATTTCAGGATCTTGATTAGGAGGACAACGCCCAATGCTCTCATGCAACCATTTCTTCCCATAATATATTGGATTTAAAGAATGTGCTAAACAATACAAGGGAGTGTTACTTTTGTCCCATCTTGAAACTAATATAGAATGGATATGATCATAAAATGTTGATGTCTCATAAAGTTCTTTTCCCTCATGCTTCAAAATTATTGACTCAACTTTTTCAATCATGGTATCCCACATTTCATAAACTTTATGAAGCATTGGTTCATCTTTATCAACTTCTCTCAACATCTCTCACATAGGCTCTGTGAATTCAAGAAAACATGATACCTTGTCCCACCATAAATCATTAAGAAAAATAGTCTTCACTGCTTGGGCCCTTGTTTGATCTTCAACCTTGTTACCACGGTATGCATCCCAGCTTGGATCAGTAACCATCTGAATCAATGATGTCTTTATTGCGTTAAATCTTTTTACCCTCACAATCAAAGAAGCAAAACGTGTTTCTGCAACCTTCAACAACTTTAAATGAGAATGCCTATTGAATATCGCTGAAATTAAATGGTGATTCATAACAAAATTCTTTATCTTCATACAATCTGCTGCCATATCTTCAATCCATGAACACAATTCATATGCACGAAGATTATCTTTATCTTCTGATGGCTTATATATACGAGAAAGAGCCAAATTTAAACTGTGAGCTACACAAGGTGTCCAAAATATATGTGGATACTCACCTTTCAAACTTAACCCTACACTTTTGCAATTAGCTGCATTATCAGTGATTATTTGTACAACATTATCTGGTCCAACACTCTTAATAACTTCTACAAATAAATCTTTCAAGTATCTTGCAGTTTTAATTTCTCCATATGCATCAACCGACTTCAAAAATATTGGCCCACTAATTGAATAAGCAATGAAATTAATGAGTGGACGCCTTTGAATATCACTCCATCCATCATAAACAATAGAAACACCATTAATTTCTCATGAAAACTTCTTGTGTTTTAAAAGTCTTTCAATATTGGCTTTTTCTTCTTTAAGAATAATGGTTCGCAATCTTTCAGAACTTGGAAGAATATAACCATGTAAATTACAATTAGCCAATGAAGTGACAAGATCTTTCCAATATGGATTTCTTGCTACATTAAAAGGAAGTGGACTTGAAAAGAAAAATCTTCCAACCTTCCTAACCATCTCGTCCCTTCCAACTACATTAAATGATTTTTCAATTGCTCCTCCTCTAAAACCTTTAAATTCACTTTGCATTAACTTTCTTTTCTTTTCTACATCTTCTTTGTATCCACCAAATAATGGAATATTTGTTCCTTTTTCACTCCTTTCGTTCTTCTTTTCATACTCATCTTGCTTTTTCATTAATTGTCTTCGTAAATTCTCATCCACATTCGGACATGCTCTTATAGCATGTTTTGATCATTTTAAAAGATGTGCCTTCACTTTGGTATATGATCATGTAAATTTCATATTGCAAAATTTACACATAAAATGTGTATTACCTCCACCACCTTCGTATAATTCTCCCTTTTGTACGTGCATCCACAATGGTGCATCATCACGAGGTATTGAAGGTTTTGAAACCTTTGTTGTTGATCCTGAACTTGAAGGAACACTTCCACCTAAACTCCCAGTAGGATCACTACCAATTAATACTCCTTTTCCTTTTCTATTGTCAGCCATTTTTAGGATGAACTCAATTCTCAATTTCACAATCTGATTCAAAAAACAACATATCAAAAACAACAAATAAGAGATGGAGTTAGTCATAAAATTAACATTCATATACTAGCAGAAGACTAAGACTTAATGTTCCTCATGCACCAAGGCCAGTTAGTGGGCTACCTAGTAATGGCACAGAGCATCTCAGAAGAGAAATGATAGAATCTTTTTCGTCTGAAGGATGAAGGTGTTCAGTCAGTTGGGAAAAAGAAACCGCCAGTCGCCTGAGAAATGATAGAAATGATGGCAATTCACGCCAAACTAGAAGGGCATCTAGAAAGAACTTCAACTACAGCTTGGACAAATAAGAAACTTGGGGTATCAAATTTGCAAAAGCAAGCAAGCAAAATAATTGTCAAAAGTCGATACAAACAATAGCTTCATCAACTAATACTACATAAAGAATTAGTCTGAAAACATAGGAGATATGTTAGTAGAAATACCACTTGACGGAGAGTGACAATTTGGGGAAGGAAAAGGCTAGTGGAAATGCACAAACATAAATAAGAACAAAAGATCTGCTGCATTTGATTATATACCTGCCCACCAAGGTCCCAGAAAACAACCCTTGCATTTGATTCTTTAATGCGGCAATTGTGAGCCCAACAGTTGGAACAATACGATATGGTGGCAGGCCTTCCAAGTTGGAACAATACAATTCCCAACACGAATGAAGGAATCGCCAGCAGGAACACGAAGGAAGTCTCTGCAGGCCGTGGCAAGAGGCTTGAATCGCAGATACTATAAAGGGGAGAGAGAGATGGCCGTAGGAACACAAAGGCGTCGGCGGTAGGAACAGGAGTCTCCGCGTCTGCGTGCGGGAAGGAGGAGGAACACGAACGTCGTGGCAAGAGGCTTGAATCGCGGATACTATAAAAGGGAGAGAGAGATGGTCGTAGGAACACAAAGGCGCCGGTGGTAGGAACAAGAGTCTCTGCATCTGCGTGCAGGAAGGAGGAGGAACACGAACGCCGTGGCAAGTGGCTTGAATCGCGGATACTATAAAGGGGAGAGAGAGATGGCCGTAGGAACACAAAGGCGCCGGTGGTAGGAACAGGAGTCTCTGCGTCTGCGTGCGGGAAGGAGGAGGAACACGAATGTCGTGGCAAGAGGCTTGAATCGCGGATACTATAAAGGGGAGAGAGAGATGGCCGTAGGAACACAAAGGCGCCGGCAGTAAGATCAGGAGTCTCGCGCCGGCGGTAGGAACTGGAGTCTCTACGTGCGGGAAGGAGGAGGAACACGAATGCTGTAGGAGTCTCTGCGTCTGCATGCGGGAACGAGTGTCTGTGTTTTATATGCATGACCTAAAAAAATGGACAAAAATGAGCCCCGACACGTTGACCGCACCCAATTTTATGCCTCGACACGTTGACCGTGTCGCAGTTACACGACACCGTGTCGATGCCGCACCGACACGGTGTCGGTGTCGCACCCGCATCGAGCCATACACTTCACCTCCTAGAGGTGTCCGTGTGACATAGATGGAAGGAGCTATCTGTGTCATCTAGCTGTTCGAAAATCTGATGACACAGAGATAGAACAACTTTCGCAGATGAAAGACCAAATTAAGATCAGTGACAAAGAAATGCAAATAGAGCTACATGGTGCCCTTGAAATCATTTGCAGTTCCATAGAGAATTTAGCAGAAAAGAAATAGAAGGGTCTTTGATGGGTGGAGAAGCCTTTGAGCGAAATTTTGGATAGTCGGTATATTCTTGTCTTTTTGGCATAAGGGAGTTGTTTTTGTCAGATTGTTAAAGTTAAAACTTGTTAGAAATTTTCTCTTCACGTATCTACTCGTATTTATCAAAGGAAAAAAAAGGCTAATTCAAGATCTTTGTTTACAAAAGGAACGAATCACTGATGCAAATTGCTGCTGTACAAATGCATACTTCTCTCAAGATTTTTTTTTTTTAAAGTTGCTTTTCCCTGCTACGTACACCCTAATATGCTTATGTTTTTACTAAACAAAATTGATTTTCTGAGGCGATAGCTTCTTGTATCAGAGCTAGCGCAGAAGGCAATCCCAGAAAAAGTAGTGCTACCTCTCAAGGAATATGTTAAGCTCATTAACTAAACAATGTAACAATACAAAATATTAGCTCATGTAAACAAATCAACAAAGAACAACAATAACAACATGTAATCAGCAGCAGCAGCACAGAAGAAATAGAGACCTAAAACAACCGAGTGCATCAAAAGCGAAACCACTAAAGAACGAGAGAACAAGGACCATCGTTTTATCACAAGGAAGCTGACACCAGGCCATTCAGAACAATCTCATGCACTTTGTGAAGGTACCCATGTGCATCATCAATACGGTTTCAAACTTTCAATTGAACAATTTGTATCGGCATAAAAAACCCCAATGCAACGGTACATATTGCTGGAAGCCTGGAACTTTATTTAGCAAGAAGAATATGCCACACATCTATCTTCTATTATGTAGGTGACCGACAGACGAGAATCATGTGCGAGACACATTTTCAACTCATTTAACCCCTTCAACCAATGAGAAGAATAGTAGCAGCGGAAGGAGTAGTATAACCTAAGTATCCTCAAATCCCCAAATAACCTTATCCAAATCTAACAATAGCTAAAACTGAGCTAGTTAGTAGGTTCCACAGAGGCTTCCCAATCAATAACACCCACTCAACTAATTTTGAACTCTATATGCTAAATATTGCGGCATAGTGTCAGCAAGTAGCACTATCCTTTCAACCCCCACTGAAAACGAGAAACTATCTTTTAAAGGACAATCAAACCCATACCAATGACACCAACAATCCTATCTTCAAGAAAAATTAAACCCAACATCCTCAGTAGTCAATATCATATACGCAAACGCAACACACACACAGAGAGACCGGTGAAGGGTTTGCGGGTGACGGCAGGGTCGAGCTGGTTGCACCATCGCAGGCGGCAGGACTTTCCGGATCTTCCGGGGATGCCCTTGGCGATGAGACCCCAATTCCTCGCACCGAACTTGGCGACGAGTCGTCCCAGGACGGCGTCCTCCTCAGGAGTCCACGGCCCCTTTATTCTATCCCTCAACTCTCCCTTCCCTCTCTTCTCCTCCTTCAAATCCCCACCACCACCCTTGTCTCCTCCTCTCTCCGTCGACGTCGTCGCCATACTTCCTTCCTTCTCCCCTCTGCACTTCCTTTCTTCTTCTGCTCCTCTCCTCGCCTTTACCAGCCTAACTACCAGCAATACAGAATGAAAACGAATCCCCTCCTGTACTTTGCCCTTTGCTGTTCCTCGGCAGCGAGGCGGCTTAAATTCTTCCCAGCCCAACGAAACCTCCAGCCGACTTTACTATTGCGCGGCGTTTCATCTTTCACGGGTGGCGATGTTAGACTTTCCGCAATTGATTACTCAACCGTCGCGTCTGTGGGGTGTTTGGGTATTAACAGCTAAGAACTGACTAAACCGATTAGGAGCGGCAGTTTGATTTGATTCCATTTGGAAAAGAAATTTTTATACAGTTCCACTGACGGTACCAAGGGTAGCACTACAGGTAGACAGTTCGATCCCGGTGAATTAGTATCTCTGACCTTGGGCTCCATTTTTAGAAAAATAGAAAATCTGACAAGTAGTCACAGGTAGTTTGGGAAGGTCAAGAGAAAAAAGAAGAAAGAAAAAGAAAAAGAAAATATATAATTAAATAAGTTAAAAAAGTTTGCTTAATAAGATTTACTATGTGATTGATTATTTATATATTATTTAATGATAATATAAATAGTAGTATTAGTTTGAGAGAACTATCAAGAGTGTAAAAACCATAATTCTTATAAATGAAGTCAAAGAGACTTTTAAATTTATTGAGGTTGGTAAATTAGTAGAATCATGGAATGTTTTATAAAAGTACAAAAAATTCTAAAAAAATGGATATCATTTAATTTACTAGATTATTAATAAAATATATAAAAAAAGAAAAGTAGTTATACTAATATAAAAGAATAAGAGAGACTTTCATAATAATTGTACGAAATATTTGGATATGAGCCTATATTAAGCATAGGTATTGAGTACAATATAGAACCAACGAGTAGCACATCAATACTGAGTCAAGATGGGGCATCTGCCCTACCCAAAACTCTAAATTTAAAAATAAAATTTGTACATTAATTACACCTAATATTGTGAGCTTCAAACATACTTCACCCATCCTAAATTGCTCCATGGTCCATTCCCCCATCCTCTAGGAATTTCTATATTAGCAACTATTATTGAGGCCATTTACCCATCGAGATGTAAAATTTTTTAGACCAAAAAAGAAGAACCTTCATACGATATTTTTTTATTTAAAAAAGTTTTCAATAGTGTGTCAAGATATATTTGTAGAACTTTAAAAAATAAATAATTTTATTGATATGTATTGGTCATATAAGAGACATGTATGATAGTGCACAAAGATGTATAAGGACTCTTGAAGAAATGACAGATTTATTTGAAGTTAATATTGAATTACATCAATGATCAACTTTAAGTTCATATTTATTTAGCTTGGTTATTGATGAGCTAACAAAGCCTATTTAAGATGAAATACTTTAGTATATGTTATTTACTAATGATATTATGCTGGTAGATAATTTTAAGGAAAAATAATTGGAATTATAGAGAGAAACATTAGAAAGTAAATGCTTGTAACTTAGGAGAACAAAGATATAATATATGAAAATTAAGATTGTGATACATTACATCCCTCATAATTTGAGAGTTATGAGAAAATTGTTAGAGATGTTATGTACAGAATTAATGCATATTAGTTAAAAATGATGAGATGTATCATATATTCTATGTAACAATAATATACCATTAAATTTGAAAATAAATATTATATAGTAACAAATAGACTCATTATGTTATATGGTTACGAGGCATTAATCATTAACATATACAAAACATGTATGCGATGAAAATGAAGATATTGAGATGGATGTATGCTCACACAAAGAAAATCGGTATACTTAATGAAGTTGTCCAAAACAAATTGAAAGTAGCATAAATACATGATAAAATGAAAGAAAAACGTTTAAGATGGTTTGATATGGAAAAAGGTGGTCAAATAAAGCTTTGATAAAAAGTTGTAAAAATATTAAAACACAAATAAGAAGACCAAGTGTTGGAAGAAAATAATAAAGAATAATCTATTTTCCATTGAAGTAATTGTCAATATAGCACAAGATCAACCTCAATGAAAATAAAGAATGCATATAGTCAAACTCGATCAAATATGGGAAAAGGCTTAGTCGTTATTATTATATGAAAATATGAGCATAGTGTACAATGAAAAATAAAAAATTTAAATTATACCAAACAAAAAGACAACAAAATTTTTTCTTTTTAAAATTTCAGATTTGCTTCATTGGTGCAGCGCTGACACATGGTGTACCAAATCAGTCTTTCATTTCAAGTTTTTGCGTTTTTTGCTTGGTCTCCCTGTTATACATTATATCCATCATATATTAACCTATTAAAAATGCAAAACAACATATTTTGAAAAGCGAACCAAACCAAAACCCATGGTCTGGTTTGGTACTCCAAACATTAAGAACCCAGTATTGTTTTGATTCGAGGTTAAGCCAAAAACTGAAGCAAATCAGACCACGGAAAACCCGTGGTGAAACTATAATATGAGTACCTAACTTACAGCAGCCTGTAGTCAGAGTTATTTTCCCGTTTAAATGTTGTTCTCCGTGATACGTCTAATGATATGACAGGCAACTGCGACTAGGGCTCATGAATGGAGCTAAATGAATGAACCCTTGTTCATTGTTCGGCTGGTTTTCTATAGGCTAGGCCTAAAACTTCTATTTGAATTTGTTCACCAATGGCTCACCATTTCTTCTCAAAATGTTTAAACGAGTGTCCTTGGTTTACCTTGAATACCTAGCACAATTACCTTGAGTTTGTTTTAGTTGAAAGTACGTAGTTAACGAACTTGAGCCTTTTCATCGAGCTGAATATATTAATTACTTTCATGGTCAGCTCATATAATTTATTGAACTGAACATGAATCGAGCAGATGCCTTGTCTCGGTCTGCCCATAATTTAGATGCATAAAAGACGAGGAGGAAAAAATTCTAGTGGCAAATGATGATATAAGAAATAGATGGAAAAACTATTTTTATAATCTTTTTAATGAAAATAAAGATGTTAGTATTAGTTTAGGAGATTTAAAGTCAGAAAAGTATATAAACCACAATTTCTACCGACGTATTCAAAAGAATGAAGTCAAAGAGGCTCTTAAACATATGAAAGGTGGTAAATCGGTAGGAACAGATAATATTTCTATAGAAGTTTGAAAAATACTATGAGAAATAGGAATCACTTGGCTCGCAAGACTATTTAATGAAATATGGAAAAACCAAAAGATGCCTGAGGAATGGAGAGCAAGTACACTTACACCCATATATAAGAACAAGGGAGACATTCAAAATTGTGCGAATTATCGAGGTATCAAGTTAATGAGTCATACTATGAAATTATGGAAAAGAATTATCGAACGTAGGTTAAGACAAGTATCAAGTACAACAGAGAACCAATTTGGATTCATGCCAGGCAGATCTACTATTGAAGCGATTCACCTTTTGAGACGTCTTATGGAACATTTTAGAGCAAAAAAGAAAGACCTTCACATGATATTTACTGATCTAGAAAAAGCTTATGATAGGGTACCAAGGGAGGTTATTTGGAGAACTTTGGAAAAAAGAGGTATCCCATTGACATATATTAACCTTATAAGAGACATGTATGATGGTGCAAAAACATGTGTGAGGACTCATGAAGGAACGACAGACTTCTTTGAAGTTAATATTGGATTACATCAAGGATCAACTTTAAGTCCATACTTATTTATAATGGTGATGGATGAGTTAACAAAACATATTCAAGATGAAGTACCTTGATGTATGTTATTTGCAAATGACATTGTATTAGTGGAGGAGTCTAAGGAAAAAGTTAATAGAAAATTGGAACTATGGAGAGAAACATTAGAAAGCAAAGGCCTCCGACTTAGTAGGACAAACATAGAATATATGGAATGTAAGTTTGATCATTTGGTTACTTTAAAGGACATGGAAATTAAAATTGGCACACATTGCATTTCCCAAAAGAAAAGTTTTAAATACCTAGGGTCAATTTTTCAAAGTGATGGAAGAATTGATGGAGATGTTACACATAGAATTAATGATGGTTGGTTAAAATGGAGAGGAGCATCAGGTATTCTTTGTGATAAGAAGATACCATTAAAGTTAAAAGGTAAATATTATAGAGCAACAATTAGGCCTGCCATGTTTTATGGTTTTGAGTGTTGGGCAGTTAATCATCAACATGTACAAGATATCGGTGACAGAAATGAAGATGTTGAGATGGATGAGTGGTCATACAAGAAAAGACCGTATACATAATGAGGTTATTAGAAACAAATTAGGAGTGGCACCAATAGAGGATAAAATGAGAGGACATCATTTAAGATGGTTTGGACATATAGAAAGATGATCAAAAGAAGAACCTTTAAGAAGTTAGAAAAACTAAATTTGGAAAGTATTAAAAGAGGTAGAGGATGACCACAAAAGTGTTGGGAAGAAACAATAAAGAATGATCTAGCTTATTGGGAGTTAACTGCTAACATGACACATGATAGGGATCTGTGGAAACAAAGAATCCATGTAGCCGACCCCGTCTAGTATGGGAAAAGGCTTAGTTGTTGTTGTTGTGTGGACTGGATTCAGTTCTAATTAGACGTGTGCATATATATATATATATATGTGTGTGTGTGTGTGTGTGTGTGTGTGTGTGTTCATATGTATATATAAAGCTTGGATATGGTAGCAACGTTGCATGCTGGAATTTGGATCATACATCCTAATTCTTCCCTATTTGTTGTCTTCTCCAGGATTTGGAGCCTAAGTATTTGGGCCATCGGTATACAGTTTAAGAGGTTTTGAAGTTTTTGAGGGGTTTGGGAATGGTGACTTCTCTAAATTCTCAGGGTTCAACAAGGTAGGGTTAGATATGGTTTACAGATGATGTTGAGGAGCTTCACAACGAACACATGCCTCTCTGTATAGTCCACCCACTGGTCGTTCATGTGCCGGCTTTCGACTCTCTTTTGGGATTTTCCTTCATACCTACTTTCCCTTTGACTGTATCAGTTTGGGGTTATGGTTATTTACTTCGATTTCATTTTTCTTCTTGATGATTGTGGCTATGTGATCGGGTTCGCTGTTAGTTGCCCATTTCTGTTTATGTTGCTAACAACTATTATCATATGGGATGGCATTGAAAATTTTGATCTTTTGAAACACATTAGCAAGCATAAGCAGCAGGTAATCGGCAGAAAAAAAACGCCATCCATTACCTTGTCACCATTGCACATCCAGGAACTCTGCAACAAGTGTTTGTGTTGTATTCTTAAAAGGCATGGAGATGATTAATCTTCAAAGACAATTGGACATCATCTACAATGGTTCTCCCGCAAAACAACTCTAATGCATGTGATGCTGTTGAAGAATCGCAACTCTAATGGAAGAGTTGAAAGCTTGACATAGAAATCAAAATGTTAAATGCCCAAAGCCAAGTCTTCTTGGATTGCATTCACATATAACTCAAATGGGGTATTCTGATAGCCTAATATAGTCAGGTAACTTTCATCAACATAACTCAATTCAATCATTTCATAAAGTTTCAAGTTAAAATTTCTGTACCAAGGCCATATACCATTTACAAGACACAGAAATGCCATTAGTTAACGATTGTGTACAACTTCCGTAATCTGGTGAAAGAATTATCCATGTTTGAACTAACCTAGAAGGCATTTGACAGGTCAGAATCCTCCAGCACCTAGAGCACAGACATGCAGTTAGTTTCTCGTGCAACAAACAATCCATGTTCTAATGCAATTGTTTGATTGGTTTACTTAGGAATCAACAAACGCTGTGTCCCTGGTTGTTCAAAGGTCTAGTGGAAGAGTTGTGTTTGGCCTAAATGGAGCAAAGATTTTTTCAGGTCAGCTTACAGTACCTAAGTTATGCACTTCTAATTGAGTGGGGGGACCTAAGAGTCAAGCGAAAGGCCGTAAAAGTCTAGTTGAGCTCTTCAAAGGTCGATATTGCAGCAATAATCTTTTTCAGTTCAGTTTACTGTACCTGTTATGCACTTTTAGTTTAGTGGGGTGACCTAAGAGTCAATGGAAAGGACTTAAAAGTTTAATTGAGTTCTTCAAAGGTCGATATTGCAGCAATGATCTTTTTCAGGTCAGCTTACTGTACCTGTTATGCACTTTAAGTTGAGTGAGGGTAACCTAAGAGTCGAGAGAAAGGCCTTAAAAGTTTAATTGAGTTCTTCAAAGGTCGATGTTACTCCCATTCTTTTTGAGTAAAAGGAAATTCTTCTAATGATACCGATTACTTTTAAACGCATCGAGTGTACATATTGAGGTCATGAATGCAGAAGAAGAAGAAGACAACGGGTGAAGGTTTGCTCTGCAAATTCAGCAGCACTTTATCTGAAGCAAATTAAAAGGCTGACAGCAAATTACGGAAGAAAAAGAGGAGAAACTCATCCAGCAAATCACTAACAATACCATAAAAGTATAGTGGGGGGCATGAGGAAGATGCAACTCAAGGACATTCGCTGTCCATTCTCCAAGTATTTACTAAAACACGTGTTTTGTTGTTTCAAAAGCTTGCTGGCCGACGGGCAACTGAGACAAGGGAAAGAAGAGTGAAACCATTCAATGGAGTCGGGAAGGGCTTGGCTAACGACGAGCCTTGTCTACCAAGAAATAAACCTTGTCTTGCACATCCCAAAGCTTCGCGTGTTTAGGCATGATGATGGCTGTGCGCGCGCGTGCGTGAACATATGCATCATCACACACACACACATACACACACACACACAGAGAGAGAGAGAGAGAGAGAGAGTTGATGCATGATGAGAAGAGCATAGGGTCCGACTAGAAACAAAGTGGGCAGCATGTGGGTGAAGAATTGGCCATGCAGAATGGACGAGAAAGGCATGTTGGTTACATGAAAGCCTATCAAGTTTTGCCGAGTCCACGGCTCTACCACCGGGAGCAAAAACGTACTGCCCTCCGTCGTTTCTCACCGCAATCACGCAATCTCGGTCTCCTTCCGTATCGATCGATTCCATCTTCCTTCCAATAATTCTTTCTTGATCACTCAATTAGTACAATCACAATGTCATCTCATTAAACTCATTTGGGCCATCAAACATTCGATTCACCAAGTCAGTTTTGGCGACTCGATCGGTTGCTCTTCATGGGCTAAGAATTCAGGTTCACCCCAATGGATGCCGAGATGCTAAATGACTTGACCTGTCTGCTCTCGTCAAGCTGCAAACCAACAAACTATTCAAATAATTATCTCAAAAATATCAGGGTTTGCTCACCAGCTCCAAGCGTGGATAAAGGAGGAAGATTGTATTAGGTAGTCACTAATCATTTAGAGTAATTGGGTTTTATCATGAACATGATCTAACGCTGACATAAAACTCTAAAGGTTCAAGTATGGTTGGGCCAGAGCAAAACTACAATGAGCAAGCTTTACATTGCCCATGTAATCACAATGTTTTTAAAGCATCAACTACATTCTTGATTTTGCTATAAAGACGAATGTATGAAAAAGGATAAAAAATGATGTATAACAAATACATTGAAAATTAAGGGATCAAAAAATAAATTTAAGTTCGTCTCCCCTTAAAAACTTTCCTAGTTCATAGTCTATCATAGATGTGTATGCGTGTGTGTGTGTGTGTGTGTGCATTTAAATAGATGGACAGCAGGGCTGGCATGGTACTCCCCAAGAGAGCCAGTCTTTGCGCGCACATGCTACCTCCGCGTCCGCTAGAGGGTCAGTGCCAAAAAGGAGAAACTACGCGTTGATTGAGCACTCCTGCCTTGCTTCCTTTCGGTTAGCCACATGTGTCCCTGTTATTTTAGTGCCATAAAACATGGCTTCTTCTTAATTGTCCTGCTAATCATTATTTGCTTGTATGCAAGATTGTAGATTAGTTTACATCCAAGTTCATGATTGGCATCTAAGATCCTGGCAAAGAGAAGGAAAACAACAAGAAACCGCAAGACTTTCTTCGCTGTCATGAGAATGACACAACTTTTACCTCAATCATTTAGCAACCAAATGATTAATTAAACAATAGGTGATGGTTAGTCCAAGCAATCTGGGCCAGGAGGATTAAGTGGATATGGAATCCAATGAGCGTGGGAATGATTTGCATCCCCACACTGAACATTCGGCGCCATGACTTTGCAGATTTGGATCCATTACTTTTTCAACGTTTACTAGAATCAAAACCAGGCATTGCCGGGCACTTCTTCCTTAATCCTTAATGTGTTGCAGATATACGATTTAGAAGCACACACAAAATCACATAAAATCAGTTTACTGAACATGCAAAGTCAAGAAAAAGAACAACCCAAGATTTACGTGGTTTGCCGGAGATATCTGCTCCACCAGGAACACCAGAAAAGTAAAGAAGATTTTCCAAGTACCGTAAAATTACAATGACCTCACTTGGTCTCTTAAACCCACGTACCCATACCTCTAAAGACCAACACAGTGCCCTAGTTTTGCTGTCCAATGTGGATCATCTTGAGAGTTTTTTGGATCGGAGTCACAATTCGCACCCATTACAAATTCAAGCTACATTAGCATAATGGTTAATGCATAACAATTGACCCCTTCTAGTTTAGTTGCTTCTGGTTTTTGAATCATGATATATTAGATAAGGTCTTAGAAGTTGAAACCAATGTCAACACGAACCACTAACCAAAGCCATGATATATGACACTACCAAGAAAGGTGAGGGAGGGAGGTCCGGTTCGCCAGTGAAAGCCTCGTCACAGTTTCACCTCAACTTCCTCGACGGTGCAATCATGTACTTCCTCCTCCTTCTTCCTTCTCACCTAAGGGTCATACCACTATCAAAAAGTTTTCCACAGCGTGTCACAGATTCTACACTTTCTTTTACTGTTTGAATTTTACCACTTCCCTTTTGGCATTCAATCGACTGACTAGTTTTGGAAGATGATGTCCAAAATGAAAATGGAAGTAACATCCAAAATCAGCAGTGTAGTTGATTCTAACAAAATTATATATATTTGGACCTGCATTGAACCGAAGTCTAACGCATCGGATTCAAATAGCCAAATTTAAGCACGTATTGTTAGATTCCTACGGTTCAAATCAACTTTGTAGTAAACATCCTGCCGGATAGTTTGCGTTGGATCAACTGGGAACTCAGTCATTTCCACATTGAGTTCATGTCTACAATCCAGATACATTGTTTCAGATATACAAGGAGCAACCCTAAGAAGAGGAGCCCTAGGATGGTAGGGCAACCGGACCCATTCTGAAAAGATAAAGGACCATCACGGTCTTGACTGAAAACAAGACGAGGGCGCCTTTTGGGGTGAGTCCGCCACCCATTCCCTCTCTCTGGAGTTATAAAACTAGGTGACATGGTATAAAGTGAGAGTGGGGGGGAGAATAGAAAGCCAAGCTAGCTGGTGAAACGAAGAGAGGTTGACGCATCCAAAGGGATCGCATTGATCCCGGCTGATCCCTTCCACCGTTCACGCTGGATCATGCGATCCCTTTGGATTCCTCCTCCTCACGCTTCATTTATTTGTTCGTTATTGTGCACCTCTCTCTCTCTCTCTCAGGTAAGCTTTGGATTTGCAGAAATTAGCTGCTTGCTTGGCTTTTCCTAGTTCTTCCTAATGTACATGACCTTTGATGTGTTAAATGTCGCCTAGACCATTATTAGCTTTTCGTTAGAAGTTTTCTGGATGTTGGTATTGTTTGCGACCTGGTGGTCACCGAACTTTATAGATTTTGTGCAGAAGTTAAATGGGTCTATAAATGTAGCAAACTTTCATCATATAACTTTTCTCGTAGTGATAAGACAATGATACAACGAAAGAATACACCTGTTTGCTATGGAGGAGAAAGACACGTGCATTTGCTCAGAATATCAAGTTCCGGACAGAGTTCTCTTGCTGCATCATCAATCAGTTAGAACTCTTTCGACGGTGCTTGTCATGATCAGATCTTCACAGTAACCTTTTAGGAAATCTGCAGGTGCTAACCGGAAGTTTATGTTCTCTTCTATAATTTCCCTGCTTGTCTTGGTGCTCATTGCTCTTCAAATCTTTGATTTGCGATTCATTTGATGAAACTCAACTCGCAAACCGGACTGATGGTTCGCATGGATCCTTCTTTTCATGAGTTCAGAAGCTGCAACTCTCTGATTTAAGCCATCGCCCTGTTAGCTAGATGACTGCACAACGGTCTCACGTAGCGCCGCCACGAGTGGCAGCATGTGCTCTCTCGCACTCCCTCGCATATGCGTTTGGCGTCCCATTTGAGTGAATTGGATTGGGACCTTGATTATGTTGTGAGAAAATGATAACCTTGCGATTCTAGTTGCTTTTTTCTTTTTCAAGCCACTCTGCTTTGTTATGAAGCATGCATCCGCTGTATCCAGTGGAGAGAGAGAGAGAGAGAGAGAGAGAGAGAGAGAGAGAGAGAGAGAGAGAGAGAGAGAGAGAGAGAGAGAGAGCATGACTGTGTTCAGTTGTTACCAAACCAAGTCTACTCGATGCCGCGTCAGATGGTAAGACTTTTTCTCCTCATATGGAACTAGGACCACAAAGAACTACATCTAAATCCACGTCTCGAAACCAAGTGAAATACGGCATGAGGTCAGAAGACGCCTAACACGTCAACGGCCATCTCACTTTCTCTTAATCCTAGTTCTTGAATATCATCAAAGAAAAAAAATCCTAATGTGTGAGCGATGGAGAGAAAGAGAGTGCAATCATTCTGAAGCATGGACTAGCATAGGAAAAGGTAATCCTGATCCGGATTTGGTGATGAATCTATTTACAGTTATCAGGTTTAGACTATGAGCACATTTAGAAGAGGATTCAGGTAGCTCTCATAGCTGCTGTCAAATTTTAATCGGATACCACATTGGTTGATGGGGTTAACTTCAGTCATTGTGTGTGTGTGTGAGAGAGAGAGAGAGGGAGGGAGGATAAGAAGGGACCATGTGCTGCTCCAAATATCGTTGGTCTCATTTTCCATCTCTCGTATCATCTTCACCGCAAAAAAGAAAATACAACTGAAAACTACTGAAAAGAAAGATAAGATGCAAACTTCGCCTTGAAAATATCATCTCACCAAGACCAAGTGAGCAGCAACACGAAGAGAACCCATTCTCTCTCTCTCTCTCTCTCTCTCTCTCTCTCTCTCTCTCTCTCTCTCTCTCTCTCTCTCTCTCACTTCAATGGTAGTCATGGCTGCCAGCAGCATCTCATCCACCTCCCACTTCCTCTTTACCAATACCCGCTCACTCTCCCACCTCCACCCTACTTCTGGTGATCAGCAGCCAGCTTCTCTCCAACCAATGGCTCCCCTATACACCAAGATGCAGCGGAGCGTGTGGGAGTCATCTGCAGTCGGCATGACAATGACGGAAGCAGCAACAACGAAGAAGAGGAGCTCCTACGAGATAGAGACACTAACAGGGTGGTTGCTGAAGCAAGAGCAGGCTGGGAATATAGACGCTGAATTGACGATTGTGCTGTCCAGAATCTCCCTTGCGTGCAAGCACATCGCCTCCCTGGTTCAACGGGCTGGCATCTCTAATCTCAACGGCGTCCAGGGAGCCGTTAACGTCCAGGGAGAGGGCCAGACGAAGCTCGACGTCGTCTCCAATGATGTCTGTGTGTGTGCGTGTGGCTGGCATCGATAATTAAGGAGAGACTACCTGTGAATCTCTAGGGTGAAGCTGCCAATAGAATTCTTCTACTTCATATGGCATAAGACGAGTCCCCTGAGATCATAACATAGCAGTTTTAAGTGAAAGAACTTTTAGAATGTGGCGATTGTTGCTCGTGAGACGAGAAGGATGGATTAGCCAAAGCGCCTAGATGGACATCCCTCAAATGGACGGCACCCAAAAGGCAAAGAAGCGGACCCATTAACTCCCGAATTCGATCCGCTAATTCAGAGGATCGACCGCATTCGAAATTTCGTTAGGCCCATTTGGGTCGTTTTTATCAAGGAGAACATTATCTTGTTTTTTCCCCTTAGTTGAATGCTAGTACGACGTATATGATATATAGTAGAATGGCAACCATAGATCAAGTAGCCAACTCCCACCTAGTTTGACACAACATTTGCTTTTGGTTTTATTGAAGGTCCTTGGTATTTACCATATAGGCCTTCCATGGAGATCTCTAGCAGAAGTGTTCAATGCCGTTGCTTATTTGCATGAAGCTGTTGTAATGTAGGTCTTCTATAATTGCTTGCGATCGAGTTGGCGCACCGGAATCATTGCTTCTGAGGAAGAGGATGTGCCAGTGGCAGTGGAAGAGAGCTATTCAGGCAACTACATTGTGGTGTTCGACCCGCTTGATGGATCCTCCAACATTGACGCTGCAGTTTCCACCGGATCAATATTCGGGATCTACAGTCCAAATGACGAGTTCCTTGCAGATGTGGGAGACGATCGAACGGTAACTTAATTGATATAAGTTTTCCAGCATTTTATCTATCAACAAATCTAGTTGTCACACTAACCAGGAAGCTTGGTTTAAAATCCTAGAAATGAAATGTTTCTATACTTCTTATCTGGCATTCTTCCATCACGACAGTATTGCATCAAATCATCTACTGCACTTCTTTGAGTTTTCCTGTGTGTGTGTATCCGCATGTGCACTTGAGTGTGCAAGAGAATCAGCTTAATGCGCTGGGCTGAAGCTCAATAATATTTCAGACTCAATTGGAGTTAAGCTTAAAAAGGTTGACTCAACTAAAACTGGAAATAAAAATAGTTCTGACTGAAACTTGTCTCAAGTGACCTTTCAATCCAAGTTCAAGCTGGATGAACCAACTTAGGGCATGATTTAGAAGGCTCAAGTCAAGTTGGATGATTTAAGATCAAGCCCATCTTATTGAATTGTCAGATTTACTAGTTTTTGCAGCTCTAGTATCATGCCTAACAAGAGAAAATTAATTGCCTCTGGCAGCTAGGAACGGCACAAGAAACGTGTGTTGTCAGTGTCTGCCAACCCGGGTCGAACCTGCTGGCTGCGGGGTATTGAATGTACTCAAGCTCGATCATCTTTGTGCTCTCAATAGGGAAGGGAGTCTACGCCTTCACGCTGGACCCTCTTTATGGAGAATTTGTGTTCACACAAGAATCAAGATACCCAAAGCAGGCAAGATCTACGCATTCAATGAAGGAAATTACTTGCTGTGGGATGACAAGCTAAAGAAGTATGTGGACCATCTCAAAGACCCAGGCCCTTGGAGCAAACCATACTCGACGCGTTACATAGGAAGCCTTCTAGGCGATTTCTATAGGACTTCGCTCTACGGTTGTACTTATGCATACCCAAGAGATAAAAAGAGCAAGAATGGGAAACTAAGGCTTTTGTATGAGTGTTCGCCCATGAGTTTTATTGTGGAGCAGGCTGGTGGAAAAGGATCAGATGGCCACAAAAAGAGTACTGGACATCCAGCCACAAGAGGTAAACAGTCGAAAGATTTGCTGTTTCTTATATCAAGACCAATCATATATCGTAACTATCAGTAGATTTAGATGCCCCCCTCAGGATGATCACATACATCATAACTTCCCTGCCTATAACATTTTCTTTCTTGATGTTGTGTTTTGACAGATCCATCAAAGAGTTCCTCTCTTCACAGGGAGAGTGGAAGAAGTTGAGAAATTGGAAAAGTTCCTGGCATGATTAAATGGTACAGCTAGTCTGTATAATCTACGGAGCTGGAGAATTCATTACAAGTGATCGGTCAAAAACTTAAGATGCAATATATAGCTTTTCCCAGAAAATGTTTATTTATTGCAATTGGATTTCAAGGGCGTCAAGAAACATTTGATTTCTCTAGAGCAAACAAACGGAACAAGTCAAGATGGTATCCAGTTTATATGCATCAATAAATGTGCACTAATGACAATCACAACTTGAGCAAATTCCGTAGTTACTAATCGCCCATAAATTATCCCTATAGCTTATGGTGCTCGTTGCAGTACAACCCTTATTATAAACAAAAGGTGCCAGTTCAACTAAAGCTGTATCCGTTGCCGGATGCAACATGTCTTTATATTTAACATGAATAGCATAAGCATCATCAAGCAACCAAAGTTTTTAAGGGAATCTTCACAAACCGCTATTTGTCATTTGCTTATCAAGTAGATGATTAGCAGTTAAAATTCTGCAAATTAACCCCTCGCGAGTCACTATATTCAGGATATACATACTATTGCAGCTCAACAGTTTGAAGCAGGTGATCTATATTATCATGGCCACTTAGTACAACTTACAAGGAAGACTAGAGAGGTTCTCATCTGCAACATCAGAAACATGTTCCAAACGCAAGTTAGGACATCTGATGAGATCTCCGTTGCAAATTCTTGTGGATGGGATAAAAGTATACTTTGAAAATTTCAAGGTAGATAATAGTCACTCATCACAATTGCGGCATGTTCTCTCGACTCAAAGCATATTTTCTCTCCCTTTTACCTGCAAGTATTTTCCTTATGGCGCTCGACAGTTTAGGTAACCAGACCATGCATAAGTATTATAGGAATGCAGGCGTAAGTAAATTGTGAGCTACCTGGATCGTCTAGCTGTCGTCCTAGAACGTTGTTTATCATCATTACCTGTTTATACCAACAGAAGGAGCAAATAACACAAACTTTAAATGTTGCACTGAAAGGGGATAATTACCAGAACGTAATTATTCCCTCTCTCATTCACTGACCTTCAAGGTTAATTTCTTTCCGAGACAAAACATTATCTTCACTTGACAGCATATCTGAAAAGGATCCACTGAAATCCACAAAACATTACCTTCACTCTAAATGTTCATGTGCTTTGTCCTTTTTTCTTCGTTAGCTTTTAAAAAATAAAGAGGAGAGAAAGTACATTGACTGTCCTCGGTTCCCGATTAACAATTAAGAGATAAAAAAAAGGAGAAAATCATAAAAAAAGGAGAAGATACTCACTTGAACCGTCGGAAGCCACTGGCTAAGGCGGCCTCATACTTTCGGAAAAAAAGAGCAGACATACGGTCGGAAGCCACTCCGAGTGGAATGAGACGGTCGGAAATGCCCTTATACATATGCACCTTCATTTTGTTTCATTTGTTGCACAAAATATTGTGCTACTCGCGAGCGGTAGTGACAGTCACTGAATCTTTGTCAGCGTTGAAATTTCTGTACATATTCTTAGTAAACACATGATTAAAAGTGTTAGCTTCATTGCTGTTTTCATAGATAAGAGTGTTCTGGAACCCAACGGACTCTCTTATGCTTGCCACAACCCTTCTAATTTAGACCGGTCTTTGATTCGAATAGCTATCTTTGCATATAAGTTTCCAAATCCATGCAATGTTGAAATCACAAAGATTCTAAAATCTTGTGAAACCTCAGCTGGAGAGAAGGCCAAAAATTGACGATTTGTAAGGGTTGCAGCCAAAATGGATGTCCCTGATGGTCACTCCTAAAAGTGAACAAGTCTCTTAAAAAAATACTTGCAAATCTCCCTTCTGTAGTTTTGGAGTTTGGCTTTTCTGTCACATTTCTCCTGCTACTTCGCACTGGAAAAGGAAAAAGATAATTCTGGTTAAACATCATATACATTGCATGACGACTTTAGTGTTGGTATTGTTTAGTGCCTGAGTGCAATAACAGAGCCACGACTCTTCTCTTCTGGCTAAAAAAGAACCTTCAAGTCAAAGATCATTAAGTTCGATGCTTATTGCTCAGCTTGCCTATTGCAACAGGTGTAGAGGCCTCGTCCCTGCGTGACACAATTTAGGGTCATAAACTTCGAAAGCTTTCGGGAGAAGGGAATCAATGACCTATAGTTTTGCTACTTTTCATGCATGACACAATTCATTGCGCCTTGCAAAAGTAGTACGGAGAACAGGTCTAACATTGTGGGGCCGGATTTTGAACCGAGTCATCGCTTTCACGTTTTGCAAGCCGAAAATTATGTTCGGCATTTGATGCCGAAAGCAATGGATTCGTCCGTTAGACTGGAATCGGCAGCTAATTCTCTTGCGAGTTTACATGTTTTCTGTGTGTGTGTCCGTCAGAGAGAGAGAGAGTGCAGAATTTTATTAGCCTATTCTTTTAGCTGGTGTTAACTCTAATAGAACGCAGAATTATTGATTTTGACTTGAACGACAGTGGCTTGGTATTTATCTCTTTCGGAAGATAAAAAGTTTTGCAATTATGTTATGATAATGTCATATGAAGCTGGAAACTTGTACATGTAATCTGCACATAGAAGTATGTACTTTACTCAGGTTGGTGAAAATCCAATTCACTTGATTGGCCCTGGCGCTTGCTTAACCTTTCTTCATGTAATACGATAAGGGGGTTTTCAAACTCAATCTCACTGCCTTTCGTTAGTAGTTGGAGCGATAAAGCAGCCAAATATTGGTGCCATTGAACCGAGTTAGTAAATGTTTATATGAAGTTTTATTACGAATAGAATTAATCGAGCTTACATGTTCCATGAACGATGAACCAGAACATGACTGAGCTTGCCGTTGCAAAAACCTCAAGCTGCTCATCTCAGGCCGATGCAGATTATTTCAAGGAAGAAAAAGAGCCATGCTTGAACAGCAAGCTTGCCGAATCTGTTTTTCTTCCACGTCGCAACCTTACAACAGCCAAGTTCATGCAAGAAGCCTACCAGCACAGTGCCGGAGATCAAATTCATGGCCAGCACTCACGGCCAGATCCCCCTTGTCTTATGTTGAATAAACTGAAGCGGAATTCTCAAGACCAGCATTGAACTTCCACTTAGTCTGTAATCCCAACTTAATTATTCTCCACACTTATTTTGGAGTAGTTTAGCTACCCTTAATCAGGAATTTAGTTTTCAACATGAACACATTCCGAGTTATGAAACCTGTGATCGGCTGTAATCCAAGCACTTGTCAGTAGTTATTAACAAGTTCATATTGTTCGTTTTGTGTAAATGAAATGAGCAATTTACCATGATATCTGTGCTTTTTGTAGTTTACCTACCCTTAATCAGGAATTTAGTTTTCAACATGAACACATTCCGAGTTACGTGAAACCTGTGATCGGCCGTAATCCAGGCACTTGACAAAGGATCGTTCACCTTTTATATAAATAGTCCTATTGTATTTTTCTTAGATTGCAATCATAAAAGTTACCTACATCCATGTTGCTCTCTGCCTCTGTGAACTCCATCTCATCCATGCCCTCGCCAGTGTACCAGTGCAAGAAAGCCTTTCTCCTGAACATAGCCGTAAACTGCTCGCTCACCCTGCGGAACATCTCCTGGATCGAAGTAGAGTTGCCAATGAATGTAGATGCCATCTTCAGGCCCTTCGGCGGAATATCGCAGACACTGGACTTCACATTGTTAGGAATCCACTCAACAAAGTAGGATGAGTTCTTGTTCTGAACATTGATCATCTGCTCATCAACTTCCTTCGTGCTCATCTTCCCTCGGAACATTGCAGATGCAGTGAGGTACCGTCCATGGCGAGGGTCAGCAGCACACATCATGTTCTTGGCATCCCACATTTGCTGAGTCAGCTCTGGCACACTAAGAGCCCTGTATTGCTGAGAACCCCGAGAGGTCAAAGGAGCAAACCCCACCATGAAGAAGTGCAGACGGGGGAAAGGAATCAAGTTTACGGCAAGCTTTCTCAAATCAGAGTTCAGCTGCCCGGGGAATCTCAGACAGCACGTTACACCGGACATGGTGGCCGATATCAAATGGTTCAAATCACCAACTACACCAGAGAAAATCAACAACAATCATCATTGAACAATCATTCCTTAAAATTGAAAAGGCATGGACTAAAGGGTCAAAAGGGGTGTGCCAAAAAAAAAAAAAAAGCTTACAACTTGGGGTTGTGAGCTTCAGTGTCCGGAAGCAAATGTCGTAGAGAGCTTCATTGTCAAGTACCATGCATTCATCTGCATTTTCGACGAGCTGGTGGACAGAGAGAGTAGCATTGTATGGCTCGACAACAGTGTCGGAGACCTTTGGAGAGGGGAAAACGGAGAAAGTAAGCATCATAATCACAGTTCTCAGCCTCCTTTCTCACGACATCGAGAACAGAGTCAATGAGCTCGGCGCCCTCAGTGTAATGCCCCTTGGCCCAGTTGTTTCCAGCACCGGACTGTCCGAAGACGAAAGTTATCGGGGCGGAAGATCTGGCCGTAGGGACCAGTCGAGGCGCTGTCCATGGTGCCGGGCTCAAGTCCATGAGCACGGCGAGAGAAAGAGCGAGAGAGAAAAAAAAAAAGGATGAATTGAAGTGGAGAGGCAAGGATTTATAGCGAAGAGAGCGGCGTAACGGCTGTCTCGCTGCTGCAGCCATGTGGGAGAGTGGGAAGCGCGTTTGAAATGGGGTGCTCCTGACCGTTGGAGCAGCGCTAATGGATGCCAATCCAACGGCCAGACGCGAAACCCCGCCATTTGAATTTCAAACTTTTGTAATGGACACGTGGCCGCCACAGCCAGCGGTCATCTCGTGACCGTTCTGCAATTGCATTCACTGCACTGTTCTTCCAAAGCTGCTTTGCTTTTGAATTTCAACTGGATTTTATCTTTTTGGATTTGTTAAGATGGGGTTAGGCAGACCCCTCCCTACTAGATTACAATTAATAATGACCGTAAAGCCAAAAAGGCCCTCAGTGGTGGTACCCTTCTGTACAAAACGAAAAAGATCAGGTGCTCTCACATAGCACGAAATGGTAGACCCCTCGAGTTGCTCTTTACACAAACACGAAATGGCACGACCTGGTTACCGTCAATTCCGAATACAATAGCAAAACCTGAAACACGACGATATGGCCATCCTATCGTTGCTCTCAGTTCTTTCTTGGAACAACGTGTTGGCCGACCAACATTCTTTGATTGGTTACCAAAATGACATGAAACACGACGTGGTCCGTGTCTGTGTCCACCCAATATGACATGGCCAACGTATCATGTTTTTCTGTGGAGGCCGACCCACATTGTCTCAAAGCATATGATCTGATCAACAAGGTGTTTTTTTATTTGACCAAAAGAAAGCGGTTGTTGGAATAAAGCGGATGCGCACAGGATGCCCACATGATATAATACCCCCCCTTAATAGTCTTTCCCCTTCTTCTATCCCTAATCGTCCATGATCATCACCATCTTACCATATCAAATGCTAAGAAAGTGTGGGAGTGTGTATGTGAATCACAACCTCGCACTATTGGAGTCTCTTGTGGGTACCAATCGAAGATTTCACTCTTTGCGAGAAAATTTGAAGAGAACATGCTCTGACCACATTGTTTATGATGTGTTGTGGCCATTCTCGGCCATCCAGCACAGGTAACGGCTGGACTAGCCATCCAGACCGTTACCTGTATCTTGGATAAGGAAGGATCATAACAGTCAGAGGACGTTACCAGACTTTACGGTAACGCTCCAGATGAGGGAAGCCACAAAAGGAAAATCCGAGAAGATGGGGGAGCACGTTGCTTTATATAAAGAGAGCAGCAATACAGGAAATGACACTGGAAAATACTGCGAAAAAGGAAAAACAAAAACGAGTTCCTCTCTCGAGAAACTCCTGTGTGGAAACTTCAAACAAATCCACAAAAGAATTATGTTGCAAACTCTCCAAGCCCTGTGGAAACCTCAAACAAATCTACAAAAGGATTCTGTTGCAAACTCTCCAGGCGAACTAAAGCTCCAGACACGAACAAAACCGAAAAACATCGCTGGAAGTAGTCAACCTCCAACAGTTTAATGGTTAGCTTGAGGAGATGCCATTTTAT
This sequence comes from Brasenia schreberi, assembly GCA_036023115.1. NCBI lineage: Eukaryota > Viridiplantae > Streptophyta > Magnoliopsida > Nymphaeales > Cabombaceae > Brasenia > Brasenia schreberi. Next base: position 448,031 of record JAYKKT010000064.1, on the reverse strand, counting down.
TGAGACTGTTACTTTTAAGATGACATTTTGACTTCCACATTACACGCTTCTAGTTCAAAACAATTTCGAGTACTTTTGGCCAAACATTACCATGACCAATTTCTCTCGACTAGTTGGCATCTTCTTCACCAGATGCTGCTGGTGTATTACAATAGCATTTTGCTACTGGCAACTTCTTTCACAAGTTGAGATATTGAAAAACTAGCTAGTGCATTGTTGGGTCCACATACCTAGCATGGTCATTTAATATTGATATGAATTAGCTTGATAGATGAATCTGATGATTTTACATATGAACTTTAAAAGTAAGTTTTTTAGCAAAAGCATTTTCAAGTATGCTGGGCACATCATGGTGCCGTATTTTTCATATAAGCTGTTGCTGTTCAGTCTACTCGTCCTAAAGATCACTGTTTCAGGTGTTGATATCAAGAGAAAATCCCCAACTGTAGCTGAACTCGACACAGAAGATGTCCCTGACGTTTCCGGATCATATCTCGATTATGCTGCTGTTTTTCTTGTCCTATTAACTGTTGTGAACAATATAGTGCTCGAGATGTTCATTAAGCCATCTGTGGATGGAAAAGGGTCTCAGCCTATTAATGTTAGTGCCAGTTTGCTTCGTGAGGAGACGCAGCAAGCACCTTCACCATAATGTTCTGAAGTTACAACTCGCCATTCATCAAGGAGAAAAGAGTATGCAGCTCTACATCTTGATCGTTGTCCTCTATCTTCAACACAAGGTCTCGGGAAAGTGCGTAACATGTAAAATTATCAATGCAAGGGTGTTTTGTTAGCTCCCCGGGAAGCAACAGTTTATTTAAGCATCATCATTGTGACAAAGAAGCCTGAATCATCGATTCAGGAGAGTTTGACATCCTGAAGATAAGTATGATTGAAATGTGGAAAGCGTTTTCAAGGTTTCTTTTTTTCCTGAACTGTTGTTCATGTAGGGTCTTCCGCCATGGTTAGAAAAATAGAAGGGTGAGAAGCGGCAGAGTGAGGGCGCTGCTTCAAGGGTGACTAGATTGTGTAGTGCTTTCAAGCTGGAAACTTTTGACAAGAAAATCAGTCGAAAAGTGCCCATTCTTCGTCAGACTTGTGTGGTTTAGAACAAACATAGCCACCACCTGAACTGAATTTTAGTTAAAGAAGAAACTATTTTTCCATAATGACTATCCCTTCCCATTTCGAGAGCACCCAACGATCAATTATTTTAAAGAAATTAGCCCATCATCTGTTCCCTCTTGTATCAACAACTTAGATGAACACATATATGTGTGTGATTCAGTCGCTTAAAACAACTCTTTCGCCTCAAATTTGACTATGTTTCCCTTTATTTCAATCAAGAACAACGATTACATGGTTTGAATACTAAAACGAGTACATAACCGATGCTCAAGCTTCTACAAGAATTAGGGAATCCACTTAAATCACCCAGAATAGATCAAATGGTTACAAGTGTTGAACGGTTAACTATCAATATGTGTACAAAAGATGTTCGGAGCCTAAATCAGAATACTCACAAAATGGGAGCAATACTCATGTATAATAAAACAAGATAAAATTGTTTAACATGGTTTTGATATCGAAAAGATGACCAAACAAAACAGTGAAAAGATATGAGAAACTAAATAATAAAAATATAAAAAGAAAGAAAGAAAAAGAATAAAAAAAGATCTCAACTTACGTTGAGTTAACTGTTAGCAAGATATGTGATCGGTTTTAAGAAAACAAATAATTCCCATAACCATTGAGAAAATACTTGTTTACTTGTTATTGTCCAATGATTTTTGAAGCAAATATGAACCCTTCCCAAAAAGCATAGGGCGCTAGAACCATGGAAGGACTACACGCCTGGATAGACGCTTAAAGCTGTGGGCAGACAAAGAAGAGAGACTATTACCATGAGAAGGCATATCCGGATTCCTGCATGATAGCATAAAAGTCCATTCTGTCAGTTCAAATGTTGTGGGTTTATTAACAATTTCATGAGCCTGTGGCTGGTACACAACATGTTCTCATTAAATAGCGGCGTTCAGTGATGGCACCCACACTGGCAGGTATCATGAGAAAGTAGTCAGTGGAGCATGAGGTGCACGACAATTAAGACAAACCGGAGACAGATCTTTTAAGATTGCTGCAGGAATTACATCTCACCGGATCACGATAGCTTCAACGCCAGATACAGAGACACAAAAACACATGCATGACATGACACACGGGATTCTTTGACGTTCATTTTCTCAGCAAAAGAAAGTGCAAATTGTTTACTTGCATTCAAATTCCATATTGCCTGTTTTATGGAGGCAGGAGGAATGCTTGTATTTCACTTGACATTTAATAAATTTAATAAAAGAAGTTAAAATCAAAGGAACTGATCTATAAAAGGAGCTGTATGTGCGCGTGTATCCTCTCTCGATTGTTAATTTGGGCACAGACTAACCAGTTGGCCTCCTCTGTCAGATGACACATTTTTTTAGAGGTTCGAACTTCAGACAACCGCAGCGGAGTATTAACCTATAACTTGACCCTCCGTCCCAATTCTCTTACAAGGCTTTTCCTTCTTATACAGCTACCCACATTTCACACACTCCAAAGTGCAGTACTTTTAATTTCGAAACCATCTACGTTTCTTCGCTACTGTGGTTCGATTGCATAGAAGCTTTCCACAAACCAAGTGTGTGGATCAGATATTCTTGAGTAAGGAGCTCCAAGTCTCTTCTAATGTACTTCACCTTTGGTGAGAATTTCTCCAACGATATTCTACCCCGGTTAATTTTACAAACTTTTGCCTGAAGCAACAATATGAACTTGTCATTTGGGTGCTTTTAAGAGGGCATCAGCATACCAACTCTAGCAAATAATGGCACGCATCAAGACATCCATTAGCTCAAGACCTTCATTTGAAAACGCAGTTGTCAAATACCAAAGCCGGGAAATCAACATTAAAGATCCTATTGCATTTTGATGGGTTACCATGCAGAGCAATGCTAACCATTGACTCTTATTATTACGGTAAATCAGTGTCAAGATGATAATCTCAAATCTTATTTCAGTTGGGTATGTCCGCATCCAGAGACTAACTTTTGGCTTCTGCTCGAGTAGCAGAAATGTCTTACATTTCAGCAATCTAATGCAACACTCATTCTTGAGAATACTATTCTACTCCGAAAACTTGGCTAACCTTAGAAGAGTAGATTTGATCAACATTTATCTGAAAGAGTACGTACTGCCCAAATTGATAAGCTGATAGACTGAATCGTGGCACATAGCACGGAGGACAGGGCATATAAACATCTCCAAGGCAAACCCGCATGGCGGGGGCATATTCATCCTAATACAGTGGCCTAGAAGACATTCAAAGCCGATATCCAGCAGCACTGAGACGGAGATATCTTATTCGCCTCAAATCCAGAAGATATCTTATTACTCGTAATCTTCCCAATACATTCTGTCAATCTAGGTCGGAACGATACATGAAACTACAAACCCTTCAAAGTTGATTTCCTAAAACTCAAAAGGAGACCATCACACATAGACAAGGGCCGTATCAGAAACCAGGTTTCACATAGCTAGGATCCAAAACCTCCTACAAAGGTTCTAGCGATGTAAGATTGTGCAATCAATACTAGCCCCAAAAATGACACGATGACAACTAATGAAAATTGCTGATGCGCCTACATTGGGCAAGAACTCATTTTCTGGTCACAGGAGATGGCCAAGACAGCGTCCCAGACTGATAATGACGCAATAGTAATACAAATACAAGAGTAGAGCTTTGAAACACAAGTACAAAAACATTAAGAGCATCAAACTGTACCAACAGTCGGGCCTGAGATGGTCTACAAATCGATTTGTAACCCATTACAGTAATCCACAGTATCAAGGAAAACTACATGAAAACCAAAAGATGCTTTAGGCGATAGTAATATAAAGTTCTCTGCGCTAAATATTATGAATACTGGAGTAGAGATTGCACCATTAACAAGTATTTGAGGCGGTAACATGGTAGCTTCAAAGATGATGGAGGTGCACGCACCCTACGGGTTTATTGATTCATTACCAATACCGATAACCCACACCGTCAAGGAAAATCGAAGGTCACAAACTCAACGCCATCCTACTTTATCAAGATATTTAGCCACAATTTTAAGCATATAGTGAGCTGAAAAGTACTTATATGGAGACATTTAAGTTTCTCTAACAATTAGCAAAAGCCTCAGGACACCCAAATGTTTGATGGTATAACAAAATCTCAAGTCATTCCAACAAAGCAATCACATCAAAGATGAAATAGAGGTTATGAAATGTGGAAGATCTGGTAGAACAAACACAGAAGATTGTTTGGAAAACCTGTGGCTTACATCCATCGTCCATCACAAAAGAGGAAAACAGCAACACAACCTGCACTAACAGAACATATCTTTCTTGCCAGACAATGAGTGAAAACTTATGCACAAAAGACAGTGATGCCAGCACTGTTCTAACCTATGTCACACAGACACCTCTAACCTCTAGGAGATGATAAAGGCATGATTTACAAACTAACTTATCCCCCTGACCATTCATGCAATAATTATCGGCAGACACTAGGAGATGATAAAGGCATGATTTACAAACTAACTTATCCCCCTGACCATTCATGCAATAATTATCGGCTGAAAAACAAATTCCTCCAGAAAAGCAAATTACAGAAACAAACGAACCTAACAGATTCTAGGGATGCAATCTGCATTTAGGAGCAAATTTTGACCAGCAATTCATGCAACATCTAACCAACAAAAACCAATTCAAGTATTAAAGCATTCCTAAAGCAGAAAGCAAGCAAGTTGTTAGCATAAAGCAGGAAGACTTCACATCGATAAAACATTAAATTCCAGGAATGGGCCACACCTACAACGAAACAATACGAGAGAATTATCTGCAGTACTTCCTCATTGAAGAAAATAAGGATGACAACCATAGGCACCACCAAAAAGATAGAAAATCAATTGAAAGATCCAAGTCATTTTCAACACCTACCTACCAAACAAAACAAAACTGCTCCCTGACAAATATCCACCCGGATACAAAGCCTACTCATAACATCTCAAACCTATTAATTTTTTTTAAAGATTTTGAACTGGGTAGAGATTCCCCTAAGTCTGATCATTCACATCATGGAGCTGCAAGAGAAGAAAAAGAAGAAAATAAGGACACAGGCTATCCACAAAGTAATCAGCAACTATAATTTAAATGATGCGCAGATTGAGAATAAAATATAAAAACATTTCTTACTGACTAATTTTATCATTTGTACAGAAAATAAAACACTAAGTTATATTTAGTAGACAGAAAAAGCAAAAAGAAAAACGCACTGCAACTCCACAGTATGTCAAATGGGCCTGCTTGAAGGTTCGAAAATAGGTGCAAGTGAGGGGCATGACAACTTTCGAAGTATCATATGGTGAGGGACACCGCTATGAGTATAACTTTTGTATACTACTGCATATATTGTATAATAGTATCGATCTCATAAAACTAAAAGAGAAACATCTTCATAAATTTATTTACCAGCCAATACTCAGAAATACATTAATCCGGGTCTATGCTGTTGGGGTGACGAGCGCCCTTTTCCAAAACCCCATGTTGCCATCAACCAGCCGTGGTAAGACGGAGGTGGGGAACAAATGTTCTTCGGATGACTGGGCATCAATGGCACGTAGGAATAGGCTACCACTCACACGGTAGCCGCCCTAACGCTCGGGAACGCGTGTAAGATGAAAGTCAAACCCGGGGGTGTGTAATTGGCTCAATTTGAAACGTAGGTGAGGTTGAATGAAGACGAGATTACAAAACATTTTGAATAGATGGTATTGAATCAGAAACAGGACAAGTATGGATGATGGACCGACAGGCTCGTGTGCAGCACCCTGGTAGTAATTTCTATGTGGCATAGACTTCACAAACTGGAAACAACGAACATGGACTGACAGCGTACCTCAAATGTTGCTTGGATACATGAAAACCCTAACCCTGTTTCCCTGCAAAAATAGAAGTGAAACCACCTCAAACTCTACACCGATGTTTTAAAACAAGAGGATTCTCTAAGCGTAAACAAATCCAAGGTCTGACAAATGAACGAAAAGCAAAGAAAATCAGATACGTAACGAGTATAAGACGAGAGATGGGAAACGAGCAAGAAACGAACCATAGATCGAGGGGGCAAATTAGACTTGAACTTGGCGCGAACGATGCCACTGTTTCCATGAGGGCGAGTGACTTTACCCCAAATGCATCGATATTGAGACCCATTCTTCTTCACCTTGGCCTTGTAGATGTAAGCCAGTCTCTTCCCGCAGTACCAGGCAACCTCCTCCTTAGTGTTAACCCCTTCAATCTGGATCAACGACGTGTTCTCGTACTGGTTCGACTTCGACCTACGCAACAAACCGAATAATCGGATCCCAAACACAATATCCCTAGAAATCAAGCATACGATTTCTACACCGGGAAGAACTTCACCTCTTGTACCCGAGGACGGTTCCCTTCACATACAATCTGTAAAAGAAGGCAAAAATCGATCAAATGGAGATGATCAGAATATGAAAGTTAAACCTCGACGGGCAACGAAACCATAGAAAACGAAGATGAAAAATAGGAGGATGGAAACAAGGGATTAACCTGACTCTTTCTCCTTGCCTACCCTTCACCATCTTCGCCAAAAGGATCAATCACCAAATGGACGCCGCAAAGCAATGAAGGCGAGTGAAGCCCTGATCCTAAAACAAAATAACCCTAGTCCTGAGAGAGGGGCCCCTTTTACACTTCGCCGACTGCTTAATTGGCCAGATGGTTAAAACTATTCTCGATAATGCCACTCCGTCAGTCGAGCACCAGAACCGAGTAAGTGTCTCAAAGGGTCGGACCCGGTTCGGATTTCAGATACTTTCACGTCTGGATCCAAATTTGAAATCTTACTAGCATCAAGCTTGTACAGGGTAGTAAATCATTTCAGAAAAATGTTGTGTGGCCAAAATAATAATACGTTTTTTTTTGGTGAAGAAGGGGGCAGAGCCCAATCACATAAGATTGATTGCCCAATGTAGGGGTGGTGCATGTCCCATACGTATCATGTAACAGCAGGGGCCAGATCTCGATTCGGCTACTCAGCAGTTGTTGATATCCCACTTGTTGAGTGGGGAATTTTTAAAATTTCTTGGATCTCGTTGAGGCTTGGGTTGGGTCCAGGTTTGTATAAGTTTTGTAGACCATGCCTCGATCCATATATTAGTCTAGTCTGGTCGTGCAGGACAGAGCCTGCTTGTTATTTGATACAGGCTGACTATACATGTTATTTGACATGGGCTGCATGATGACGGGGATGCGTGCAGTGGGAGAATCCCCGATGAGGATTGGGACAGGGACGGAAACAGCAGGTCTCCACACCATAAACTCGGCCCTGACTTCCTTTATTTCTTTAGTACTATATTGCACCTCTATAAGATAGAAGGAGAATTGCATATTATAAAAAAAGATGTGCTCTTTGTGTTTGGCATGCAAGCCTGCTCTGTTTCAAGAGGTGTACTATAAGTCCAAGTCCATAGCTTGTATGCACTATGCATATTCTAACAATCAAACCATGACTCGAAACCATTGAATGTACTTAAGGGATATCAACCAGAACCCCGGGCAAACATTGGCAAGAAGGGGCACACGCCCACCCTCTAAACAGGAGATCTAGGCCCCGTATCGGCAATATTAAACTTTTCTAAAAATAGAAACACACATTCACGGTTCTATATTGTAAAAGAATCGCATAACATATTACTTTCTGGTGCAATGACGTGGTTTCTGTACGCTCTCTATGAAGTGGCATGACCAATCACTTCAAAAAGGAAAACTCTCGGTCAGCTGCTCAAGGGAAGTTTAAAGAAGAAGCACATTTGGTCAATCATGAAAGGGATTCACGTGAGAGATTCAATAAGGCCGCTGAAATTGATATAGCAAAGGGAAATCACCGATAACATTTGCATCAGCTGCATAACAGCTAACATTTCTTTTGGATTCTCATATTCAAAACTGGGAAGTCGAAATCAAGTTCAGAGATGAATCAAACGTGCCCCAAGTACATCTTTCTCTAAGACAATCAATGGTAAACAAATTTCTAGTCGTCTAGACTCAACCAAGAGCCAAACAATCGGCTAAGCAGTAAACCGCCAATCTTTTTCTGTTAGTTCACTCACAGCCATAAACCGCCAAAGCTGCGGTCTTATTTCAAAGAAGAGCAAAACAAATTATGAAAGCGAAAGCAAGGTCATTCCATGAAAAGGAGATGCTGAATCCTTGTAAAGAAGTGGCTTCGTTGGCTTCACTGATCTATTGATTCAACCCAGCTTGTTCTGAAAGAAACTATCCACCGCCAAACGAGCCAAGGAAATCATGTGCCAAGGGAGTGCCACAATCGTTGGTTAACATGGCAGAAGAAAGTTAAACTATTGATGAAAATCTTCCTAAAGTAATGGGAATAAGGAATCTATCAGTCTCATTCATCAATGGAAGTATACTCATTCACAAGCTTGAAACAACTAGTACCTTTAAGCAAAGGGAAAAGATGAAGAGACAAAATTTATCAAAATCTGCAAGATGATACAAAGTGTACATCATATCACAAACGAGCATATTTGAGCCAGAACTCCAATCAAGCATTCTGCTGAAATGCTCCCTTACACCCGGCACCTTATTTAAAAGAGAGAAAAAAAGCCCGCCAAGAGATGGCTAATTGCAACAGAATCAGAAGCCACTATCTTTCACTTTATGAATTATTTCAAGCTAACATAGACGTTACCAGCCTCAGTAAGATCGGCCTTTCATATAAGTTTCTCCTTGGACATGGATGGTTGAGAAACTTAAAGCTCACCTGGAACAACTCTACATTCAAAGCACATAAAGCAGTAGCTTTGAGCAAATCTGCTGATACACAGGAAACTGGATAAACTTGCAAAAACGGGGAAGGGAATTGTTTACAGTACAGTAGCAATTCTTAGAAATAGAAACCTACTGTCGCAGACAAATTAGGGTGGCATAGTAGCCGTCCTACACAAGTCAACTGGGAACTTCTCTGCTGAAGAACTTTTTAGCCTGCAAAAGAATATATGAAAGAAATTATATCAATGTGTTTGTGCATGTCTCTGTCTGTCTGTGTGTGTGTGAGAGAGAGAGATGGGAGGAAAAATTCATGCTATTTATATTCTCAAAAGGTTTACCTGCTCTAATGTCAAAAACATAATAACATTCCATGAACCAAGCCGGCCAAAGTTGGGGATGAAACCCTTGTAAAAAGCGAGAGGTCCCTGAAACAAGGAAGCAATTAGAAGCAACAATAAACAAACTTCTAATTTAGACAGTAAGAATTTTAATGATAATTGATGCCTCACTAATTGAGATGGTATGAGAAAATAGCATCCGCAATTCAAGAACAGAGAATCCAAAGCTAGGCACTGGTGCTTGAGGATCATGGACACCGAGACTTCTGACACAGTATAGTAGACAAGAACATCTAAAAGCAGCCTAAACATGTACATTGAGTTTTTAATGCTTTACCCAAGACATGGTTGTCTAGCATACTGGAAACCAAAGACAAGTCATGCCCACAATTTGCATGATAACAGTAACTTTAGCTTTTGTGAGACCACTGTCATTTGTGCAACTTTTCTATTCATGGACATGCGAAGCATCAAATGAAAGAGTAGTACATCGTATGAAAATTATTACACAAGATTGAAGCTTCCAGAGTTATTTTGTTTTGGTACGGGGATATATCATGCTAAGTTATATCTACATGGCAATCTTTTAGAGTTTCAGTTCAGGAAGCATTTCACTTTCCAACCGAGTACCACCTCTAGGTCCCTTCAAATGATTGGGGCACATGGGTCAGGCACCACCTCGATCTAGCAACCAAAAGAACAATTAGAGCCATCACAAGTTTATCATGGCATACTTTAACAAGGTATTTAGATGATTTCAGACCAAGGCACCTTTTACAAAAGGAAAGAAATAGTTGATTTCAAGACCACGACACCTTTTACAAAATGAAAGAAACTAACAGGTTGGCCTTATACGAACATACTCAGAAAGAATGCTTTACTCAAACAACTCAAACACTGCATTTTTCCAAATAATTTCCATACAGAATATATCTGCCTCATGCAAGGTGAAGGATCATCTTCTTCAAGAAAAACCAATCCAATGTGAAAAGTGAATAATGTCATCATCAGCTTATGAAACCCTAAACTGTGATATATGCAACCAATAAAGGGGTTACCTTGGGCATTCAAATATTCAAGACTCCCTAAATTCTAGTTTTCGCCCTCACCTCATTATATGGAAAAGAACAAACTCTGCACGAACATGTCTCATCCTATCTCATTTTTTAACATATGGCATCTAAAACAATGTTAGCAACTGGAATTCCAAGAGCACATACATCATTCTTCAAGGTCTTTATGAAGCAATCAAAAGTGCTTTTGTAGGCTGAATCTCCCATCATTCTTGATTTTACCTGCACATGCATAGCTCTATCAATTAGGGTATATATATATATGAACAGCGGAACAAAGAGAATGAGAAAAAGATTGTGAGAATTCAAAAAAGACGGGATTTTGGACAACCATGTGAGCTAATAAACAACACATCAACAGGTTAAGCTTATGATATTTTTGTTTGCCAAAATCATAACCCTTCTGATATTATAGAGCAGCAATTAGACCTACTATGTTTTATGGATGAGTATTGGGCAGTTAATCATCAACATGTACAAAAGATGTCTGTAACAGTAGCGAAGATGTTGAGTTGGATGAGTGGTCACATAAGGAAAGACCATATACATAATGAGGTTATTAGAAACAAATTGGGAGTAGCACTAATAGAGGATAAAATGAGAGAAAATCGTTTAAGATGGTTTTGACATGTAAAAAACGACCAAAGGATGCTTCCGTAAGAAGATATTAAAAACTAGATTGTGAAAATATTAAAAGAGGAAGAGGGTGGTCACAAAAGTGTTGGAAAGAAACAATAAAGAATGATCTAATTTATATTGAGTTCACTGCTAGCATGGTACATGATAAGGCTCTGTGGAAACAAAGAATCCATGTAGACGACCCCATCTAGTATGGAAAAAGACTTTGTTGTAGTTGTAGAATCATAACCCTTAGTTTCTGATTTTTTGTTTTGCAGGATCATGAACCTTAGCCGACCCCGTCTAGTATGGGAAAAGGCTTAGTTGTTGTTGTTGTTGTTGCTGCTGTTGCAGGATCATGAACCTTAGTACTTCTTATTATCTGGTGATTCCATTTTCTTACTCCACTAGCATATATAGAACAAATAGGAAAGCGCACAGAAGTAAGACGCACCCTACACAATACCTAGATATGATTTTCTTTTTTAACTAAACATATATTTAACCCTTAAACATATCTGATGTCCAATAGTCCAACTACATATATGGAAAGCATGACAGCGCACATATATAAGTAATCAGTTAGACATGAAAATATAAGGTCCGATGCAGATTTCATAATCACTCATCTACCACATGTTGGGATATGTTGTCATACTAGCACATATACAACATGATTTTGAGTACCCAATGCTGGTAAAACCTTTCTTATTCTTATTTTTTCACACTTACAAATTGTTCATAAGGTCAAATATGATTTCCATTACTGCATAGTTTTTGGTGATTGGTGCATGGTTCAACATCAATTAAATTTTCCAGTTTGTGCATGCCAAAAGAATCATAAAATTTGCTTTAATGAATCTATGATTTTCATAGAATCTCACTTGCATCTTATACGAGATAGGATACAGCTTTTTGTGGACAACAACCTATAAGATATAAACATGCTAACCGTAGCAGTACACAGAGAACTTGCAGCAGATTTCTGTCTTAAAAGTACAACTAGTACAACTCATTGGTGTTGGAGATCAACTTGAATCTTGATTGTCTAGATGCAGAATTTAGTTTATATGTAAATTTAGTTAATTATGTAAGTAAGCGTAATAGACCTAGTAAGTTATGTAAATAAATGTAATATGGGTCCTAATGGATCCATTAGGACCCGTATCCTACCAGCCACTTACTAGGGGTAGTTTTGTCTTTCAAGTTAGATTGTTAGTATAAATTAGTGAGTCATTAGGGTTAGAGTCTTAAGTGAGAAATCGTGAATGGAAGGGGGCGACTGAAAATCTGTGGCCGACCACTCCATGGATGGAGCTTGTGATGTAAGTTGTTTTTTATTATTTATCAAGTGTTTGTTTCTCGTTAATCTCAACATGGTATCAGAGCTTTTTCTTTAAAAAATTTGGCGAAAGGCTTTGAAAATCAGCCGCAAGCAAGTCTCGTGGGAAGTTGCAGAAATTGTGGATATGCAGAATTTTTTTTTTCAGACGACTAGTACAAGTATTCAAGATAAGTTGAAGATTTGATATTATATTTGCGATTTAGATCAAGATCACGGCAACTTGAAGACGAGACGCGCGACAGGTTCACGAAGAAAAAAAAAAGGATTGTTTATCTTGTTGATTAAGATCCAGTGATTATATTAGATACCAACTGGGTACCAGTTTCTGTGGAGAAAGTAATATGTATTTGTGACATTAAAGACAGTAAGAGGGAATGGATAGAAACAAACTTCCCGAAGGCTGTGACAATTTCTCAGATAAAGGAGAAACCTTCTAAATTACAAATCTGAAACTTGATGAAAAAAATTATCTCCAATGGGCCCAATCTATGGAGCTTGCTGTCATGGCCAGGGGGTGATGGGACTATCTGACAGGAGAAATTCCCAAACCTCCTACTACAGATCCCTTGTATTCTCGGTGGTGTAGGGAAAATGCATTTGTTAGTGCTTGGCTTATACAATCTATGATACCTTCATTTGGCAGCACTTTTATGTTTTTAGATTCAACAAAGGACATTTGGCTAGCAGCTCAAGAGGCATATGCGCAGAGGAAGAATATTACAAAAAAGTACGATATTATTGAAAAGATCAGAAAGTGCAGACAGGGAGGTAGCTCAGTCAGTGAATATTATGCAGAACTCAGAGGATTGTAGGAAGAATTACAGTTGTATTCAAAAACCAAATGTCAGACGTGTACAAAGGAGCGACACAAAGAATTTGAAGAACGTAAGGTGTTTGATCTTCTATGGGGCATCTCTTCAGAATACGAAGCAATAAACAACAACATTCTCAACAGAGAAGAACTTCCCTCCTTGAGTACAGTATATTCACTTCTTCTTTGGGAATAAGACCGGAAACATTTAGAAAAGGAAACCAAAATCAATACTGAGACCTCAGCATTTGTCAGGAAGATTGCGTATGTTCCACCCTTTGCTCGTGGAAGAGGAAGCTATGGTAGAGGCAGAGGTAGATCTGGACCGACCTCTGACGAAAAGGATAAGTTACTTTGCACCCGTTGTGGAAAATCTCGACACACCAAGGAAACTTGCTGGGATCTGGTTGGAAAGCCTACTTACTTTCAGAATAAATCTAAGGTATATTTCAGCAGTGATCAAACTGATAAACAAAAGACTGAAGATACCTCAACTTCGTTGGCTGATATGAAAAAGGAAATAGATCCGTTAAAGGCATGCCTAACTGATTCACAATTGCCATCTACTTCTTCTCCTAGTGACTCTCAAGCAACCATGGCCTATCCATTTTTCTTTCTAACCCAGGGTAATGTAAACATTTTTTATTCAAGAATATGGATTATTGATTCTGGAGCTAGACTATATGATCAGCAGGAGAGAATTCTTTGATACGTATGAATTGACAAAGGGGAACATCAATATCAAACTAGCAGATGGATCTCTTACTCCGATTATGGGAAGAGGGAGTGTTATTACATCCTTTGGAACTTTACACAATGTTTTACATGTTCCAAACATATCAGTGAACTTATTATCTGTATTTGCTTTAACTCAGGATCTGAAATGTAGAATAACATTTGGTTCTACTGGATGTGTATTTCAGAAAATCAAGACGGGGAAGATCTGTGATCAGGGTAACATAAAGAGAGGCCTCTACTTTTGCGAAGATAATAAGGGATCTGCACTACAACCATCTACCATTACAGAAAAGCAAATAGAAGATATACCCCGTTGGCATAGGTGATTAGGCCATTTACGTTTTCAAAAATAAAGTTGTTATTACCTGAATTTAGTACTTGTAATGATGTGAACTTGAATTGTGAAACTTGCCAGAAGGCAAAACATCACCGTATTTCATTTCCATTAAATGAAGATAGAGTTTCTATTCCATTTGATAATGTACATTCTGATATTTGGGGCCCATGCTCTACGACTTCTGTGCAGGGATATAAGTACTTTGTGTCATTTATTGATGACTGTACTAGATTTACTATGATTTATCTTATGAAGACTAAAGATGAAGTGAAGAAGATCCTCCCAGTATACTGTTTTGGTTGTACTTGTTTTGTTCATGATCTCATCTCCAAGGAAAAGATAAACTCACTTCGTGCAATCAAGTGTATTTTCCTTGGATATTCTAGTACAAAAGGTTACGGAGTGTTACTCCCTTCATTACATTGTTTCTTGTTTCAAGCGAGATGTGACTTTCTTTGAAGATTCTCCATTCTTCACTTCAAAGGAAAATAGTCCCTCCTACAATTTTACTGTTGCTTTTCTCGGCCCATCGACCACCACTCAAGAAAGATAATTCTCGTCCATTAGTCACTTCTATCATTGTCGCCATCATGAACCTTCCACACTTCACGGATCAGGCCCGATGTTTCGGTTCTGAACCAAGCTTCTCAACGTCTCCGGATCCGCGCTTCACTCCATTTCGACTTCCCCGATTGTTGTTCGTAAAGGTATTCGTTCCACTCGTAATCCTCACCCTATTTATAATTTTTTTAGTTATCATCGTCTTTCTCTCATTCAATATGCTTTCACCTCTTCCTTGTCTTACATCACAGCCTCTTTATTCCTAAAACTGCTCAGGAAGTTCTTTCCATCGAGGATGGTGGCAAAGCAATGATTGAGAAATGCAAGCTTTGGAATCCAACTTAGTACTTGGTCTTTGGTTCCTTTACCTTCGGAATACAAAAATCTTGTGGGATGTCGCTGCCGGTCTTCACTGTAAAGCTTGGCCCTAATGGTGCTGTGGATCGTCTTAAGGCTCGTCTTGTAGCCAAAGGTTTTACTCGAGATTTTTTTGGGCAAGATTATGGTGATACCTTTTCTCCTGTTGCGAAAAATGGCTTCGGTCGGGGTGTTTCTATCCATGGCACCATGAATCAATGGCCTCTACACCAACTAGATGTCAAAAATGCTTTCTTGCATGGCAACTTGACCGAGGAGATCTATATGGAGCAACCTCCCTGGGTTTGTTGCTCGGGGGAGTCGTTTGGTTTGTAAACTTCACAAATCACTATATGGTCTTAAACAATCTCCCCGATGTTGGTTTGGACAAGATTTATTCAACTTGGTTTACAAAAACTTTGGAATGATCGAAAAGTGAAGTGGATCACTCGTGTTGGTATTGTTATAAGTATTCATCTAATTTGTGTATCTATCTTGTGGTTTATGTGGATGACATTTTGTCATAACAAGAAATGATCATGCAAATGATCATCTATCAATTATTGTCCTGTGAAAGGAACATCTATTTCGTCACTTTGAAACAAAGGACTTGGGCAAATTGAGATACTTTTCGGGGATTGAAGTTGCTCATCAAAATCGGGAATTGCTATCTCCCAAATAAAGTATATCTTGATATTCTTGAAGAAACTACCCGGAATGTTGAATTATAAACTAGTTGAAACTCCCATGGATCCGAATATTAAGCTCCTTCGATAAAGGTGAATTATTTTCGAGATCCAAGCGGATATCGAAGATTAGTAAGAAAGCTTAATTATCTTTACTACAATGTTAGACCGAGACATCTCTTTGTCTTTGTTAGTGTGGTGAGTCAATTCTAAATTCTCCCGCCGTATTGATCATTGGAATGCGAGGTCATCAGAATTTTGAGATTCATTAAAGGATCACTGGGAAAAGGGATAGTATATGAAAATAGAGGGCATAAGGAAATTATTGCCTACCTTGATGCAGATTAGGTGGATCTCCATGTGATAGGAGATCCACCTCGGATATTGTGTTTTCTTTGAGGAAATCTCATTTCATGGAAAAGTAAGAAACAGTTTATATGTAAATTTAGTTAATTATGTAAGTAAGCGTAATAGACCTAGTAAGTTATGTAAATAAATGTAATATGGGTCCTAATGGATCCATTAGGACCCGTATCTTACCAACCACTTACTAGGGGTAGTTTTGTCTTTCAAGTTAAATTGTTAGTATAAATTAGTGAGTCATTAGGGTTAGAGTCTTAAGTGAGAAATCGTGAATGGAAGGGGGCGACTGGAAATCTGTGGCCGACCACTCCATGGATGGAGCTTATGATGTAAGTTGTTTTTTATTATCTATCAAGTGTTTGTTTCTCGTTAATCTCAACAATTGGTTCATAGTACACCTAATGTAAGATAATAAGCAAAACGTATCCATCTATACCATGTTGCTTATCTTGCAAATTAGAAGTATAATTAGACTAGTCAGTAACATACAACTAATGAGGGGCTTGTTTAATACAAGTGTGAGATCCGACTTAGTATCACAGAAGCACCATTATAAAAAGTGATCTGCCTGTTCTTGCTTCAAAACGTAGTCAATGCCGGCATTCCGAAACCATTATATCATATACCTCTTCTATGACTTTGCTATCAAACTAAAATAACACTTAAGACACAATATATTCAATGACAAAAATATAGAGTTTCCATTTATAAGGTATTGAAGCGAAAGCAAAATGCATCAAAAGGATGTCAAAATGCAGTCAATGCCCGCATTCTGAAACCATTCTAACGTATACCTCTTCTATGACTTTGCTATCAAACTAAAATAACACTTAAGACACAATATATTCAATGACAAAAATATAGAGTTTCCATCTATAAAGTATTGAAGTGAAAGCAAAATGCATCAAAAGGATGTCAAAATGTAGTCAATGCCCGCATTCCGAAACCATTCTAATGTGTACCTTTTCTATGACTTTGCTATCAAACAAAAATAACACTTAAGACACAATATATTCAATGACAAAAATATAGATTTTCCATCTATAAAGTATTGAAGCGAAAGCAAAATGCATCAAAAGGATGTCAATGAGAAGGCCTACAAGCCTAGAGTGAGGACTCCTCGTCGAAGCTACTGCATAGTTGTAGTAGTAGCTTAACTATACTGGTATTATCATCCCCCTCCTTAGCAAAGATGTATTCTACTTTTATAACTGCAAATCACTAAAAAGAATCAATATTGTGCACTGTATAAAGGTATAACAAAAATATTTACATTCTTAACCCTACCTCGTATCTACAGGCCACCTACGAAAGTCTGTTCTTCCCATTATTCCAGGGATTTTTTGGGTAATCAGCTCCCATGCGGACATCTAATATTTTACAAGATTGTTTCGAGTATTTTGATACTTAATATTGTCAATCCATGTTGGGATGACTTACAAGAAATAGTAAGTAGATGTAGAAGTAAAATTCT
The DNA here is from genome assembly GCA_036023115.1 of Brasenia schreberi. Lineage (NCBI taxonomy): Eukaryota > Viridiplantae > Streptophyta > Magnoliopsida > Nymphaeales > Cabombaceae > Brasenia > Brasenia schreberi. Next base: position 430,423 of record JAYKKT010000064.1, on the reverse strand, counting down.
GTAAAATGTAAAGAAAAGTATAAATATTAGAAGTGAATTCCACAGGTGCTAGGGCTTCCCAAATGTCTATGAAATACATAAGAAACTTCAGAGGTACCCCAAATGCTATTTAAACAATCTCGAGAGCAATCCATCACTGCTTTCTTGTTTGGATATAGAATTGTTATGAACATGTAATATCTTCTCCCTTTTAACAGTAGGAAGAAGATGAGCCTCAGTTGGAGTATTCAATAATTTCACTTCAATGGTTTCTACCTTTCCGTCTCAAACTAAGGCCACCTTAATCAACTTGTTCTTTTTCGAAATCCCTATTCACACCTCTATTAATAGAACCCTTCTTACTTGCCGCATCAACACCAAAAAGATACAAAATTTTGATGCAAAGCTTTATATTTTGGAGATAAATTAAGGACCTGGCTCTGTATTTTGGAGAATGTCAGATACTACCGCTCAAGGAGAAAAATAGAGAACTCTACATGGAGAAGCAATGGATGTTAATGAGTGGCATGTTTCGAAAAGGAACCCAAAGAAGAAAGCGCTCAATGAAATGGCTGAGGCAACCCTTACTTTAAGCACAAAAGGAAGAAGATTATTGAAATGAAATAATTGATCGCTCCACTCCAACTAAGACCCACTTCTTCAAAATGCTCATGAAGAAAATTCCAAACCTAGCTTGCCTCCCAAAGCCACCTTAGGAGACGATAATGTGTTATTCAACTAAGGCAAACTAATTTCTATTAGAGTATATGGTTTGCTTACAGTCTTCTGATATTGGATGTCAACCTACAAGCGTACACAATGGAGGAGAGCACAATCCCTCACAAGTAGTTGATACGTAGAATAAGGAAAAACGAATGCTAATGTTATTGTCATATATTTATATGATGACAAAGTTGGCATTTATTTGTGGTTTACACTTCTTAAGGCAGAATGATCCATTAGAACAACTTGTTAGGAAAGAGGCTAGAAAGGCAAATCAAACATGACACAACTCACAATTATCATAAGAGCTTTCCTTTTGTCTGTATAGTTGAATATATTGTATTTTTTAGATGAACTTGTTATTTTCATTTAGTATCAAGAATAAGATGTATATGTCAAAATGGTTCCAGAATAGTGACACACCATAAGAGCACTTAAAACTAAAAGCAGGCACAGAGCTAACACAACAACAGAAGAACTCTAATGCTTATGCTTATATGGTAATATGCTAGATCTCAGGACAAAGCCTTCCCTAAAGAATGTGAACTTTATATGTTGTTTGCACTAAGCATCTTTATCTGAACAAGTCCTTGCATCTTGTACTGTATAGTTTTTTTTATTGAAAGTTGCATGTTTACATCTATGAAGTAAGACTATCAAACATGAAGAAATCAAATCATATTTCCCCATAAGAGACTGTGAACACTGGCCACTTTTGTCCACTGCACAATCTGGAATCTTAAAATCGGTGAGAATCCAAATCACTTTGAATAAAGTGCAGCAGGGACCCCCTCACATAGAAGACAATCCAACCACGCCCACATCCACTTGAAAAGATGGCCTTGGTCTGATTCATTGTATGTTCACTATACTACGAGGCATGTATGGTCTCTCATTCCCGTACCTTTAATATCACCGGTTCTGTATACAATAACAGAATGTTGGTCAATCTGTAAACAAGGCCATTATTTCTGAGCTGAAGTTTTGAAGCTTATACCACACAAGGATTGCACCCTCATTATGTGAACAGAAAAGTACACAAATACCGTTCCAGTTTGTCATTAAAAAACAGTTTATTTTCAAACAGCTTGCAACAGGCCATCCATATTCTTGCTGCTCCCAAGCGGATATTTCTTGAATACTTGACAATTTTGACAACGAAACTTGACTTGACAATTTTGACAATGAAACTTGATGGTTATGATACTCTAAACTAACCAAATAACCAGAAAGTGCTCCTCCCTTTGAGTAGATTCTGTAACAAAACTATCCGTTCACAGGTTATAAGACCCTATCTAGCTAAGAGTTGAATGAAATATCAATTGGTTGTAAGCACAACATATTAAGAGCCTGAACTCAGAATTTGTGCGAACTGGTATCTCCAAACACAAATAAGACGATGCAACGTCCACCTCAGGTGTGCACATAGCAACTTTCTTACGGATATAAAGTACAAACTACAAAGTTAACTTATGGGTGCACTTCCACATACTCGAAATTGCAAGTTCAACTTTGTTACAGATATCAAGCACAAAGTCTAACTTATGGGTGCACTTCCATATGTTCAAAATTATAAGTTCAAAGTCCAAATTATGGTTGAACATAGAAATTTCCACAGAAGTCTAAAATGCATATCTGATTCTCATCACCAAAAGAAGGAAGCCATTGACTGAAACATAGTTATTTATTGGACTAATAAAATGATAGGTCCATTGATATAAAGACTGCAATTTGTGGAGCTAACAATTATATCATTTGACAAATATGACTAATTTAACTAAAAAGGAGACAATCAGCGCAAGTTACCACATCCACTGGAGAACCAATACAAACTGCAAAAAAACCAGCACCCAAGCCAGATAAGAGATGGGTAAAAACATTGTCTGAGAAACCTGGGATCTTCAGAATTGTCTGCATGCCACACAGTTGAAGAGAAAAGGTCAACATTTCATAAATGATAACACAAATAAACCATAAAGTCCAGTTGGGAAAACCATGTATAAGATAAACTAACCCGTTTTACTTGATTGACTGGAAAACCATGTATAAGATAAACTAACCTGTTTTACTTGATCATAGCTAGCCAGTTCGGCAGCATTAATAATAGCATTGCGCGCAATGTTTGGGCCAAGCCCTGTCCATAAGGCCCCTAAACCTTCCTGCAGTTGGAAGATATTTAACAAAAGCACTACCTACCACAACATTGGAAAAAATTAACGAGAAAAACCAAGACCTGTCTAATGATTGTTGAATATGCATTCATAGCTCCAGTATAACGCCGTGGCACTCCTGGTGGTAGCTTTCCCTCAGCTTGTAGCCTAACTTTCACCAGATCTGTTGGATTGGCCACCATGATTGCTAAAGCCCCTGTGTTGCAGTTGCAATAAAAACATCTTAGCAAGACAATGGCACTGCCAATTTCGAAGGTTCAACAGATTTTCTAAATTGAATGCAATTCAAGATGTACATCAGGGAGAAAAAACATTAGGACAACTTGGGAGAATTAGACCTCCTCACAAATTCATAATGGAAATTATCGCTTAAGAAGATAGTTTCAGTTCATTAAAAGAAAGAAAAAAGGATAATTTCAGTTAAACACAAAGGAAACACATTCCTTTCCTTTTTATAGTTGCAAGCAACACATGCATCAGAAGATTTCCGTTTTCAACTCTTCACAAGCACCAATGGCATTTAAATTTTAAACTGCTACCGCCACTTGCTCACAGGAGATGTAGCCCTAGATCTGCTGATAACACAAACCAAACAGTTGTATGACATAATTTATGCAACTACATGATTGGCCAATAGCAACAATCTAGACATTAGACATATCAGTATCTTGCACTCCAACAATATGTGCACCTGACACCACAGGGCAAGACCCAGATTTGCTTCAAACTTCAAAATGTTCAAGCCATGTCCATCATGTGAAGTAACGGACAAGCTACCTTTGGTGCACAAAACCTTCCCCTAAACTTTGAAAATGGCCATACTTTGTAAATTAAAAAAAGAAATTTACGCGTCCTGTTGTCACCAAGAGTATCAACCTCAAGCACCTCTCCACACTCAAAACGCCAGAAACTATATACAGTATACCTACACGAAATACTCTCCAAGAACAAAGTACATTTGCTTATTTTCTTCGTCATGACTTAGTTATAAGGATCTATTCCTATTTCATATAAATCAATGTGGAATTGCTCGCCTTTTGAAAATTATACATATTTCAACTACACGCATATATCAATTTATTTCTACTGATATATCCATAATTTATTTTGCTCCAAAACATTCAACATACACTACAGTGCCAATCAACAGTTTTATTATTAGTAGCACCAAGTCTCGATAATAATGATGACTTGGTGAGGTGATCCTTCGGTAGTTAAGAAACCCAGATACCCTTGTTGGTGCTAGAACAATTCAACCTCCTGTACAAGAGATGCACTAGGCAGACACCGGAAATTTGAAAGTTCTTGAATCAAATGCTAGGCAGAAAACCAGAGGGACAAACTCAAAACTCAAAGTACATGTCCGGTAACCAACTTGCAAAAGTCAATTGACAGATTGTGTAAAAATACATTACAATGAAAATACCAGAATTTGAAAATGTTTAAGTTGGAACAACACAGCCAGTCATAGAAGTGCTCTAACCGGTTGTAAGTGCAGCAAGTATTTTCTTAGACAGAGGGACATCCCCAACAAAATCCTTCCCCACATATAAGCTTTTGACCTGCATAGTGTATCAAAATAGAACATATATCACGTTCTAGAATCAACAAAAGGTGGTACACCAAGGGAAAAATAATTTTTGGAAAAATAATTTTCCACCTTCTAAGTTCTAACACGTGACATGATTACAGAACAAAGAAACAAAGGACTGCATAAGAATGCTTATCAACACCAACCAAGAAGGATTATTCATGGTCAACTTCATGGAAAGTTTTTTTAGCATGGATGAAACTATGTCCAGCAAAGTGATATGCAATTTGGTTTGTTGCTGAGGAGGCAAGTTTCTGAAATGGTACATCCTGGTACTTGGAATTCAAAACTTGTCATTTGCACCTCTTTCTTAGTTCCTCTCCACCAAATGTAAATAGAAGAACCAGAGTAAACTGCAATTACGAAATATCCGGCAATATTTTTAAGTGATTCAATCAAGAAAATGTAAATTTGCACTAGACAACAATTCATAAATTTGACCACCAGTCTTATAAGTATGATAAGTGACCTGGATAGAAAATGCCAACCACACAATATGTATAATAACCCTTTAAAATTTTAAAGAAGAATCCTACAATATGGGTATGCTATGTTCTACTTCATGGAACGCCCCCTGTATCCAAAGATACCGTATGATATGCCCATAAATCTGACAGGTCATCTGCCAGAGGTGCAGTATCCTATTGCAAATGGTAACCGATAATCATGATAAGTTACAACAATAAAACATACACGTTTCAAACACTAAGAACCTGCCATAGATAACAAACAGCCTTTTCTTCCAGTCTTAGCTATCAAGGTTAGGATCTTAGACAGCCTACTGATATGGACCCTTAAAGTGGAGCAGGATTATGGATGTGCATGCATCAAAGAACCAGAATAGGGCCAAATCTTCTAGATCAAGAAACATAAGTATGATAAGCATATTGAAGTTCTGGTTGTAACAAACCCAATAAAGCAAAATCATTGGAGCCATATAATAGCCCTAGTTCTCGGAAATGCTCATGCATCACATTTGGATTGAACGGTGTTCTTTGACACAACAAAAGTTTTTAAACAATAGTTATCCCTTTTTGCATCTAGCAGTACAGTAGCATGATATTGTGCAACAAGTTTTTATTGGCAAGAGCATCTTACCCTTTGAAACAAGGTCATAGCTATTTGTCTGTATTGTTTTATTTGTTTCCAAAACTTTATCCTAGAATATGTCACTTGGACGATTCAACTTGCAAGCAAAATGGAATTCATTGACATCTATAACATGAGATGTCACACAGCAACCACAAGCAAAGTTTTAAGCAATTCTTTAACAGCTGAAGAAGACTCTCTGGGTATAAATAATCAGAAAGTATACTAGTGTGGCGAAGGCAATTTCTACTGCTAGTTATAAATCAAAAGTTAAAAAAAAACAATACACCTACTGGTTCATAAAGCCCAATACGCAGACCTCCAAAGACACATTGCCGGTGTAGTCCTGGGACAATGCCTTTCCACAAAGCTGTTAAACCCTCCTCCCTTGCAATTGTGCCCACGGTTCCCAACAATCCCCTGTATTTGGGTGCAGTAATCGTACTCCCTGAAGCCACATTCTTTTGAAGTTGAAGCCTGACTTTAGCAGTATCCAACGGGATGGTACAAATCTGCATAAGACATGAACAAAAGCTCATGAACCTGACCTTGTAATATTATAAAACCCCGCTAAAAAGGACATGTGCATGCTGATGGACCTCAATTTCTGGATGATCAAATTGCTTTTTCTGTTCTCCTGACAAAGGGTATGCATCTAATTGTACTATAGACAAAAAGAACGAAGAATTTGATGATCTCGATCAAAATTATGAGAAACTTATGCATCCAACGCCAAGCCCGCAAATAAGCAACTATCCGAAACTTCAACAGCATGCATTAAGTAACTTTTTACGGAAGAATGAAGTTCTTCACTCTTCGTGCGATATAAACAAAAGGCAGAGTCGAAATGATCCAAAATCGATTCTACTGCAAAATAGACAAAAATGCGTCGCAACGATTGCGACGCATCAAAAGAATTAACACGGAAAATGCGAGGAAAAAAGAACGATAAACGACTTAAAACATCACGCCATCAAGCAAGAAATATCAGTGAAGAAACGATCAAAAACGAAAAAAGGTGATCCATCCATTAACACTTCAAACTTAAGAATGAGCCAAACGGTAAAAGATCGGGAACCCGAACGGGAAGCAAGGGATGAAGGGAGAGGGAGAGGAATACCTCGGCGATGCACGCGGCAAAAGCGCTGCTGGCGAACGTCCCAGCGAAGGAGATCTCAGATCTGGTGCCGCCGTGCGTCATGGGGGAAACGGACGGAGAGTGTTCAGAGACGTCGTTTCTCTCCTAAGAGAGACGGAAAGGAGAAACGCGACCGATCGGGAGACAGAGCGAGCGACGAAGAGTCCCCTGCGTCTCTCCGAGACTGTGTTATAAATGAGGGAGCACGCGAAAGGAGAGAATTCAGCGTGCTTTTTTGCAATTTGGTCTGGATGCGCCTTTCCCTCCTTGGTTCCTCGTCCGGAAGCGGCTTTTAAATTTTGGTTCTCTGGTTTGCCCCTTCCTCATTTCACCTTCTCACGGCGACGCTCTTCGCCCACCAGTATCATCGTAGAGAATGAGGAAACTTTTGAGTGGCTATTTCACGTTTTAAGACGGATTTGTGTTCGTTTCCGTGTCGCGTAGTAATTTGTTACCGTTGAAGAAGGCTCGATTTTGGTTGATCAGATTCAACTTCACTTCCAATGAACTATTGTACCCTCTGAATTTGATTTCATCTTTTAACGTAAAACAATCCCAATAAGATCGCCTTGAACAAGCATGGATTCGTGCAACATCCAGGAATCCGTATGTGATATGGATCCAGCGTGGTACAAGATTTTGCTAGCGGGGCAATTGAGATTCTTACAAGAGACAGGAACCCGATTCGCTTGAGATGAGGTGTAGTTCGGATCCATGCATCGAATAGAATCCGTTTCTCGCGAAAATTTCCATGTAGAGCAAACCTAGCTCAAGTAGCAGTAATTAAATTGTCAACTTGTGGTGTATACAATAATTGTCAGTGTTCATGTTGTAGCATTGGCTTCTTGCGCTCTTACTAGATTCCACTTTGTTGTCCATGTTATCCAAAGAAGCAGTGGATTTCCTACCAACTCAGCAAAATCGCTTTATTCCTCAGCCCCCAGTGATATGAGCTTCTTGTATGTAGTCCCATGAAAGAAAAAGCAGGTACAATACATATACAGACTGGTTAGGGGTGGAAAATGAACCGTGCATCTTCTTGTTTGGCCTGGTTCGACTCGTGATAAGATCGCTAGTTCTCGTTTATCATCTAAACGCACCTAACTTGGACTGGCCCGTTGAGTCATACGAGCTTAACTTGATAAGTACATGCTGGGCTCTGCTCAGATTCTATTACCTTGTTTGTTCAGTACGTAGAACTTTGTGCTACCAAACCATGTTAACCCAATGAATTGGTAGTACAATGCAATAAAACTAGAAGAACCATTTGAATCCTATAAGCCGAACTTAGTTTCCGATTCAAAAGTTGAATTTTGTCACCGAAAATTATATGTGAAATGTTGTTATATTTACACTCACGTTCATCTTGTCCAACTTGGTACTTATTTGGGTCACGATCAGCTCAATTCGAACAAGCAATTGAGAGGAGGAATGAGCCACAAGCAACCCTTGTTTAGTTCGCCAGGATTGATTGTTTACCAGCTCTGATGGAGGGTTAAGCTTTTGATTGAGCAAGTGAGAGGACAGTCAAGCATATGAAACCATTGGAAGGGCATCCATGAGAGAAGAGTTATTTCTTTTTTGGTACAATCTGGCCCGAGTATCAAATCATGACGTTCAACTTGTGAGTGGACCCCTTAGCTAGGTGAGCCGAGCCACAATGAGGAGTCTTAGTTACAAGCATGTAGACCAAGACATCCAAAAGCAATGTCCTCGACGTCCAAATGTTGTGTCCTCCAGGCGGAAAATTCCGAAATCTCCCGCCAAATGTTGATTTCACAGCCCGTAGACATCCAAAAGCAATGTACTCGACGTCGTTCTCGTTTTCGCTGATTGTTGCTTTCCTCCTTGCACGCCTCTTATTGATTGAGGAAGAAAGGATGTTTGGAGTTGAAATTGGTGCAGGGTGTCTGCTGAAGAAGGTGATGGAGTCCATTAATGAACATGCCACCAACGCCAACTTCGTCTGTTTCTCCACCGGCTTCTCCCTTCAGACCATGGACTCCAGCCACGTCGCCCTTATCCGCTCCGAGGGATTCGAGCGCTACTGCTGTGATCTCAATCTCTCCATATGGGCATGAACCTCAACAACATGCCGAAGATGCTCATATGCCCCAGCAACGGAGACATCATCACCATAAAGGCTGACGATGTTAGCGACACCGTCACCTTCTTGTTTGAAAGCCCCAGTAATTCGATCCGCCTGATATTTTCCTTCCCTTTCTATGGCTTTTCTTCTTTCATTCTTTCTGAAAAAGATGTTCAGAGTTTTGTGTTTAGACGAAGACAAGATATCGGATTTTGAGATGAAACTCATGGAAAATAGCGAGCACTTGGGGATCTCGGCGGCCGAGCACCACGCAATCGTGGGGATGCCGTCGTTGGAGTTCGCAAGGATCTCAGCACCATCGGTGACAGTGGTAAGGAAGTTTGAAGGATTATGCAAGATGGTTCCCCTTTTATTTATTTGTTTTTCTGATTTGGAGTTGATTTTCTTGGTTCTTTATGGTTCTCAGTGGTGATTTCGGTGACGAAGGAAGGGGTGAAGTTCTCCACTAGGGGTGATACCGGCACAGCGAATATATTCTGCCGCGAGAATACCTTCGTTGATAAGTTATGAATCCAACCTCTTGAATAGCTCTCTCGACTTCGTTATTTTCAACCAATAGTTAGGTCTTGATTTGATCTTCTTCTTTTTCTTTTTTTTGGGTCGGTTATGTTTCTCAATTTAAGCCCGCTTTCAACTATCGAAATCATATGGGTTCCATTACTCGCTCTCACTCTGGCGCCATTTTGATAGCCCGAGGAGGCGATCATCACAGAGATGAACGAGCCAGTGTCACTAACGTTCGCGCTTACATACATGAACTCGTTCACGAAGGCAACGCCTCTGTCGAACACGGTTACGATCAGCCTTTCTTCAGAGCTCATACAAGATTGCAGACATGGGTTATACCCGATATTACCAGGCTCCCAATATGGATGGTGTAGATGTGGAATTTTACTGAAAATTTGAAGTATGCATTGGATTTGTTTTTTGAAAAACATTTTAGGGTGTTGACAGATGGTAGCTCCCTCTTCTAAATTCAGAAGCTCAAATGCAATGGCTAGTTTCTGTCTCTCACTGTGGCTACATAATCTCCTTTCCCTCTTCCTCTATATTCCGAAGCCCACGGCTCGTATCAGGAACGTGACCTGCTCTCACCGTTCTTCTATGCAGGCTTTCCGACGTCTCACATATGCGTGCGAATTGTGGATGAGATCTATCACATACTTTTCATCTAAATCCAATTGCAACCTGGTATTTTCTTCAAAGAGTACTTGTCCATCAGCTTCCTCGTCCTCTCTGCATCGTTCCACCTACCGAGTGTGGCATAAATATTTGAAAGAACCACATAATGTGCAGGGTTTTCTGGCTCCAACTCAACAAGCTTGTTCAGTGCTTTCTCCGCAATATGTACATTAGAGTGCATTCTACAAGCACCCAAGAGTCCACCCCATAGAGCAGCATCAGGTTGTTCAGGCATGGTCTCAACTAGGCTCCACGCTAGATCGATTGACCTGAACGTCCCAAAAGATCAACCATGCATGCATAATGCTGCAAATTTGGTTTGAATTTATCCTTTTGGCTCATCAAATTGAATATCTTCTTCCCTTCATCGACCAAACCACCATGTCTACAGGCAGATAACACTGATATACAGGAGGCTTCATCAATGTTGACATGCAGCTTTTGCATCTCTGAGAAAACTTCAAGAGCTTCTTTGCCATGCCCATGTATTACGTATCCTGCAATCATGGCATTCCATGATACCGTATCTCTATCAACCATTCTATTGAAGAACTCTTTTGCAAAATCCAAATGGCCACATTTCGCATACATATCCATAAGGCTGTTTCCTACAAGCACTTGTGTCTCGAAACCTGTTTTGATTATGTAGGAATGTAGTGCCATTCCTTCTTTCAAGGATGCCATGTATGCCACTGCCGGCTGAGTATGGTGGCCACAGTCGGCAGGATGCTCTCAGCCTTCACCTGGCGAAAAATGGTCAATGCTTCCCTGGCATATCCGTTCTGAGTGTATCCTGCAATCATGATATTCCATGAGATATCATCCTTTGCTGACTTCGGATCAAAAAGAGCTTCTGCAGAACGAAGGCTCCCACATTTAGCGTACATGTCAATAAAGGCATTTTTAACATGCAGATCTGCATCAAAACCAACCTTGGAAATATATCCATGAAAACTGCAACATTGATCATGGTCTCCCAGCTGCGCACAGGCTGGTAGAACACCGACCATAGTGCCCCCGTCAGGTTGAAGCCCCAAAGAATGTAACTTGTACAATATTAGCAATGCATTGCGCCCGTTGCCGTGCTGGGCATATCCATTTATTATGGCATTCCATGTCACGATATCTTTTTCAGACAACCTATCAAACACAGTATGAGCATACTCGAAGGACCCACACTTTGCGTACATAGCTACTAGTGTTGTTGCTACTGAACTATCCAAAGTAATATTAGACCTCAAAAGGAAACAATGAATGCTTTTCCCCAACTTCAGGTCCAACATATCTCCACATGCAGGAAGAATGCTTATAATGGTAACTCTGTTTGGCGTCAGGTTTTTGAGTTGAATGCTTCTGAAAGGAGTCAGTGCTTCTCGAGAACATCCGCTTTGAGTGAAAACTGCCACCATGGCAGACCAAACAACTATATTTTTGTTATGAATATCATCGAACAACTGCCACGACATTTCCGTCTATCCACATTTAGCATACATAGTCATAAGAGATGTCACAATTGTAATATCGGAATAAACTCCTTTCTTAATTACAAAAGCATGGAGAATGCAGCCTCTGTCTAGGAGGAGACTTTAATGGACATGTAGGATATCAAGGTATTCATGGAAACTATGATTTTGGGGATATAAATGAGGAGGGTAGGGAGATTTTAAATTTTCCTGACTTTTAACCTCTTTATAGCTAATATAATTTAAAAAAAATGAGATGAACATTTAATTACTTATAAGAGTGGCTTATTACAAACACAAATTAATTATTTTTTTTAGAAAAAACAATAGATCGCGTTGTAAAGATTGTAAAATAATTCCAGGAGAAAACTACTCAACATCGACTTTTAGTAATGGATTTTCAGGTAAAAAAGTGGACAAAGAAGAATTAAGTGCATAGAGTTATTCGGATTAGATGGTGGAACCACAAATGTGAGAAAGAAGATATATTTACACAGAAAGTTCTTTAAGGAGATATTCCGAATTATGTAGGTACACCTTATGATATGTGAAACAATATGGCTATAAATATTAGAGAAGTAGTAAAAGATGTGTTAAGCAAATCTAAGAGAGGCATATCGGCACAAAAAGAAGCTTGGTGGTGGAGTGAAGTGGTGCGAGAAGACAAAGAATACATGTTACAAATTGCATTATGCCAAGAAGACTAATGAAACTTGGGAGACTTATAAGAAAGCAAAAAATGAAGCGAAGAAGGTCGTTAGTGAAGCAAAAACCAAAATTTGGGAGGATTTATATAAAAAGCTTAACTAAAAAGCTATGTAACATGGGTATGGGATACGGCAAATTTCAAAATTTGTAAGTGTGGCGACACAACTAAGGTATATAATATTATTTATATATAATATTCAAACTAGAACAAGTGAGACACCAATTAACATAAGTATATGACAATAGTAGGTACACAACTTTATATTAAAGCAAAACACGTAAACAACTACTAATTTCATCATAATATAGTCTGACTGAAAAACAAAAAAAACACTAATAGTAAAAAACACAAACAATATTAACATAACAACAAGAAACAATATTATAAACTGATTGAAAAACATAATAGTCGACAATAGCATGAATTGAAAAAGAGACATATTGTGTGTGTGCATGTATGTGTATGCATGAGCAAATGGACCGGCTTGTGGGTGGGTCCCATACATCATGTGACTGATTAATTCAACGTAAGAAATTTAAACTTGGAACAACCATAATAGTGCAGAAATGAAGATCTATAGTTTGTACCAAAACGAGAATACTAAGAAACCAGAATTCTTCAAAGGTAATACGGAATAAAGCAATGTATCTTAATTCCAATAGAACCATTAATAAAAAATCTTGAAGACATACTAAAGCATTGAATTAGCCAAACATAACACAATCAATAGAAAAGGGCGAACTTATAGAGAGAGAGCTCTAAACATGAAAGATTTACCCCAATCAAGGTAGTGGAAGGCTTCTTTTTGGGAAGGATCGAGCTCGAAGGAGAACTCCTTCGCTTAGTTTCCACAAAAAACTCATACTTGAACTGGGGACTAACTGGCGTGAGAGGCCACCGAAGACTCTCCAAAGAGGAAGGGTGTGGTCGGCGACTCGGCGAAGAGCGTGAGAGGCGGGTGACTGGCTTGCGTGGGAGGCCGAACAACATGGGTATGTGGGAGGCTACCGAAGAAGTGGCGTGGGAGGCAGCCGAAGGAAGTTGCCGACCGACAAAGAGCTGAGATGCGCAGAGGAACAACCACTGGACTTAGATGCGAAGAGGCACAGGGTCCTTTTATACTAGATGACCTAAGGAATTTGGACACATATGAACTCTAACACGTTGACCACACCCAAAACCAGCTTCGATATGTTGACCGTGTCAGTGTCGGTATCGGTGTCACACCAGTGCCGGGGCCGACACTCCACCTCGTAGAGGTGTATGTGTGACATAGCTTAAAAGAAGGTGAAAGAGATATTTTTAGGATAGTTAAGGCTAGGGATAAGAAAACTAAATATCTTACTTTTTATAGATGCATAAAAGATGAGGACTAGAAGATTATAGTGATGAATGAGGATATCAAAATTAGATGAAAAAACTATTTATATAAGTTTTTTAATGGAAATAAAGATGTTAGTATTAACTTAGGAGAGTTAATCAAATCAAAAAAGTATATAAACTATAATTTCCATCGGTGTATTCAAAATAGTGAAGTTAAAGAGGCTCTTAAATATATGAAGGTTGATAAATGTGTATGACCATATAATATTCCTATATAAGTATGAAAATTTCTATGAGAGATAGGCTCACTAGGCTAATAAGACTATTTAATTAAATATGGAGAACCCAATGATGAAAAATCAAAAAATTGATTGAGATGTTATGCATATAATTAATGCGGGTTGGTTAAAATGGAAAGGGGCATCAGGTATTTTGTGTGATAAGAAGATACCATTAAAGGTAAAACATAAATATTATAGAGCAATAATTAGACCTGCTATGTTTTATGGTTTTGAGTGTTGGGTAGCTAATCATCAACATGTGCAAAAGATGTCCGTAGATGTTGAGATGGACGAATGGTCACACAAGGAAAGACCATATACATAATGAGGTTATTAGAAACCAATTGGGAGTAGCACCAATAGAGGATAAAATGAGGGGAAATTGTTTAAGATGGTTTGAACATGTAGAAAGACGACCAAAAGACTTTCCCATAAGAGGATACGAAAAATTAGATTGTGAAAATATTAAAAGAAGAAGAGGACAACCATAAAAGTGTTGGAAAAAAACTATAAAGAATGATCTAGTTTATATTGAGTTAACTGCTAGCATCGCACATGATAGGGCTCTGTAGAAACAAAGAATCCGTGTAGCCAATCCCATCTGATATAGGAAAAGGCTTAGTTGTTGTTGTTATAAAAACAAAAAAAGGTTTCCTTTTCCACAAAAACTGTTACGCATGTAATAGTAATTCAAATTCAATATGTCTCGAATGTACAACATATATTAGACTGCAATATCATACACCAGCACCAATAATAATGCTGACGGGAAAAAAAAGAAGACGGAATATGACGGACAATGATGTGCTTATAAGTAATGTAGAAGATAGTTTTTAAGCCAATAATCTTGATACTGACATGATTGATTTTCTTCCTAGGATTGAACAGAAAGCAAAAAACTACACTCAACACCATCCACCAATTTTATTTTCCCTGATTTTGTGGATCACAGGAAAATGTAAACGTTTAGTGTCCGTGTTGGCCATTAAGATAGACTCCAGCTGCATAACCAGGCATTCAAGTCTGTATGCGCTGTCTTTTGCTTTCTCTTCCTTAAATAGAACATTTGTTCAATCTCCATAGTGAGCACATCTTGACTCCCATTTGTGTGTGAGTGTCTCTTTTGGATTGTAATCCTAACTTTTAGTTGCCCTCTTAGCCTCCAGGATCCTGGGTAAGATCGACCTATTTCAGGCCCTCCGCATGTCCAGCGAAGGATTTATATTCAACAAGACAGTCAGATTTTCAGATGACAATGAGGACTCATGAAATAATAGAACAATTATCATCATGTTCGCCTAGACATACCACAAGAATGCCGTTTTATTTAGATCATAATATCGCCCCCTAGGGTTCCCAATCCAAGTCTAGTCCAAAATCACATGACCACATTATAAGTACGATGAATTTCTTTGTCTATCCCTATTTCCTTTCTTTGGTCCTTATCTCTTGCACTTTATCTTATGTTCGTCTTATTCTCCATGAATTTCATCCTTCTTATTTCTTCGTCTTGGCCTTCTAACACTCCGAAATTTCACGCCTCTTCGTAGTCCTGAAGGGTCCTTTTTACGCCTTTCAATATCACAACCAATTCCACTGAAATCTGATAAACTAATTTCATCGAACAGAATGTAGGCAACGAAAATCAACACAAACAAGAATCCTGCATTTATTCAAAAAGCGGGAATGGCACCTGAATACTGAAATCGCCATCCATGGAGACGTTGTGAGATCCCTCGGCGTCAAAAGAAAGCATTTCTTCCGTTGCCGCCACGCCTTCGAGCATCACCTGTCGTTCCCTGCGGTCGAGATCAGAGGCAAGAGCGGCGAGGTCGAGCTCCGAGAAGAAGGGTCCCTGCAGCACCGTGTTGACGCAGTGTACCGCGCATAGCTTCGACTCCTGCACCTCGTGGTACAACATTCCACCGTTGCTCGGACCTTCCTCCATCCCTTCTCCAGCAGATCAACGGCGCAATCGAGAGAGAGAGAGGGAGGAAACCCTATAAGGAATTGGACACCGGGGGCCACCGCCACTCACCAGATTCCATCCTTTCTCGAAAAATGGCGACTCAAAAGCGAGATTTTCGTCTTCCCTCTTCTGAGATAAATGGGGCACAGAGTTCACAGGAATGTACCGAATGCCTCCCCTGTCCATCTGAATTGAAAGGGGAATTTAGAGAAGCCATTCTTCCTTTTTCACGCCGCTGTGACTGTCAGGGCTTCCCTCGCTCTCCGGACACGGACGTTCACGGTTAAGATATAATCCAGATTCGAACTGGACCCGTACCCGATTACTATTATCCGCTTAACCCAAAGACACATGATCTTCCATTTCATACTAAGAAACAATGGACCAAGTGACTTGCAAAACGATTAACAATACAAAACAATAACAACTAAGGCTTTCCCCGTACTACATGGGGCGGGATACATGAATTCTTGGTTTTCATAGTATAATCACGTGCCATACTAGCTTAAGCTAGATAATTTTTTATGGTTTCCTTTAATACTTTTATGATCAACAAGAGAATTTTATATATTTGTCTGTGTTCAGAAGCACAATGAGAATTGAAATACTTAAACATTGGAAGAATTTGAATCTTGAATTCCTTTGCCAACTTAACTGTGATTCCCCGAGAACTTGTATTGTTGTTTTGGAAGATCATTTCATTTCGAGCTAACCAAATTCTCCTTAACGTGAATGCTGCCCATGCGAGTTTGTCGTTTGGACTTCCTTCCTTCTTTGTAAGATTGAATTCCACACTTGAGCTGCTCTTCTGCATTTCGTCAGACACTGTTATACCCATTCCTCCTGATCCATACATATTGGACAGACCCTTTTGATATCGTGTATCCTCTGCCCGATTTTCTGCATCACAGGGAGACCTTCACAAAGTGCTTTCCACACAAAGAATAAAAGAGTTGTGTTGCATAAGTGCATGGAACCGCTTTGTTGTATACAATTCTCTTAAATCTCGCGTTATAGGTAGTGTGTGGCAAATCTTTTGCATGTATAAATTTCCCTCAGGGCTGTGGTGGTTAACCATGCACAGTTGTTTTCATTCAATTAAAAAGGTTAATTGTCTCCATTGTGCACAGTAATAAACCACATTTTATTAACACAAGGATATACGTGCTCAGGTTTGTTGAATAGGGTATAATACATTATATTTTGTAAGGAAAAATTGGTGTGACACTAATAAAAGGTAAAAGAGAGTCTCAAAGGTTTCACTTTCACCGATGTTTGAACACTACGGAAATGTTAATGAAGAAAGTTTTCTAGGGGTGAGACAAATAACTCATGATTTACAAGAGATGCTCTATATCATAACTAGAAATATCCAAAGGGTGAGATGAATAACCCAAAGTTATATTGTGGACTCTGCATTATAGCACATGAATTTGGTCATGGCTGCACTCATTTTTTTAACTTTCCAGAATTTGGGTGAAAAAGACGCCCCAACCCACATAAATGTAGATTTGTTACTGATTCTCTCCCATTTAGGGTGTGTTCACGAGGTTTTAAGGCATTGAACCTTGTTTTTCAGTGCTAACAGTTCCAAGTTTCATAAACCTGTTGATGGCATGGAACTATGTTTCTCATGCTTAATTTGGGTAACAACTTTAACATCAATGAGAAATGGGCCACAAGAACTGGACCCAGGGTTTCATACAAAAACCTGAATGCCTCCTCTCTCGTGTTGCTATTCCATTTCGCAAAAAAACTCAAGCAACAATACCGCTTGCAAATCAAACACACCATGATTACAAGTCCATATTGGTCTAGGCTAACAGTTCTAATACCAAGGGCCCCACGCTACAAATCAAACACACCCTTAGTACCATAGAAGACTTGGTACTAGTTGCTGCTTTTAACAGTTGATGCATATACAATAGCTCTTTAGTATAATCGATTGGGAAATGGATAGGATGCATCTAACCCTACCTCCGATCCTATTAGTTAAGGATCGTGTGTCTGATTAGTAAATGGAACTAATGTAGTTACAAGAAAACAGGACATTATCTAATGGATATTCAACCCTTTTCTCTTTGGCATCTGACCATTTACCTGAATGCTTCTAGTCGGGTTATAGCAATAACACATTTAACCCAATTCCGAAAAGTTAACATTCTTAAAATTAAGAAAGAAAAAATGGTTTAGATTGGTTTACGGAATTTGAATACTAATCAGGTTCTACTGCTTCTGGATACGATAGGTTGCAGGAATCTTTCTGGATTTTGGACTGTTTTCCTATCCAGTTCTGCTTTTCCCAACATGACCAAGGTGATTGATATTTAACAAGGATTGGTCCTCATCCTGCCCTTTCTATCTCTTTTCAATTTGGAGGACAACCACTCATTTCAAGAATTCAAAGCAGATGGGCGAACCGCCCACTTAGAATGAACTAAAAAAGAGCATATACAGAGATCACACACAATCAGGCAAGTGGGCTGCACAAGTAGCAACTGCTCCCCTGGCGAGAGGTTCAACTCAAAAGCCTTTGCCTTGAAGGTTATAAAGTTTGATTCTCGGGGTATACATGCGGTAGAGGCCTGCCCAACCTTAGGTTCCCAAATTAAAGCGAGTGGGAGGCTGAACACAAAGAGGGTGTGCATTGTGCAATACAAACCAACACATTGACATTGGTTTTAACATCATGCTCAGTTGGCTCTAGGATACAGATAATGCATTGGATCTTTCAAACTCCCAACTTACATGAGTTCCATAAAAATTTAGGAGTCGCAAAGCCAATGAGATAATAGATTGTTTTTCCTTTTTATGATGTAGATGTGCGGCTTGCTGGACCTATGCTCCATATATCATTCCATACAATCTCATAATAACAATGGTATTACGGCATGCAAAGATATCATATGAGCAGATCATAATGATTCCTGCCACTGTACAACAGCCTGACAGGTCTCCGAGCTTTGCCCTTCTTAGATGACTTTCCAATCTCAGCTCCATATTCGGCTATTGGAATAAATCCATTGCCCCATGTACCCCTTGTGTGCTGTTAGTTCACATTGCTTGTCAGAATATTTACAAATAAAAAGGTGATTAACAAACCGAAATCAATGATACAACCAACTTGGACGCAAGCAATCAAATAGATAATCCTACAAGCAGAACATTAGATTTAAATGAAACTAAAATCCTGCATTGACTGACAAAGAACAGATTGAAAAAACACATTATGCCAAAGGAATATCGGCCGTTTTCAGGTTTCTATTGAATGCAATGAAGATTTCATTCTTAGGTTCAGATGCCTAGGTAAGAGAATGTAGACTAATTCAAGTGCCTGATAAGTTCAGATACTAAGGTAGGAGTTAGACTATTCAAATTTAAAGGTTCTCAAAATTCTGGCGGTACTTGGGCATGTGCTGCCACAACCATAACTTATGAATTCTTTGTGCTTTTCATAGAATCTCGTCTGCTGGCATCTATATGCAATGCTCATAGCCTTGAATATCATATGCACCAAGCATCTGAACATTAAAAAAAACATGTAGTTTTCCCAGCCTCATGAATTATTACGATCCATATCAACTGGTTACCTCAACAAAGAGCTCAATTTTCAGAAAAAATGGAACCGACTTGATTACAGAATGAAAGCTTGAAGTTCACCACCAGTTGTGACACATGAACTTGCAGCTGATTTTCCAATTCAAGTCAATGTGGAAGCCTATAGCATTTCGGAAATGCATTGAAAATGTAGAACAGAATAAGCAGGAGGAACCAAAAAGAACATTGCAGAAGGCAAGGTATCTAACGAAAGCTAGGTTTTCAGTAGAGTAGATCTATCAATTCAGCTTACAATTTAAAACAGTCCAGGTATGCAATGTTTCGACTTAATCTATAAATTCTACTAAGAATCTTTCAATAATCTAAATATGAATTCCTTTCAACTTACCTCGTGTTCTGGAATGTAGACAACCACTGGCTGGCAACACAACTTTGACAAGACCTATTGGCAACAATTAACAGTGCATCCACATGTTAAGCGCATGCAAGATACTACCTTTTACATATAAACAATCTCTCTGTGTAGCAAATACTTGCAACGAGTATAATAAGAGAGAAGCAGCATTGAGATGAAAGATTGAATACAAAGATATTCAAGATCGCAGAAGAAACAACTAAAAAGCACATACCATAGCCTGATAAATTGGTAGTAAGGTTTACAACCAACAGAACAACAGAAGAAATAAATCTAGTGGACGAACCTAGATAAGAAGGAAGAACTGGAGTCCCCAATGATAGAGCTCAACATTAAAGCTTGTTTTGTATCTATAGACAGATTATTGACAGAAACCTACCTCATATAACCAGCCAAGCTACTATTCCAATACCAGTGGGTTCGAAGGATGTATCCTATTTTAAACTTGATGATCAGGACAACCTTTACTGATGTACACAAGGCTTCTGCTGTTTGTCAGATGAATAATGTCTATTCAACAACAGGAAATCTCGTATATGGCAACCAAACCGTGTGGCAAGTGATCCTTAATAAAAAGATAATCAACTCTACTTTTCATTGGTAAAATTGAAAATCAGATGAGATAACTGACCAACAACTCTGATTCACCTCCCCAAAAGTTGGAATGCTCGATTCTTTGACAATATCTACAGCAAGAAGTGCGTATTTCCATAAGAAACTAACAATGAGACAACCAAATTCCAACATATAATTAGCTGAACTGCAATTAGATACACTCTTTGACTTGCCTTTTCAGTGATTCTTCAACAGTTATGGCAATAAGTGCTTCTTC
Organism: Brasenia schreberi; assembly: GCA_036023115.1. Lineage (NCBI taxonomy): Eukaryota > Viridiplantae > Streptophyta > Magnoliopsida > Nymphaeales > Cabombaceae > Brasenia > Brasenia schreberi. The sequence goes on along the minus strand of JAYKKT010000064.1, from coordinate 409,890 downwards.
ATACAACCGGCGCTCCTTATCACTGCCACAGAGAACCTCTCTAACGGCCATTCTTAGCTCATCTGCCATAAAGAAACACTATGCGCTTTTCAGCACTTCGAAACTTGTGATGGTAATCTTGTGAAAGACGCAAAAACAAGTATACACTCTTGCAACGCATAAAGGTTAAAGCAAAAATAAGATCAACGCGTTATGAATCTAATTGATTTTGCTAATTATCTTTCGGCATCTCATAATCAGGGACCGGGATCTGGACAAAACTATTAACCAAGAAAATGAACTGAATGCTAAGCACATCTCTTAACACTCAAACAGATTCTTGTGTTCCCACGACTTGTTAGCTGCGTCCTGCCAACCAGACAACTGGCCTACTTTTCCAAATTCAGCAATTAGAACGTAATCATTACCAATTACTGTTACGAACATCGCATATGCGAATCCTGAGCATAAACAGCTGAGGAAAACAAGAAAAGTCCAAGCAACACCAACCACAATAGAAATTACCTGCGTCTTCTGTCTCCTGTCTTGAGCTGAGAGCAATTCCCTTGTTCATCGCCATTCCTTTAACCTAGTGATTTCCACCAAAAATTTTCACGATTTAGAACGAAAATTATAGCCACAAGCACATAAAAGAACCCACTGAAACTTTTCTAGAAGAACATAAATTGCGTCTGAATGTCAGTGTCGTGCAACACGCAACAAAAAGACAAAATCAACGATTAAGAGAACGACAAGGCCGAGCATGCTTACGAGAGCACGGAACATACAACGGCCGTCCCCGGTAATCTTCTCCACAGAGTAATGCTCCACCTTCTTCGTTACCGGCGTCACTCCGCGACTGAAATGAATCCCCGGAAAGAGGAAGACATTGAAATATGGAAATACAAGAAAGGACTCTTTCAATAAGGAGAAAATGAGAAACCCACTTGGGCGCTTCCATTCTTGCGAAGAAGGGTGGAAAAATCTTCGCGAACGGTCCGTTGAGGATTGTCAGCGAAGACGATGAAGGGGACACGAGTTCAAATCTGGCCGTTCCGTCTCGGAGTTGCTCTAAAATGGTCTCTGAAAAGGACGACCAAAGCACAAAGGAAAAGCATGGTGGTTAATCAGAGAGAGAGAGAGTGAGAGAGAGAGAGAGAGAGAGAGAAAGAAAGAAAGAGAGAGGTACTCTTGGAAGACGGAGGGGTGTGAGGCATCGCCATGGCGGAAGAGCGGAGCACCTACGGGGAGAGATTTGGTCACATGGTCCTATCTTCATGTCGCTGATCTTGCTCACCAAGACACGCAATGAGACACGATGCATGTTACAAGAGATGCGACACGGATATGGAACAACTCATCAGGTAGGACCTCAAAGCTTCATAGCATGATCCAGTTTGAAACAATTCTCCTACACGATCCTGAGACCAATGAATAGGCAAACGGGACGGATACGAACTAGGCGAACATGTGAAAGTTCTTGTTCAGCTCATATGGTTTAACATGAACTACAAACACCTTGGTTCATTTACCAGCCCTATTAGTTAGCCAGTTAAATATGCTCAGTGAGCAAATACAATAGTCTTGGTGTTGAAATAGATAAAGAGAAAGTATCAAGTTGCAACAATCAGAGTGGAACTTGTAGAGGAAGGTTGATGTTCTTATTTTTTGGTTGCAATGGAAGGCCGGAGCATACCACATACATATGCACCCTCAAATGGATCAAACTCACCACCTAAAAGTGGGCGTCAAAGAGCCCTAGCGGTCAGCTAAGGCTCCAGGCGCAGGAAGGTTGATGTTTCCAGTTGATGCCTATCGAGTAGATATGAAGGTAGTTACTTAGGTGGGGATCGACTAGAGGGTGCAACACCAGGGCTTTCTAGTCATACTTCGTAGTCTAATAGGATTAAGTACATCAAGGGCCTTTTGCATCGTGGAACTTTAGTAGAGAAACAATACTTTGGACATAAGTTTCTCCGGCAACCCAAATATCTGAAGAAATTTGAGTCCTGTGAAACTATATTTCCATAGCATCATTTAACTCCATGTCTGAACCCACAGTACCATAGCAGAGTTCCACGAAGTTCTGCAATGCAATCATGGTAAAAAGATTAAAATCTCGCAAAGTTTCACACCGACAGTCAGCTATCTATCACAACCATCCAATTTTATCCTTGACACTAATGGTGAACCATATAATATAAAAAATGAGTATGCAGAGTCAAAGATCAAGCTTAATACATGGCAACATAGGAAGAAATCAGTTCAAGATCTGGACCTTTCCTTGCCTTTGGATAGAGAACGCTTCCAACCGGGCAAACAGAAATTCCTATAGCGTGAGATATACCAAGCAGAAAAACGAGTTCTCCGTAGCGGCCCACTAATTTCCTCCCTCCCAACCGGGCAAACAGAAATTCCTATAGCGTGAGATATACCAAGCAGAAAAACGAGTTCTCCGTAGCGGCCCACTAATTTCCTCCCTCCCTTCCGTGTTGGAGTACCGGAGAGATCACAATCAGTTGGCTAATTTTCTGTTTTCATGACGTTATCCAAACCCCAAAGCTTGGTGGTTGAAGGGCGTCTGGCACGGGCAAAGTACGAGAACAAAGGCCCAGGATCCAAAAAAGGGGAGATTAGTTCAGGACTTCTAAATCTATGTACTGATTGCCATGGACGACTTGCTATAAGTAGCAGGACCTCCCAAGCTCGGTTGACTCGTAACTATTCGAGCGGAGTAGCCATTTAGCTCCAAAATCCGAGTAAATCCCTCGGCCAGGAGAGCTGTCGCTCCTAATGCAAGTGGAGGCCCTTCATTACTCTTCAATGCACTTAAGCTAATGCCCCAACACTACGTCCGTACGTATTGAAACCCATTGTAACAAAGGCTAACTGTTCCATACGCTAGTACCTAAAGCAACCTTCCTTCTTTATTATACGGGCTTGAGGCCGTCCATATGTGGGCGAGATCGTCAATACAGGTGTAGTACCCAATGAAAAAAATGTGTTAATCCATATAAGGTTTATTTATACATGAAAGCACTTCTAAGCTTACAAAAATGGATCAATCATCAAAAGAAAATTAACCAAGGCTAACACATTTCCTTGAATTACAGGTGAATTGGAAGTGTCAAATGTGAAATGAGCATTCCCTCTTCAAGAATCAGATGCCTGTGACATATAAACTAGCAGCAAACACGATGTCACGTTTAATAGCATTTGAAGCAGCTTCCATTTTCTTATAGAGTGAAGAATTTCCCATTATTGCAGCCGCATTCTTAAACTCTCTGCAGGTTTCATCTAGCCTGACAATGGTTCTAACAATTAAGCCTTCTGGAACGTCAGTGAGTTCACAAATATCGGCAAAAGGTGTGCCCTGCAGCATGGAATGTGTTAATATGCAACAAATTGGATGATACTCTCGTCGATTTTGCAACACACCTTCAACATAAGCGAAGGGTCCGTGAAAGGGTCTCTGGCTGCCAAGAAAGGCAGTCGGGGTTTGATTTCCACAAATTCCAGCCAAGCCCACCATGGGTATAGCCTCAAAGTTTAAATCTGGGTTGTGCCAACCCCTCAAGGTGTTTCTCCAAGCGATAAATTAAAAATAGATAGTACATACCTTTGCCCATGCATAAACCACTTCAACAAGGCCAAACTTCAGATTATCTAGTGCGTAATCTTCCGGAATTACTGGCAGTTGAAAGTACGCTTGGAGCTCCCCAAGTCTGATTGCAGTATCAAACAATCTAAGCAATAAAGATAAAAAGGTACGTTAATAGCAGACGCACACGTACAAGCATGCAAACAGGATCATAATACCCGTATAGTTATAGTTTTCCCAGACTTCAGGTCCGATTCCAAGGTAGACTATTGACTTTTTAAAACTAATTACTGAATGAACATGATGGTTACTTGGTCTATGCATTCTTCATTCCAATTAAAAAAAAGCATGATGTTTTACACGTACACAGTAAGGCACAGGAAAAGGTTAGGAAATTGTTTTAAATTTCGTTGTCAATCAAGAAATAGTCCACATGCATGATTAAGTAAATGAAAGTTTTGGATCATGTGGATGCAATGCCAAAGGAAGATTTTAAGGGTTTCAATACCCAATGGCTCACAATGGCTCACTATGATTGGGAAAACAAAGATTCAGTTAGTATATAATTTTGATATCCTATTTCTAAATTAGACAAAGGACTTCTACTTCCTTGAAGAAAAGAATAGCGCCTTGATGATCAAGTACAGAGAATGAGAAATACATCTTTTTAGCGCTTGCAAGCTTGGGTGTTAGAGATGGTTCAGACGTATTTGTTTGCTGGAATACGAGAGCAGACATAAGGGCTACGGCTTCTGCAGGCTCAAGTTCATCTAGTTGATTCTCAAACAAGCACTCTGTTGATATTAACTCCTCTCCAGAGTTCATTTCGCATGCCACCCTACCCTTGATTTGAACAACAAGGTCAGCGTCAATGCATCCAATCGCCTTCAGCACATCAATCTGTCAAAACAGTGTTCCTTACGTTAATATATAAATGGCATCCTTCAGCAGATAACATCTTGCACAAGCTTTGAAATTTATGAATTAGATAACATCTTTTAGGAAAGTGTTAGTGGAAGGGTCTAAGGAAAAAGTTAATAGAAAATTGGAACTATGGAGAGAAGCATTAAAAAGCAAAGGCCTCCAACTTGGTAGAACAAAGACAAAATATATGGAATGTAAGTTTGATCGGACATAGAAATTAAAATCGGCACACATTGCATCCCCCAAAAGAAAAGTTTTAAATACCTAGGGTCAATTTTTCAGAGTGATGGAAGAATTGATGGAGATGTTACTCATAAAATTAATACTGGTTGGTTAAAATGGAGAGGAGCATCTGGTATTCTTTGTGATAAAAAGATATCATTAAAGTTATAAGGAAAATATTGTAGAGTAGCAATTACACCTGCCATGTTTTATGGTTTTGAGTGTTGGGCAATTAACCATCAACATGTAAAAAAGATGTCTGTGACAGAAATGAAGATGTTGAGATGGATGAGTGGTCATACAAGAAAAGACCGTATACATAATGAGGTTATTAGAAACAAATTAGGAGTGACACCAATGGAGTATAAAATGAGAGAAAATCGTTTAAGATGGTTTGGACATATAGAAAGAAGATCAAAAGAAGAACATGTAAGAAGGTATGAAAAACTAAATTTTGAAAGTACTAAAAGAGGTAGAGGATGACCACAAAAGTGTTGGAAAGAAACAATGAAGAATGATCTAGCTTATTGTGAGTTAACTGCTAACATGACACATGATAGGGCTATGTGGAAACAAAGAATCCATGTAGCCGGAAAAGGCTTAGTTGTTGTTGTTGTTGTTGTTGTTGTAGATAACACCTTTTAGGTCAGCAGAATTTCACGTGCTTATTTTCAGAATGAAAAGCAATACAGAAAGGTTGAAGAGCAAAAGATCCAGGAATTTTTACGAAATAACTCAGATGAATAAGCAGCAAAGAAAAATTCATTCCTCTGACAAAAGATTTGTGGTTTGAGCTGATTTTCTTTAAGGAGGTGGTTTATCCCAATATCAAAGTATCATCCCTGATAAGTGTGCACTACCACGCAGGCACACACAGAGACAAAATTATTAGGTAAAAACTGGGCAGCATACTTGTTTCTTTTTTTACTTGAAGTGTGTTCAACATATTTAAACTTTTGCCACAAAAGTACTCCATCTTAAGTTTATATTTTCCCTTTTTCTGATTTAGCATTTCTCTGTGCAGTCCTGCCTTGTCTGCCAGCATAAAAGATCTCATAAAAGAATGACTTGAAAAGGACGAACTTCTGGATAGAAACTTCGATAATTTGCAGTAGACAACAGGCATATGGCACGGTACAAGTTAAAAGTTGCTTGATACCACAAACATCATGAAGAAATGAAAATTTAACAACTGCCTGAATAAAAAAGAAAAGCAACCTCAAGGAATAAACTCACTTTCTGGAAGTTCCTTTATTTGCCCCCTCTAAGTGAAACGTTGCTATCCGGACTAGTTATTTCTACATGAGTTTCAGTGAAGACACTATAGTAAAAAGGAGCAAAATCTGGAACCAATCAAATCCCTTTCCCATACTAACAGGGGTCAGCTACACAGATTCTCATTCGCTATTCTGATCTATCCTGTTGTCATACCCCGATCGAAATACTAGCATTCTCGCTATGGATTTCCTACTTTTCCTAAAAGTAGCAACACTAGCCAATGGCATGAATCTAAAATACAAGATCACCATGTACATAGAACATTGTGAATATTGTAAAAATATATGTATTTATCTGTGTATTTTATTGTATTTTTCTCATTATGAAAATGTACAAACATGTAATCAAGCAGGGCCACCATAGGGCCAAACAGCTACTTTCCTAGTAGTTGGGCCCGACTATCTTCAGCAGCCAACTCCAACAGCAGAATGTTGTGGCTGCCCACTATCTACTTCACTCTTCTCTCCTTTACTAGTGCTTTCCTAGTAAATAAAATTGAAAATTGAAACACTTTTCTCGTTGAAACTTGTACTCCTTGGAATTTCAAGAAAAGGGTCAATTTTTTATTAAAAACTTTTATACAAAACATGGGCCTAATTAATGAAAAACTATTTATATTTCAAAAGATTGTGGGTTATGTGAGTGGATCAAAGGTAGAACCCTCTACGTCACTTTGAAAAAAAAAGAATTTGAATGAGGTCATAAGACGATCTTATGGGTTCTCATGAACAATGTGAATGATCACATTAGAGAAACATTGACCGACTTTACCATTGCCAAAGAAGCATGGAATGCTTCCAGAAATTTCGTTTTCAAAGTGACGTGGCATATAGGATGGTATTACGAGATAAAATTGTTAAGAATATGTTGTAATAGGACCACGGGCCATTAGGGCCCATGTATGGTTAGCTCTCACTACGGGCCACTAGGGCACGTGTATGGTTAAGTCCTGGCCAGGATTCTAGCCAGGAGATAGCCGTTGGGGGCCCAACGGCTAGCTTCTTGGCCAACCGTTTGAGGGCCTCTTCATTCTTCCCTCTTCTCGATTATTCCTCTCTTATAATAGTTGTTTTATAAATATAGCCTCATACATTCAATAAATGAGTTGTGATTGGAGTCCCTTAATATTTGGTTTTGACTTCTCATAATGGTTTGTTAACCTTTCTCGGGTATGTTTGTATTTGACTTGTTGGTTTGACAGTTGATGATATATAATTGGGCTGCTTCCAAAAACGAATATTGACAATTGTTTACATGGTATCATAGCCTCGTTTCGAAGAAATTGAGTACGATATTCCATATTTGACGTTCTAGAACTTAAGGTAACATCAAACTCTTATTTGTTTATTGAAATGGAAGGTAAACAAAGTTTTTTAGGTGTATTTTTTACCCAAAAAGCTATCAAAGTTGAGCAAGATTTTTCGGATTACATAGATAGAACGATTCAATAACCAAAATGATATTTTGAAAACTTAGACGATGATGACATCCTAAAGACCAAGAAAAATACAAACAAGATTTAAAAACTTAGAAAACTGCAAAAAAACATGGATCATTTGTCAAAATGTTGATAAAAAACTTAGAAACCGAATTAGTATGTTTTAAAATGCATTTGAAACTTACGAATATTTGAAAAAGATTAACTCTCAATATGACTTTGTGTTTAAAATAGATTTGATTGAAAAAATAATAATGCTTAAGCAAGGAAACTTGAATACTAGAGAGTATCACAATGATTTTTCCGAATTGTAGACTTAACTTTGATTTGGGGCATCCCCGCCTAGCGACGTGCGGCAGAGCCCGAATGTAGTAAGAAGTAAGCATGGGCCACTACATTTTCGCCCGAATGTAGTGAATCAATTGCAGAGAGGGTTCCCACATCATGGACGGGTGTGGGTAAAGAAGTTAGTCCCGCTACATTGCCACCCGAATGTAGTAAAAAAAATTCAAACAGGGTCTCCGCATTTTGATTATGGACGGATGCGGGGGGTAAGGAAGCAGATAATAAGATTCATATTGGTTCTTGGAATATCGGAACATTATCGGGTAAGCTAATGGAGGTGGTAGATACTATGATTCGAAGAAAGATTCATATTCCATGTTTAAAAGAGACAAAATGGTTTGGAGAAAAAGCAAAGGAGATAGAGGATACAAGTTTTAAATTATGGTACTCAGGTAAAGAAAAGGCTCGAAACGGAGTTGGTATTATCATAAATAAAGATTTAAAGGAGAGTGTAGTAGACATACAACGATATGGTGACCGAATCATGACGTTGAAATTAGTGTTAGGAGCAGAGGTTTTGAATATAGTTTGTGCTTACGCACCCTAAGTAGGACTGGAAGATAGTATAAAGACTGTTTTTAGGGAAGAGTTAGATAAGGTGTTTCAAAAGATTCCACAAAGGGAGATGATTTGTTTAGGAGGAGATTTAAATGGTCATCTCGGTAAAGAGGCATTAGGATATCAAGGGATTCATGGAAACTTTGGTTTTGGGGATATAAACGAGGAAGGTAGGGAGATTACTTTAAAAAACGAGATGAACATTTAATTACTTATAAGAGTTGCTTATCACAAACACAAATTGATTACTTTATTTGTAGAAAAAAAGATAGAGCGTGTTGTAAAGATTGTAAGGTAATTCCAGGAGAAAGCTTAACCACCCAACATCGACTTTTAGTTATGGATTTACAAATAAAAAAGTGGACAAAGAAGAAAAGAGTACATCGAGCTATTCGGACTAAATAGTGGAACCTCAAAAGCAAGAAAGAAGATATATTTAAACAGAAAGTCCTTCAACGAGATGTTTGGAATTATGTTGGCACACCCAGTAATATGTGGAACAATATGGCTATACATATTAGGAAAGTGGCGAAAGATGTGTTAGGGGTATCTAAGGGAGGTGTACCGGCACAAAAAGAAGCTTGGTGGTGGAGTGAAATAGTACAAAATAAAATCAAGGCAAAGAGGACATCTTACAAATTACATTATGCTAAGAAAACTAATGAAACTTTAGAAGCTTATAAGAAAGCAAAGAAGGAAGCAAAAAAGGCTGTTAGTGAAGCAAAAGCTAAGATTTGGGATGACTTATATAAAAAACTCAACTCAAAAGAGGGTGAAAGAGATATTTTTAGGATAGCTAGGGCTAGAGATAAGCAAACTAAAGATCTTAATTATGTTAGATGCATAAAAGGCGAGGAGGAAAAAATTCTAGTGGCAAATGATGATATAAGAAATAGATGGAAAAACTATTTTTATAATCTTTTTAATGAAAATAAAGATGTTAGGATTAGTTTAGGAGATTTAGCAAGTCAGAAAAGTATATAAACCACAATTTCTACCGACGTATTGAAAAGAAAGAAGTAAAAGAGACTCTTAAACATATGAAGGGTGGTAAATCAGTAGGACAGTAGGACCAGATAATATTCCTATAGAAGTTTGGAAAATACTAGGAGAAATAAGAATCACTTGGCTAACAAGACTATTTAATGAAATATAGAAAAACCAAAAGATGCCCGAGGAATGGAGAGCAAGTACACTTATACCCATATATAAGAACAAGGGAGACATTCAAAATTATGCGAATTATCGAGGTACCAAGTTAATGAGTCATACTATGAAATTATGGGAAAGAATTATCGAATGTAGGTTAAGACAAGTATCAAGTACAACAGAGAACCAATTTGGATTCATGCCAGGCAGATCTACTATTGAAGCGATTCACATTTTGAGACGCCTTATAGAACATTTTAGAGGAAAAAAGAAAGACCTTCACATGATATTTATTGATCTAGAAAAAGCTTATGATACGGTACCGAGGGAGGTTCTTTGGAGAACTTTGGAAAAAAGAGGTATCTCATTGACATATATTAACCTTATAAGAGACATGTATGATGGTGCAAAAACATGTGTGAGGACTCATGAAGGAACGACAGACTTCTTTGAAGTTAATATTGGGTTACATCAAGGATCAACTTTAAGTCCATACTTATTTATAATGGTGATGGATGAGTTAACAAAACATATTAAAGATGAAGTACCTTGGTGTATGCTATTTGCAGATGACATTGTATTAGTGGAGGAGTCTAAGGAAAAAGTTAATAGAAAATTAGAACTATGGAGAGAAACATTAGAAAGCAAAGGCCTCCGACTTAGTAGATCAAAGACAGAATACATGGAATGTAAGTTTGATCATTTGGTTACTTCAAATGACATAGAAATTAAAATTGGCACACATTGGATTACCCAAAAGGAAAGTTTTAAATACCTAGGGTCAATTTTTCAGAGTGACGGAAGGATTGATGGAGATGTTACACATAGAATAAATGTTGGTTGGTTAAAATGGAGAGGAGCATCAGGTATTCTTTGTGATAAGAAGATACCATTAAAATTAAAAGGTAAATATTATAGAGCAGCAATTAGGACTGCCATGTTTTATGGTTCTGAGTGTTGGGCAGTTAATCATCAACATATACAAAAGATGTCTGTGACAGAAATGAAGATGTTGAGATGGATGAGTGGTCATACAAGAAAAGACCGTATACATAATGAGATTATTAGAAACAAATTAGGAGTGACACCAATAGAGGATAAAATGAGAGAACATCGTTTAAGATGGTTTGGACATATAGAAAGAAGATCAAAAGAAGAACCTTTAAGAAGGTTAGAAAAACTAAATTTGGAAAGTATTAAAAGAGGTATTGGACGACCACAAAAGTGTTGGAAAGAAACAATAAAGAATGATCTAGCTTATTGGGAGTTAACTGCTAACATGGCACATGATAGGGCTATGTGGAAACAAAGAATCCATGTAGTCGACCCCGTCTTGTATGGGAAAAGGCTTAGCTGTTGTTGTTGTTGTTGTAGACTTAACTTTGAAGTTTTGGTAAATTTGGAAAACTTCAAAAATGGACGAATTTCAAGATTTCTTCAACAATCAATACTTTTCCTATTTATGCGGGTCTAAGGGATGAATTTGAAAATATTAGATCAAATTTGATTAATAAAAAACCTAGATCAAAAGGTGATATCTTCTTGCTATATGTAGATGATATGATCATTACAGGGAGTGATGTCCGGTATCCACAATATAAAATGAGACCTTGGTAGAAAGTCTGAAATGAAGGATCTTTGACATCTATGGTACTTTTTGGGTATTGAGGTAACATGAAATGATAGAGGTTTTTTTATCTCAAACTAAATTTGTTAATGATATTATTGTTAGATTTCATCTAAAAAATGATAAAGCAGTTAAGACACCTAAGTTGATTAACCAAAATATGAGACTTACAAATGGTGAATCACTCAGGGATCCCACTCCTTACAGACAGATGGTCGGATCATTGACATACAAAAGCATCACTTGTTCCAACATCACTCATAATGTACATAATGTAACTTAATTTCAACAAGCACCTACCATTGTTCATATGAGTGTCGTCATGTAGATCATATGATATGTTTGAATACCACTGAAAAGAAAGTATTCTTATTCTCTTCCAACCCAACCTCAGTTAATTGCAAATACCACTGATATGTTAATTTAATTGCATATATTGATGTTGACTGTTGTGGTGATGTTAATAACAACCACTGTATGTTGCTTCTTTCTTAGAGACTCCCTTATCTCATGAAAATGCAAAAAACAACAGTATGAGTGATGTTGGAACAAATCTTGGAGTTTCACTTAAGTTACTCCTATAATGTAAAAGGTGTGATCAAAGTATCAAGTTCTAAATAAATTCACCAAATCACTAGTGTTAGTTTGAGAGGGTGTTAAAATACATGTATTTATCTATATATTTTATTATATGTTTCTCATTATGAAAGTTTACATACATGTAATCAAGTACCAAGACCACCCGACACTATGGTTACCTAGGTGTTAAAGAAGATTCTAATAGAATCAAGGGCTACTAGGGCCCATGAGTGTTATAATAGGACCATGGGCCATTAGGGGTCGTGAATGTTAGTCTTAGCCAAAACATAGTCGTTGGGGACCCTGCATCCTCCAACGGGTAGCTTGTTGGCAAGACCGTTGGAGGCCCTCTCCTTTCACCTCTTCTCTCTCCTTTCTTTTGTAATTCATGTACATTGCTCTATAAATAGAGCCTCCCGCCATATCAACAATATGTTGTTTCAGGACATCACCTTGACTTGTGTATTTGGCTTGTTCTTAACTCGAAACACTCATTCTCAAGTGTATTTGTATTTGACTAGTGGGTTTGACTCTTGATATGTGACCGCGTTGCTTCCAAATACAAATATCAACAATTCTTTACATAGTATCATAGTCTCATTTTGAATAAATTGAGCACATCAATAAGTGTGCCAAGAGTGAAAAGTTTGTGGTATTGCATGTTTGGCGTTCTCAACGTAAGGTAACATTAAAATTCTTGTTTTTTCTTGAAATGGATAGTAAAAATGAGTCTTCCAAGTGTATTTTTCACCCAAAATGCTATGAGTTAGACATGCACTATAAAAAGATATTTTTTATCAAAAGATTTTTTGGACTGAATGATTCAACAACCAAAATTAGATGTTGAAAATTTAAATAATGATGATGTTTTTAAAGCCCAAGAAAAATACAAACAAACAACAACTAAGCCTTTTCCCCATAGTAAACAGGGTTGGCTACATGGATTCTTTGTTTCCACAAAGCCATGTCATGTGTCATGTTAGCAGTTAACTCTCAATAAGCTAGATCATTCTTTATTGTTTCTTTCCAACACTTTTGTGGTCATCCTCTACCTCTTTTAATACTTTCCAAATTTAGTTTTTCATAACTTCTTACAGGTTCCCCTTTGATTTTCTTTCTATACGTCCAAACCATCTTAAACGATATTCTCTCATTTTATCCTCTATTGGTGTCACTCCTAATTTGTTTCTAATAACCTCATTATGTACACGGTCTTTTCTCGTATGACTACTCATCCATCTCAACATCTTCATTTCTGTTACAGAGATCTTTTGTACATGTTGATGATTAATTGCCAACACTAAAAACCATAAAACATGATTGGTCTTTTTGCTGCTATATAATATTCACCTTTTAACATTAATGGTATCTTCTTATCACAAAGAATACCTGATGCTCCTCTCCATTTTAACCAAACAGCAATAATTATATGTGTAACATCTCCATCAATTCTTTCATCACTCTCAAAAATTGACCCTAGTTATTTAAAACTTTCCTTTTGGGTAATGCAATGTGTGTCAATTATAATTTCTATGTCCTCTAAAGTAACCAAATGATCAAACTTACATTCCATATATTCTGTCTTTATTCTACTAAGTCGGAGGCCTTTGCTTTCTAATGTTTCTCTCCATAGTTCCAATTTTCTATTAACTTTTTCCTTAGACTCCTCCACTAATACAATGTCATCTGCAAATAACATACACCAAGGTACTTCATCTTGAATATGTTTTGTTAACTCATCCATCACCATTATAAATAAGTATGGACTTAAAGTTTATCCTTGATGTAACCCAATATTAACTTCAAAGAAGTCTTTCGTACCTTCATGAGTCCTCACACATGTTTTTGCACCATCATACATGTATCTTATAAGGTTTATGTATGTCAATGGGATACTTCTTTTTTCCAAGGTTCTCCAAAGAACCTCCTTTGGTACCCTATCGTAAGCTTTTTCTAGATCAATAAATATCATGTGAAAGTCTTTCTTTTTTGCTCCAAAATGTTTCTTTAGACGTCTCAAAAGGTGAATCACTTCAACAGTATATCTACCTGGCATAAATTCAAATTGGTTCTCTGTTGTACTTGATACTTGTCTTAACCTACGTTCGATAATTCTTTCCCACAATTTCATAGTATGGCTCATTAACATGATACTCCGATAATTCACACAATTCTAAATGTCTCTCTTGTTTTCATATACTCGGGCGTCTTTTGGTTTCTCCATATTTCATTAAATAGTCTTCTCAGCCAAGTGATTCCTATTTCTCCTAGTATTTTCCAAACTTCTATAGGAATATTGTCTGGTCCTATCGATTTACCATCCTTCATATGTTTAAGAGCCCCTTTGACTTCATTCTTTTGAATATGTAAGTATATACAAACAAGATTTTAAAACTCGAAGAAAATGAATGCGAAAATAACGTGGATTATTCGTCAAGATGTTGACAATAAACTTAGCAACTGAATTAGTGTACTCGAAAGTGCTTTTAAAACTTAAGAATATTTGGAAAAAAATCATTCTCAAGATAATTTTGTGTTTCAAATAGATTTAGTGGAAAGAATGATAATGGTTAAGTAAGGAAGTTTAAGCATTAAAGAGTACCACAATGAGTTTTCGGAATAGCTTACTCAACTTCAAAGTTTTGATAAGTTTAAAAAACTTCAAAAATGCATGAATTTCAAGAATTTTTGGACAATCAACATTTTTCTTATTTATGTGGGGTCTTAGGGATGAATTCGAAAATATTAGATCAAATTTAATTCATAAGAAACCTACACCAAAAGGGGATGCCTTCTTGGCTTATCTTGTTACGAGAGAAACTAGATTGAAAAATATAAAAATTACAAAAGAAATTAGTTATGCCAAATATTGAATCTTGTAATATAGTTCATGATACTACTCCTTGGCATAAACGCCTTGGACATTTGGATATGCATAGACTATGTAATTTTCTTTTGTTTAAGAAAAATGGGATTCATAATTTTGATTGTAAAGAATGTTTTTTTGGGAAAAATGCATCATCTTATATTCCTTTTAGTGAAAGAAACTTTGTAAGAAGTAAACCTTTTGAATTAATATATTTTGATGTTTGGGGACATTCTCCGATTGTTTCCAAAGGAGGAGTACAATATTATGTAACTTTTATAGATGATTTTACTCGCTTTACTAGGATATATCTATTGATACATAAATCGAAAGTATTTAAAAAATATTTGATCTTTCACAATATGGTAAAGAATCAATTTGGGTCTACCATTAAAATTTTTATATCCGATTTGGGAGCATAATATTTATCAAAAGATTTTCAATTTTTTTTGAAACAAATGAGATATTACATCAAAAATCTTGAACTAAAACCCCACAACAACATGGACTAGTAGAAAGAAAACATAAGAACATTATAGGAACTTGTAAAACTATTTTAATTGCTAGTAATGTTCTGAAGTTTTTACGGGAGGAAGCAACTCTTACCACCGTATATCTCATTAATATAATGTCATCAACTCGCCTTGAAAATATCTATCCTTTTGAAAAACTGTATAATATCTCTTCTTATTATGAAAGACTAAGGTTTTTTTGGTGCAGATATTTTGTTTATACCGATAAAAATGATAAGTTGTCTCCTAGAGCTATTTACTGTGTTTTTCTTGGATATAGAATCAATAAAAAAGGATATTGATGTTTTGACCCTATCAATGATAAATTATATGTTTCTAAGGATGTGAAATTTTTTCAAGATAGCTACTATTATAAAACTATCTCAATTGAAAGTAATAAAGAATTTTCTTTGCATGATTTTTTCAACTTAAAGGATAGTAAGATTGATGATATTGATCTTAAAGACAATCTTGATGTTATCCAACATTATTAGAATAATGTTTTTCTTGGTACACAACATATTATTGAACCTTTTTCACGGCACTACACTAGAAAACTTAGGGATCAAAACACCTCACAAGTAGAACCTGGAATTTCAAAACCTCCTAACGCTTTGTTTAAATCTCAACAAAATAATTTGATTACAACTATTTTACAAGTAAAAGAGCCTATGTTTTATCATCGAGCCAAGGACATTTCGGAATGGGAGGATGTTATGCACGAAGAGTTACATGCATTGGATAAAGCTCAAACTTGGTCAATTGTTCTCAAGCCCAAGAATAAGAAAATTATTGGATGTAGATGTGTTTACAAAATTAAAACTCATAGTAATGATAACATATAAAGCCAGATTGGTAGCCAAGGGTTATGCTCAAGAAAATGTAATTGATTATGATAAAACGTTTGCCACTATAAGGATTCTCATAACCCTTAGCGCTATAAAAAAATTGGAACATTTTTCAACTTGATATTAAAAATACTTTTTTAAATGAAAAATTGAATGAAGATGTTTATATGACTCCTCCCAGATTTGACATTCCCCAGTATCATGTTTTTAAACTTAAAAAAGCATTGTATGGTATTAAACAAGCTTCCAAGGCTTAGTTTTATCATTTTGAAGACTTCATGTATATGCATAATTTTGTATCTTGTTATACTGATACCGTTTTGTTTGTAAGAAAATATGATAAGGGTATTGTTAGATTACTCATGTACGTGGATGATATGATCATCACTCGAAGTGATGAAAAGGCATTGCAAAGGTTAAACATAATCTTCATCAGGAGTTTGAGATGAAAGATATTGGGCTTCTTAGTTACTTTTGGACATAGAAACTATTAGAAATAATAGAGGGTATTTTATGTCACAAACTAAGGTTGCAAATGAAATAATTGAGGTAAGGGATCACTAACAATAAACAAGTTAATAATCCTAAGGTCCTTAGCACAAAGTTAAGAGCTACAAACGGAGAAAAAATGGATGACCCAACTCCCTACAGGGAGGTCATAGGTGCCCTAACCTATCTCATTATAACCCGACCTGATATTTCTCATGCAGAACATATAGCTACCCAATTTCAACAAGCGTGTACCACGGTGTTGTTATGAGAATTATTCGCTATAGAAGGAGTTATATGAACAAGATGTACTTTTGACTTCCTCTGTTGATGTATTTGTGTATACTTATGCTAATTCGGGTGGAGATACATTCTCCTACTAGTTTTTGTATTTTCTTAGGTTAATCATTAATTTCTTAAAAGTGCAAGAAACAAAAAAAAAAGTTTTGTTTTCCTCTAAAGAAGTTGAATATCGAGTCATAACTACTACTGTTATAGAAATCTCTTGGATCACTGAAGTACTCAACACATGGGTACCACCTACATTATGTTATGTGATAACAAGAGAGCCATGAACATCGCCTCCAACAACACCTTCCATTAATGAACGAAACACATTTAAATGGATTGTCGCTTTGTTCGAGAAGAATGTTTGAAGAAGAATATTACTCTATGTTATGTATCGTCTGAGATAAAGTCGGCACGCTTTTTCACCAAATCTTTGTCAATAACCTGATTTAATTTTTTGTTACACAAACTTTCGATATACACACCGTAAGTTTGAAGGGGAGTGTTAAGAAGGTTGTAATAGGACCAAGGGCCACTAGGGCCCATGAGTGTTATAATAGGAGCACGGGCCACTAGGGGTCGTGAATGTTAGTTATGGCCAGAAAATAGTCGTTGGAGGACCCAACGGCAACTAGATGTTGGGCATCCCAACAACACTGTAGCCTCCAACAGCTAGCTTGTTGGTCAGCCGTTGAAGGCCCTCTCCTTTCACCTCTTCTCTCTCCTTTCTTTTGTAATTCATGTACACGCTCTATAAATAGAGCCTCCCACCATATTAGGGACAGCACCTTGACTTGTGTATTTGGCTTGTTCTTGACTTGTGGGTTTGACTCTTGATGATATGTGACTGAACTGTTTCCAAATGCAAATATCAATAATTCTTTACACCGGGCCACCAGGGGGGCCAACGACTACTTTTCTAGCCGTTGGGCTCTGCTCAACTGCTATCTTCTACAGCCAGGACCATTAAGTTGTTGGCTGCCCACTATCTACTTCAATCTTCTCTTTCCTCTCCACTCTATAAATACTCACCTTGTATTCAATAAATGTTAAGTCTTCTTGGCCAATTTATATACATTCTTTTGAGTTTATTTGCTATTGGTAGTGCATTTGCTATTATTCTAGCATTTTCTAAGGCTTTTCATAGTCATCCTTTGGTGACTCGCGATTGTTGTATACGTGTATTGGATACTTATGTTGCTCCATCCAAAACGTTAAAGTATCATTTTCAATACAAATATATCCACAATTTCTTTTGGAAGAGAAGATACCGAAAATATTTGAATAGTTTAACTTTAACATCAATAACGTGTAATAAGTCGAACATTCTCAACTCCCTGTCCCAAAGGAAAGCTCAAATAAGCACAAATATAAAAGCAGAAAAGAAAACTCTCAGACTTATAATTAGGGAAAAAAGGAAGAAAAAGAACATAGTCAACATACTCTGCCTAGAAAGTCTGGCATTTGTTGAAGTGCTGCATCAGACATCTGATGTCTTAATTCATGCACTTCCTCTTTATTCTTCTGTTGCTCTTTAAGTTGCTCAATGTGCTGGTGCAGATTCGTGCAGCCATTACACTTGCTA
Source organism: Brasenia schreberi (assembly GCA_036023115.1). NCBI lineage: Eukaryota > Viridiplantae > Streptophyta > Magnoliopsida > Nymphaeales > Cabombaceae > Brasenia > Brasenia schreberi. The sequence goes on along the minus strand of JAYKKT010000064.1, from coordinate 391,602 downwards.
TGGGCCATCTGAACCAATCTCGAATTCAGCAATTCATAGTTCTTCACAACAAGTGCATCCTTTATCTTAAGATCTGAAGCATAGCATAATTATTTTTTCACGAGAAAGTAGATGGTCAGAGACTACAGATGTAAACTTTGGAACATCTTATTGCATAACAAGCCAATAATTGCAAATTGGTTGGTTGAAAAGCTCTCATTTCCTTGACATACAGAATAACGAAGTAACTTAAACTGTTAATATATAAGGAAACATGCTACGGTTGTCATTTATCTTTTTCCTACAGAATTTGTTAACAGTTCATGGATGGCCTTGCACAATATTTTAATTTTTGGGACACATACTTCCGATTATTTATGCTTCATTGAATGGCATCTGGATGGAAACACGAAAACATAATACATAAAATATGTGCATATACAACCCAGGACGTAGGCAAGAAAGGGAAGCTCACATTCTCAGTAAAGGACCCATGTATTGAGGGAAACTATTCAGCGGTCTAATAAAAAAACATGCTAGATGCAACTCATCTGCCTGCTTTATAGATGCTTGTGAAACATACCTTTATAAGGATCAAGAGCCGGAGGATACTTTTTCCCATCAGGTTTAAGTAAAAGCTGCTGAATAGTCTTCGAGTATGCAGCAGCACTGACATCCTCAAGAAGACGAACTTGATCAATCTTCAATTTTTCTTTGCAGACGATCAAAAAACTCCCACTCTCAATCCCAACAACTTCATAATTCATGCCAGCTGCTTTCCCGCTGTACGGCAAGTTTATATTTACTGCTCCTGCTCCTTTCCGTGAAACAACTGGGGAAAAGTACTCTTCATCTTCACCACGCTTTCCTTTTGGGGCAATGTAATAACCTTGTGGCACATTCCCACTTTCCTTTCCATGGGATTCAATATGTGAAACTGCAGTTGTTTGCACAGACGAAGGAGATTCAGCCTTTACTAGCAAAACGATGTATTGTTTATTGGTGGCAGAAGGTGATTTCAGAATTACTCCAAGTAGAGGCTCTTCACCCTATTATAGAAAATAATTAATCATAAGGATGAAGCCATCAAAATTATCAAGGTAAAAGAGGGTGAAGATATATTTAACAAGAATTACTTGCATATGAAAAGAAAGCCACAACGAGAGAACATATGAAGGAAATATAGTAGAAAGCACGGCCACACCCAAAAGAAACACGAAATGTAGAAAAGAGAACCGAGAGGCATAAGCTGCCACTATTTCGAAGTTACAACCTTTGAAGATGATAAGCATTAAGATGGCAATAAATACAAGAGCAACTGAAAAGGAACAGAGCACGTCTAGAGTGGGGCAGAATAACTGATTTCTTCATGCAGACGTGAATGTTAACATTAAATTTTAAACTACGCCATTCAAACACCTCCAATGCCCTGACAGACTATGTAACAATAACAACAACTAAGCCTTTGCCCATACTACATGGGGTCGGCTACATGGATTCTTTGTTTCAACAAAGCCCTATCATAATTTGTAGAATCCATGGTAAATAAGTCGAACAAAAGTTTTACGTTGGTTGTTGGAAGCCTAACGCAACCCTCCTCCGTTATCCATGCTTGAGACCGGCCATGTAAGGGTGACCCCTTACATGGGCAGAGTTATACATATACATATATATATATATATATAAAATGAAAACTGTACCAACAGAGACAAGGAGTTAATAAATCGTACTCTAAAACTATGCCAAAGAGTTACTTAGAAAAGGTCTCGACATGTACATGGTATAAAAGAAAATCGATTCAGATCTACACCAGGATGTCTCCTGTTGAAGCTATTAACTAAGATCTCTAACAGAATACCCTACACTTAAAAAGAAACCGTCACAACATGACCATTGATTTAAAGAAGGCCTATCTATAACAGGGTACCAAGAGATATTTTTGGAAAACCTTGGAAAGAGTGCATACCAATCTTATGAAGGGTGTACAAACTCACGAGGGTTTAATTGGTTACACAAGATTATTAATACTATTAAACTAAGAGCCAACAATAAGCTGAAATCTTCACTTTAGTTAAAGAATTAACAAAGCACATCAAAGATGAAGAGCCTTGTTACATGTTATTTGTATTGGGTTGGTGCATGAGACAAGAGGAACTAAGGTAGAACTTAAGCTGTGGACAAATCTCAAAAATAAAAGGCTTTCCATTTACATAAAATGCAACTTCAATATTTTGACTAAATAAAATATAGAAGTTAAAATTAGTACGTGGGTCCTCTACCTCTTTTAATACTTTCAAAATTTAGTTTTTCATACATTTTTGAAAGTTCTTCTTTTGATCTTCTTTCTATATGTCCAAACCATATTAAACAATATTCTCTCATTTTATCCTCTATTGGTGTCACTCCTAATTTGTTTCTAATAACCTCATTATGTATACGGTCTTTTCTTGTATGACCACTCATCCATCTCAACATCTTCATTTATGTCACAGACATCTTTTTTACATGTTGATGGTTAATTGCCCAACACTCAAAACCATAAAACATAGCAGGTGTAATTGCAACTCTACAATATTTACCTTTTAACTTTAATGGCATCTTCTTATCAAAAAGAATACATGTTGCTCCTCTCCATTTTAACCAACCAACATTAATTTTATGCATAACATCTCCATCAATTCTTTCATCACTCTAAAAAATTGACCCTAGGTATGTCAAACTTTTCTTTTGGGGGATGCAATGTGTGCCAATTATAATTTCTATGTCCTCTAAAGTAATGATCAAACTTACATTTCATATATTCTGTCTTTGTTCTACTAAGTCGGAGGCTTTTGCTTTCTAATGTTTCTCTCCATAGTTCCAATTTTCTATTAACTTTTTCCTTAGACTCCTCCACTAACACAATGTCATCTGCAAATAACATACACCAAGGTACTTCATCTTGAATATGTTTTGTTAACTCATCAATCACCATTATAAATAAGTATGAACTAAAAGTTGATCCATGATGTAACCCAATATTAACTTCAAAGAAATTTGTCATACCTTCATGAGTCCTCACACATATTTTTTCACCATCGTACATGTCTCTTATAAGGTTTATGTATGTCAATGGGATACCTCTTTTTTCCGAGGTTCTCCAAAGGACCTCCCTCGATACCCTATCGTAAGCTTTTTCTGGATCAATAAATATCATGTGAAGGTCTTTCTTTTTTGCTCCAAAATGTTTCATAAGACATCTCAAAAGGTGAATCGCTTCAACAGTAGATTTGCCTAGCATGAATCCAAATTGGTTCTCTGTTGTAATCGATACTTGTCTTAACCTACATTCGATAATTCTTTCCCACAATTTAAAAGTATGGCTCATTAACTTGATGCCCTGATAATTCGCGCAATTCTGAATGTCTCTCTTGTTTTCATATAAGGGTATAAGTGTACTCGCTCTCCATTCCTTGGGCATCTTTTGGTTTTTCCATATTTCATTAAATAGTCTTATGAGCCAAGTGATTCCTATTTCTCCTAAGATTTTCCAAACTTCTATAAGAATATTGTCTGGTCCTACAGATTTACCACCCTTCATATGTTTAAGAGCCTCTTTGACTTCATTCTTTTGAATACGTCGGTAGAAATTGTGGTTTATATACTTTTCTGATTTGGCTAACTCTCCTAAGCTAATACTAACATCTTTATTTTCATTTAAAAACTTATAAAAATAGTTTTTCCATCTATTTCTTATATCATCATTTGTCACTAGAATTTTTTCATCCTCGTCTTTGATGCATCTAACATAATTAAGATCTTTATTTTTCTTATCTTCAGCCCTAGCTATCCTAAAAATATCTCTTTCACCCTCTTTTGAGTCGCGTTTTTTATATAAATCCTCCCAAATTTTAGCTTGTGCTTCACCAACGGCCTTTTTCGCTTCCTTCTTTCCTTTCTTATAAGACTCTAAAGTTTCACTAGTTTTCTAAGTATAATGTAATTTGTAAAATGCCCTCTTTGCCTTGATTTTATTTTACACTGTTACACTCTACCACCAAGCTTCTTTTTGTGCCGGTACACCTCCCTTAAATTCACCTAACACATCTTTCGCCACTTTCCTAATATGTATAGCCATATTCTTCCACATGTCACAAGGTGTACCAATATAATTCCAAGATCTCCTTGAAGGACTTTCTGTTTAAATATATCTTCTTTCTCGCTTTTGAGGTTTCACCATTTAGTCTGAATAGCTCGATGCACTCTTTTCTTCTTTGTCCATTTTTTATTTGTAAATCCATAACTAAAAGTCAATGTTGAGTGGTTAAGTTTTCTCCTGAAATTACCTTGCAATCTTTAGAGCATGCTCTATCTTTTTTTCTACAAATAAAGTAATCAATTTGTGTTTGTGATAAGCCACTCTTATAAGTAATTAAATGTTCATCTCATTTTTTAAAGATTGTATTGACTATAAAGAGATCAAATGTCATAGCAAAATTTAAAATCTCCCTACCTTCCTAATTTATATCCCCAAAGCCAAAGTTTCCATGAATACTGTGATATCCTAATGCCTCTTTACCGACATGTCCATTTAAGTCTCCTCCTAAACAAATCATCTCCCTTTGTGGAATTCTTTGAATCACCTTATCTAACTCTTCTCAAAAAGTCATCATTATACTATCTTTTAGTCCTACTTGGGGTGCGTAGCAACTAGCATGTGTTACTATCTTTACCAACATAATAGAAGCAAGCCAGTTTAGCGAAAACATTAAGCATCTTTCTTTCAATCATGCCATTGCATGATGCATCACATAAATGCTTAAATGTGATAAAAAAAATCAAATTGAAAAGGATACGTGCTTGCTTTCAGTATCGGTTCCACCATCAGTGATAATAATTGAGCGGCTCCAAGTAACTTCTCCAGAAAAGTATGCTTCCTTGATAGACTATGTAAGGATAAAGAAAAATGCAACGACACAAAACTATATACAGTAACCAATCAAAAAGGTACATCCACTCCACTGCTAATCACCATATTCTGCACTCCTTAATGGCAGATTCACCGCCTATAGATTCATGAGGTACTTGCATGTAAACATGACAAACAGCATTCCAAATATGCAAAGGTTATTAATCATAACAAGGTGCATATACAATAGCTAAATAAGCCACAGAAAACTATTGTGTACACACCAGATCTGATTTCACAACTACGACTCTTCCGGGAGAAAGGAACTGTTGTGTAGTATGGGATTGCATAATTGCTTCTGATACATGATTCCCCAGCTTCTCAGCTTCAGCTAACATTGAGTAGTACTCTTCAATAGCGCCCTCACAGTTGAGACATCTAGAAAAGATCAACACAGAAAAAAAGGCGATTTTATTTCCCATTAGAAAATGAAAGCAATCAACTGTTTATCTGATCATTCATAGCATAATCACGTCATATAAAATGACATTTTTCACTTCCAGTGTGAAGGTGTCACATGATTATCATTTTTTTGACCTTCTGCATAATTCCTTGATTCAAAGCTATATCTCATAATAGCCCTCTATCCACTATTTTGAGAACAATACCCTCTTATCCACATAAAGGCAGAAAATCGTAGCAATTGCCCAAAAAGGATGCTGAGGAATTAACAGATACAGAGAGTTTAACAACTATTCAAAGCTCTGGAATTTCTACAAGCTGTTAGTTGAAGAGCTATAAAAAGGACAAAACTTGAGGATTACAATTTGTCAAAGCGCCTTCTCGCAATAGACTCATCTCTTTATAAACCAGCACAGACTCACAGCCAGGACCATAATTTCTTTGAATATTTCAAGAAAACCTTGACAACTGTACACTTCCGCCAGTATTGTTTTTCTTCGGGTTAATAGCATGAGAATCCTACTAACTTCCTTTCTAAAAGAAATGTTGAGGTTAACTATAGAATGAGAGCCCTTGCTTTCTTTAAATGAAGGCCTTCAGACTATCTGGACACTCTGTAAGATTTTTTAATATATCTTCAAATTAAGCATGGCATGGTGTTAACCTTATGGCATGGTGCTGAGTGGTTTGGTAAATAATCATCAACACTTAAAAAAGGTGTCCATGGTAGAAATGAAGAGCTTAGATGGATGTGTCGTCATACCAGAAAAGACCATATTCATAATGAAGTAATCAGAGACAAATTGAGAGTGGTACCAATAAAATGAGAGAAAATCGTTTAAGATGGTTTGGATACATGAAAAGTAATCAAAAGAAGCTCCAATAAGAAGGGCTGAGAAACTAGATGGTGATTATGTTAAAAAGAAAAAAGACCACAAAAGTGTTGAAAGAAAACAATAAAGAATGATCTAGCTTCTCTTCAGTTATCTGTTACGTTAACATGGTACATGATCGAACTTTATGGAAACAAAAAAATCCATGCAACCCCATCTAGTATGGGAAAAGGCTTAGTTGCTGTTGTAAGCGTGGCATGGTCTATTGAAGGCCAAAGCATTAAAGAGCACCTAAACACCATGCACTTCTGTAACATACAGCACACACAACAAAGATATGAAAGAAGAACTTTTTCATCAACAGGATATAACTAATAACCAACATATTGCAAAAAGAAACTGTGACAGCATACTCAATAGGTTTATTGGCTTGGGATAACTTCAGAAGCAGCAATTGTTGTTTTTCTGGCAACTCCTTCTGAACATGAAACTCTGCAAAGCTTCTCTTTAACATGTCCTCAACCTGCAAATGACAAATATCCTATTCAATATATTTATTTTTTTCAATAGTTACAGTTATGCATGAAGTTAAGAACAAAACTAGCCACTTAACAATAGTTGAATTTAACGCACTATTGAATTTAAATAGAAAAACGTTATCCATATAGCATTATTTTCCAAACATTGTGCTTTTAACAGGGTAAAAAGCTGGATATTTGGAATGACGAGCTCACTGCAAGTCCGTAACTGCAGCTACTCACAAGATATCAGCCTACATCAAATAACAGATAGGGGTGAGCAACACGTCTGCCAGAATGCAGCCTGGCCCTCTCCAATCCAAGATTGGCCAGAGTCCAGACTTTCATGGTTTTGCCCTTGGAGCAGATCAAGAAGGCCTCATCTCTGGACCATGACTGCAGGCCAGCTCATAAAGCCTGTGTATGTCTAGAGACGTCAATTCGAGCAGGGCCAGCCCAGATTCTATATGGGCCAGTACTGGCCCTGCCCGGCCCTTGAAGGGCTATTGGCCGGGCTAAGACGGGCCCCCAAGGCATGCTTATTTTGACAGAGAGAGAGAGAGACCATAATTCATGCGTACACCCATCCATTATAAAATCCACTTAAACATTTTCATTGTTCGATCGGCGGCAACATCAACAGTGGAGATTTGAATTTAAAAAGCATTTAATGTGCCATCTAAAGTACAAGGGTATTTTTTCACTTTTTAAATTCAAATCTCTACTGTGGATAATGATGTTTAAGTGGATTTAACTATGGAGAGGTGTGCACATTTACCACTCTCTCTCTCTCTCTCTCTCTCTCTCTCTCTCTCTCTCTCTCTCTATATATATATATATATATATATATATATATATATATATATATATATATATATATATATATATATATATCTGGCCCTGTGCACAGGCATCGGGCCCAGGGTCAGACTGGCAGAGCAATTTGGCCCTAATGCAAAAACGGGCCAGAAATTCTGGCCCAGCCTGCATTTTTTCAGGGCAAGGTCAGGCCCATTTTGACATGTCTATCAGGCCCATCCTAACTGTGCTATCCAGTCCATCTCTCTCTCTCTCTCTCTCTCTCTCTCTCTCTCTCTCTCTCTCTATATATATATATATATATATATATATATATATATATATATAGAGAGAGAGAGAGAGAGAGAGATGGACTGGATAGCACAGTTAGGATGGGCCTGATAAGGACCAACCAACCTATCTTAATGGTGGGCTGGCCTTAACGGAAAAGGCTACACAGAAGGCTTGTCATCCTCTTGAACGGATTGGCAGGGCCGGCCATAGCCCACACAGACACAACCAAAGTTTTCTAATATGAATAGCACGTACAAGGATACACATATCGAATAGAATATTGGAGACAAATACAGTAGTTGTATGAAAGAGATACAGGTATAACCATAACAACCAAGCATTTTACTGAGCTTTTGTGTGAAAGCTAGGGATACAACTTTGAGAATTTAACAAAATGCTCGTGACACTAATACATGAAGGTTTTCAAGCAAAAAGTACCTTCAATTCCTCTACCCGAAGCAAATGAAGAATCATGATATAGGTGAGACGGAATTGAGACTCAAGCCTTGTTGGACTCCCAACCATGACTTGTTTTAGATTTGTTTCATCAGGAACCTCATCTCGACACATTACAATAACAGTGCCGATATCATCAAGCCCCCTACGGCCTGCTCGTCCAGCCATTTGAGTGTATTCACCTGGTAGCAACTGCCTGAATTCCTTACCATCAAATTTCCTCAGCGTATCAAATACAACCTGTTAAAATATTTGAAAATGTGAAACTTATGCACATTCAGTAAAAGGATAATTTCTTTTGAAGGGCATTAGGCTTCCAACAGCCAGTTTAAAACTTTGTCGGACTTATCTACCATGGATTCAACAAATTATGATAGGGCTCTGCGGAAACAAAGAATACATGTAACCGACCTCATCTAGTATGGGAAAAGGCTTAGTTGTTGTTGTTGATGTTATTGCATGCAACAATGCATTTTATAACGGCAACATGCCAGGCCCACGAGCACTAGAACCATGGGTCAAAAATAAAAAAGCAAAAGTAAACGGTCACATTATTACAAATGCACTGCCAGTCAATAATTGATAGTTTTTCCACCACCTCTAAATTCTCACACACACAAACATTCATGAGCACATGTACGGATATACACAGTAACACACAGATGCACAACAATATTCAAGATCATAGAGGAACGAACATTTTAAGGGAAAGTGAGGGGAAAGCTATAAATAACGGCTTAATAGGAATGCCACATATGCCTGATATATACCTTCAAAAGACAACTTTGGATGATTACAAAAGATAACAACATACCATAATATAAAGTAAGCTACCAAAATGTAAACAGAGAACTCAAATTCCCCATCGTACATTATGCTCTAGTAGCTTTTTAAGCCGAATTCACAAGTTTATAAGTTTTATTCATTATACATTTCTATTTATCTCATGAAGAGAAGTACCCAAAATCTAGTTTCTATAGTCAAAGAATGAAAAACAAGAAGAGAGGAAAGAAGAGAACAAGGAGAAGAAAAAGAAGAAAACAAAGAAGAGAACTTGAAGAAGAAAATAGATGTAAAGAAGAAGCAAGGTTGTTACTAGCGCTTCTTAGCATGTCTAATTCAGGGTTAATTTAAGATGTGCAACGTACCTTATCAGAAATAAGATTTTACTAATTAAAAAATTCAAAAAATATTAAAAAACCAAGGAAAAAGTACCATGACAATATTCCTTTATTTATGTATAGTTACATATACTCGAATTACACTTCATAGAGAAAACAAACATAACTTTTTAATTAAAATTTCAGAAAATCTAAACAACCAATATAAGTACAGTCAAAATGGCATTTTACTCTATTACGTGTAGCCACATGCTCAAGTTACATTTCAAGCATAAAAGTCAAAAGAATGCATGTATTCGTCCAAATAGTCATGCTTCACGAAAGAAATAATCTTTTGCAACAAGTTTAAAAGTAATCTCTTTTTCTTATCTTGGTTATTGTCATCTGCAAGTGGGTGTCGGAGAGCCCTATTACTGAGATAGTGCTCTGGGTGCAGTATAAAAGTAATTTCAATATACTTGTAAAGTAATATTTGAAGATAAAGTAATATTATGTTTAATAAAATTCTTAAAAGTGAGATTTATAGACAAATAAACCGCATTTGTACAATCTCAGTTTTCAATTTCAAACATAAGACTTGACTTTATAGATCTTTCCAAATTTTACTTTTACTAATTCTTAATGAACTCAAATAGGATCAATGTAAAGTGTAATGTATAGCATTTTTAGTCATACCATCTACTAATTACATTGTCAGAATCTATGTCACACGGGTGCGGGTGTGGGATACGGCAAATTTCAAAAATTTTGGGTGCAACGACATGGCTAGGGTATATAATATTGAAGCTACAACAAGTGAAACATCAATTAACATAAGTATATGACAATAGCAAGTACACAACTTTATATTAAAGCAAAACACATAAACTGTAAACAACTATTAATTTCATCATAATACACAAATCAATCTTCACTATCCGAATCTATTTATCCAAAAAAGACCCGAACTTCAAAATCGATACCATATTTTGAAGCGTGTAATATCCACACAAAAGGAAGTGAAGAAGGTCCGCATTGAGATATTTTTCTACATTCATCGGCGGAGTTTCATTGGAGATTATGGAAGACAAGCTGAAGGAGCATTTTGGAAACTATGGTGAGGTAACTCAGGTGGTCATCATGAGAGATAAGGTCACGAGTCGACTAAGAGCATTCAGTTTCATCGTCTTCACGGATTACTCTCTTTGATCGGATTCTCTAGGATAAATACACCATAGACGGCAGAACCGTGAGTTACAAAAAAAAAAATACTTTTTTTTGTCATGCCGCACCGACACAGTGTCGGTGTCGGTGTCGCACCCGTGTCGACATTGACACTCCACCTCTTAGAAGTGTCTGTATGACTTAGGTCAGCATAACCATCTAATCATTCTATATATCACACCAAGTAGTTGTGTGGGAACCTCGCAACTGATCAAGTGCTATTTTTGTCAACTGTAACCATATATCGTGTATGACCACCATCAACTACTAAAGAGCATAGTCCCAGCATAACCATGTAGACATTCTGTATTTCTCATCGAGTAGTTGGGAACCTTGGAATTGATCAAGTGTCATTTTTGTTAACTGTAACCCTATATCCTTTATGACCACCATCAACTACTAAAGAGCAAAAAGTGAATAAGATTCACTAACCACTATGATAATAAGTTGATCATAAACCTCTTCATGGAAGTGCTCATAGAAAAGGTGCACTCCCCTTCATTATGCATGCATTATTGACACTTGTCACCATTGAAAGTAGTAACAGAGTACTGCTTTCCACCCACAGAAAAGAACTGCTCTTCATATCATTTAAGAGCACGCAGCCTACCAAAGTCTATTGTCAAATGAACAGGAAGACAAAATAAATACAGGTAATAAACTCCATATATGATAAATGAAGCACTAAAAGACAGGTTAGCCACTTTAAAGGAGAGAGCTACTAAGACTCACGGTTCTAGCTGGAGCATTGACCCCCATAGCGAATGTCTCTGTTGAGAACAGCACCTAAGAAATATGAAACAATTCAAGAAAACCCAATCAAGAATGTAGGAGAAAAACGCATACAAATGAAGCATGGAAATAAATTTGCAAACTACTTGTCGCCTAATAAAACCATCAGTATTTTATATTGAAAATATGGAACCAAAAGATGCAACTTTTCTGTGTTTTGAACTTGACAAGTTAATCACAAATCTCAGCTCTTCGTTGCTGGGTTGCATGAAAAGGCTTGAGGTCCAGTTAAACTTAAAAGTTAAAACTAACTCTTCGTGCTCAACTATAAGAGTGCAGAAGCACATACTCGATTTCTTTAAAGAAGAATGGCTTCCACAATCAAAAGGTCGGATGGCAGTTTTGAACCTGTGACACTTTATGGAAGACTTCCGATTATGTTTTGCATTGTGTGAGCAGCAATTTGTTATTTTGTGTCTCTCGTCATCTTTTAAGATAATATTACACATAAATTTATCAAACAAACAATCGCATGCACAGGGCGGGGGTGGGGGGGGAGGAAAGACCTTGATGAAACCACGGCAGAAGAGCATCTCCACTACCTCCTTGACAATCGGAAGAAGCCCAGCATGATGCACGGCAATTCCCCTACGCAGCAGACTTTGGACCGTAACAACCTACAACAAAAACCTTGTTGGAAACTCCATCGTGCAAATGTATATAATGGACTCATTAAAAAATTGTAACCATGATAAATATTTCAAAACCTGGGGAAGGTCCCTGTCAGATCCTTTCAGTCGTGAAAAAGCCCTGTCACAAAAAACACGTATCTCACTTTTCTCAGAGCTGGTTGTGTAGTCTGCACTGGTCAGAATATCCGCATATTTATCGCATCGGTTCTTTGAAAAGCAAAATATGACCGCCTAACATAACAAGAAAAGGCAAAGTCCAAAAATTAGATATCCAGCCCAAGTGCACATGAAAGGTAACCCAAGCAAAACAGAAACAGGCTTCTTCGGTAGTAAGTTGACTCAGCTAACAAATGCACATGAATGCATCGACAATGTGAAGGAAAGGTTTTCTGCACACAAGGTCTAGCAAGTTAGACAAGAAACACACGCGCATGCATAAAGAGATGTATCCATACACAGAGATTTCACTGACAGTAGCCGATCATTGGCACAATCTGCTCTGAAATTACAACATATAGACCATGGACACAACACAACTAGGTGTGGATTGAATATGCCTAAACCAACATTATATCTGTTATTCTCATTAAGGTCCAGACCAAACTACCAATTCCTTTTTATGGCATCTTAGCCTAATCCAGGCTTGTGACAATTTACAAAGGCAATAGCTTTTAGGTGAAGAATACCACTTTAGTCCCGCTCTAGAATTGATGTGACTATGGAAGTTCCAACACCAATTGGACCATATCCAACAATACATCTGTTGGGCTTGAAACGTCCCTGGACATGAAATGCCCATATCAGATAATGTTATGGTTATTTTCAGTTGTTGATTCAGAACTCTAACCATTGCAGCCTAATTTCAGTTAAATAAAAGCAATAAAAGATAACAGGAAAGAACTACAAAATAGGCATTTGAAGTAAAAAGCCTTCCACGTACAGGTAAAAGTGACTTCTTCAAGAGCTTTGTTATAAACTTGAGCCAGAGTGAAGATTCTGTTCTCCTTAGTCCTGAACTGTTTTGCTGATTACCAGTCTTCCAAGCTACGATTCCTGCAGATTGTGGCGCTGTTAATTTATGAGTTCTGCCATGATTTGAAATTTCATGGCGCCCTCTTGGAGAGGCAGCTCCCACCAATGCTCCAGCGGAAACACCAGGCTTGCTAGTATTTTTTTTCTTGTATGCATCTTTAGCGGCCTTCAGTCCTTGGGTCAAAAATTTCTCATTCTCACATATTTTATACAACTCGCCCGAATAAAATAAGCAATGCTCTAAAGGGACAGGTCTTCGGGAGGTTCTGAAAAAGTAAAAAAGAGTGAAACCAATACTCAAGCCACACAGCAATTAGGCAAACTGAGTGGAATCAGAAAAAAAAACACTTGTCAATTGAAAGGATACCTGATAATCAAGCTAAATTGCGAAATGGCACAGATTGAATGAAGAAATTGTTGACTTTAATCATAACAAGAGATAAAATAATCAAGATTTGAAGCAAAAACACATGAACAAACAAAATCTGGGATTCGGCGCCACTATGGCTGCTGCCCACTTCTCTTATTTCTTTTCTTAAGTTCAACCTAATGACACTTAGGGCATCCTTTTATACAGATTACTAACTTGAAAGACAGAAATGCCCTTGATTAGACTCACTAACAACTGACTGAATCCGATATCCAAATGGATCGTTTGGATCCACAGAATTAACACACACACGATCTACCGAACTAACTTAGACACTATGACTTACACACATAAGTAATCACACTAGTTCATGCTAGATTAATTTATTCCTTACAACACGCCCCCTCAAGTTGGGTCTTAAAGGCGAGATACCCAACTTGCTGAGAGTCTCTTTAGGCCACATATAGAGATAGGTTTGGTAAGAATATCTGCTAGTTGATCTTCAGACCGAACATGAAGAATGTTGAAGATTCCCTGTGCAACTTTTTCTCAAATAAAGTGACAATCAACCTCAATATGCTTGGTTCTCTCATGGAAAACTGGATTAGACACTATCTGTAAGGTTGCCTTACAATCTGTAAGAAAGTTGACTGGGATCATCTTCTTAAACCAATTTCTTCCAACAGTGATAAAATCCAAAACCCTTCACACATGCCTAGTGCAATAGCCCTATATTCTGCTTCTACACTTGACCTCGCCACAACTGTTTGTTTTTTGCTCGGCCATGATACCACATTACCTCCTAGACACACTATATAGCCTGAGGTGGATCTCCTATCACTCTTAGAGCCGGCCCAATCAGCATCTGAATAGATTTCAAGAGCCATAGATGAATGAGGGGAATACCATAAACCATAAGAAATTGACGATTTCAAATATCTTATAATATGGAAAACCATACTCATATGATGCTTAGTAGGAGAATGCATCCACCTGCTAACATAATTGACCGCAAAACTGATGTCTGGTATGGTAATAGTGAGATAGATAAGTTTTCCCAATAATCGTTGATACCTTCCAATATCTTCATATGATTCGGATGTGGTTTCTTTGTCTTCTCTTGCTATTTCAATGGGAGTGGAGCATAAGCGGCAGTCTTCCATTTTAGTGTCTTTCAGCAAGTCCAGGATATACTTTCTCTGACTTAAGAATAAGTTGTCTTTAATCCGTATAAATTCGATTCTCAAGAAGTAATGAAGCTTACCCAAGTCTTTTAAATCAAATAAAACATTTAGTTTCTTCTTCAAATTAACTATACCTTCCGTATCATCTACCGTGATAATGATATCATCAACATATACTAATAATATAATAGTTTTAACTCCTTGGTGGATGAACAATGTATGATCACTAATACATTGTTTGAAGCCCAGACCGATAATACCATCACTGAACTTTTGAAACCATGCTCTAGGTGATTGTTTCAACCCATAGATAGACTTCTATAGTTTGCATACCAAGTTATCTTTCTGCTCTTGGTGATACCCAGGAGGTAAATCCATGTAAATATCTTCCATGAGATCTCCCAGTAGAAAGGCATTCTACACATCTAGCTGTCACAAATCCCACCTATGATTAACTGCCACACTGAGAAGAATTCTGATCGTATTCATCTTTGCTACCGATGCAAATGTTTCTGTATAATCAATACCATAGGGTTGACTATAACCTTTGGCCACTAGTCTCGCTTTATATCTTTCTATGTTCCCATCTGCTTTGTATTTCACAGAATATACCCATTTGCACCCCACTGTTTTTCTATCTAGAGGTAGTTGTACAAGTTCTCAGGTACTATTTTTCTCCAATGCTGCAATTTCTTCCTTCATAGTTGCCTTCCACTCTGAACATTGAGTGGCTTCTTCAAATGACTTGGGAATATAAACATTATCTGTATTCATCACAAACAATTGTTACTCTTTTGGGTAGTTAGAACAAGTAATCATCTTATGTAGTGCATAGTTACCATTTTCACGTCTCCCTTTGCGAAGTGCAATAGACAAATTATCAGGATCATTAGCAGAGTTTTGAGAAGTTACCTGAGGGGGGATTGGATCTGATTTAGGGTGAGAACTCTGGTCTTGGGTAGCAGACAGATCCTGTCCAAACATTCTCCTCTCGCCTCTAGTATAACTCTGCCACATTTGCTTTAGAATAGAAGGCATCTCTTCGGTTTCTTTTTCAAAGTCTAATAGATCTTGACTTGGTGAGATTATAACCACAATGGGTGAGTGAATGCTAGATGCTTGATTCTCCGGTTTACTATAAAAAGGTATGTCTTCATGAAATGTGACATCCATGGTAATATAAGTTTTCCATGTTGCCGGGTCATAACATTTATATCCGTTTTTTAGTAGAAGAATATCCTAAGAAAATACACTTAACAGCTCTAACATCTAATTTATCTCTCAAACCACTATGTATATGAACAAAACACGTGCACCCAAAACTTTTGGAGATAGGTGAAAAGATTTTTGTGATGGGCACAATGAATGAAATGGGGTATTACCTTTCAGTACTCTGGTAGGCATACGATTGATGAGATACACTGCAGTGAGAACTACTTCTCCTCAGAAGATTTTTGAAACATTATAACCGATTAAGAGTTCAACTACTTCCAAAATATGTCGATTCTTCCTTTCTGACACACCATTTTGTTGTGGTGAATAAGGACATGAGGTCTGATGTAGGATTCCCCGTTCTGAAAAATATGAATGGAGTGATTGGGACATGAATTCCCCTTCATTATCACTCCGAAATATCTTAATTGATCTCTCAAATTGTGTATACACAAACTAACAGTAGATAGGAATAATATTCCTCGCTTCCTCTTTAGTTTTCATAAGATATATGATAGTGAACCGAGTACAATCATCGATAAATGAAATAAAGTATCTATAACCATGCAAAGAGGTAATGGAACAGGGACCCCATATGTCAGAATGAACAAGCTCAAAAGGTATAGAAGATTTTTCTTCATTTAAGGGAAATGAAATCTGGTGATGTTTAGCCTTCTGGCAAGTTTCGCAGTTTAACTGCAAATTATTACAAGTAACAAATTCAGGTAAAAGAAATATAATCTGTGATAATGGTAGATGCCCTAATCTCGGATGCCATAAGGATAAGTCTTCTTTCTACTTCTTTGAAATTGTCACTGTCTGAAATGTTGTTTTCCTGGTTTCCTCATAGACATAAAGGCCTCTTGACATGCTACCCTGACCAAAGATCCTCCCCGTCCTCAGATCCTAAAAGGAACACCCAGATGGATCAAAAATCACTTTACATTTGAAGTCTTGAGTCATAGCAAACACTGATAATAAATTAACTGAAATATTAAGAATATGTAAAGCATTTTTCAATACTTTAAGAGGTGTAGTGATACTTCATTTTCCAACAATAGGAGTATAGGATCCATCAGTTAGCCTGATATTAACTTTACCTTGTTAACTGATAATTATCAAAGAACTCTCGTTTACCCACCATATGATCCGTTGCGCCAGAATCAATAACCCAAATCCTGAAATGAGAAATGTTTACGTTACCCTGAGCCATAAATGAGAAGGGATATGCCATAGTTGCTTGAGGGGTAGAAGTAGAAGTAGAAGTGGAGGCAGAATCATCCAAACGAGCCTTTAGCATCTCAATTTCCTTTTTCATGTCTGTCATTAAATCTGTACTACTCTCTATGGTCTGTTTTCTACTTTGATCAATGCTAAAGTAAGCTTTATTAGGTATGTGTTGATAATACGAAGGTTTACCTACAAGTTCCCAACATGATTCCTTAATGTGTCTTGATTTACCACAATGTGTACAAGTGAGTTTATCCCTTTCTTCTGAAATGACTGTTGATCTGCCCCTGCCACGGCCGTATCCTCCTCTACCACGAGAGAATGAGGAGGGAAAAGAATTTCTCCCTACGAATGCGGTTGTTTCTGAATTGGGCCTAGTTTCTTTCTCCAGACGTTTCCGGTCTTCTTCTCGGAGTAGGAGAGAATAAACAGTACTCAGAGATGGAAGCTCTTATCGGCTGAGTATATTATTTTTAACAGCTTCATATTCAGGAGAAATACCCCATAAAAAGTCAAAGACCTTTCGTTCTTCGAATTCCTCGTTGTAGACATTTTGTCTTGGAATAAAGTTGTAGCTCTTCTCATAAACCTCGGAGTTCAACATAGTACTCACTGACTGATCTTCCACCCTGTCTGCATTTTCTAATCTTTTCAATGAGATCATATTTCTTAACTATATTTTTTTTCTGTGCATTCTCATCTTGAGCTGCTAACCAAATATCTTTAGCAGTCTCTAAAAACATAAATGTACTTCCAATAGATGGTACCATAGAATGTAGGAGTCAAGCACTTACAAGTGCATTTTCTCTCCCCCATCTGGCATAAAGGAGATCTATCGGTGATGGTTGTGGAATGTCTCCAATAAGGTAGTCCCAGCGCTCCCTTGCCATTATTGCAAGTTCAATAGAGCGAGTGGTTGTGGAATGTCTCCAATAAGGTAGTCCCAGCGCCCCCTTGTCATTATTGCAAGTTCAATAGAGCGAGCCCATTGTAGGTAATTCTTTCCATCTAACTTGGTGTTTGTGATTTGGAAAACTTCTCCTTTGTCTGAAGAATTGTTTTCACCTTCCTCTCCCATCTTGTTTATGTCCATTGATTCTACAAATCACTAACAATCTGACCCCTTTGTTTTCAATGTGCAAGTGAACCACAAAGAATTTGGCTTTCCTCGTTGGATTCTAAAAGTTTGATTCTACAAATCTAACTTGGTGTTTGTGATTTGGAAAACTTCTCCTTTGTCTGAAGAATTGTTTTCACCTTCCTCTCCCATCTTGTTTATGTCCATTGATTCTACAAATCACTAACAATCTTACCCCTTTGTTTTCAATGTGCAAGTGAACCACAAAGAATTTGGCTTTCCTCATTGGATTTCACTTGTGATTGGTTATCAAAATCAGTCCCTACACAACCTGCTAATCAGCCCCCTGTGCAGTCTTGAATATGCCCCTGTGCAGATTCAAATCTTTCTGTATCACGATATTTTCTTGTGATTCAATAACAATGCTTTAATCAGCCTCTTGCTCAGGTTATGGCTTTGATTTGGAACAACGAGTGCAAGACAGCAAGGGTCCCTGTTGTGTTAGACAAATTCACAAACAGAAAGCAGAATAAGGGGCAAATATACTGCCAAATAATTTCAGCAGGTAAAGTGCATCTGATATTATGGAACTGCCAATGTCTGATTTGATGAAAAAATGTGTGCCTAGGGCTTGCACAACTTGCGTTGATTTCTATACTTACCAGGGCATTCTCTATTCAATGTTTTTATGAATTTCCAGGCGTTGCTCTTAACTTTCTGTTCTGTTTCTTGTTGTGTTTCAGGCTCCCAAGTCTTCCTCTTCACTAGGAATGGTTAATTCTCCGACTGATGTGGACGATATGGCTGCAGCTTCGACCAAATAGCTCTGATACCATGTTGACTTTAATCATAACAAGAGATAAAATAATCAAGATTTGAAGCAAACACATGAACAAACAAAATCTGGGATTCGGCACCACTATGGCTGCCGCCCACTTTTCTTAAGTTCAACCTAATGACACTTAGGGCATCCTTTTATATAGATTTCTAACTTGAAAGATGGAAATGCCCTTGATTAGACTCACTAACAACTGATTGAATCCGATATCCAATTGATCCATTTGGATCCACAGAATTAACACACACGATCTACCTAACTAACTTAGACACTATGACTTACACACATAAGTAATCACACTAGTTCATGCTAGATTAATTTATTCCTTACAACAGAAATGACACAAGTATCATTTCCCTGAAAATATTGCTGATATGCAATTGCTACATAGCCTATAATAGAAGAATATGAGGATGGAAAAGGAAAATAAAAGCACAGAAATTGTAGCCTTCTCTGTAGATTCTAAATGTAGTAACACTACGAATACATATCAAAACAAGAGATACAAAACATATGATACTCTGATAATTCTGCTATCCAAATTCAGCAACAATAAGCTATCATGTATTGATGGCTTAACTCTCCAACACGTTCCATTAATGAATACGTGAATGGAAAATGTGGAAGGGGTTAATTAAATGCTATAACTCTCCAGCATTAAGCTAAAAAAGCACATTTGGAAAATAACATTACCCCATAAGACGAATTTGCTTTTGCTTTGTCTGCCCGATCCAATCTGCAAACTCAAATGTGTTTGGCACCTAACACAGAAGGAAAGGAAAGATTTAACAGTCAAGGAGAAATTCACAACAGGATAAAACAACAGTGAAATTTTTAACCCATAACAGAAGGATTCAGATAGAGTATGTATTGAAGCATTTCACATCGAAAGATCACACTTTTGTGATTTATAAACTCTAAAACATGGGAAAAAAATTAAACTATGGAAACACAAAGAAGTATCACAAAACTGCATAGAAACTCAATATGGAAAGAGAGAGAAACAAATTTGACGACCAAACTTCACACACACACACACACATGTATGAGAGGGGAGAGAAGGAAAGTGCATGATGCATCAGAGCTCAAAGAATCATGGTATAAAAGGACTTTTATGCAAGCCATCCATAACTACCAGCAAGTTACATGTAGTCAAGTACCACTAAATACTCAAATCTAGTTTCTTATGTCTAACTCCAGACCAAACTAATCGTAACTGAAAACTGCAAAAAACAATATTACTTTTTATAAGCTGAACAAAAAACTTCAATGATGACTAAATAGCTCTTTCATATAACAACACAAAGTAAAGTGAAAGGTACTATGTGTTGTGACAAACAATGCACATGTATGTACTTGGCAGTTTTAGATAACGATGCCCGAAAAAGAGAAAGTGCTCCAAGATATCATGTCTTAGCAGATTTTCCTTGGACTCCTTGCATAAAATGCTTCCGGCAGTACACAAAGTGCACGACAAGATCAATACTTATGCGCGCCGAAATAACAATGGAAGAAGTGGGACGGTCAAATCTAGCAAATATATTAGCCCACATGAAGATAGATGTTAAACAAGCCAAACCCTTATAGATGAAACTAGCAATTACTGAGGCACAAGAAAGCTTCTGCAAGTACAAAAATTGATCCACACATTGCACCAGTCGAATTTCAAGTGGTGGTGATTCAAACTTAACTTTAAGTTAGATACATTATTAAGAAAATCTTGTGTAGTTGAACAGATTATCAACCAATTATGGTGGTTACTTTAAAACTCAAGCAACTTAACATTATCAGTTCAAAATGGTTATGCTTGTCTCATGTCTAAGAAATATCACTCATAGTACCAGAAATAGAATAAGAATTAACAAATAAAATGCATCACATGCTTACAGTTGCAGAAAGAAGGATAATGTTGACATGCCTAGGGAGCATGATAATAACTTCCTCCCATACAACACCGCGCTCTACATCATTCACATAATGCACTTCATCAAATATAACCTGTTCAATCAATGATTCAGCAGTTAGCCTGCAGGAGCATTAACCTGAAAATACCAGTTAATCACAAGACAGAAATGCCACTCTCCAGTCTTAAAATGAAGTGACAACTTCACTAACATATCCCTAAAATGCAACTGACATATGGAAGACAGTTGGTTGCTTACCCATTCAATGTCTCGTATGATGTCAGCACCTCTATACAACATTGATCTAAGAATTTCAGTTGTCATGATAAGGCATGAAGCCTCAGGTCTTAAGCTGATGTCTCCAGTAAGAAGGCCCACATCAAATTTTCCACAAAAATCTCTGTACTTTTGGTTGCTGATGGTCTTAATAGGTGCAGTATAGACAGCTCGTGTGCAATGCTGCATAAAGTGACATGTGAGTCAGTCTGCATATAGTAGCCCCATATAGGTCTTAGGAAAAGGAAAAAATTCTAGCACACAAGCCAAGCAACTTGAGAAACTGCCAGAGACAAAACATAAAGAGCTGGTTAAAAATATATAAACATTCTCTCAAGAATTATACACCACAAATAGAGCAATATAACAGAAGATGACAAACCATAAGCCTTAACAATAAAAGTGCAGAACTTGTTAAGCAACTTTTTCCAGAATAATAACGAGTTGGATAAACATGCACCTTTGAAGCCAATGCAAAGGCATATTCTGCAACAACAGTCTTTCCTGCAGATGTATGGGCCGCTACAAAAACAGAGTCACCCTTTTCAAGGTAATATATAGCCTGTTTCATTGCAGCAACGCAAAATAGTTTATTCCAAAAGTGAGGTGAAAGGGACATGGTCAAAGGATTAAGAAACCCCAAGCATCAGAAACAAACTTAGCAGAGCCTAATGTTCATTCTAGATAAACATATAAGGGCAGTGACATAATATGACACTTGCAATTGTGACATGCATTGCATTTTCTAAGATTTTCAAAGATAAGCCACTAAGAGGGCAAAGATGCCATATTAGATTCCCTGGTCCTATTAAGCATTTTATTGTACATGACAAAGGTAATTTGTTAATCCATATACAGATATCTTAAAGGACGAACATGATTCACAACAGGACCAAGCCACCGCATGGATGCCCTACAGTCAAAAGGTCCCTGACTTGTCAATAGCTCAAAAACTAACATGTAAAACAACGAGAAGTTTCTTTGCTGTTGAGAACCAGCCCTATAAAGAAACTAGATTAATAGTTAGGCAGAGTTTTAAGTTTGCTGTTGTATGAGCATCTGAGCCTTCAATATTCCCCAAAATACAATAATTCACACCAGTCATCAGTGTATTGATTAACATATCATGCAGAAAGTCGCACAATGAGAACCAAATATATTTGCCCGTGGTAGAAAAGGAACAAGTCTAAATGATGTTTAACGAACAGCCTCCAAGGGACAGCACAGCCAAGAATTTCAAGGCAGCTTGAATCCATAAACAGCCCAAACATGAACAATCAAAGAGGGACACCATGAAAGTAATGCTGCTTCAGATAAATAGCATGTCACACTATATGCCTACCATGAGCAGAATATGAAACCACCATATACAATGCATTCAGGAAGTTTTGAACAATTGAACTTTTTACAAGAAGAAGTGAAAATTATTCTTCATTAATGAGAAATTAATATGAGAATATTTAGCGTCAGAAATATCAACAGGGCAATGATCAATAAAATGGCAAATCCTTTTCTTTCAAAAGGTGCACCAGAGGTGAAGACATGATGTTTCTAAAAAGTAAGTTGTGGGGTTTTGCAAGACATACTTTAACACAGCAGATGTTGAATGCAGTGGATACAAGCTTCTCTAAACAAGTACCTCTTTTTGGAATATATCTAACTCAAAGGGAAATTCCAGAGCCATGTCAGGAACAAGTTCATGAAAATGCTTTGAGATCTCCTCACTTCCTCCAGTAACAGCCCAAACCTTTAGATGATTGAGAAATATAACAAAATTACAACATGATGTCACTTAAAAGTATCAGGACAACCAACCACAGTTAATCTGAAGAAAAAATTAAATGCATAACCAGCGCTGGAAAAAATACAATACAACTAGAACCGCTATGCAATTTTGGATATTAAGGCAGGTCAACATTGAAGGAAAATACAATCGGAACTATCACAGAACCTGAATAACAAAAAGCATATGGTAGATCTAATCTAACAGCATACTCTGTTAAAACCCGCTACCATCTATATAAAAAATTTGAGCATGAATGTAAATTCCGGCAATGCAAATAGGTATTCATTAACAAAATGATACCATACAATGGAACCTGAATAACAGAAAGATAATTCCATATTCATGAAAATGTAGGAAATGCTGATATGTCACGAGAATCATTCTACCATATGCTTTTTGCTTTTGAACGCAGCATAGTTCATCACAAACTGAATAGAACTGGCAATCCATAGGCCAATCACAACTATGAAACATGAAGACAATGTACTATTCTCACTACGCCAAATTGACTCTCCAAACAGATGTCATACCCATATTCGACTTGCCGTGTTCCAACACATTGATACCAGTAATTCAAACATTCAACACATCATGAATAAATTCTGCATTGTTGTTACCAACAAGAACATTAATGTGGAAGTTGGAACTACTCTAATGTAGATTTTCTAAAATTATCATATAAAATGTGCATGGTTTTGAACTTTTGAGATTTGGTTTTTAACTAATTGTAATTCAAAAAGTTCAGTTCTGTCATACATACATGCCTTCTTCTTTTGATGATTAGACACGCAAACACACAAATATACGCATACATAGATACAAAGATGCGTATACATATATATACATAGATACATATATATACCTATATGCACCCAGTTTCTTTTAAGGTGCCCTGTCATACCCTTCTTAGCCATACATGTTGCGGCACACACTTGTACAAATGTGTGAAAACTTCTGATTAGAAGTCCTTCAGTTTGAAATACAAATGATAGTTGATCAAATACGCTCCTTACCTCCTTCTCTTGTTGCCGTTTAATAGTTCCACCTTCCAATTTCTGGTCAGTAACTTCACGTTCTTCATGCAGCATGGCATCTAAAACTGCTGATTCAGCAGCTACATCTTCAACATTTTCTTTTCCAATTTCTTCTTTTGAAGTAACATGCTCTTCTACTAAGGAAATTTCTGCACACAATGAACGTCATTAGCAGTGGCATCCAATACAATATAATGGTGTAAGAAAACGTTTAAAATTAAAAGCTCAATGTCGGATGAGCTACCACGTCTTGAAAGGCAGCCTTTGTGTTTGTAAAACTCAAAAGAAAATGTGGAAAGGCTTTAACTAGATGTAAGAGCAAAATAGTTTCTGCTAAGACTTCTTGACAAATCAGTCTAGAACTAACAGGACTTGATATGTAGAATAATAATCTAATTCCAGAACTTGAACTTTGAAAAACATGAGTGACATCCTCAAAAGTTGATGCAACAGAAAAGTATCATAGGTGACTTTTTACTATCGACAACAACAACTCACCACTATGGTTTCCCTCCTGAACACTCTGCTCCAATGCTTTTTTCAATAAACTTTCAAAGTGCAATGACAAGCCGGTCTGCAAGTAGAGAACACTGCAAGATTTAAGGACCACATCCACAAATAACAAAATCAATCGTCTCAATAAAGAGCACAGAGAAATGGTAGTTTATGGCAAAGAATTTTGTGTCGTGGGCATTTGCACTCTATCTATTTCAAGGTATTCTTTTTATTGTCTTCCGGCAAAATGACGAAACAGCAGATGCAGCCCATAGAGGAAAATAGCATGCAGGCATGTTACCAGACCCAATATTCACATTTCCTTCTACTTTTCATGTATGATAAACAATTTATTGACAATGAATCGGGACTGTAATCTGATACGTGGATGAAAAATATCAAGGACAAAGTTATGGAAATAGGGAACTATCGATTAGTTTTGGATGTATCAATGGATATAAATGTGTCCTGAATGTATCAGAAACAGATATTCTAATGAAAACTACAAAACAAAATATCCTCAATAGCGGCAAGCATAAACAGTTCACGTGCTCAAAGTGGAATAAAATTTGTTTAATATTCAGTACGCAATAAGAGTTGAACAATTACCAACCGTTTTTTCAGCCAAGGGCTTCATCATATTCTGCTCGTTGATAATTTTCCATGAGTATGCATGAACCTTCCAAAAAGAAAAAGCGAAACTGGCAATTTTAGAAAAGGTGAAGGAAGGAGCAAGAAAAGTGTCATGGAGAAAAATACTAAGAAACTTATACCCACGGATACCTTCAGAGGACCAAGATCCAGACCTTGTTTGAAGCTTGGAGGAATGGTTTGGGCAGACCCGCCATCAAACACTTCACGTACCCACTCACCATTCAAAGCACCCTCAGGAAGAACCCTTTCTGATGATTGAGATTGTTCCAGACCTCCAGGGCGGAAGGGGCGATTGCAACTGCTACCTCTAATAAAATCCTTTGCTGGACCAGGCATGCGGGGGAGAGATGAAAAATCATCTGCCCCATTGATAAGCTCCGTCATCTGAATCTAAACACGAGAAATAGCAACCGGATGATGAAATATTCAAAGGCATTTCTCAAATAATTACACATCCTAGACACAGAATAGGCAATCATTAAAATAATTGAAGCTATAAACCGATCAATCATTGCGTCTCACAGAACAAAAGTGATGCCCCCAACAACCTGACAGTCAGGTTAAGCTGAGACATACCCTCTTGTAGCCGAGCAAGAAAGCAATAGAACTCAATAATAATGTGGCTCCCCTTGTAGCCGAGAAGAAAAATCATAGAAGTTGACCCAACAATAGTATGACTTGAGACAGTGAATCCCATGGTATGGACTCGTTGAATGTCGAAGCAATTTGGCATTATTCCGTGTGTCGTACGAATAAACAACAAAAAACTCATGGTGCCATCCATGCGATATATGAGGAGACTCTGAAACTCGTGGGTTTGTTGCATACATTACATGAACAACCAATGAGTCATGGAATACAAGATGCAGTTCACGACTTCAATTCATAATAAAGTAGGCTAAGAAACTATTCATGTAATGTAAACGATACGGACTTTGAATTGAAGCATACCTCCATGGCGTCGGGAATCCACGGTTCTGTCAACTGCGGACCTCCGTCGACGTTGTTTCCGCATATCCGCCTAAAAGGCGCGACCCAGGAAGGGACGACGACCGTCCGCGGCATCGAGGGCTCGAGCTGAACTCTTGCCCTGCTGAACCAGTCAAAATCCCACTGGCGACCGCAAACGGCCGGGGAGAACTCGTCATCGTCCAATTCCGGAGTCAGATACTTCTCCTCGATCTCCTTCTTGATGGTTTCAACACTATCCGGC
Source organism: Brasenia schreberi (assembly GCA_036023115.1). Taxonomy (NCBI): domain Eukaryota; kingdom Viridiplantae; phylum Streptophyta; class Magnoliopsida; order Nymphaeales; family Cabombaceae; genus Brasenia; species Brasenia schreberi. Next base: position 365,320 of record JAYKKT010000064.1, on the reverse strand, counting down.
TCAAATGCGGACGGCTGCACTATTACGATCTCAACTTATTAGAACAAAAAGGAAGTTTAGCACAGCGAAGTAACCAAATGAAAAGAATACGAACGAGTATCAGATCAGGAAGAGACGCTAGGGCATTGGGACGATCCACGGGAGGGAGAGGCTCGAGCCGCAGGTGGCCGCTGTACCCGGTGAAGCCGATTCTGAACGCGACGTCGCTTGCTGCGATGATGCGTCCCATGACAGGCGGGAACCCTAAAACTAAGTTTCTCCTTGGATCATCGGCGTTTCTACACTATCTGTCTACGGAGATAGAAGGATCCGCTCTCGCTGACTAGAGCTATCAGGAGGAAGATGAAACCGCGCTTCTTGTGCGGAGACGGGATTGCTTCAGAAGCGAATGAACGGACAGTGGGATTTTCGGCCGCAGGGCGGGAGAGGGGAAGGCGGTAAGGCGCGTTTCGGCGGTTTGAGATGAATCCTCTTGTCGGTTTGCAAGTCATAGCTGCTATTTAACAAAGACCGCCTAGATTTCAAGCTGATCGCAGTTCGGTTGGCCTGTAGCTTGTTCGTGTTGTGGCCATCGGGCAAGTCGAGCATTCGGTTCGTTCATCTTGTTTGCCTGCCCTGAGGGATGGAGGACCAGCAGGCGCTTTGCAACAACAAAGTGGCGATATGTACAGTAGCTACCCCGTAGTCATTGGGTTGATCCATTGTACAAGTTCCTGAGTCGGTTCGGGTGAAGCTTTTCGTATAACTTGACGAACTTGGGCTTGTTTTTTTAAATATGTTGTCGTGAACAACTCGGTTTCAATGTCATGAATTGTCCTGCTAGATATTTCGACGAGAACCCAGGACTTCGTTCTTTGAGAGGATCAACGAGATGGGGGGATCTGTCTTGAGGACTAGTTACAATCAAGGGTCATGACAGTTTTTTAAGCACTCTCTCGGTCTTTTATGGATTTTTCGAGTTTCCTCGAGCTCTTGTCGAGTTTAGGGTTTAATTCGGATCAAAACCTCGAAAAGTCTCATGTGGAATGACTGACTTCTTTGAAGTTAATATTGGGTTACATCAAGGATCAACTTTAAGTCCATACTTATTTATAATGGTGATTGATGAGTTAAAAAAACATATTCAAGATGAAGTACCTTGGTGTATGTTTTTTGGAGATACATTGTATTGGTGGAGGAGTCTAAGGAAAAAGTTAATAGAAAATTGGAACAATGGAGGGAAACATTAGAAAGTAAAGGCTTCCGACTTAGTAGACCAAAGACAAAATATATTGAATGTAAGTTTGATCATTTGGTTACTTTAGAGGACATAGAAATTATAATTGACACACGTTGCATTACCCAAAAGGAAAGTTTTAAATACCTAGGGTCAATTTTTCAGAGTGATGGAAGAATTGATGGAGATGTTACGCATAGAATTAATGTTGGTTGGTTAAAATGGAGAGGAGCATCAGGTATTCTTTGTGATAAGAAGATTCCATTAAAGTTAAAAGGTAAATATTATAGAGCAACAATTAGGCCGGCCATGTTTTATGGTTCTGAGTGTTGGGCAGTTAATCATCAACATGTATAAAAGATATCTGTATAAAAGATATCTGTGACATAAACGAAGATATTGAGATGGATGAGTGGTCATACAAGAAAAGACCGTATACATAATGAGGTTATTAGAAACAAATTAGGAGTGGCACCAATAGAGGATAAAATGAGAGAATATCATTTAAGATGGTTTGGACATATAGAAAGAAGATCAAAAGAAGAACTGGTAATAAGGTATGAAAAACTAAATTTGGAAAGTATTAAAAGAGTTAGAGGACGACCACAAAAGTGTTGGAAAGAAACAATAAAGAATGATCTAGCTTATTGTGAGTTAACTGCTAACATGGCACACGATAGGGATCTGTGGAAACAAAGAATTCATGTAGCCGGCCCCGTCTAGTATGGGAAAAGGCTTAGTTGTTGTTGTTGTTGTGTTTGTTTATTTCTTCTTGACATGCTTTTTTTGCTGCAGATAAAAGTTCCTCCACACCTATGTTTCAACATGAAGTGGAGGAACACAAGCATCAGCTGGATCGTCTGAAGGAGAAGGTAGCATAGAACAATTCATATTTTCTTTCACCAAAATATTTTCTTTTAGGTAGATGACAAGTATTTTTTGTTTTTGAAATTGACCTGGTTCTATATTTTTCCCTTCAAATAAGAATAGAATGAAAACAAGGTTTCCAGAATATGGGAAATGGTCATCTATCTCCATTCTTTTCATAACTTAGATTTTATGGTTTAGAGAGAAGCTTGACATGTACAAAGAACTGCTTGGATACTATGGAGGGATGTTTTCTTTTGACCAAGTTGGATGTGACCAACATTTTCACCTGAACAAATCAATTACTTGTGCATTGTTCATAATCTAGTTGATTAGATAGTGGTTCATCTATTAAGTTATTCTTGTCCTTTGTGCTCGATTTCTGCAACTGGGGACTTAACATGGCCTATATGTTAGGGTGTATGCATCCCTTTCTTTGCCATTTGGGTTCGTTTGATGTTCTTCTTAAAGCCCGAGTCATCATTCCGTATGAAAGATACTCACTATTTCTTGACTAAGAGTCAGGCTTTATTAGTGGAGCTACATAATGACTATTGTAAGTTGGAAACCAGATATGCAAATTTGGGAATGGACCTCTCTGAAGTGGTTCTGGTTGATTGGGTGGCGTAGCCATCTGTTCTTTTGGATGATCATTAAGACCATTCTTAGAGGAAAAAACATGGTTTGTTGTTTTAAAATTAAAATTGCCATGTAGACTTGCACATTACTTGATACTTATCCCAATGCAACGCTTTCTTGTGCTTAGGACCCAGAGTTTTACCAATTTTTACAAGATCATGACAAGGAGCTTCTTGAGTTTGGAGACGATGAACCATATGTGAGTTTTAATATTCCATACCTGCACGAAATATATTTTACTTTCCTGTGAAAGAAAATGTTAAACAAGTTAATGATTTTATATCTTCAGGAAGATGCCGATGATGACACAGCTGAGTTATTAGAGACTCCAGCATCCAAGGAAAGCCAACCAAGTTCAAGAAAGGTTCTGACAACTGCAATGGTTGACACCTGGTGCAAAGCAATTTCTGAGACTCGCAGTTTAGGTGCTATTCGTTCCCTCATGCGTGCTTTCAGGAGCGCTTGCCACTATGGTGATGATGGGGGAAATGAATCTGGTCCAGGGTTTTCTGTGATGACCAGTAGTGTATTCAACACAATAATGGTTTTTGTCCTTAGTAAAGCTGATGGAATATTTCGTACTCTGTTAAAACTTCCTGAATCCGGTGGAAAGAAAGAGACAATGATAGAACTTATAGCTACTAAAGCATGGAAGAATTATGGCTCTTTAGTGAAGTCATACCTTGCAAACTCCCTTCATGTGCTACAACAAATGACTGACGCTGAAATGATCTCGTCTACTTTACAGCGTCTGAGATATTCATCTGTATTCTTGGCAGCGTTTCCTATCCTTTTAAGGAGGTATATCAAGGTGAGCGTGCATGCCTGGTCATATTCACGATCAAATATCATATGTTACTTGATATGAAGATGGCAATAAATGTCCTATAAATATTTATGATGTTTCTTGTTCTTAACTCTGCCCATGTAAGGATCACCCTTGCATTGCCGGTCCCAAGCCCGGATAAAGAAGGAAGGTTGTGTTAGGCTTCCGACAGCCAGCGTAAAACTTCATCGGATTTTTATAACATGAATTACAAAAATTATGACCATTGGTTTAGGACATCCCCGCCTAGCGACATGCTGCAGAACCCGAATGCAGTAAGAAGTAAGCAAGGGCCACTACATTTTCGCCCGAATTTAGTGAATTAATTGCAAAGAGGGTTCCCACATCATGGACGGGTGTGGGTAAAGAATTTAGTCCCGCTACATTGCCGCCCGAATGTAGTGAAAAATTTTCAGAGAGGGTCTCCACATTTTGATTATGGACGGATGTGGGGGGTAAGGAAGCTAGTCCTAGATAATAAGATTCATATTAGTTCTTGGAATATCAGAACATTATTCGGTAAGCTAATGGAGGTGGTAGATACTATGATTCGGAGAAAGATTCATATTCTATGTTTACAAGAGACAAAATGGGTTGGAGAAAAAGCAAAGGAGATAGATGATACATGTTTTAAATTATGGTACTCAGGTAAAGAAAAGGCTCGAAACGGAGTTGGTATTATCATAAATAAAGATTTAAAGGATAGTGTAGTAGACATACAACGATATCGTGACCGAATCATGATGTTGAAATTAGTGTTAGGAGCAGAAGTTTTGAATATAGTTTGTGCTTACGCACTCCAAGTAGGACTAGAAGATAGTATAAAGACAATTTTTTTAGAAGAGTTAGATAAGGTGTTTCAAAAGATTCCACAAAGGGAGTTGATTTGTTTAGGAGGAGATTTAAATGGACATGTCGGTAAAGAGGCATTAGGATATCAAGGGATTCATAGAAACTTTGGTTTTGGGGATATAAACGAGGAAGGCAGGGAGATTTTAAATTTTGCTATGGCATTTGATCTCTTTATAGTCAATACAATCTTCAAAAAATGAGATTAACATTTAATTACTTATAAGAGTGGCTTATCACAAACACAAATTGATTACTTTATTTGTATAAAAAAAATAGAGCGTGTTGTAAAGATTGTAAGGTAATTCCAGGAGAAAGCTTAACCACCCAACATCGACTTTTAGTTATGGATGTACAAATAAAAAAATGGACAAAGAAGAAAAGAGTGCATCGAGCTATTCGGACTAAATAGTGGAACCTCAAAAGTGAGAAAGAAGATATATTTAAATAGAAAGTCTTTCAAGGAGATGTTTGGAATTATGTTGATACACCCTGTGATATGTGGAACAATATGGCTATACATATTAGGAAAGTGGCGAAAGATATGTTAGGGGTATCTAAGGGAGGTGTACCGATACAAAAAGGAGCTTGGTGGTGGAGTGAAGTAGTACAAAACAATATCAAGGCAAAGAGGGCATGTTACAAATTATATTATGCTAAGAAAACTAGTGAAACTTTAGAAGCTTATAAGAAAGCAAAGAAGGAAGCGAAAAAGGCCGTTAGTGAAGCAAAAGCTAAGATTTGGGAGGACTTATATAAAAAACTCAACTCAAAAGAGGGTGAAAGAGATATTTTTAGGATAGCTAGGGCTAGAGATAAGAAAACTAAAGATCTTAATTATGTTAGATGCATAAAAGACGAGGATAAAAAAATTCCAGTGGCAAATGATGATATAAGAAATAGATGGAAAAACTATTTTTATAATATTTTTAATGAAAATAAAGATGTTAGTATTAGTTTAGGAGATTTAGCCAAGTCCGAAAAGTATATAAACTACAATTTCTACCGACGTATTCAAAAGAATGAAGTTAAAGAGGCTCTTAAACATATAAAGGGTGGTAAATCGGTAGGACTAGATAATATTCCTATAGAAGTTTGGAAAATACTAGGAGAAATAAGAATCACTTAGCTCACAAGACTATTTAATGAAATATAGAAAAACCAAAAGATGCCCGAGGAATGGAGAGCAAGTACAGTTATACCCATGTATAAGAACAAGGAAGACATTCAAAATTATGTGAATTATCGAGGTATCAAGTTAATGAGTCATACTATGAAATTATGAGAAAGAATTATCGAACGTAGGTTAAGAAAAGTATCAAGTACAACAGAGAACCAATTTGGATTCATGCCAGGCAGATCTACTATGAAAGCGATTCACCTTTTAAGACGTCTTATGGAACATTTTAGAGCAAAAAAGAAAGACCTTTACATGATATTTATTGATCTAGAAAAAACTTATGATAGGGTACCGAGGGAGGTTCTTTGGAGAACTTTGGAAAAAAAAGGTATCCCATTGACATATATTAACCTTATAAGAGACATGTATGATGGTGCAAAAACATGTGTGAGGACTGTTGAAGGAACGACAAACTTCTTTGAAATTAATATTGGGTTACATCAAGGATCAACTTTAAGTCTATACTTATTTATAATGGTGATGGATGAGTTAACAAAACATATTAAAGATGAAGTATCTTGGTGTATATTATTTGCATATGACATTGTATTAGTGGAGGAGTCTAAGGAAAAAGTTAATAGAAAATTGGAACTATGGAGAGAAACATTAGAAAGCAAAGGCCTCTGACTTAGTAGAACAAAGACAAAATATATGGAATGTAAGTTTGATCATTTGGTTACTTCAGAGGACATAGAAATTAAAATTGGCACACATTGCATTCTCCAAAAGAAAAGTTTTAAATACCTAGGGTCAATTTTTTAGAGTGATGGAAGAATTGATGGAGATGTTACACAAAGAATTAATGCTGGTTCATTAAAATGGAGAGGAGCATCAGTTATTCTTTGTAATAAGAAGATACCATTAAAATTAAAAGATAAATATTATAGAGCAACAATTAGGCCTGCCATGTTTTATAGTTCTGAGTGTTGGGCAGTTAATCATCAACATGTACAAAAGATGTCTGTGACAGAAATGAAGATGTTGAGATGGATGAGTGGTCATACAAGAAAAGACCGTATACGTAATGAGGTTATTAAAAACAAATTAGGAGTGGCACCAATAGAGGATAAAATGAGAGAACATCGTTTAAGATGGTTTGGACATATAGAAAGAAGATCAAAAGAAGAACCTGTAAGAAGGTTAGAAAAACTAAATTTGGAAAGTATTAAAAGAGGTAGAGGACGACCACAAAAGTGTTGGAAAGAAACAATAAAGAATGATCTAGCTTATTGGGAGTTAACTGCTAACATGGCACACGATAGGGATCTGTGGAAACAAAGAATCCATGTAGCCGACCCCGTCTAGTATGGGAAAAGGCTTAGTTGTTGTTGTTGTTGTTGTTCTATTCTGTGCACTTCTGGGGTACTGGAAAAGGTGCCCTTCCAGTTGTTTCCTTCGTATTTTTAAGAGACTGCTGTATTCGACTTAGTTCTGATTGTCTGGATGTGTGTCGCAAAGGCATCTATAAGGCCTATGTTGTGAACTGCCAGTTTGTGACACCAACTAAGCTACAACACATTGAATTTCTTGGAAGTTGTATTGTTGAACTGTATGGTGTGGACTTCCGAATGCTTATCAACGTGCGTTTGTTTTCATCCGACACTTGGGAATGATATTGCGAGATGCCATCACTGTACAAACAAAGGTGCTTCTTTTTTGTTTTCATGTTTATTATATTATTTAGAGTCTATACTTTTCTTTTCTTGGATCCAACATAAGGTATCAGTTGTCTCAGAATTCACAATAATAGAAACTTAACGTATATATTATATACCAGAATAAATTGGAAAAACTGTCCTTCTGGATGTGAATTTTCTTCTGTAAAATCTAAAACATTACCATTCTTCTCCCAAGAAAACAATTTATTGCCAGTGTGCGGGGCAAGATAACTTGCAACACTTTGATTTTGCAGGATGCATATAGAAAGGTATACGAGTGGAAGTACTTAAATTTCCTTGAACTGTGGACCAGACTTATATGTGCATACAAAAACGATCCTGATTTCAGGCTGCTGTCATACCCCTTGACTCAGATAATATCTGGTGCTGCCTACTTGGTCCCGACTGCCAAATATTTCCCTCTCAAACTGAGATGCGCTAGGATGCTGACTCAAATCACTGTATCTACTGGTTCTTTTATTCCCATTTCTTCTTTGCTAGCAGATATGCTGGAGTTCAAGGAACTGAACAAGCCGGCCACTGGTGGGGTTGGCAAAGCAGTGAACTTTAATTCAACATTGAAGGTAGGAAAGCATGGTGGGAGTCGTGACGATGCATCTGAGAAGTTTCAACTGATTGTTGCTTTCCTCTGTGACAGATATGAGTTGGCATTCATACCACTAACACGTCTGCGAAGCTTCTGCAAATCCACCAATGTAGAAAGGTTCAGACGAGAAGCAAGACAGCTAATACAGCAGGTATGAGTGTTGAATGTAGAAAATTAACAGTCATATTGTTTGGTCAATTTGCTTAGTTTAACAGGAGCCACATTTCGGAAGTGGAGTATTTATGACTTTTTCTTTTTTATCTTTTCTTTTATTTCTCTGATTATCTAATAGATAAAGGCAAACATTGAGTTTACGAATAGCAGGCGGGCAAGTATTGCATTTTCTCTGAAGGACCAGGTTGAAGTAGAATAATTTCTTGAGGTATTCCTAAACTTTCTCACTACTGCTCACTTCCACACTTGAGTTATTTAAAAAAATATTTTTTTTGGAACCTAGATTGAGAAGAAATCAAAACTCAGCCCTCTGTCACAATATGTTCACAATTTATCCCTAAGAGCAAATAGGAGAAGGGCTTCAGTTGATGAATCCAGGTTAGCAATCTCATATTACTTTGTATTATGTTGTTTAATGTGCATAACTTTTAATGCCAAGTTTCGTAAATTGCCAGTGTTTTGGTTGGAGAAAAGGGGCCAACATTCACTAAAGACATATCTGAGATTGAAAGTGAGGGAGTGAAAGAAGGCGATGCTGTCTTCAAATCTAATTGGCTACCGGGGAGTGATACCAAGTATCTTAATTTGCTAAGGCTTTCACTTGCTTTTTCATTGCAGTTGTTTGATTTTAGTTCTTGTGCTTGATGAGATGTTTTACTATTTTGTAGGAAGTTCAAAATCCAAACGCTCAAAGAAGCGGAAATCTGAAGATGAGGCACCTGACATGGATGAGGATGTGGTGACTGAATTAGAACTGAGCTCTGATGAAGATGAATTGTCGGACACCCCTTCTGTTAAGGGTCATAGTGAGAGAGACGCATCATCTGCTGGTTCTAACAAAACACAGCAGAAAACTTCTAATAACAGAGGGAAGAAGAGAGCAAATCTGAAGGGTCATGACGAGACGAAGGCATCCAACGCTGGTAAGCGAAAGCCACAAAAGCAAACATCTAATCAGACAGGGAAGAAAAGAGCCAAGATGCATCCCAAGAATAGGAAGGGCATGACTACAAGGTGAATCACGTCCCAGCTCAAGCATTGAAAGGAAACAGTTCACAGTAGGGCATATGAAGTAGTGAAGCAAACCATCTAGAGGACTTGAGGGACATAGCAAAAGGGGGAAGCTTATCATACATAGTGGCCGAGCTTCCGGTTTACATGGTTGATAGCAGGGCAACAGGTTTCCAGTTTCCTATGCAGCAGGTGAGCTTCCATTTTGTATCCTGCTAATTTATGTCCTCATATGTCTTAAGATGATTAATCTCTTAAAAAGCGTGAGCTTGAGTTTAACCAACTAATGGTACTTCCCATTTTATTCTGGTATGCTTGTTTTACATATGTAGAGGTAGCATCTGTTCTGTCCAGGTTGCAATTGCAGCCACTTTTGCAGGTATTGTATTGTCTTCTCTTTGTTGGAATGAGGCAAGGTAAAGTTTGCCTATGGATTCTAGACTAATATTCACCAGTTTTGATTGTGATTAAAAGGGCTTGTGTAGCTACTAGATGGGGCGGATAGCGGTTCAACGCCAGTTGGTGTAACCCTCTGTATGAAGGAACGGCTAACATCTGCCTCAGGAGGTCCTAGCCTTCCGTTTTACAAGGGGTTACTTCAACTCTTGAAGGCAGTTTCTCGGAGTTGTAAAGGAGGTCCAACCTTTGACAGTGCAACCACGATGAGAAATTAGTATTTATTAATGTGGTGGTTAGATTTTGAACTTGCCCATGTGAAGACAGCTTCTCTTTATCGTTGACAAAAAGACCGTCTTCTTTTGCGCACAACAAATTATTAGTTGTCAATTTGGTGCTTAATTTTTTACTTTGAAGGCAGCTTCTTTAATTATTAGTTGTATGATCGGTAATTTTTATTATTCTGGTTGACACTATTCCGCTTTGATGGGCTATCAATGATCTTATTTTCTTCATGGTGGCTAACAACTAAATGATAATTGTTTCTAAACCAAGTTTCCCTTAGTGTCTCAGTACATCATAAAAGTTTTCAGTGTGATTCACCAGGCTCTTCGATTTTCTTTTTTGGGATTAGGCAGGCTGGGGCTGGGTAGACGGCCACCAATATATATATATATAGAACCGATCAGGTTCTTTACCCTTCTAATTTCAGGTAGTGCTTATGCTGCTAGAAACACAAAGCTGCCTTCTCATGTATTCTCTCTTGGAATCACACATGGGATTCAACCCAGAATTTTCAATGTTATGAATCTGAAATCGACCTTGGAGATGTAAATTGGTTGAATTACAAATAGATGTATGGATTACTGAATCTCTTAACTAGACAGATTTTACTTTTCATTCCGAATATAACCATAAGGCTGTCGCTAGTGTGGGCCTGAGAAGCTTGAAGCAGAAATACCTCTTATATTAATCAAATACATATCCGAAGGACATTCCAATGTAGAGCTCCGAACCTAGTACGAAACATGCATCTTTCACTAACAAGTTGGTTCTTCTCTTAGTTTAAGTTGTCTTCCTCCTTCCGGGCCAACTTGATCAAAGGTATGAATTACCCTGCATTTTGGTGGTCGAATCATAGGGCATCTTCTGCCATTCCCTTTGTTTTGTCCCTTCTTGCTGTGTTGGCAACCAAGACAGCGTTGTGTGCTGAACCTGATGGCGGAAAGTTGGATGCTACCTGATTGCTGGAACTTCCGGTAGCACAGAACCAGGTCAAGGACATAATCTGCTCAATCTGGATTCCCATAAGAGCAGATCGAGGTCATGTTATACAAGCGATGAGTTGGCTATGTTCAAAACATACATATCTCTGCCAGTTTCACTTGATGCGGGCTTTTGTGTAACCAAACTCACTGATTCCAAGTTACGCACCGTTTTCAGGTGGTCATTTAAGTATAATCCCAGTAAGTGATCCAAGCTGCACAAATAATATAACCTAATCTTTACCTGCTACCGACCTGCCTTGCTTATCTGTAGTGGCGGATCAACATTGTGACCCCGAAATTTGGGAAATTTTGAATTAAGTATTGAAATTTTCAAAAATTTTCAAAATTTTTAAAGCTCGCTCCCACCCGGACCTGAAGTTAGACCAATCCAAAACAAATTTCTGGATCCACCACTGCTTATCAGAGATGGGGAGTGTAGCAATACAATTTCAACGAGCAGACAAGAATTTCACAACAAAGTTCATTGTCATTGTCATGATCATCTCTCAACAAGTAACCAATATGTGAGAATCGTGAAGACTAACGAATAAGAGAAGAGATCAGGCCGTATCGTATACAACCCTTCGTGGGTATATTAAATTTCAAACCATGCAGGTGACTTGGAGACCTTGGACTACATTGGATTTACAAGTGGGTAGACTGAAGTCCCTATCAAGTGAGAACCGCGGAGATGAACAATGGGAACTTGTATAACCAGTACATGTTATATACAATATGACTTGATCTACCATCGATCAGTATAGATACAGATGATATTGCTAAGACACATGTTAGAGAAGACGGCATTCACAAAACTTGCAGAGGCATTGCAATGCAGCATGCCGTTCTGTTCCTCCAATCAAAAACAAAAAGATGCTCCTCGGATGCATTTCTACAAGTTTGTATTGGGGAATTATTACTGGCATGAGAGCCATTCGTGCAACTACTTAAATTTTTCATGCTTTCTCAACCATTGAATAGGTAAACCGCCATAAACATATGCTATTACACTGGCAATGGGGTTCCTGAATTAAGCTGCAAGACCATAACCTCTAGGTCCAACACCGTAAAATGCAGCAAAGATAGGAAATAGAACAATTTCGATTGTTTTCTATACCGTGTATATCAGAACAATTTACAACCACGGTTGTTGGTCTGAGAGTCCTTTAGTGACAGCTGAACGCATGATGCAGATGAGTACCAGGCACCAACACTCTTTAGCGCTATTTGCCGCTCCTCTCAGCATCAGTCTGTGGACACATTGATCATAATTTTTTTTTAGCATTCCAATCCATGAAATCTAATAAAGTGAAACAAGCACAAACTCACAAGATCCGAGGTTGAATTGTGCAAATACTCAGGTCATGACTCTGTATGTACTCCGCTTTCTAATACACAATAGTGCAGGCATGAGATCCCTCGGTATATAATCAGGTTCAACAATCTAAAGGGATTGACATGAATAGTTGACAGTTGACTTTGGCGTTATAGATCTACATGAAGTCCACACATCATTGATCGACCTTTCAAAAGAGAATCTCATCAACATTTCTAAATAATAAATTCAAAGTTTGCATCTGGATATGAAGCACGACCCAGAACTTCAACTGACTCTCAGATGTTCCATTCAGAGTCTTGTGCATCTGTATGCCAATATTTCACGGCATGGACAACAACATTTGTTTAGTATGATGAGAGTTGCAAATTCCATGTGGTTGTTGAATTTGATGCAGGTGAGCATCTGAAGACTAGAAGACCAAATTCTAAGACAAATTTTCCACAAGTCAGTGTGGTTTCCAGTGGAAATTTTCTTCAACAGACAATGGTTACACAGGTACGTTTTCTCTCTTTTGTTTCAGCTGGCCTGAACGGTTAAAAGTATTGCTGCATGAGATAATATTAAAATCTAGAAACGGGGAATAAAAGCTGCACAGTATCATATAACATCCAACAGTTTATGCCACAATCTTGGCAATAGATGAACGATTGGACAGAAGTTAAATGAAGAAAGAGGATAAAATAACTCCCGTCACACTGCACAATGCTTGGTGGATTTGCAGAAGTTCATATCTATGGCGCACACTGTAGGATGAACTTATGCAACTGATACAACTTGTTTTTTCACTAATTTAGATTTGATATTAGAAGAATGGGAACTCCCTCCAACACTCGGAGCCCTAGATATTTCTGAACTTTGTTGCAGTAAAATCATCCAGAAAAATATTCCTGCCAGATATGGTTTAGTGGGCAGTTCATTAACCATTGTGGTATTCTTCAGGGTGGCAGTGAACTCCGCCCATGTAAGGGATCACCCTTGCATTGCCGGTCCCAAGCCCGGATAAAGGAGGAGGGTTGTGTTAGGCTTCCGACAGCCAGCATAAAACTTCGTCGGATTTCTACAACATGGATTACAAAAATTATGAGCATTGCTTTGGGGCGTCCCCGCCTAGCGACGTGCTGCAGAGCCCGAATGCAGTAAGAAGTAAGCAAGGGCCACTACATTTTCGCCCGAATGTAGTGAATCAATTGCAGAGAGGGTTCCCACATCATGGACGGGTGTGGGTAAAGAAGTTAGTCCCACTACATTGCTGCCCGAATGTAGTGAAAAATTTTCAGAGAGCGTCTCCGCATTTTGATTATGGACGGATGCGGGGAGTAAGGAAGCTAGTCCTAGATAATAAGATTCGTATTGGTTCTTCGAATATCGGAACATTATCGGGTAAGCTAATGGAGGTGGTAGATACTATGATTCGGAGAAAGATTCATATTCTATGTTTAAAAGAGACAAAATGGGTTGGAGAAAAAGCAAAGGAGATAGAGGATACAGGTTTTAAATTATGGTACTTAGGTAAAGAAAAGGCCCGAAACGGAGTTGGTATTATCATAAATAAAGATTTAAAGGAGAGTGTAGTAGACATACAACGATATGGTGACCGAATCATGACATTGAAATTAGTGTTAGGAGCAGAGGTTTTGAATATAGTTTGTGCTTACGCACCCCAAGTAGGACTAGAAGATAGTATAAAGACAGTTTTTTGGGAAGAGTTAGATAAGGTGTTTCAAAAGATTCCACAAAGGGAGATGATTTGTTTAGGAGGAGATTTACATGGACATGTCGGTAAAGAGGCATTAGGATATCAAGGGATTCATGGAAACTTTGGTTATGGGGATATAAATGAGGAAGGTAGGGAGATTTTAAATTTTGCTATGTCATTTGATCTCTTTATAGTCAATACAATCTTCAAAAAACGAGATGAACATTTAATTACTTATAAGAGTGGCTTATCACACACACAAATTGATTACTTTATTTGTAGAAAAAAAGATAGAGTGTGTTGTAAAGATTGTAAGGTAATTCCAGGAGAAAGCTTAACCACCCAACATCGACTTTTAGTTATGGATTTACAAATAAAAAAATGGACAAAGAAGAAAAGAGTGCATCGAGCTATTCGGACTAAATGGTGGAACCTCAAAAGCGAGAAAGAAGGTATATTTAAACAGAAAGTCCTTCAAGGAGATGTTTGGAATTATGTTGGCACACCCTGTGATATGTGGAACAATATGGCTATACATATTAGGAAAGTGGCGAAAGATGTGTTAGGGGTATCTAAGGGAAGTGTACCGGCACAAAAAGAAGCTTGGTGGTGCAGTGAAATAGTACAAAATAAAATCAAGGCAAAGAGGGCATGTTACAAATTACATTACGCTAAGAAAACTAGTGAAACTTTAGAAGCTTATAAGAAAGCAAAGAAGGAAGCAAAAAAGGCCGTTAGTGAAGCAAAAGCTAAGATTTGGGAGGACTTATATAAAAAACTCAACTCAAAAGAAGGTGAAAGAGATATTTTTAGGATAGCTAGGGCTAGAGATAAGAAAACTAAAGATCTAAATTTTGTTAGATGCATAAAAGACGAGGATGAAAAAATTCTAGTGGCAAATGATGATATAAGAAATAGATGGAAAAACTATTTTTATAATCTTTTTAATGAAAATAAAGATGTTAGTATTAGTTTAGGAGATTTAGCCAAGTCAGAAAAGTATATAAACCACAATTTCTACCGACGTATTCAAAAGAATGAAGTCAAAGAGGCTCTTAAACATATGAAGAGTGGTAAATCGGTAGGACCAGATAATATTCCTATAGAAGTTTGGAAAATACTAGGAGAAATAGGAATCACTTGGCTCACAAGACTATTTAATGAAATATGGAAAAACCAAAAGATGCCCGAGGAATGGAGAGCAAGTACACTTATACCCGTATATAAGAACAAGGGAGTCATTCAAAATTGTGTGAATTATCGAGGTATCAAGTTAATGAGTCATACTATGAAATTATGGGAAAGAATTATCGAACGTAGGTTAAGACAAGTATCAAGTACAACAGAGAACCAATTTGGATTTATGCCAGGTAGATCTACTATTGAAGCGATTCACCTTCTGAGACGTCTTATGGAACATTTTAGAGCAAAAACGAAAGACCTTCACATGATATTTATTGATCTAGAAAAAGCTTATGATAGGGTACCGAGGGAGGTTCTTTGGAGAACTTTGAAAAAAAGAGGTATCCCATTGACATATATTAACCTTATAAGAGACATGTATGATGGTGCAAAAACATGTGTGAGGACTCATGAAGGAACGACAGACTTCTTTGAAGTTAATATTGGGTTACATCAAGGATCAACTTTAAGTCCATACTTATTTATAATGGTGATGGATGAGTTAACAAAACATATTCAAGATGAAGTACCTTGGTGTATGTTATTTGCAGATGACATTGTATTAGTGGAGGAGTCTAAGGAAAAAGTTAATAGAAAATTGGAACTATGGAGAGAAACATTAGAAAACAAAGGCCTCCGACTTAGTAGAACAAAGACAGAATATATGGAATGTAAGTTTGATCATTTGGTTACTTCAGAGGACATAGAAATTAAAATTGGCACACATTGCATTCCTCAAAAGGAAAGTTTTAAATACCTAGGGTCAATTTTTCAAAGTGATGGAAGAATTGATGGAGATGTTACACATAGAATTAATGCTGGTTGGTTAAAATGGAGAGGAGCATCAAGTATTCTTTGTGATAAGAAGATACCATTAAAATTAAAAGGTAAATATTATAGAGCAGCAATTAGGCCTGCCATGTTTTATGGTTCTGAGTGTTGGGCAGTTAATCATCAACATGTACAAAAGATGTCTGTGACAGAAATGAAGATGTTGAGATGGATGAGTGGTCATACAAGAAAAGACCGTATACATAATGAGGTTATTAGAAACAAATTAGGAGTGGCACCAATAGAGGATAAAATGAGAGAACATCGTTTAAGATGGTTTGGACATATAGAAAGAAGATCAAAAGAAGAACCTGTAAGAAGGTTAGAAAAACTAAATTTGGAAAGTATTAAAAGAGGTAGAGGACGACCACAAAAGTGTTGGAAAGAAACAATAAAGAATGATCTAGCTTATTGGGAGTTAACTGCTAACATGGCACATGATAGGGATCTGTGGAAACAAAGAATCCATGTAGCCGACCCCGTCTAGTATGGGAAAAGGCTTAGTTGTTGTTGTTGTTGTTGTTGTAGTGCCACAGTGGGCATCAACTGTGCGTACAATGTTAAAATAGCAACTAATGGCCGATGAGTTGCTGCCTTCAGGATTTAAGATATGGTTTTCGATGATATCGCACTGTCTTGTGCATATCATGCACCATCTCCAAAAGAATCTATGTACCATCTCTAAGTCACACACTTCGTATTTGCCTTGATGTAAAGAAGTGCCCATTCAGCAAGTAGTATCCTTCAGCAGGCTTTCTAGATAATAAAGTGGCATGCCCTCCCAAGAGCAGGGAACATGTTCAGGGGGACCTGGCCTGGCCTGCAATGTAAGATCGTGTGAAATGTTGCAGTTTCTAGTGAAACAGTACATATGCATAAACCCCTGGCACCTTCATCACCCAGTTGTCTAGTGTTGGATGCTAGCATCCATTCCATTAAGTGTTTCCAAGGTTTAAGCCATAACACGCTTGTGCTAATTCATTGCTTGTTTTCACTAACATTCTAGTATATATAGAGTTTGAAGGCAAGATGAACTGTCATCCAACTGAGAAAACAAATAGATTATAGATTGTAAACTTATGACCCTGAACACAAATTGACATTCAGTACTTGAGATTTCTTTGAGAAGGTGTTGTTTCGACGCACAAGGACAGGCAGTGATGAGCAGATACAAGAAAAACTGTTTGGCTGAATGGCAACCCCTCAGACAATATTAGTCATAATTAATTGAATATGGCAAACTGCAAACGACCATAATTAATTGAATATGGCAAGCTGCGAGCGACGACATGAACGTGAACCAAAACAAAGAACCTAAGAACAGGAGTAAACTAAAGATTGAGAATTTAGAGATCAGTCACAACCAATGTACAACGGATCACTACTCTGAAAACCATAACATATGATCTAAAAGCAAAGTCTAATTACAACAGTTAACCTCACGTACAAAATCATGAGAGCTGCCTTCAAGAAAAGAAAGCCATCTTATAGATTTCGTGATGGGAGAATTAACGTTATACAGAAGAACACAGCCAAAATAACCATTCAATACTCTTCGGGCTATGTGATACACCATCTAGAAAACAAACACCGTTGGACCCAATAAGCAATTGCAAGCCTACCCATCAAAAGACGGCCAAAACAACAGATACCCAAATCAAGTTTACCAAAAAAACAAACCTACTATAAAGAGCCCAATGAACCAAATTTGAAGAATTTCCGGAACAGTAAACAAAGATCCATTCTTATAAATCCATTATGTAGTATACAAGCAAAAACCAAGATAGCCAATCGAATTAGACAAGCAACTATGAGGATCAGAAGACCTGCAAAACAGGTCTCTTGCCAAGTCTCTTCATCTCTTTATCCATCCTGCCCGTAAGAATCAACGTGAACATTTTCACATCACACAAAAATGACCAGAAAGGATGGCCATAGGTAACTGGTATGTTTCCCTCAATGAAGAAGTGGCTGTACCAAGCCAGGCCGTAACCAGAGAGAGGGGCAAAGAAGACGAGCCACCACCTTAGGAAGATTGCCGACAACACGAAGAAGAGGGCGCAAAGGGTGCCCAAAAAGTGCCAACGCCTAGTTGAGGGTTTTGAGTGTTGGTTCATGTAGAAGGGCCAGAACTCTTCGAAGCTCCTGAAATGCATTTCTAATGCAGAAAAAGAGAAGATGCACTTTTCTGTTCTCCCTTAAAACCCCTTATTGAGTCGGAATCTTTGAGGACGCCAGTGATCTCTTTTGTTGGTAAGTTTCATGGGTTTGCTTCGTCACAAGGGAGAAAAGCCAACTCGAGAAACAGGCCACACAGAGAGAGAGAGAGAGAGAGAGAGAGAGAGAGACGGAGACGCCACCTTTACTCCTCCGTGGTAAATAAATGCCGAGGAAGAACGAAGTTGAAACGATAAAGGTACGGAATTATTAGATCAATTCAGACAATACATCGTGTTTTCTTTTTTAAAGTAACCCCTAAGTTTGGATCTAATCAGAAGACCACCAAAGTTTTTCGGCCTTTCATTTTTCATATAAAAAGTCAGCACAAAGTTAACGAAATAATAGTCTCTGCAATCACCTTTGGTTTATTTTTCTGTACACTAGATCAAACTAATATTTGCGTCTCTATCCTTTGGAGCTGCCAAAAGACTTCGCAATTCGTTGTACATCCTTTGTCGTAAGCAGATGGTGAAGCCATCTCCAAAGAGTTTTATGATAGCAGTCCATTCTTCTTTTTCAACAAAAAGAAAGGAGCTCCACTCTTAGAAGTCAGGACTTCAGAAGATAAAATGGTGGCTCGGATCCAAACGTAACTTTTTCCCAATCGACCATGAGTCGCCTTTGAACAAAGTCTTAACTATCGTTGGCTTACCTATATTAAAAATGAATGGCTTCAAAGGTTTGAATGATACGTTCAGCAAGAAAAAAAGAGATTAAGTGATATTTTGAATCAACTCACAAGTTGAAAAACAATTGAATCCTTTTCCTTTTAAAACTACCAATCTGACCATTCATCGCAGGATTGGTTGGTTGAGGTTTTGAAACTCTTTTTCAACGTGATATCATCTGAATTGTTCTATGGGAATAAAGCATGGCATGAGAAGAGTAGTGTCGATTGGCTTGGAACTATGGAGGACAGACTGATATGAGGATTTTCATTAGCTTTCTAAGGATGAAGCGGAAAAGAGGCAGGCTCACGACATGTGACGTTAATGTAAACTCGAGATGCCATTCTCACCACGGTTGGACTCTAACGTTAAATGTAAAGCAGATGGCCATTCTCGATAAAAAACTGGTTGGATTGATCATCCTTTGTCTTATCCTCATCCAACCGTTATCTACGGTGGCAGTTACGAATGAGCTATGTAACCGACTGAATAAGGGCTCTAAAAGGGAAAGCCCAATTAAAAACTTTGCGAGGAGAAGAGCAAACGCTACTCTATAAATACAGAGCGATGCACGATGAAAAAGATATAGAAGAAAATAGTGAAATCCATCTCTCAAAAACTGGGTGTGTGAAAACCGAAAAAACAATGTTCTGCAAAAAAAAAAAAAGGTACGCTTAACATTGTTATACATAATGAAAAGAGAAAGAGGGAAGAATCAAAACTCCCTATGAGGACTAAACGTTGGTCAACTGGCTTCTGCCAACACATAAAGCAGGCCGACCAATTACAACCTAAGCCAAGACAAGGCCAAAGGCAAAGAACTGAACAACCCAAGTCAAGACAAGCCAAAAGCAAAGAGCGAGACAACCCAAGCCAAGACAAGCCAAAGGCAAAGAGTCGCAGAGGGCCCGAAAAGGCTAGGCTAAGTCAAGGCCAGAGGCCGTCGAGAAAAAGAACTTAGAGGACGAAGGGAGAGGCCTGACTAGTGCCCGTCGAGAAATAACACAAAGGATAGATCCCTCCTCTCTCTCCCCCTCTCATCTCTCTCTTCCTTTTATATTCCTAAGAAATTGCTCAACAGTTTTAAAAAACTGTGGGGAAAAACTAGTGGTTTTCTGAAACTACCAGTGGTTTCTAGAAAACCACCTCAGACAGTGGACTGAAAAGTCCATTTTGTCCCGGTCGATTATTGAATATTACGGACTACCATAGGATAAATTACCAAAATATCCAGATATTTTATGTAAAAAGTCAATTTTACCCTCAAACGAGCAAAAAGTTTGTTTTACCCTCTGGTAATTTATAAAAATTACAAAAAATTGGAATTTGAATTACTTTCCTACTCTTACACAATAAAAGACTCACAATACTGCCACTGTATCAAAAGACAAGGTTACCCCTATCTTTCGTGAAAATTTAAAATTTGAATTGAGGGGCAAAATTACATATTTACTCTCAATTAGTGATGAAATGATGTTTAAAACTCGCAGTACCGCAATAGAATCATGTTATTAAAACTCAAATGATGCTTAAAACTTATATAAAACTAGTTTTAAGTATCATGAGTTATTTACAATTCAGTATGTGGATATTCTATATTATGTTAGTTAAAACTCTGTTGTATGTTGTTTGTTGCTTGATAAATATTTTTCTCCTAGATCGTCTATTTGTGAATTTTGCAAAACACATAAAAATGAATTCTAGATTATGTGTATATGAACTGGCAAAGATAGAAAATTAAACGGTCTAAACTTTCAAATGTGCACTTGAAGGTGTAAAGTATGTACTGAAGGAAACGTTGCGTCCTTTAGAATAATTGTTACATACTTAGTAGAGTAGCATGTAAGGTTGTATTCACTACACCATATGAGATGTGGTTTCGAAAAAACCCAACCTAAGTCATCTCAAGAGGTGGAGATCTATTGTACATGTGAAGATCCTTGATCAACCTAAAGATAAACTAGAGAACATATCCTTGAGATGTATATTCAACGGATATCCTAAAAGCTCAAAGGGATATCAGTTTTATCATAAAGATCATGGATTGATAGAGAGCAGAGATGTTGAATTCTTAAAAGATAGTAAAAGTGACAACTTAGAGAATAATGACGAGTATGTTCACGATCTAGTAGACCTAAATCAATCATCATTTGAACTCATAAAAGATCTTTCTTAGTCAACTGAAACTTTAAGTAGACATAAAAGGCCTACGATCATACCGTCTTACTTAAAAGAATATCACACTTATTTTGCAGAAAAAGTTTGTAATTTAGTGGATTTACATGAGTTGACTGATAACTTGACTTATGAGTATGCTATAAACTCATTAAAAGTAAGAGGCTAGAAGAAAACAATAGATGAAGAAATTGAATCCATTGAGAAAAACAAAGTCTGGAAACTTTCTAATTTGCTAAAAGAAAAAAAGTCATAGGTTGTAAATGGGTTTTGAAAAAGAAATATAAGGTCGATGGTTCAATAAAAAAGTTTAAAGAAGATTAGTTGCAAAGATTTTTTCACAAAAAGAGGGGATAAATTATGTTGAAATATATTCATCTGTTGCGATATCTGCATATTATGATTTTAATTTACATCAGTTAGATGTTAAGACTACTTTTTTAAATGAAGATTTAAATAAAATAAAATATATGCAGCAAGCCGAATGATATATAGTTGAAGGCCAAGAATAAAAAATATATAGGTTGAGAAAATTCCTATATGGTCTGAAACGATTACCTCGTCAATGATATTTGACTTTTCAAAATGTTATTATTGAACTTGGGTTTGTGGCTAATGAGCTTGATCACTCTATATATGTTTGGAACAGTGGGAGCCACTTTGCCATCTTATCTTTATATGTAGATGACATATTGTTAACTGAGAATGACAATGAGATGATTGTCAAAAACATGTCATAGTTAAACTCAAGGTTCGAAATGAAGGATATGGGAGAAGCATCCTATATCTTGGGTATAAAGATTTCTCGAGATAGAAAATCTAAACTTTTATGCCTAAGTTAAGAGATATATATTGATTATATTCTAAAGAAGTTAAAAATGGGTGAATGCAAGTTTGCCTCTATACCCGTTGTGAAAGGGGTCAAATTGAGTAAGGCTAATTGTCTCGGTGAATGAGATAATAAGTCTAATGTTTTTTATGCATAAGCTATGAGTAGCTTGATGTATGCTATGTATAAGACCTGATATCAACTTTGTTGTTGAACTTGTGAGTAGATATCAAAATAATCCTAAATGACAACATTGAATAGTTGTGAAAATGATTCTAAGATATCTTAAAGGAACAAAAGACTTGAAATTGTGTTTTCAAGCAGTTGAACTAAAAGTGATAGGATACTCAGATGTTGACTTTGCTGGGAGCAAATACAACAATAAATCAACCTTGGATCAAATATTCTTATTTTGATATCAACTTTGTTGTTGGTCTTGTGAGTAGATATCAAAATAATCCTAGATGACAACATTGGATAGTTGTGAAAAGGATTCTAAGACATCTTAAAGGAATAAAAGACTTGAAATTGTGTTTTCAAGCAGATAGACTAAAAGTGATAGGATACTCAGATGTTGACTTTGCTTGGAGCAAATACAACAACAAATCAACCTCGGATCAAACATTCTTATTTGTAGGTGGAGTTGTTTCTTTGACATGTAAGAAATAGGGCTGTGTAGTGTTACATACGCAGAAAGTTCAGTATGTAGCTTGCTGTATGACTGCAAAAAGTGTTGTTTGGATAAGCCGCTTCATACGAGATTTGAAGCTGCAAATAGCCGACGAGCCAATTATCATTTATTGTGACAAGAATACAACAATTACTCTAATCAAGAGTGGAACTGACAACTATTTGCAAATCAATAACAAACTCTAATCCAGAGGTGATTCGAGTAAATCATCACAAAAAACATGAGGAAATTCATTAACTATATTGATATCATTCAATAACTTCTCTTCAGTACCAGACTACATAATATTTGTTAAATATCCTTTGCATTCCTTTCGTATATAACTGTACAGCTGAATAACAAATATAACAAGTACTAGGTTCTCTTCTCACTAACTTTGAAAAACAAAAGTGGTCTCTCGAGAGATAGAGAAAGCGATCTCTCGCTTCTTTCAATCAGTGACAACACGATTCTCTTAAAACTAAATCATAATTCAAAATCCCTAATAAAATAAAGTCGTATCTCAAATCATGACCACCAACTATCTCAAAACAATATCGCAAAATCCGATGTAATAAAATAACATCACCATTACAGAAACAAAGAGAGAATCACTCTAACAGTTTTGAGTCCAAACCCATACGACTTATAGAAGTGGGTGACAAAATAATGTATTAAGCATCGTAACCATCTTTTAAAAGTAGAACATGCAGTGACACCACATGTCCCTGAGGTGTCACTTGTGTTGTCTTAACTACAGTAACCGATCTATATAATGGTATTTTCTCATTAATGTCACCCAAAATACTCGCAGTTAAGTTCAAATCCAATCCTCGTGAGTTCTACACAAATACGATATTATATTTCGACAATTAACTTGTTATTAAATATACTTTAACAACCTTAGGCTCTGATACCAAGTTGTCACACTCGGTCGAGTTGCAAACACGATTCGACCCGAGCGAATGCCATGTAGCCTTTTCTCGCATGGACGTGATGGTCAGCAGTAACCAAATATAATATTAATTTAATTCAAACTCAATGAAATATGTAACTGAAATAAGTATTTATATCGAAGTTTTAAACAACACGCCTAAAATGGTGCGAGGTCTACCTAATAATAACTCTGAATAACAAGATTTTATAAATCGTTTAACACTTATCATACCATCTAAAATAAAAATACAGTTCTATCCAACTCTTACTTTGCTTCGTGTACCTTTGAAGTGCTAGCTTCAGGATGAGCTGTAAAATAATGGGGTGAGCTCATATACATATCTCAGTGGGGAGGTTAAACATCTTTAAACATAAATCATACTAAAAACATGCATAATTTCATAATAATTTTATAACAAAGCAGAGTTTCACCTTTAAATTATTATCTCAAATTCATACACACACTCACACACACATACACATATCATTACTTACTATAATTACAACCCATATTGTGTCTCCCCCAAAGGCCATGGGAGTCGTCCGACCCTCCCTAACGTGATCTCGGTAACCCCATCCACGACGGTAACCACGCCGACTCTCACGATAGAATTTTCAGGAACACACCTTGTATTCGTCCCGAGCTAGATCGCCCGAGGAACCTACAAGTCTCTAGAGACCTCACACAACCCACACAAGTACGACTCGTATATTTACACATCATTACATTTCTAAAACCATTTACAGTTCATCACATTCATAAATCATATCCATATCCATTAATATCCAAAACCAAATCCACATCCATAACATTTAAATATCATTTCATACAACACATGCATATCAAAATATTCTTTTTACCAATCAATACCATAAACACGTTCTATTTGAAAAGCATATCAAATAACCCATAATTGCAAACAATATTTCATAAATATTAATAAAATATTTACCAACCATACATATTTGAATATATTTAAAACAAGTAAAATCACTTCTAGCATGGTTCTGTAAAAGAATGCATAACCTCTTACCTAAAGGAGGGCTAAGATCCAGTCTCAAATTGCTGGGCCACCCTTGTCACTGTCAAATCCTTCAATTTTAATCTCTAAATAATTATAAATAATTAAAATATTAAAAATTATTTAACTACGAATCTAATGCAACAAACCGTATCCAAATCAGATCTCAAATGACCTTGAAATCGCCCAAAACTCAATCTTGATCTGTTTAAGCTATCCGAGATCTGAATTGATACCTAGATCCATATCCGATCCAAATTAAGTGACACAGTAGGTAGCCTGTGTCACTATGTCGACACAGAATATATAACTACTGACACTGGTTCTGTTTCTAACCTAGAAACCCATTTCAAGACACGACACAAACCTAACTCATTTCCGACACATAACCTGTTTTGATACAAAACTGGCTCTTAACATGCGACACGAGGGAACAACACGAATAAGTGTTGGTTCATGGCATTCTGGATACGATAGGAGACGGGAATATGCCCAAAAGTGTCGGTTCTCATGGTTTTTCGGCGTTGATTTCGCCGATTTCCTATGATGATTAAGGCTGCCAAAGGTGGTCCATTCTTCGTTTACCTGTCCTCTTTTGACCAAGCCGAAGAACAACTACCGGTGATGATGTTTTGCCGGAAAAAAAAATGAAAAGGATAAGTTGCATAAAATGAAAAATCGGGCGAATCGGAAGTGCTTTCCGTTCAAATCAATACCCCCGACTTACCCAAACCTACCAAAACACTTTGTTCTACCTCAATGCTTCGACCGAAGCCCTTAATGATGATTATCAACAAGTTTTTCATGAAGAATCGAAAAAAAAAATGAAAATATGAAAAATGGGTAATCTCTCCAGATTCCGGCCGATTTTTCATCGATTCTCGGCGTTATCGTCTTCTCCCGAGGCTGTCCCAATCTGTCTCGACGATGTCCACCGTGGAGGCCTCTTTTAAAGGCCGTTCAGATCCAAAAGGTTGTGCATTGACAGCCATTGCTATCTCTCCACAGCAAGGTTGTGTAGTGCAGTAACGCTTGCCCTTTTCAGGCGGGTCTGTATCTAGACCTCCCGACTCACTACATTCTCATCTTCAATATTCATATACATTTTAGTACTTGATATATTTCCATATGCAAGGTTTGATTGTTTAGATTACTTTAGTACTCTCACTATGATTTAGACATATAAAGAGGTGACCAACACAAGCTCTCTCCTAAGAAGGCCTATAGAAACAATGAACACTTTAAAAGAGAGATAAAAGGCAAAAACAAATATTGCAAGAAAATTATGAAATATAATAGAACTTTTCTTTTGAGCTAATTACAAATATTACACAAGATCAAACTCAGTGGCATCAAAGAACCATGTAGCCAACCCCACTTAATGTGGGAAATGTAAAACCAATTAGGATATGGTTCTGCTATTGCTAAGTATGATTTTTATATAATCCCTAAGGGAGAGTTCTACCACCAAATTTGAACATGGGTTCGTTTGGTCCAGGCACCAACATATACAAATTCTAGAATGTATATTTGGCCAATGGTTTGTTGCTTCTAACTGGTTTTGACGTTCTCGAGCATCTTCTATGCCAGCAAATGAAACTAGTAAAAGGAAACTATAAAACAAGGAACTCTTCTTTTAATAAGTTGAATGAGAATATGAGATTATATAAAGCACAAGGAGAAGGAAGGCTTTACGTAATAGACCTCTGAGAGATGTTCGGGTTTGGTTTTGATTTCACCATTTAGCATCATCTTCTATGCTTAGGACTCGTTTGCATCGTGGAATTTTGTAGAACTCATGAAACTTTCAGGCCTGAGACTCCACTCCAGCTGACATCCCTATGTCTATGACTCTGAGGACAAGCCAATCCCGGTTAATCAGGTTCAATGCTAATCCAACCCATTGATATCCCCATGTCTAGGACCCAGCTAGAGGTGTGAAGTGAGTGACTAGATCAAGCTCGACCCATGCTCAAGCTGTTTCTCTAAAGCTTGAACTTGCTCATTGAACAATCCGATCCGTGTTCAACAAGAGCTTAATCACAATCTATTACAATTAGTAGCGCTATGCTACAGACCGAGCTTGTCTCATTTATAAGCAAGTCAATATACATGACTGAAAGATAAACTCAGCTTGTGTCGATGGGCTCATTCGGCTATATGTAAGATTTCATCACGATGATCATGACCAAGCATTAGTTCAAGCTTGTGATGAAGACAATGCTGGAGTTTTGAGATCATCAGAATCAATCTCTAGTTTAGCTGGTATGAACGAGTCAGACTTGAGCCAACTGTTCATAAGTTCTTTTTTGCCAAGTACACCGAGAACTGAGCTGGTTGTGGACCTTGCGGCACTTCAGACACAACACAGCTCGTGTTCATGTGCAGCCAAAGCCCATGAACAAGTCAACAATCACCCATCCGGACCCGATACCGGGCGGCACGACTAATGTGATGTACCGGATTCGAAGCGCAACAAACGGGATTTGAAGGACGGCTGCCGTCCGCCTCTCCAGAAACTTCTTGCGCGTTATAACAGACGCGAAAGGGCCGAGTTGTGTTTGCCTTTTCGGTATTACTTTCCTCATCCTCATCCTTCTTGCTTTTATTGTGGTTTTGGATTTCAGAAGGGTTTCTCTCCGATCAACGGCTTCACGAGGTAATTATCTCCATTTTTATTCGAGTACGACGTGTTTCTGCCTTTCTGAGTCGTTGATCCGGTGGTTAGTAAGGTGAAAAATATAGTTGTTGCGATATGTCTTCCACGAGTTGATCTTTATTAAGACTACTTTTATTTATCTTACATACGGTGGAGATTCCTTTGCCTTTAGATTCTTTAGAGAAAAACATTTAGTTGATTAGTTGCTGGTTTTGATATTGATCCTTTTGCCCGGTCGGCATCTTTTCATCGTCTGCGATCTTGATAATCGGTTTTTTGTTTATTTGGTGGTCATATGTATTCTGTTAATTCCTCCAAGCGGTAAATTTTCGAGACCCCAAAAATATGGTTATAAATTATAATTGTATTCTCGTTTCCCTCCCCGCCCTTTTCTATAGATCAGTCTTTGTTGCCTTATGAATTTAATACGGAAATGCTTATTCTTTCTAGTTGAAAACTGTGAAAAATCGGGTAGCTTTATCTCGATTTCTTGTTTTGCTAGCCTTTAAGGTAACGCAAATTTTTGTCTATTCATTGTTTCATTTTGCATATGGAAACTTTTTCTCGTATTATCCGTTTGATATCATTCTTGATTTTTAGTGACGCAGACTTTTAATACTCGTGGATTACCTATCTTCCACGATTCATAGGGCGTATCTTTCCAGAAATCTTACAGTCGTGTATTGAGTTTATGCGGTGCATGATTGGATCTTCGTTGGTTTCACTGGTTTCCTGTCGTATATGTTTAATTGGCTTCTGATTTTGAAATTATATCCATTCCGGTGGAAATTGAGAGTTTTAATAGAGTTGCGTTGCTAGATTACTTTGGACACCGTAAGCTCAAACTCCATATTTGACTGGCTCAAAGAAAGTGCTAAATTATTCGCGACTTTTGGGGAAAAGGCCGAACATTGATGATATGTTAGTGGATAGCCTGCATGGTAGTGTTCTTGGTTGTTTCACATGTTCTGTTAGGGATTCTATAGTTTAACTTATATTGTTGTTGCTTATCACTAACTTTTCTTTCTTCTGTTGTAACTCCCTCTTTTATCCCTTGCAGATGTCATACTCCAGAAGGAAGAGGTACGCATATCTCTAGCATGCTGGAGAATATGAAACTGTGATCATTGATGTTTGTCTGAGTTTAGTGGAAGGGATATGTTAGGGTTTGGCAAAGTGTACTACATACTGAACATTTTGCACACGTTGTTTTTGATTAAGGTATTCTTCTCGTTCAGTTTCCCGTTCGCTCTCACTGTCGAGGTCCCCTGCACCCTATGTGTGGGGAAGGTCCTATTCAAGGTCAAGGTCAAGGTCAAGGTCAAGGAGCCGTTCAAGGTACCATGATGATGTGGCATTTAATTGGTTTCTTTTGTTTTTAATCCTTCGGGCTGCATCTTGTTCCTTGTGGGAATTTCTTCTTTGAACGGTTGTTGCACTGATGCCTTTTACATGTCCTTGATTGTTTTTTAGGAGCTATGACTCGAGTGATGCAGAAAATCCTGGCAACAATTTGTATGTCACTGGGTTGTCCACTCGAACGACCAAGAAAGAACTTGAGAAGCATTTTGCTAGTGAAGGGGGAAAGGTTTGTATATTCATTTCTACATTATGTAATTCGTGGAAAAGCATGCACCGTGCACATGATATTCTTTTTTATCTAGGCTCCATAGCATCAATAGATATTATGTTCAAGTGTTTTTTCTTTAATTTTAATTGGTGATGTTTGCCTTGTGTCTAGTGTTGCCCGAATGGATACTGTAAGAATTGCAATAACCTATTGCTCTCAGCAAATATAAAGTAAAATTGCCTTCAGTTTGCCGGGCATTTCCCATGCTTTCTCCTAGGTCATGATGTTCTGAAGGGAGACTTCATTGGCCACATAAATTGAGGTTTACGTGCTGTGAGGTGATGTCTTTTGGATTATTAGGGATGTGCTTAAACCGGAGTCACCTAGTTGATTCGGATATTGGATCGAGTTCCAAGGACAGTCCATTCAAATTACCTTGTATTTCAAATTCTTGTGTTTGGATTTCACACTAGCTGTTATTGTTTGGTTGAATGTTGATAGCAGCGTCTTAGCTCAGCATCGTGAAGGAGTTGTACATATATCATAACGTAAGTTCCGTAACCTATAGCGTAAGCCATATGAATAAGTACGAAAATTAATAAGAATCATGCTGCATTGGAACATGAAAAAATTGTAGCATATGGACAATCCTGAATACACACCAGTAACATGATAAATACAACATGTAAAGAAAAGCAATTAATGCTAGTTGATAGTGCAAAAAATTTGACTCATTAGGAATTTGCAATCATCTCACGGATTAAAATAGGCAAGTGAATATGAAATACTAAACGATATTATAGTTAACAAAACTAAAGAAAGATCGAGAACCAAAAGCTATGATACTTAACATAATTTACCATATTATTTAATAGTTACAGGCTCAAATTGCAGTTCCAATGTAGTCAAGCAGAATTCCATTTTTGTCCAACTATGGTATCCTTACTCATGAAAGGAAATCAAATTTTCCAACGAGGTTATGAATTTTCTTTCCTGGATTCCAAAAACAAGGTAATATCATGTGGTTAATATAAATTTAAAAGATATTAAGTTTAAGTAATACAATAAAGTTAGAATAAATGTGGTTCAAAAACGTCAATTTTTTTATTGAAACCTTAGATTTTACTTTTTAAATATTTACAAATATGTTAGATAATATCACGTGGGTAATATAAATTTAAAAGATATTAAGTTTAAGTAATGCATTAAAGTTTGAATTAATTTTTATTGAAACCTTAGAGTTTACTTTTTAAATATTTACAACTATTTCATAGCTATTTTTAGTAGGTTGACTTAATATCTTAAGTAAGTGGAGAATAAAATGAAAAATTCATAAAAAAGGAGATTTACTTAAATAGTATTACATGCATATAAGCTATATATGCCTATAGCCGTTCCATCTCTGTTATGTTGTGTTAATTCCTGATCGACTATTGAAAGGTCGACTTATTTGTACGCTATGACCGAAATGAATCTTTTTGACTTTTAGCACCAAGAGTTATCATTCTCAAAGGAAATTACCATACTTTACCCACATTCCCGATGAGGAACTGCTGGGGCCTAGATCCGTTGCCTTATTTTAATGAAGATAGCAAAATTGAGTGAGCAGAGGATTCATTGACTATGTATGGAATCCTGTTATAAGCAGTTTGGTCATCATCTTTAGTATCAGCAGCGAGATTCATGGATTCCGGCCATTGATTGGCAGGTTATGTCTTCAGCGACTATCTGATGTTTGTGCTGATCGCTGGACATACAAAGAGACACGACTGCTCTTTTCGTGAGGAGCTTACATGATGATTTTACTGATTTAATGGTTATTACTCATTTTGCAGGCTAAACATAAAGATTAAATTTATGTATGTGCATCTATCCCTTCCCCCCCCACCCCCCCCTTAGCGCCCGTTTTTTCTGAAGATCGTTTATATCCAGTAGTTAATTCTATCCTGTTGACATCGTTTGCGGTTCTTCAGGTTTTGGACAGTCACCTGGTTGTTGATCCTCGAACTAGAGAATCACGTGGATTTGGATTTGTAACTATGTCCGCGATTGGAGAAGCTGATCGGTGTATCAAATATCTGGATGGATCTGTTCTTGGTGGTCGAATCATTACTGTGGAGAAGGTACTTGTCCCCATCTCTTTCAAATTCTCTTCATATTTATTTTTTCTGGGCCGCATGATTTGTTGTTGGTCCAATTATGAGCAGAGCTCATACTTTTATACGGTGTTTGAAAGATCAGCTTGTTTGGCTGTAGTTTTCCTGCAAGCAGGGTGGCTGTGAGTAGCAGCTCTACATCAAATTTCACATTCACATTCACATTCAAATTCAAACTCAAGCAAATTCAGACTATGTAACCAGAGGGTTGTATGCCCCGTATTTCTTTCTTTGAGCAATTAACTAGCATGTGTTTTATATCTTTGTAGCTGACAATATCCTTCGGTGTATTTCAGCTCCTCCTTTCCCTTGTCTTTACATGACTGGGACTGATTTCTATTCTGCCTCATTTTGTTACATTTTCATCTACTGCAGGCAAGGCGAAGGCGGGGCAGGACGCCCACCCCTGGTCGCTACCTTGGTGCGAAGACCATCAGATGTACGCGCATGACTGTGTTGCTCCTTCTGTCTTTTATATTTGCTTTTGTCAAATATTCTGTGTTGTCCATGTGTTTCAGTAAACACCATTCTGCGTGGTTTGGATTTTGCAGCAAGAGGTCGGTCTCCTAGCTACTCTCCTTTCAGTCGTTCTGATTATTCATCTGAGAGAGAGCGGTCTTATTCTCCATATAACCGACACGGGAGAGAGAGGTACAGGTCACGGTCATATTCTCGTTACAGTCGTTCCCCATATAGATCGCGTTACCGGTCATATTCTCGGAGTAGGTCGCCCTATGGTAGGCGATACCGATCATATTCTCGGGACAGCAGATCTCCTTACGGGCGGTTTAGTTATCACTATAGAAGGGAGAGATCCAGATCGTATTCACCTTATTACTGCAGGAGGGAGAGGTCCCGTTCGCCTTATGATGGGCGTTACCGGCCCTACAGCCCAGATGATCGTTCTCGTACGCCAACTGAGTGGCGAAGATCTGTTTCACGTAGTGCCTCACCTCGCAGGAGAACAGCGAAAAACCCCTCACGAAGCAGAAGCAGAAGCAGAAGCAGAAGCAGGGGTTACAGCCGCAGCCAAAGCGTGAGCTCACGTTCCAGGTCGGCCTCTCGCTGATTTGAAGGCGGCTCTCTGATGCACATACTTTTCTATTCTCTAGGATTTATGGTTTTCTGGAACTTAATACATTTAACTTTTCTGGGTTCTCGCTATGGTTATAGATGTTTAAGATGACTCATCAATCATCACGTCTGTGTGCGGATCTGGTTATTTGCTTCTCAAGCATTTAGCCTTGTGTGCTTCGGTTGAAAAGTCGGGATCCAGTACCCTTGAGGGTGGTGATAACCACGTGAAACCTAAGATCCTTCCCGGTTCGATTCCTTCGGTGGAGGAGGGCTGTGGCCCCTTGTGTTGATTTTATTTGTGGCTAGTGATATCGACACGAACGTTATGGACCAAACGGTTACATATTGCTTTGCTTTGGCGGACAAGGATTTGGGTGACGTGTTTCGTAGTGTATATTTTCTGTTGGGTTTTTTGCCCCCCCATGTAAGTTCTCTCTTTTTGCTTGGTCAGTCGGAAGCGTTGACATTCAGTGTTAAATTTTGTAGGACTTATTTATTTTGGATTCTTCAATTTATGAGCAAATGGGTTTGGGGTGTATGAAAAGTAAGTAGAGTATTTATTATGATTTTTTCAAATCATGAACATTATGATGTTTTTTGTTCAAATGTTGTAAAAACTAAGCTTAAGGGTTTCTATATTTTTGTTCTTAATTAAGGAGGGAGGCAATCACAACATCGTGAACTTGAACTTAATCTTTGCCTTGTGGAAGGTAAGTAGAGTGTTTTTATATTTTTGTTCTTCAGTATAGTGAATCAATAACAATATCATGGGTCTAGTCTTGGTTGATCATTCTTGTATGATCAGTCTGAAGTCATAATAAAGAGGAAGATGTTTTAAGCATAAAATTTTGTTGGATTTATCTATAATAAATTATTAACATTGTATTGTGATCTTTTCTCTTAGCGGTGTATTGGAAAACTCAAATATATTGAAAAATAATAAAGGTTTTTTACATTTCACTGTAGTGAATCAATTGTAATTGTTGGAATATAATGAACAAGTTATAAGGAAGGTTTTTGTATTTTTGGGTAAAAAAGTTAATTTTAAATAATAAGATTATTATATATATATATATATATTTTATTAACATATAAATGTTAGTATAAATTTAAGAGAGTTAATCAAATAAAAAATATATAAACTGTAATTTTTATCAATGTATTTAAAATAATAAAGTCAAAGAGGCTCTTAAATATATGAAGGTTGGTAAATATATAGGATCATACAATGTTCTTTTGAAAAATTGAAAGAGAGATGAACTTATTTGGCTTGGAAGACTATTTAGTCAAGAAACATGTAGAACTCAAAAAGTACTCGAGAAATGTAAAGTTGGTACACTTATATCATATATAAATCAAGAAAAATATTAAGAATTATATGAACTATTGAGGTATTAAATTAATGAGACTTGAGAGAATTTATATAAAAAGTTCAATTCAAAAGAAGGTTAAAGAGATATTTTTTGAAAAGCTAAAGAGGAGATAAGAAAACTAAAGATTAGTGTTGAATGATGATATAAAAAATAGATGAAAAGTTATTTATATATATATATATATATTTAATGAAAATATAAATATTAATATTAGTTTAAAAGAGTTAATTAAATAAAAAAGAATATATAAACTGTAATTTGTATTAATGTATTCAAAATAATAAAGTTAAATAACAAAGTCAAAGAAACTCTTAAATATATGAATGTCGATAAATACATAGGGTCAAAATATATAAAAATATTAGAAGAGATGAGTTTATTTGACTCGTAAGACTATTTAGTCAAGTAATAATTTATTTTAAAAAATATGAAGAACTCAAAAATACTTGAAAAATGAAGAACGGGTATACTTATACCCATATATAAAAACAAGATAATATTAAGAATTATATGAATTATTGAGGTATTAAATTAATAAATTATCATATAAAATTATAGAAAAAATGAAAAAAATTATAAGTTAAAACAATTATCGAGTATAATGGAGAATCAATTCGGATTGATGGTTGGTAAATCTACATTTTAGAACAAAAAATTTTATCTCATGCGACTTTACCTATACTGATCACATAAACGTCACCAATGCATTTTTTTTACAATGCCGATATGAAAACCTACCAACTCCAATCATGATATATCTCATATGACCTTTCCAGTACTGCGATGTGCGCTAGTCAACTTCCAATCTGGTGGAGCCATATCTCGATCTAGAGATGGAGTGGCAGCGACGATGGATCGAGAAGCCGAGGATCCTCGCTTTCTCTGTAGTCTTTCCTGGTGGTCCACAGTGCGTCAGCGCAGTCAGCCATGCTTGGGCTCAGGTCTCTGCTTCCAGCCATCACGCATTTCGAGGCCAAGCCCAGAACCTTCGTAACTGCGACAGTTGAAGCTTGGGTCTTCATCAAGTTTGGATCGATTACGGAGTCTGCATCGCCGTTTTGAAGCTTCTGCATTGCCTGGAGGCAAAACACAAAGATTTGCCAACCATCACCACAAAAACTTTCAGTCTTTTCTTCTGTTTGTTATAAACGAGGAGGCAGCCATACGCCCAGTAATCGAACTCACTACCAGAGTCCTGTGAGTGCAAGAGCTCCGCCTGTGAGCTACGTGCCAATTTGAGTCATTTTCAATAGGGGAACTACTAAAGCAGTCATATTTTGAATCGGATCCTTTTTTAAAAGGATCAGAAAGCAGAACAAGTCAAATTGAATTTGAGCGGATCAGCAAAGAAAGAAATAAGCAGTTGCAAATAGAGCAACACAGAAACGAGAAACCACGGCTCAAAGCGCTGCCAAAACTTTGTGATAAAGGTGTACTGCAAAATGGTTGTCACAAAGTAAAGTTAAAGACAAACCATAAACTCATATTAAGCAAAATACATAACTATCACTTCTCAAATTAACTAAGGAAAAATGGGTCCTTTCCACTTAAGGATGCGTGCATTTATCTGTGTGATTTTGTATGTGCGACTGTGTGTGTGTGTGTGTTCTTGTGTTTACGGTAAAGAGAAACTCACCCATTTTACGGTAACTCTTTCTTGGGTTTCTCTTCCTTTATCCATGGGGCGTCTTCCAGTCATGAGTTCAACGAGTACAACAACAAAGGAATAGACGTCGCTCCACAGTCAACTGGTTGGTGCTCACATAGTCCGGGTCTATGTTTCTAAAAGTGCCTTTGACTTGTGTGGAGATGTGGGTCTTCATCGGATCATCTGAAGTAAACCGTGCAAACCCAAAATCTGTCACTTTGGCACGAAGGTTTTCAGTTAATAGACTCGTTTTAAGGCCTACAACAATTCTCTCCCACCGGCTTCTAGACTCATCCTCGAGTCCACATAGTATCGGTCGAAGAGTTCATCATACTCTCATAAGTCTGTCACTGATAGCTAGGTATCATGTTCTTCCGATTTATCTAACCAACTTACTAAGTACCAAATAAGTCTTCTAGGCTTTTTTCACCACACTTCATGGTTAAACACCGTTTCAACTTTGTCTATGTCTTTACGTACTAGTGACGGCGGTCGTCTTGCAGTTCGACTAGAGTCAGGGTACACCAGTTTTAACTGACTTATATGAAAAACCAGATGTACCTTTAAACATTTGGGTAGGTCCAACCAATTTGCTTAAGAGCGAAATGAACCCCTTTATAGGCTTGTCTCAAATTCTCAACCATATTTATCTCCAGTGTCGAACTCCCTATCTCGTCGATGCCGTTTAAGAAACATTATCATACGTGCATGAGTTCTTTCTAGTGAGGCCCATGCCTCCTCTAAGACAGTTCGACCATCTTTCAACTCCTTGAGTGCCACAAGACAGTTCTGGTTGGCCCTCACTTGGGCTACATCCAACTGTAGAAGTGGCTGCCAACCTAAGGCCACTTCAAACGGGCTCTTGCCGGTGGTAGAGCTGCGATGTGAGTTGTAGGAAAATAGGGTTATTTCTTGCACACTGACCCAATTCTGTTGACTAGCCGTAACATAGTGTCATAGGTATTCCTCTAATAATACGTTCATACATTACGTCTAACCATGAGTTTGCGGATGGTTGGTTTTAAAGAATTTGAGTATAGATCTCATCCGTTTGAACAACTCTCTCCAAAAATTTGAAGTAAACTAGGCATCTTTATTTGACACGATGTCTTCCGGTACTTCAAAGTGCTTCACTACTTCTTATAGGAAACGTCGGGCCACTTCCATAGCCGAATAATCTCGAGAGGTAGGCATGAATATGACATACTTAGAAAACAGATCTACCACAACAAAGATTGTTTCCTTTCCATCAATACATGAAAATCTTCAAAAAAATCCTTACTCATTGAACTCCAAGGCCTAATAGGAATGAGCAATCGCTACAACAACCCAACCGACCATGCCTTCTCCGTCTTGTTCTGCTGACACATTGATAGGCACAAATATAGGCTTTCACTTCTCTACTCACCTGTGGCCAATAAAATGAACATTGTAGCATAGTTAAGGTTCGATCCACACAGGGGTGTCCTGAGTATGGGGCATGATGCAACTCATGCAATAGAGATTTTCTAAGTTCACCAACATTTTACACATACAATTGCTCTTGTTGAGTCCATAGCCACCCGTCTCTCAATACATATTTGTCCATTAGACTGACCTTCACATGTTCCTTGCTTTAGACATAAGCCTCATCCTCATCGGCATACTGGCATGCACGGTCTAGTATGTCACCTTCAACTAGGTGCGGGGTAATAACAACCTCCTGCACCCATTTCCTACTTAGTGTATCACCAACTAAGTTATCCCTTTTGGGTCGGTACCTATACTCAAAATCATATTCTTTCAACAATTCCAACCAACATGCCTGTCTGACTGCTAGCTTTTTCCTGAGTTTTTAGGAAGTTATTTGCTATGTTATCGGTTACAATGGTGAAAGGAACCTTCAATAAATAAATCCTCTACACTTGGATGTAATGCATTAATGCTAGTAACTCCTTTTCATGCGTCACATAGCAATGCTTAGTATCCTTCAACTTCCTACTTTTGTAGGCCCCTTAACGACCTTCTTGAGTTAGAACTCCCGTTATAGCCACATCAATGACATCCATATGAACTTCTAAAGCTACAAAGAAGTCAGATAGCCACAACACTGACTCGCTTGTCACAACCACCTTCAAGTTTTCAAAAGTATGCTGGTAACAACTTATCCACTCCCATGCCATGGACTTCTTCAATTGGTCCGTTAAGGGGATAGTGAGCTTTGAGAACCCCCTTATAAATCACCAGTAGTAGTTGGTAGGCCGAGAAGGCTTCTAAACTTCGTTAGACCTTTAGGCAGTTCTCACTCTTGGATGACTTTCACCTTCTGTCTATCCAACTTGACCATATTGTGCCCGATTATATGTCTAAGGAATGAAACCTCTTGCCTTACAAATTCACATTTTTCCCGTTTTACATAACGAGGCTATTCCCTTAACCGATGAAAGACTTGGCATAGAAGCTCAACGTGGTCCTCTAAGGACCAACTATAGACCACATATAGTCTAAGTATATCCTCATCCAGTAAACCATGTAACAACTCGTTCATAAATCTACTCAATATAGTTGGGGCATTCGTTAGCCTAAAAGACATTATAAGGAATTCAAAAGAACTATGCTGTGTCACCAAAGCCGTCTTAGGCTCATCTCTTGGTGCAATCCTTTCCTCAACACTACCTGCACTACAATAGGCACTGAGTTGAATCTAGTATAGGGTTAATTTCTATGTTTACCGACAACAAAGTTAGCACACCGTTCTTTAGCCCATCTTCAACTTGATGGCCGAAAGGAAGGCCACCATTTCTACCATCTTCAAAGCACTAGGAGTTGTGACAGCCTTGGTTGCCGTAGGGCCATAAGAGGGACGTGAGTCAGTGCTTTTGCTCCAGCTCGTACTCGACATCAACCTTAGAATGGGTGCCTTGGAGGCCGGTGCGGTAGTAGACTGTATCAGTATCGTAGGGGTTACTGCAATTGGGGTCTCGATAGGAGCCTTATCGAGGTCACAATGTGGCACAAAACAGGGTTTCATCTCACCAGTGAACACCAGGCCGCCGAGATAGGGAGCAGGCATGGCCTTGGCCTTGTGTAAGTACACCATTCTTGAAGTCATAAAAAACT
This sequence comes from Brasenia schreberi, assembly GCA_036023115.1. Taxonomy (NCBI): domain Eukaryota; kingdom Viridiplantae; phylum Streptophyta; class Magnoliopsida; order Nymphaeales; family Cabombaceae; genus Brasenia; species Brasenia schreberi. Next base: position 327,479 of record JAYKKT010000064.1, on the reverse strand, counting down.
TGTAGATAGGTTTTGGATATGGTGTCTCAACCCAAGGACATGTGATATTTCTCTTGCTGCAATTGCTTCTAAACAACACCTTTCGTTATTCAGAGTCAGGATCGCTGATTCCGTTTAGTCCTAACCACTGTTAGGCTATGATATCAGATCTGTTACCGAATAGATATTGATAATTGCTGTTGGCACCCAGTGCCAACCAACCTCACCTAAGGGAACTCAAGTAACCCGCAACATACCCCTCTGAGCAAAATCATCTACTTGATGGTTCTAGGGAACTCAATATACCTTCGACTTTTCCCTTCATAGAAGCATTTTCAAAGACATACAAAAGAGCTGAAGTTGCCTAAGAGATTTTCGTTGAAAGAAAGACATAGATACAACAACGTTAAACTAGGTTCGGCCTGCCCAAGGGCCTATTGGAGGGAGTCCATGTGACTGTTTAATGAAATCGCCCAACGATCTTCCCCTTTGGCAGTTTGGCTCTACCAACGGTGGCTGGAATGATAATGGGGTCGGCCCAAGGAGACTTCATGTATGCAACTCCTTTATCTTCCCTTGATGAACCCTTCACATCCTCAGCAACTCCTTGACTCCTTCTGGTTTGCCTTAGTAGCTTGTCTAATTCACTTCCCTAGGGCTTCTCTCTTCCTTTGTTTTCACTCATACTCCTTCTTTGTCTTGCGTTTTTCCAACCTTTTTCCGACCTCCTCCTTGGTCATCCAGCTCCCTTTTATAGCTCAAGGGATTAAAACATTCTTGCCACACTTAACGTAAACCAACTTGGCAAGCAGACAACCTGCTGGCCGAGCGACCTCCTATTGACCTGTCTTGGCCAGCAACCTAACACTTGCCTGGAACATACGACCCGGTACTGTCCTGGCCAACATATTAACATTGGCCAGTAGACACTCTACTGAAAAATTCTCTCTTGAATTGTCCTCGCCAATATACTAACATTGGCCATGGTACATTCACCTAAACCCGACATACACTGCTCCTAGACATTTTTAGGAAGGCCACTCCCACGCGCCCGCTTCCCCGAATTGGTCGAGAACTTCCCGCATGACGGTCTGCACTCCTTTGACCTTACCGTTTTGAGAAAGCCAACCATGCAGTGGTCTCGTTCCGGCTTTGCTCGTGTGATCTTCCTGCACGATGTCCGCCATGCAACTGTCTTGTTCGGGCTTCCCACGAACGATCCCGGTGCAGTACCATTAAAACGGATGTAGTCTTCCCACATGCGACACCATGACAGTACAACCCACCATGATGTTTCATGTGGTCCTTGGCACAACCGATTGACCTAACAATGCATGTGTTTCCTAACTCCCTTACAATCCGGTGGGATTTGTTTTAGCTTATTTTTGATACATCCCACTCCCACGCACCAATAAAATTCTTTAGGTGTTTATAGGGGTGTTGTCCTTCCACTACAACAACACGGGGACCATTGGGTTATGCAACTTACTCATGCTGTGCAACTGGATGTTGTCCTTGAGATAGGGTACCGGTTGGACCATCCGGTTATGCAGAACTTCTGTGCTCCACGGTAGGGGGCCGTTTTGGGGCCTGCAAGTACATCTAAACCACTACGCCATCCTCTTAGGTGCGATCGCATCTCCCTTTTGTTTTTATATGTCAAACTTCACAACTGAAAATTAGTAATTTGATTACATTCAAAATAATTTTCTATGTCAAATTTTGCTAGAAACGATCAGTTAGGCCATTTAAAGCACTTTTTTTCTTCAATAATTGTGATCCGTCAAACTTTCATAATCTTAAGCTACCAACTTGCGCTGATCAAAACTCAATAAGCATTCTGATGTCCTTAACAAATAGCACAAAGATCTTATAAATGGTTGGATTTATCATTTGATGGTTAAAATAAAAAAGAAAAAATAACATGCAGGCAATAACTTACTGGAGACGTCATTGTTGGCTTCATGGGAATAGTCGTGCTGCCAGGGATGATCGAGAGATGAGTTGGCTGGTGATCGGCTTCAGGCCAGAGGCAAGACCGGAAGGTGCGCCAGCCATACGACTCGAGCCTACGCCGGTCGGGATAGCTCGAACCCTTAGCGAAGTCGTAAGGATTGTCAGAGAAGGCACCCTCGTTGGGATTCAGTGGACTCGGTTATAGAGGAGGCCGTTGCAACTCGCTACTCCGACTCATCGACAGTAACGCCCTCGACGAAGTGTTGAAGATCTCTCTCTCTCTCTCTCGGAGAAGCTTCTCCCCCCCTCTCATGTACCAACTCCGTTTCGAGCCTTTTCCTTACCTGAGTACCATAATTTAAAACCTCTATCTTCTATCTCCTTTGCTTTTTCTCCAACCCACTTTGTCTCTTGTAAGCATAGAATATAAATCTTTTTCTGAATCATAGTATCTACCACCTCTATTAGCTTACCTGATAATGTTTCGATATTCGAAGAACCAATACGAATCTTATTATCTAAGACTAGCTTCCTTACCCCCCCGCATCCGTCCATATTAAAAATGCGGAGACCCTTTATATAAATTATTCACTACATTCGAGCGATAATGTAGCGGGACTAACTTCTTTACCCACACCCGTACATGATGTGGGAACCCTCTCTGCAATTGAGTCACTACATTCGGGTGAAAATGTAGTGATTCTTACTTACTTATCACTGCATTCGGGCTCTGCAGTTGGTCGCTAGACGGGGACGTCTCAAAGAAATGCTCATAATTTGTATAATATATAGTATAAAAATCTGACAAAGTTTTACACTGGCTGTAAGAAGCATAACACAACCCTCCTTCTTTATCCGGGCTTGGGACCAGCAATGCAAGGGTGATTCCTTACATGGGCGGAGTTAGTTTTCCACACGCTTAAGAATAAAAAAAGAAGTTTGCTGGAAATGGTTTTTTTACAAAGTTTAGAATTTATTTTTGATTGATTAATGATGGTAAATTTGATTGTGCAACTTCATGCATCAAACTTACAAGAGAAAACAAACAAACTAAAGGAACATTTTTATTCACTATGAAGGAATAAGGGTATTTCTAAAGATTCAATGAGGAATGTATGTCTCATAATGTATTTTAGGTGAGCAGCCGCATCCTTTTATAACCAATTTAGCAGTATTTTCATTTCTCTAAATGATTTTTCAACCTCTCCAAATCTTGGAATAGTGGCTTATAAATCATACATTAGAAGGCAGTTATCCATATTTGTTAATGATGTTTCGTTACTCCTTGCATTGGATTTCGTAATGGCTAATCCGCTTTCTTGCATGTGCCCATATTGAGAAAAGTGAAGTTACATCCTTAGAGTAGCTCCTTGAATCCTATGTAGTTTTTGGATTGTTTACACATCAACAATGTTTTTCTTAGATTTGTAAGACGGGTTAGGCAGACCTTACACCTCCAAGCATTGAACTCTTGATCTTTAATTTTAGAGATTTTTTGAATGGGCTCTCTATATATATATAAAATATTACGTATGTGTGTGATCGTGAAGCAAATTCAGGTCAAGGAGACCCCTAGGAGATGCACTCTTGGTATAAACTAATGACCTTTTCCATGAGAGCCAACGATGCCTTTATGGCTTTTAGGTTGATTTTAGCTCCAAGATGATATTCATCCTTGTTCTACTCACAAAAAGGCTACGAAAATGACGTTGAAAGTTTGCAATAAAGACTCGGCAGTATGTGACGTTCCCCTTCTTTCGAGTCAACCCCCTGGCGAGGGGAGCTTCTTCATTAACAGCATGCCATTTTAAGGAAAAATTATCTACCAAAACTCAGCTCTTTCTTCCACTAAACTAAATGCGACAACTAATGGAAGAATTTATGGTTAAACAGCCTAAGTTTTAACAAATTTATTGGAAAAACCAGCAATGTAAACTTCTTGTCTGAATAGAAACTTACCCATATAAAGGTAAATCACATATCGCTGCCAAGGCATAGCAAATAACACATGACTTTTTACTGATAAATGAGAAAGATTCACATTCTATGTTTACAAGAGACAAAATGGGTTGGAGAAAAAGCAAAGGAGATAGAGGATAAAGGTTTTAAATTATGGTACTCAGGTAAAGAAAATGCTCGAAACGGAGCTGGTATTATCATAAATAAAGATTTAAAGGAGAGTGTAGTAGACATACAACGATATGGGGACCGAATCATGACGTTGAAATTAGTGTTAGGAGCAGAGGTTTTGAATACAGTTTGTGCTTACGCACCCCAAGTAGGACTAGAAGATAGTATAAAGACAATTTTTTGGAAAGAGTTAGATAAGGTGTTTCAAAAGATTCCATAAAGGGAGATGATTTGTTTAGGAGGAGATTTAAATGGACATGTCGGTAAAGAGGCACTAGGATATCAAGGGATTCATGGAAACTTTGGTTTTGGGGATATAAACGAGGAAGGTAGGAAGATTTTAAATTTTGCTATGACATTTGATCTCTTTATAGTCAATACAATCTTCAAAAAACGAGATGAACATTTAATTACTTATAAGAGTGGCTTATCACAAACACAAATTGATTACTTTATTTGTAGAAAAAAAGATAGAGCGTGATGTAAAGATTGTAAGGTAATTCCAGGAGAAAGCTTAACCACCCAACATCGACTTTTAGTTATGGATGTACAAATAAAAAAATGGACAAAGAAGAAAAGAGTGCATCGAGCTATTCGGGCTAAATGGTGGAACCTCAAAAGCGAGAAAGAAGATATATTTAAACAGAAAGTCCTTCAAAGAGATGTTTAGAATTATGTTGGCACACCCTGTGATATGTGGAACAATATGACTATACATATTAGGAAAGTGGTGAAAGATGTGTTAGGGGTATTTAAGGGAGGTGTACCGACACAAAAAGAAGCTTGGTGGTGGAGTGAAGCAGTGCAAAATAAAATCAAGGCAAAGAGGGCATGTTACAAATTACATTATGCCAAGAAAACTAGTGAAACTTTAGAAGCTTATAAGAAAGCAAAGAAGGAAGCGAAAAAGGTCGTTAGTGAAGCAAAAACTAAGATTTGGGAGGACTTATATAAAAAACTCAACTCAAAAGAGGGTAAAAGAGATATTTTTAGGATAGCTAGGGTTAGAGATAAGAAAACTAAAGATCTTAATTATGTTAGATGCATAAAAGACGAGGATGAAAAACTTTTAGTGGCAAATGATGATATAAGAAATAGATGGAAAACTATTTTTATAATCTTTTTAATGAAAATGAAGATGTTAGTATTAGTTTAGGAGATTTAGCTAAGTCAGAAAAGTATATAAACCACAATTTCTATCGACGTATTCAAAAGAATGAAGTTAAAGAGGCTCTTAAACATATAAAGGGTGGTAAATCGGTAGGACTAGATAATATTCCTATAGAAGTTTGGAAAATACTAGGAGAAATAAGAATCACTTGGCTCACAAGACTATTTAATGAAATATAGAAAAACCAAAAGATGCCCGAGGAATGGAGAGCAAGTACAGTTATACCCATGTATAAGAACAAGGGAGACATTCAAAATTGTGCGAATTATCGAGGTATCAAGTTAATGAGTCATACTATGAAATTATGAGAAAGAATTATCGAACGTAGGTTAAGACAAGTATCAAGTACAACAGAGAACCAATTTGGATTCATGCCAGGTAGATCTACTATTGAAGCAATTCACCTTTTGAGACGTCTTATGGAACATTTTAGAGCAAAAAAGAAAGACCTTTACATGATATTTATTGATCTAGAAAAAGCTTATGATAGGGTACCGAGGGAGGTTCTTTGGAGAACTTTGGAAAAAAGAGGTATCCCATTGACATATATTAACCTTATAAGAGACATGTATGATGGTGCAAAAACATGTGTGAGGACTCATGAAGGAATGACAGACTTCTTTGAAGTTAATATTGGGTTACATCAAGGATCAACTTTAAGTCCATGCTTATTTATAATGGTGATGGATGAGTTAACAAAACATATTCAAGATGAAGTACCTTTGTGTATGTTATTTGCATATGACATTGTATTAGTGGAGTCTAAGGAAAAAGTTAATAGAAAATTGGAACTATGGAGAGAAACATTAGAAAGCAAAGGCCTCCGACTTAGTAGAACAAAGACATAATATATGGAATGTAAGTTTGATCATTTGGTTACTTCAGAGGACATGGAAATTAAAATTGACATACATTGCATTCCCCAAAAGGAAAGTTTTAAATACCTAGGGTCAATTTTTAAGAGTGATGGAAGAATTGAGGGAGATATTACACATAGAATTAATGCTGGTTGGTTAAAATGGAGAGGAGCATGAGGTATTCTTTGTAATAAGAAGATAGCATTAAAGTTAAAAGGTAAATATTATAGAGCAGCAATTAGGCCTGCCATGTTTTATGGTTCTGAGTGTTGGGCAGTTAATCATCCTATTCATGGATTAACGAAAATATGCAAAAGCTTCCTTCGAAAGTAAGTAAGTACATACGAAGATTTCCAAACCTAGCAAGAAAAGGAGGGAAACGGACGTTTATCCGCTTGGCTAGTTAAACAAGAGCTTTTGTTTGTAACTATACCGGTTTTCAACTCTAATTCTAAAATCCAAAAATGGACAGAAATGAAGATGTTGAGATGGATGAGTGGTTATACAAGAAAAGACCGTATACATAATGAGGTTATTAGAAACAAATTAGGAGTGACACCAATAGAGGATAAAATAAGAGAACATCGTTTAAGATGATTTGGACATATAGAAAGAAGATCAAAAGAAGAACCTCTAAGAAGGTTAGAAAAACTAATTTTGGAAAGTATTAAAAGAGGTAGAAGACGACCACAAAAGTGTTGGAAAGAAACAATAAAGAATGATCTAGCTTATTGTGAGTTAACTGCTAACATGGCACATGATAGGGATATGTGGAAACAAAGAATCCATGTAGCCGACCCCGTCTAGTATGGAAAAAGGCTTAGTTGTTGTTGTTGGTGTACATATATATGACCTAAGCATCCCAAAGTGAGCTGGATCCTTTGTTTACTTGGATCCAGACTGGGTCCAACCCATTAACAACCATATTTCTTTCTTTTTTTTGGATTACAAGAGGAGGCCAAAGCCTAACACCCACACATGTATATATATATGACCTAAGCATCCCAAAGTGAGCTGGATCCTTTGTTTACTTGGATCCAGACTGGGTCCAACCCATTAACAACCATATTTCTTTCTTTTTTTTGGATTACAAGAGGAGGCCAAAGCCTAACACCCACACATGCACCCTTTGGGAGTCGAACTCTCCAACAACAATGACTCTAGAGCGTCCTGCCGTTGAGTCAACACTATCGGTGCTGACAACCGTATTTTGAACAAACGATTAATTGAATAATTATAGTAAGGGAAAGAAAGAATGTAATTAACCACTTGTGCATTTAATAGTCATTCTTGAGGAAAGACATCTCAAAACTCATGAGAATTAACAACCCTATTATTTACTACATGACTACATTCAAGCCCCAGCTTTCTCACAAATATCCAACTGCTCTCCACAATGCTGGAGACGGCAATTTGTACCACAACACGAGAACTCGCAACAAACACGACCCATAAAAGAATTGATGAGGAGGAGACTAGTGCATATAAGATAATTTGGGCACAACCCGATCACTTTCAGAGTAGAGTGCCAACAAATTGGAAGTGGGGTTTTGGAATCATTGGCGGATTGATGCATAAAGTATAGATTACTCAAATTAGACGCCTAAAAAACACGCTCTGCTGTCGCAAAGAGGTTCCAGAAAATGGTTGCTGCGAAATAGATGGCCGCAGTGACTGTCAAGAATGCCTGGAAGGAACCCAGCCACTTCACGAAATAGCCCGTCCCAATAGTGCTGATGATGGCTGCCAATGTCCCCGCTGAGTTTGTGATCCCTGCATACATTAGATTACACGCAGTTTGATCACGTATCAGTTTTGTAAATGATTCATATCATGGAGTCTTTTGAAGTTAAGTGTGTGTGTGTTGGAGGGAGGGTCAGGAGCATACCATGCAAGAATCCAGCGTATTGAGGAGCAATGTCCTGACCAAACAAGAAATCGGAGCATGTTAACACAATAACAAAGATGGAAGTTGTGAAGGAAATTATACTCTTCTTTTATTGTGGCTGCATTTGCATGACTCCTTCGCCAACTTAGAATTAATGATTATGATGTTCGTGTTCAGCTCGTTAGCTCATCGACACCAAATTAATGATGATGAAGTTCATGTTAATACAACAAGCGTTGTTGCATACTTAACTAAACATGTATATCTTAATGAGACGGCTCATGTTGAATCTGCGCAAACCAAGTAAATCTTATGTTGGGACATATATGTGCCCTACTGAAGAAGCTATATATGAGTGCCTGAGCCAGTGGGGATTGAACTCGGTTGCCTTCACTTAGCACCCTACATTGACACCCTTTGCCATGTGGGCATATTGATGATGATGATGCTATATTACCTGCATATTGAGCATGAAACCAGCCTGACTGAAGGAGCTAAGGCTGAGCCCGATGGTTATCCATATTGCTGCTGCTGTTGGCGTCTTGGCATGATTTAAGCAAAACAGGGAAACACCAGGCCCGATGAAGCCAATCGACTGTGGATCCATGAATCACAATCACGTTAGGACACTTTGGAAAATCTTAATATTATAATATATATATTTGTATATATAATATGTATTAATTTAGAACTGTCATTTGAGCTTAGCTGAGCATCTCGAGTTCTACTCAAGACTACCACAGCAAGGAAAAGCCTAGCTTGAACACTGAAGAGGGTTGAATTGAGCTCGGCTTATTTGAGGTTGAGCTTGATCAGATTTGAGTCATTGATCTTGGAACCCTATATGATATGAGATCGATGCATTCTAGCAATTACTCTTCGATCGATGGTATCTTGGAACAGATCCACTCTAATGACTCTGAGCATAAAGTCATGTTCGGGTTGTATGGGCTCAGGATCCAAACCAAAACTACCGATCATTCAGGCCTTTTCTGATGCCAAGGGACCAACAATTTACTCTTTGAAAATTAACAGGCAGCAGTGTGCGTGGACATTCTATGCCAATTACTCCTACCACATGTTAAATGGATACTATTTTGCATATAGGAAACAATCAGTTCTTTTCCCCCTTTTCGTGAGAGAAAAGAAACCGCTATGATCTAAAGTTGTATGAATCTTAGTAAAAGCGAAGGATCCACCCCTTCCAAAATTGTGTATTGAAAAAATATAGTGACGAATAAATAATGTATGTAATAAGGTGCATGGTTTGCGATCTAGTCTGAGCCCACCCTCTCCCTAAACACATCTCACAACAAAACCTTGGACTATTTGCCTCTAATAAATTGTCTAGATCCACCCCTCTAAGAAAATAGATAATACAAATGAAGTAATTTAGCATAGTTAAGCAGTAGATACCTGCATTATCTTTCGCACCAAGGTGACCGAGTAGCGAGACTGAAGAGTGTCAGAGACCCACCCAGCGACGTAACCGGATAGAGCCATCATGCCCCAAGGGATTGCACTGAACCAAGCTGCTTGCTTTAGGTTCACATCAAACACCTAAGAGAAGAGAAGGAAACATCCAATTCAATTTTTATTAGAACACATTGCAGCGTCTCATACACGAATTCATGGAGCCAAGTGTGGTATCTGTCTTGCCCAATAGAATAGCCCATGCTTGGACCATAGAGCAATAACACAGGCTGCCGTATAACCGTGGGGTATTTTTGCCGACATTCAACACACCCTAAAGTTCTTCCTCACCCAAAATTCGGAAAAAATGAAAGAAAGAAAAGTATAGCCCATGATGGACCCATGGTCCGTGGCACAGAACCCACTGTAGTACTATGGTCTATTCGCCGTACCTCAAAAAAAAAATCTATTACTGATTTTAGTGACAAGTTTGTCTTGGATGGTGAGAAGGGTAGTGCAAAGGGAAAGAATTAAACCTGTTAAATTAAAATAAATTTGGAGCTTCAGAGCGTGGAATATAACGTTATTTTCACGGTCAGACATGTCTGTTAGGAGATAAAAAAGAAAGTCATAAATAAACATCTACTTGATGTTCAAATGTAAGACGAACTGTTAGGTGGAAACCTAATTGGAGAGTTGGAGCGATATTCAACGTGTCCACCTGCAGTTCCCCATTTAGCTTTCAGCACAGACCGGTTATGACTGGTCGGTCCACATACATGGTTCTGATAATCCTAGTTTCTCCGAGGACGATTCTTGTTCAATGCATGTAGACCATCATATAGATGTTGAGATAGATGTGTAGTGAAAAAGACAATCAAACTAAATTATAGATTTTATGTTGATATTTCAAATTTCAGGAGGGTCGGCTGCCCCACCTCTCTTCTATGTAGATCCGCCACTGAGTGTGGCAAAGAAACCATGAAACCATAATCATGCTTGTTTGAGTTAAATGCACAGGGGAGATTCAAGAGAGAGCATGGCAACGACGAAGTATGCAGCTGGGAGCAGCTTTGTTAAGATGCTGAAAAACTTTGTTGGCAGTGAGCAACGGAATCGGAAGGCAGCTGCCAGATCATGGCTTGTTTTTGTAAAACAACGGCCGGAAGGCTTAGTGACTTACCGTCTTGAAGTACACAGGCATCCATGACAGGAGAACGAAGTATCCCTGCAATTGACAAGAACTCGATTTCAAACGTTTTTTCTCAATCATAAACATCAAAAAGAGAATTGCAGTTCATGATGAACTCACCCAATGGTTTGTAATATTAGCAAAGACGATTGCCCAAGTTGGCAGCTTGGAGAACAAAAGCCTAAGATCAGGGAGCTCTTTTGGTCTCGTTGCTGATGTATTTTTGCCTGCCAAAATCAAATCCAGTTCTAATGGATCAATTGACTGGCTGTCGCGAGGATCGCTGGTCACACGAGGAACCCAGATAGACAGCCACAAGTAGCCAAGGCTTCCAAACAATGCAAACGGTCCAGTGATCCCAAGCGATGCCATGATAGGGGGAGTTGCTAATAAGCCTATCAAGTTCCCCATGTGAAAACCTCCCATTGAGATACCTACTGCACTAGCACGTTCATTTGACGGAAACCACCTGTGCATAAATCAATATATACTAGACTGGCAAGTCATTGATGTAATTTTTAAGGCAATTTTAGAATGAAGACGAAGAAAGCCAGCATATACGATCGCTCATATGTAAGTTTCGAAATCTACGGAACCAAGTTTTAGTGGAGTGCTCACCCTGATAACAGCTTATTCATACAAGGAATAGCAACACCTTCTGCGAGCCCGAAAAGGACTCGAACGGCAAGGAGCGCTGCAGTTGAGTGGTTGGCAGCCCATGGTGTGAGGAACGATGCGAACGACCAAACTGCTGCTCCCACTGCCATAACTCTCTTCCCTCCATACAGATCCGCCATGGCTCCCCCGGCGATCGAGGAGAAGAAGTATCCCCACAGAAAGGAAGACTGCACAAATTCAGTTCAACATATATAACATTTGATCTTATTACGTTGAAGGTTTAACTCCATCGATTTAATGATTCTCATATATAATCACAATCTGGTAAAAGCATATGTAATTTGTTTCAACCTGTGTTTCTTGAAAACATATTATATTCGCGTTGTGATCTCTATCAAATTAATCATGTCGAGTGCAACCCTACCATTAGATTTGACCAGAACAACCAGATGTTCAATCTCTGGTGGTGGTGTGACCAAATTTGAAAGGTTTATGTGGTCTTTCTATATGACTTCAAATTCTTTCTTGTCGCTAGCCGGAGTTATTTTTGTGCGAGGTGTCCCTTTACGGCCGGCGAACCCACACAACAAAGATATAAACACGTAACCGTGAAACAGTCTCAATCTCTCATCCCATCTGCAGCTTGTGTGATCCACGACCGAAATGCCATCAACTCATAGGAGATGCCATGTGGCATACGGTAATTGTGGGTCACCAGGATGGTGTCCACTCTATGGTCACCATTGCATTTTCCAATAGTAAAAGAACTCTTGAACTGACCTGAACGATTCCCAAAAAGGAGCTGCTCCAGCCATAGCGCGCAGCGAGGGGGACGACGGCGACGGACATGACTATCCTGTTGGCGTTGCAGAGCATCATGACGAAGGCCACAAGTGCGACCACCTTCACCCGCTCTGGAATGCTGCTGCTGCTAGCAGCTACCCTCACGCTCCCGCCCTCAATGCTCTGCGCTCGCGCCAGCACTCGTTCCCTCTTCATCAACACCTTCTTACTGTCTTCTTCATTGATGGGAAACCCACCATTTACGTCCACGAACTGCTTCTCGAGCCCAATCTTTCGTTCGGAGAACCCCGTCAACGCTCTCACCATGTTAAAGCTAGACGCCTTCTGCCATATAAGACTTCTTCTCCTGCTATTAATTAGAACTCTGTTTAGATGAAGGAATGCGCTCGAATAAGGAGAAGCAGAGAGAGGAGATGACGGCAATACGGCCGTTCTGTAGTGTGTTGCTATCGTCATTATCGGCAACTACTTGATCCTTCAAGGTGAGACTTTTTTCTCTTTTTCCTTATCTCCTTCTTCTCTTTCCGAGAAAGAAAAGATAAGGAAAGAAGAGAGAGGAGAAGAGAATGGTTAGTCGGAATTGGTGTAACCATGAGAAAGGGTCAGGTGGGAAGATATAGCATTAGGCATTACTGACGAAAGAAACAGACAGCCCGAGTCATTCGCGAATACTAGCAAAACTATTCTGGAGCTACCATTCTTCTGTGTTTCTCCACCTAATGCCTTCTCTAGGTCAAGATCAGATCAAAGTAATATTGTGTATTCTGTATGATATAAGATCTTCACCGTACGTCTCTCCAAGTTTAGACCTGAGTGGACCCACTTGCACATATCCCAATTCCGGTTGAAGTCACACACAGGGTATAAGATTTAACTATATTGTCTGCTGTAGCTGATCTGATTCTGCGTTACTTCAGTGCTTGCTATCTGACGCTCCAACACTTGGTTGACCTTGAAATGAAGATTTTTAATCTAGTGCGTTGTCAGGATGCCGTCATCTCGTCTAATTGCGTGGAACAATCAATTTTCAGTTCCCAGAGATTAGAGTAACCCTTGTTCCTGGATATAAACTTACTAAATGAATTGGTGGGACAAGCAATACAAAGGATTTTCAGCATACGGCGTATTGGTGAAAGACCGTCGAACTTTCAATGTCTTGCATTTAGATCCCGTCTTTTCAGAGTAGGAAGCACTCGCATTCACTAATCATGGAGCAAATGTTCAGTTGCCCAAAACCAATGAGCTTTCACCAAACGGTCTCGCGGTCACCATTTTTCTCAAAATGGATGTGCTATATATATAAGAGAAATGTCCCACAATCTTGTCATTGTTTCATACCACACAATCTCTTTCATGCTATCAATATTTTTCACTTACGCACTTTGCTCCCTGGAGTTCACTATGTGACATTGTGTAAGTTTCGAGTGTTGAGGACTATTCCAAGCTTTAGCATTGATGGGAGAAACACTCACATTATGTATGAATGCCGGTGGGTAATTGCAACGTTAGTGAAATTCCTGCAATTGATCCCACTGTATTTTACTTATTGCTCTACCTTAAAGTAAGGGTAGTGCTTCAATCTATATTTGACACACCATTAATAAGGACCCGTTTTGAAGATTTTTTAAGGTCGTGGCCATTCTTGGCAACTTACCAGAGAAACGTTTGGATTGGTCATCCAGCCGTTATCTGTGGTCACTGTTACGGAGCAACGCACACAGTCAAATACACTGAAAAATATCAAAAACCTTCCCAGGCAAAACCCGTTGCGTGGAAACCTCGAAAAATAAGAAACCACGTACCTTGATCTTTCGATGCAGGCGTACCTAAAAAGCTTTACAAGCAACAAAGAGGAGGTCGACGACAACGAACCATGAGGTCGACAGAAGCCAAAAGCCGAGAAGAAGGCATCAAAATCGCCACATCTAGTATCAGGGCCTCGTTCTTGACCCTACAAACAGGTACGCAATTAGTATTACAAAAATAAAAAAGTGAAAGAAGAGAGAGCTTAGAACTCTGTCTCAATCATGACAGGGCAGAGGGTAAACCCCATCTAAGTCAAGATAGGGTAGAGATCGTCCAAAACACACACAAAAAAAGGAGAGGAAGAACAACTGCGACAAAGGCCGCGAGTGACCAGAAAGGCGGGAAGCCAAGTCGCAGGCCAGAAAGGTAGAACATCGGTCATAGGCCAGAAAGGCGAAAAACAGGCCACAAGACAGAAAGGCGGAAAGCCATACCGAAGGCCAGAAAGGCAGAACGTCGGCCGCATGCTAGAAAGGTGGAAAGCTAGGACGCAGGCCAGAAAGGCAAAAAGTACCCCCGATCAGTTACGAATTTTACACAAATAACAAAAAGTACCCCCAATCAGCCCTTCTCGATTTAAGTTATTATAGTATTGTCACTGTGTCAAAAGATAGATTTGTCCTTTTCCTTTTTAAAAAATACTAGATTCGGATTGAGGGGCAAAATTATAGATTTACCCCCGATTAGTTACGAATTTTACACAAATAACAAAAGCAATTTTACGGGTATATCCTTGGGCATTTCTAAAAATTGCAAAAGCGGATAGATAGTTAAAATTACAGTTTTACCCCTGGTATTTTTGGGAAATTGGTTCTCTGTTGTACTTGATACTTGTCTTAACCTACGTTCGATAATTCTTTCCCATAATTTCATAGTATGACTCATTAACTTGATACCTCGATAATTCGCACAATTTTGAATGTCTCCCTTGTTCTTATATATGGGTATAAGTGTACTTGCTCTCCATTCCTCGGGCATCTTTTGGTTTTTTCATATTTCATTAAATAGTCTTATGAGCCAAGTGATTCCTATTTCTCCTAGTATTTTCCAAACTTCTATAGGAATATTATCTGGTCCTACCCATTTACCACCTTTCATATGTTTAAGAGCCTCTTTGACTTCATTCTTTTGAATACGTCGGTAGAAATTATGGTTTATATACTTTTTTGACTTGGCTAAATCTCCTAAACTAATACTAACATCTTTACTTTCATTAAAAAGATTATAAAAATAGTTTTTTCATCTATTTCTTATATCATCATTTGCCACTAGAATTTTTTCATCCTCGTGCTTTATGCATCTAACATAATTAAGATCTTTAGTTTTCTTATCTCTAGCCCTAGCTATCCTAAAAATATCTCTTTCACTTTCTTTTGAGTTGAGGTTTTTATATAAGTCTTCTCAAATCTTAGCTTTTGTTTTACTAACGGCCTTTTTCGCTTCCTTCTTTTTTTTCTTATAAGCTTCTAAAGTTTCACTAGTTTTCTTAGCATAATGTAATTTGTAACATGCCCTTTTGCCTTGATTTTATTTTGCACTACTTCACTCCACCACCAAGCTTCTTTTTGTGCCGGTACACCTCCCTTACATACCCCTAACACATCTTTTGCTACTTTTCTAATATGTATAGCCATATTGTTCCACATATCATAGGGTGTGCCAACATAATTCCAAACATCTCCTTGAAGGACTTTTTGTTTAAATATGTCTTCTTTCTCGCTTTTGAGGTTCCACCATTTAGTCTGAATAGCTCGATGCACTCTTTTCTTCTTTGTCTATTTTTTTATTTGTAAATCCATAACTAAAAGTCGATGTTGAGTGGTTAAGCTTTCTCCTGGAATTACCTTACAATCTTTACAACACGCTCTATCTTTTTTTTCTACAAAGAAAGTAATCATTTTGTGTTTGTGATAAGCCACTCTTATAAGTAATTAAATGTTCATCTCAAACGAGTAAAGTCATCCACAAAAATTACATAGTATTGAACTCCCCCTTTAGAGGCAACGGGCGCGGGGCCCCAAACATCCGAATGTATTAGATCAAAAGCTTTGTTTGGTACATAATTCCTTTCTCGAAGATGATGCATTTTTCCAATAATACAATTTTTACATTCAAACTTTTTCTCTCTAATAGTTTTTATCAAGAGAATATTACATAATTTTTGAGAGTCCAAGTGTCCAAGTCTTTTATGCCAAAGAGTAGCATCTTGGGCTACATTACAAAACTCAAAATTTGGCATAACAAGATAGTTCATTTTGTATAGTCCACTTTCTCTATGGCATTGACCAATCACCTTCCTCGATAGGTGATCCTGCACCACACAATGTTTGGATGAGAAAGTGACTATACAATTATTATCACATATTTGAGCAAGCAAAAGCAAGTTCAAATTAAGTTTAGGTATAAGGCTTACATTTTGAATTTTAAAGTTTTCTTTTTCAAAATTTTTGATCTTTTTGATTTGAAGCTTTGTTCCATCAGCCGTAAACACATGTTTTCCAATAGTCTTACAAGAATTAATCAAAGATCTTCACTATGTGTCATATGAAAAGATGCACCGAAATTCAAAAACCAAGACATACATTGAGAAGTAGATAGAGCATTCCCAGAGATGCTTGCTTTTTCCTTAAAGATCTCTTCTATGTATGCTTTGATATTGTTGGGCAAGACACTTCCTTCTTCCATGACTCTCATGTTTCCACCCCTTTTTTGAAGTAGAGGACAAATGGTTTTAATGTGTTCACTTTCTTTATAATAATGACAAATAATATCTTTGTTGGGCCATGGTCCCATAGGCTTCTTGGACGTGTCTTCATTGTTCTTTGCATGTGGAGGCTTGTAAGTCTTCAAGTTTACTTCCGGTCTTGATGCGGTAAGCATGACCTCTTTGGCCACATTCATATTCTTGAATCTTGTTTCCTCCATAACAAGATCGACTAAAAAGGAATCCCCTCTAGGTTTAGGTTTTATATGTAAAAGATTTGATCTAATATTTTCAAATTCTTCTCTTAATCTATGCATAAACAAGAAAAAGTATTGATTGTCTAAAAATTCTTGAAATGAAGGTTTCCAAATTTATCAAAACTTCTTAATTGAGTCTATAACTCTGAAAAATTATTATGGTAGTCCATAATGCTTAGATTCTCTTGTTTGAGCATAACCATTCTTTTCATTAAATCAATTTGAAAAACAAAATCGTCTTGAGAATGAAGCTTTTTCAAATATTCTCAAATTTCAAACGTATTTTCAAAAGCACTAATTCTATTTCTAAGTTTTTCATCAATATTTTGGCAAATAATCCATGTAATTTTTGCATTCATCTTTTCTCATAATTTCAAATCTATCTTGCATTTTTCTGTGCTTTGACGATTTAGTCATCAAGTCATCAATGTTCAAAATTGGTTCCTTTATGGTTCCATCGATGTAATCCCAAAAATATTTCTATAAAAATACTTTTTCATCGTTCTAACCCAACTTTGGTAACACTTTGAGTCTAGAATACATCTAAACGACTCATTTTTACCTTCTATTTTGTGCAAAATTAAAGATTTTGACCTAACCTCAAATTTGATGCAATTCTTCAAATTTTACACTTGTGGCATGCTTCTCAATGCACTCGACTTATTCAATCCGAGGCTCTGATATCATGTAAATATTTGTCAATGAATGAAGGTTGATATTGCATAATCAAATCCACCAAGTCGCCAAGAGTCAAGTGGCATTCAAGCACGAATACCGATCTTCAAGAATAACCAACATGAGAGCGGAAGCACATGTAAACAAGTCAAAAAGCAGTGCAATACTGCATACTTTATTAATGAGATGAAGTGGTATTTATAGAAGACATTGTACATCAAAGAAGAAAGAATGAAATACAAGAGACAAGAACCAACATGACCAGCACTAGCCGTTGGGGTCCCCAACCATTGTGGCCAGGGCCAACACTCCTTTGTGAACCATGTGGCATGGGCCCTAAGGGCTCATGTTGCCTATTACAATAACACATTCAGGCGACAATGTAGCGGGACTAACTTTTTTACCCACATCTGTTCATGACGTGGGAACTCTCTCCGCAATTGATTCACTAGATCCGGGCGAAGATGTATAGACTCTTGTTTACTTTTCACTGCATTCGGGATCTTCAATGCATCCTTAATAGGGAACGCACAACACAATACTCATAATTTATAGAATCTATGGTAGATAAGTCCGACAAAGTTTTATACTGGCTGTCGGAAGCTTAACCTAACCCTCCTCCATTATCCAGGATTCGGACCGGCCATGCAAGGGTGAGAGTTAACTAGTTGGCTGCCTAACTTTAAAAAATGTGGCAGTCCTGGCTCTGGTTACAGTTGCAGTTCAGATTCATTGTATGTGCTACAATAGTTCTCGAATGGAAGTTTGGTATAAGCGTTATTGAGTTATAATCGGATAACATTTGGTGTATGATACAACAATGTAGCCATCCTGCAATCTCATTAGATCTTGCTTTCACTATAATTATTGTTATTTCTGTGTATTGATTAACAGGTTGACAAGGCCCTGCAGAGCATGGAAGATGAAGCCGAAAGGATTTACAAGGGTGAGCGTGGTTTGCTTCTTGATGATGAGGTGGCATCTACAAGGGATTCAATGTTAGTATCTTGAGAAATATGCTACTCTATTTTCATGCACATAATGCTTTGATATGGTTGGATGTGGTTACCGAATGAGTAGGGCAGTTGAGTGTAGTCCATCAAAAGCTGTTCCCTTTCTTGTTGGGTGAAGCAGTTTAATTGATGTGGCTTACGACTATCCTCTAAAAGTTTCTTTTAAATTGTCTTTGGACTGAAGTGCTAGCTACATATAGGTGTTGTTGTTTGGATATAACATATCTTCTTGATGGGAAGCGGCACACCTTTTTTCCTGGCAGTTCCATGACAACGGTTCTCATGGTTCTTGTAGCAAGTGTGTTGGTGCTGCACGCATTTCTTTCTCATTCTCGCATTGTGGTACATTGTGCATATGGGTGGGATTCTCGGTTCCATCTCGTCAAGCATATGACTCTAGACTCCATCCCCATATAAGAATGAACTCAGACTAGGCATTATCAAGCATTGGGTTAGAATCTTTAAAGTATTTTCTGTTGTCAAAACTGTTTCTTTAACCATACCATCCATTTATTTGAATGCCAGAAAAGTTTGCACATGTTCATAACATTTCTTGTTCAAGATTTAGAAGATCTAAGATGAACTCCAATCACAACTTTTAGGATCTAGCAGAGGAAGCTGGCATGCCTCTGAAGACCGTATTGAAGATAGTGTTTTTTCTAAATCAATAGAAATGTTCTGTCAAAGTTGATGTTAATAATGGGAAAACAATTATCATTCTTGTATAAAGAACAGTATTCATTTGTTCCAATTCTTTCTCATTACACTCGAGTATGTTTTTTTGAAAATTCACAAGGAAACTATCATTGTTATTCAAAATATGTTTCCCCCGTGAAAACGTGGTCATGAACTTCAACCCATTGCTTCAGCTTTATAGGCAACGTTAGAATGGCTTTGGATGACCTTCTAGAATTAGGAATAAGAAATTTATTTATGTTACTCTTTACTGAGTTTGCAAAAACATGGTAATTTATGTGTTTTTTATTCATAAAATGCTCAAGTACATATACCTAGGTCACCTTTCTTTTTCTTTTTTCAACCACCACATTTCACATGCTCCCTCCCAGTGAAAGCCATAGATGTCCATGCCGTAGAGGTTCTTGTAGGGGTGCTTTCAACTTGCACTTTATGATCACACTTCTTTAGCACATGGGCCACTGCTGCAGAGGTGGGTCATCCTTGTAACCTTGGTATGCAATTCCCGTCTTAGTAAACCTTGAGGATGCAGCTTTCCACAGTCATGCCTTGGTCCTTGCGAATATGATATAAGAGCATTTTGATTACGAACATAGCACATATTGAGCTTGATATGGCTCTTTTGGTAAGTACTGATATGTCACAAGATTGCTATGGCGTCAAAGAATCTTATGGAGCCGACCCCACCTAGCGTGGGAAAAGGCATGGTTGTTGTTTGTAGCGCATTTTGATCTTCTTTTAGAAGCAAGTGAGAAGTCATGAAAGGAGTAATGAAATATAAAGATTATTTCAATGAACTGGCTCATTTTTAAATTGTAACTAGTTAGCAATACGATTTTAGGGAAACTCTAGCGTAAAGATACGAGTTGAGGATGTGCATTGCCAAAAATTGGAAGGAAAGTAGGAAACCGTAAAAGCACGATTTGCTCTTTTGGAATTCAATGCCGAGTGTGACTCACTATACTTCAGAATGTGGATCAATAATCCATGTAGCCTACCCCTTTATAGTGTTGGAAAATACTTCGTTTTGGTTTGCGTTGGTAGCATTTTAGAAGAATGCCGCAAACATAATTTTGCACTTTTGAATTTAAATGTGACATGACCTAAAATAGATCACGGTATCAGCTAAGAATCCTTGAAGTCAACCCATTTAGTGTGGAACAGGCTTCACTTTGATTCTGGATCATTGAAGAAAATAAAGTAAACCCAGTGGATAAACTTCCATGAAATCTGATGGAAGCTATACATGGGAATGGTATTTTATAATTTTATGTCTTGCGCCTTCTTTGTGTTTGTTGCTATCTGCTCCAATAACGAATCATGTGGAGCATCCTTCCATTGCTTTTCTTACCTTGCTGTTTGAGGTTGATAATCTTTAGGGAAATGGATTATCTATTGCATTTTTACCATGTCGTCTGAGCTTGATAATCTTTAGGAAGTTTATTATAGGACAAGGAGTTTGATTATGCATTGATTAGTTTTTTCATCTAATGCCCAACCTATGTTTTATCATCTGTGGCAGTCATCCGTGCAATATAATGACCCTCACTTTAAGCAACCCTTTTCCTACACTAGGTGGGTATGTTAAACGGTGCAACAGAATGCTTGCTTAGGTTACTCGTCATTGTATTAACCTCGCAAAGCATAGATATTTTATAGTTTAGGAGTTCTGACAAGATCTGGTGTATTAGACTACTAGTGCTGGGGTTAAATTGTATCAGACTACTAGTGCTGGAATATTTAACCTTGTTTACAATCCAGCTGTATAATAAAATATAAAATGTGCATTTGCGGATAATATCCATTTATGCTGCTATTCTCTGTGCTCGGAATTTTAGGTATGAGCAGGCTGAGTTTATCGAAAGGGGGATGGAGCAAATGGCAGAAAATATTAAATCCATCATCCAGACTTTGAACGCCAATCAGGTATAAGTTAAATGTTTTGATGTCATGTGAGGAATTTCTACCATAAATGCTGAATATTGCTTTATCTATAGGATGGTGACCTGGAAATGCTGGATGGTATGACACCAATTGATGTAGTTATGCGAATTCTGAACAATCAGTTGAGTGCACTGATCTGGATCGATGAGAAGGTTGGTTTTGCTCATTCTTTTTATTTCCTTGTACTTCTGTAGAATTTGCGATGCCTATTCTCTGGAATGTCCGATGTACCTCTTTCTAATACCCATTTGTTGTGCCCCCGGTGGACAAGCACTTGTGCCCTTACTGAAACTTCTTCATAGGCCTTACCTGTGTATAGTCTTTCTACAGAACTTTAGTATGATGTGTGACTTCCGTGCAATGTCGTACTAAATCATCCTTCACTCAAGATGCTTATATTTACAAAGAAGGTGATACATGATATTTAATCTTATTTATGAACACCATGTTGTTTGTTTCTGGTCCAGAGTTTTCCATTTCAGGCACATCGTTATCCAAATAAAGCATGCTTAAGTCAAACGATTCAAAGATACAAGAAGCCATTTTACCATTTTAAAAATCCAAGTGTTCAAATGTTGGTCCATCACGTCGCCACTCAAGCCGCTGAATAATCCAACAGGAAAGTGACCGAGAAATTTGACAAGGAGAACCCATTGCTTGTAGTTCTCATTTCATGTCTATGCAGCTATTCCCAGGTGGCATTTAAGTTCAAATCCTAAATTAAATATTCAGAGATCTCATGTCCAATCCCTATGGTTGGACAATTATACTTAGTCATGAAAGGAGAAACCTGCACCTATCAAAGTGCAAGAAACCTCTAAATGTAAGAGAGGAAATGGCAGATACTTGGGGAAATTTTGGAAACTATTTTTACAGACTGGTTCATCAGCTTCACAGCCTAAAGTCCCTCTACTAATTCAACCATTCCTTGGACTCAATTCTTTTATGCAGCACTGTCTGATGCCAGTGAAACTTGTTATTGAAAAAGTTTATCACGGGTAGGGAAAATGAGACAAACATGCCCAACTGGACGTATAGAGAGGCAGCAATGTAGAGCTGCGGTTGGATGAAAATTTATTTGATGAAGACTCAGGGCGTTCATAGTCCGATATGTTTCTGTTCTAACCTAAACCGTGAACCAAACAAACATAGTCAGTTCTCAAGTTTTGGAGAACCAAACCGAACCAATTGCCCATAGAACCAAACCATTTCAAATTATGCCATATCAAGATAAACTCAGAAAGTTATGGCATGTGATATTACAAAAAATAATTTAGTTCTTCGAATTCATACTCCAGTAATGCCATGAATAGGGCAGCAAGAATTTATGGTAATGACATCCTTACATTAAACTTCTGCATGTAATCTCAAAAATTGATGCTCGTGTCGAGGAGGGAAAAGAAAAGCATTTGGGAAAGAATTGGAACATTGTGGATTTAGAAAGGAAAAACACATGGTTTGCATTGAGCGATCAGAGCTACTGATTTAAGATTAGGTTTTTAGAAAGGAAAAACACATGGTTTGCATTGAGCGATCAGAGCTACTGATTTAAGATTAGGTTTTTATCTGGTTATATATACATATATATATATATACATATACATATACATATATATACACACACACACACACACATATATATATATATATATATATATATATATATATATATATATATATATGTATATATAAAGGATCATTTGAGAGTGCATACTTCTAATCATGACCTTCTGATCAAGGCGATCAGACAGTCACAATTTGTGTGGGAAAAACAAAAAGTATGTAGAATAACAAGTGCAATAGTTTTTTCTATGTGAATCACGATCATCTGATCTCCTTGATCAGATGGTCATGATTAGGGAGGATGTACTCCTGGAGGACCCTAACATTCTTTTATATATATATATATATATATATATATATATATATATATATATATATATATATATATGTATATATAGGTTATATGTGTGTGTGGTATGTATGTATGTATTTATATGTATGCATGTGTGTGTATGTTTAGATGCTTTTTTTGGTTCTCATGGTCTGGTTCTAACCTTTGAACAGCAAACCACACCAACGTGCACGATGTGTTGGTTTGGTTCGTTCTAGTTTTTTGGTGTGTTTCATCCATTCCTGGAACACTAACAAAAAGCAAGAAAAAGGCCTTCAAGGTGTTGCAAAGAAACAATCTTAAAGTTAAATGCTAACATGGAACATGATTGAGCACAATGGCATCATAAGATCTTTGTAGCCAACCACACTTAATGGCAAAAGTCTAGGTTTTGGTTTCGTTGCATTTCGACTCTTAGTTCTCCAAGTTCCTAGAGAAGGAAAAAACTCAGTTCCTCCACTCAAATTCATGCCTTATTTTATTAGTACTGACATCAATCACCTAGCCAGGGGATAACTCTCGAAGTAGGTTGCGCTTTCAATATCTAGGCCGTGAGTCCAGCATTTTCCATTTTACAAAAAATTACAAAATTCTGCTTTATGGAATTTGTCTTGTAGTACTTGTGTCAAGATCACTCTGCTGGCAACTTTTGAAGTGGGTTGCAATATTGATGCCCAGCTTGTGAATCTCCCCCTAAACCTCGATGTTTTCACTTAATTGGTCCGTCTCAAGGATTTTGCTGTGTTTTCTTTGAATCTGTTTCTCTAGCTTGTGATTCTCTGGAATCTTTTCTTAATTCTCGGACAATTTTACTTGGTTCCTGCAGGCTAGTGATTTTTCATCCCAGATTCAGAAACTTGCTGGTCACAGAGCATATATTGACAGAGAATTGACCGGTTCAAGACTCTGGATGAGGTGAAATCTGCATCAAAGGAGAGGTTTTGGTTGTTCTAGAGTTTCTATGTGGTGTGACAAGTGACTTGGCATACAAGTCTTTTAATGATCAACTGGTACAGCGGATAATATATAGCTGGTTGTTCCATGTCCGAACTTTTGGACCGACCTTTTTCTTATCTTTGCACAGATCCTTTTTAAGTGTTCTTATGGATCAATGCCAAGCTTTGTCGTCCTCTATCATGGATGTTATTTATGGTTTGGGTGTTAAAAGTTAGATTTATTGATTGCCGGTATGGTGGGGATACTATGTTGTTTTGTAGATGATTGATCGGTGGTTAACATTGTTGAGAAAAAAAATCCTTGAATCTCCCCGTAAAGTAGAAATCTCGCTGCTCTTCCTTGACTGGGTTTTCCTGATTTGGGGATTGCATAGTCGATGGATTATTTTGGTGGTTCACTTGGACTAGTTTTGCGAATTATCCCGAGCAGATGTAGGCAACCCGAGTCGAGTTGAAAGGTAAAAGCTACAGGTACATGTGGAATCACTTCACTCAGACAATAACCGTAAGTATTTAAAATTGTCCTTTTGAGGGTTTCTTTCTCTAATTTTAAATTATCATTTGTTGTTTCAATTGAATATTGAACGTAGGTTCCTTGTATTCTCTATTTTAAGAATTCCAAATCAGTTTGTTTCCAAGGTCTTACAGGTAAGTCCTTTCTTTTATCGACTAGAAGCAATGTTATAGCGCACTTCATTTTTGACGAAGTCTTTTACTAAAACGTGATCTATTAAGCAACAAACGGATGCTTGAATTGAATGTGCCACTCCGATGAAGTCTGAATATGGCTAACCCCATGAAGTGGACTCCCGTGTCATTATAGTTGAATTCGTTCTACGCTTTTTAAATTTCTATTCCATTACATGGCATAATTTACCTTCACGGTTTCCATTATTTGAATTTTCACACCCCCAAACCACAATGTACAATCAATCTACATGATCTACAGACGGGGTTGCCATGATATGCATCGCACACTAAAAAATGATGATACATGGGATTTCTTTTAGATTGATACGTATTGCATTGGTGAACTTCCAGTGACTTATAATGGTATACCATATAAAGTGGTAGGAATCCATTATATACACCGATCTTAGTCACTGTGACTCATGCGAGCACATCACATAGACGGAAACTGTTTCAGAAGGTGTTCTATCTTAAACATTCATACCAAAATTTTATTAAGGTGTATAAGTATGTGACATATACGTAGCACATACGCAATTGCATATATATAAAGTTCAGATACCTGAATGAATAGAAATGAGAAGTAAGTGCATGATATTAGATATTAGGTCTGGAGATGCACGACGCTTACAGGATTTGTACATGAGCTCCTAGGCAGGAAGCAGTACTACCAGAAAGTGGGGAAGGCAAGGAAGGGAGGGTATATGTAGTTTATGAAACTTTTTTTGCTCATGTATTTAAGCACAAATCTTTAAAGCAAAGTCTAGCATATCCTTATTCACTGACTAGTTGTTATCTTAATATCATTTCGTAAACTTTTTTAATCATAATACCACTACGACATGGTACTATCTTAATTTCATGACATAATCGGCACCACCATTGCCATCATCCTCTCTATTTGTCCACGTCACTCAAAACTTTGTTTGAAACTAATGACTAGAAGAACCTGGTTCAGATTGGATTACCACAACCAACATCATGTTCTAGTCGTCCCAGTAAATCAACTCTTTATTGAAACTAATGACCATAATTATGTTATTCTGTATGGACTTCCTTGTACTAGTTCGGTTGCAGCAACGGTCAACTTTTTTGGTTTCAATATCTATGATCTTGAGGTCAATTTTGAACAGTAAGTGCGTGCAATTGTTGTAAGCGTGTGCATATTGAAGAATACTATATTTATTACTGCTTGCCATTTTCAATGTCAAAACTTACACCAAAGTTGTACAAACCATTAATCTGTGAATTCAGGAAATATAGACGCAAATGAACTATTGGTTCTTATCACAACAATTGCTGCGCAAAATTGAACCTTCAACAAAATTGACTGGCTCTGGCACCAAGTACCATATTTACTGTTATGGGATTTGATCCTAACTTCTAATATACTAATATTATGATCATCCCTTATCTTAGGAGGTTGGCCTATTTAATGGTTCTCCTACTATTGATTTATTGGGACAGATCGGTGCAAGTCGAATCTCAAATTTAGAGGCCATAGTTTCTTATTACTGTAGTGACATTGGGTAGAAGCTCTATTCAATCTTTATGTTTAGATGGGGAGTGGCAGTGTGGCATTTCGAGTGAACAAGTGCGGTGCAAAATAATCAACTTGAGCTGATCTTACAGGCAGCTGAACTTGTGAAACGACCCTCATTAACCAATATTGGCCTCATGGGTTATATGTGATAACTGTACACTCCGATTCTACCTTATAGTATGGCATGCACAATATGGTCAGTGATGTTTGCAACATCTAAGGGTTGCTGAATTTTTCCATAGCAAGCATCTGAAGGGCATCAATTGAATTAGATTGACACCTCAAATACTGGCAACCCAACTCCAGCCCAAATGTAGTTACAATCTGCATAGCTTCCAAGGTAACTTGCAAATCCTCTGTTGCTGGCACATAACGAGGAAAAACCCGCATTCCATGTAGTGAGCAATCCGCCTATACCTGCCTGGCCATTTTCCACCCCGAACCCCCTGCGCCCAACAATTTTTTCAAGCTATCTTGCAGCTGAGCACTTGCTATTGCTCTTTTCTATCGTTGCTTTGCAGTGCAGGAGTTCAAGATTCCAAAGATATGAACATGAGATAAGTACAATCTACACCTCTAATCCTTTAATCAATTGATTGATATTAAACAAAAAAAGATGCTTGCTTTTGAGCGACTCTTTCTGTTGCAAATCTCACATTTCTTTTCCTTGATCTTGTTCATTTCTTCAACCTTATTCTGCTTCTCGGATAAAATAGATGGGAATGATTTTACCGTTTCTCTGTTTATATTGTCACGCCTATGTACTGAATGTTGTGCATACATAACAACACTATTCCAACCAAATAGCTCAACAGGAGACAGGGTTTGCTTGATACAATTCTGAAAAGTCTGGATGGTAGTGTTGGAAAGAAGGCTCCAGACTAAATCATTTCTAGTAAGTTCGTATGAAAGACCACTTGGCCATTTTTAAGAATGCTTTTTATGCTGACCAATGTGGCTCCTAGGTGGGTCATTTATTCTCGTCCAACTATGATGACGTAAATCCATATTCACAAACACACAGTCACACACACACAGAGAGTAGGAAAATAATTTGGTAAAGCGTGATCAACAAAATAACTTAGGAATGAAGTGCTGGAAAATGAATCGAGCCTCTTGTTGCTTGACTCAATGAAACTCATCCGCTTTCGTTTCCTTTAACCATCTCGCCTCAAGCTGAATATGGTCTGTTCAACTTGGTTTGGCTTGTGAAAGCTCGTCTAATGATACTCTTATAGATTTTTACCCTATCCCAATCTAATTATATTAGGGTACTAACGAAGAAAGCTTTAAGGTGAACATACAACCGTTGTCTTTTGGTAGTTAAGAAAACCTCTTTCACACACACACACACACTCACACGGAGCTTGGCTCATAAAAGGATGGTAGCGTTGGAAAGAAGGCTCCAGACTAGATCATTTATGTACAAAATCAGCTGAGAGTCAAACAAGAGTTTGTTTAATTCATTCAGCTTGTTTACCAGGCCCAGTCAAGCGGCTTTCCACTGTGTGGCCACCAAGGAAACATGTCATTGTATGTGCGGGGGTATGCAGGAGTTGGAGAAAGATGACCAAGAAAATTGTGAGAACGGCCGAATTATCAGGCAAGCCGACCTTCCCAATTTCATTGAAGCAGGTTGGTGCAAACCTTTTTTGCAGTTTCAGTTTTGACAGTAAGAATTTGCTCCTTTTCCTTTTCTTGTTTGTTTGGCAAGCATGAGTTGAATCACTGAATTTGCATCTACTGATCTGGTTAAGTTTGCTTACATGATGCCTCCTACTCGTCGCACCTGTTTCAGTGTGATGCCACTTTCTCGTAGTCTTGGTTTTGGTTAAAAAACTAGCAACTTGATGAAGTCATTTTAACCAAATTTGTTCAATATACGTTGTTTGCTCTTGAATGGTTCTGAAAGATAAACAACTCATTGTTATGTTTGAGAGAGCATAGTTTTGCGCTTTTTGATGGTCTATGAGAGTGCAAGCTGATGCATCCTCCTTTCTTACCCATCATATGTTTCTTATGTGTCATGCGTTTGATATTGGCAGACATGTCATTTAACATATGATACTTCCCTTTCTCCAATTAAGTTTTTCTTCTTGTTTCCACACCACTCAAACGCCAAGATGAACAAAACCGCCCACCATCAAATCTAGTTCAGTGTCATTTATTTTCTGTGTTTAATTTGGTTGGTTACAGAACGCAATAACTACGAACCCAATTTTAAATTTGTGCTTTTAGGAACTGAAAGCCATCTATTTCGCGCAATGTTATTGAAGACGCAAGTAGTGTTTTCAACTCAATAATCATTCCAGTGTCCGGCACATATAATTGCATGTTCGATGCTTCAGAAGTGTTCACACTACCGAGGGAGTTGGTAAAGAAATAGGTATCACCGAATAACTTGTGTCCTCCTTAGGCATAAGAGCGAGGCAAACATCTCCCCCTTTGCTCGGGAAAAGGCCAAGTTGCTAAGGTAGGATTTCTTCTTCTTCTGCGCTGTTTGTCCTCTTTCTGGATATAAAAGATGCCTAGTTCTCTAAAACTGTTCGTGTGTTGGCAAACATGAGCACACCCTTCCTTTGGGTCTTCACGTATCTGAATCGCGGGTCTGTGATGGAATGGTTATGAGTCTTGTGATGTTGCATAGAGGCTTGGAAGTTCGCTAACCCGCACCCTTCCTGACCGCAATCATGCGGTTGGTGTGTTGGCAAACATGAGCACACCCCTTCCTTTGGGTCTTCACGTATCTGAATCGCGGGTCTGTATTTCTCTTGTCAAATTTCTTTTGTGAACAAGTCCTCGATTTCGGTTTTGCTTTGAATGCTGAGGGTGATGTGACTCGCTGTCTGTCTTATGGGCACATTGGTGTTGGTCGGCTAACTTATAAATGTGGCGTTCTTTGTTTCTTAATCGTGATCTATTTGCTCTATTGGGTGATTTCATTTAAATAAAATAACATTGAGTGTTATATTTTGCAGCTTAAGCACTGACGTGATGTTGTACAATTATATGTAAAAGCAGATGCCTGCGGAGTCCTTGTCTACGTGAGGAGAAGGAACGTCTTACTAGCTGATCGACTAAACTGTTGGCGATTAAGAAGACGACAGGAGATGGGAAAGTTGGGGTAGATGAAATGGTGGTAGATAGGAAACGTCGGCAAATAAAATGCTCATGTAGTTTGAGTTTTGTTTGAAAACCAGTTGTAAGAGAAGTCATGTAAAGTTTTTCCAATTTGAATAAGCTTTAACTAATGCATAAGAGGAGAAGCGCAAAAAATTTTGATTCTGCAAAGATTGGCAAACCGAAGATTTCCCCAATCTTCGGGAAATCAATTCACTGACGGACACCTCCGGTCGATGCACAATCTTGGGGATGTTGAGTATCTGATTAGCTCCATCTTCCACCTACATAACATCAAAACACATTTGATGATCAGTATTTTGCATTGTTTGTTAGAAAATACATGACGGCATTGATATGTAATCAGTATGGAATATGTCTTGGATCGTGTAATTATAGGTGCAAGATAGGGAAAGGATTTCATAAAATCCACAATGCAGAATTGGCTGACTTGGGATTTAAGTTGGACCTAAAATGTATACGCTATAGATATAACCTACAGAGAGAGACAGAGACACAGAAAAATGGAAAATGGGAAAGTGAAAAAGGAAAAGAGAAGAAAACATACTCCATAAGCTCTTTTGAGTATCAGGCTTGGCGGCCATATATCCCATCAGGAGAAGGTGGTGTGCCAAGGGATATGTACATGTTACTGGTGCCCTCCTAGTGCTTGCTGTTATTATCGACCAAACATTGCATAATGGTTTTTTGGTGGTAAAAGATTGGCTTTTTCTTTGTGAACTTCATGCGACTTTGTAGTGGAGTTGATGAGTTGCTCGGGCATGTCATTGCTCGCATTTGCTACTATTGACCAGTCATAAACAATCCTTGCTCAGACAATGACCCTCAGTAAGCACCTTCATCCATGGCGTTGTTCTTTTATAATTAAGTGTATGTTCTGCAACTTGAGAAGTCATGTTACTCAAACTTTGATGAATAGGCATTGCATCAAATCAGACAAGTTGTTGTTGGGACAAGTGGTGAAGTTGTTTGTGGAGGCTGTCAACGGGCTCTTTTTAGGACTTTCAGTCAGAGATTGAGTGGGGATGTTCCATTCAATCTGGAGATGAACCCTTATTTTATGTTTTCTTAGTGAGTTTGATTTTGTTATGATTTTATTTTCAGAAAATTGTATGCTGGGGCTTCAATAATGCTGTAGGTGGGTTTGGTGGTGGAGGATGGTCTTTATTTTATAGCGTTTGCGTGCTGGGTGTGACCATCATTATGAATTTTTCTCTACACAAACTTCTCCGTGGTTTCCCAGCATTATGTGCTCCTGGTGGTGGCATCCTCTGTGCAAAAGCAAGTATGCAGCTTTAGCTTTGGTTTTCTATATGATGTACACAAGTTGATAGTGCCGATATGTGACAATGGCATTTGAATCCTATCATGGACATAGAGTTTTTGTTTTTGCTAACCATCTTCTCTTTTTCAACTATTTGAATATCATTGCTTAAATGTTGTTGTAAAATGACTCTTTACCTATGTACTCTTGTCTTTTTTACTATAATGGGTCTGTAGAACTTGCCCCCATCATTGCTTGTTCGATTTCTCATAGAGCACCATTCTGAGTGGTTCGGGATTTCTGCTTCAAGGATTGGAGGGTTTCCTGGTGGGCAGGTCTCTTTACCTCTGGTTCACAGGGTCGATTAAGAAGAGGCACAAATTGTTTTAGTTAGAGCTGGTATTAGGAGTGTAAATTTTGAAGCCTTGGTCTTAGTTACTAGTTTAGACGGATATGTACTTGTTACAAGTATATTGGTGTGACAAGGGTATGTACTTGTTACAGGTACATTGGTGCTTGCCACTCTTATCGACCAAACATTGCATAATGCTTTTTTGGGTAGTTGTGGATAATGGTTTTCTTGTGGTAAAATATCAAGGCTTCTTCCCTGTGAACTACATGCAGCTCTGTAGTGGAGTTGATGCGAATGCTGATGGACCATGTTTCATAGCTTTGAGCGTTTTTTGAAGTGCAAGTAAACTCTTCCAGTCTTTTACAGTTGTGGTTCTTTGAGGAATTGTGGGCTTCTCGTGTTTAGGAAAGTGTTATAATATGGTGTGCCGTTCTCACAGAGATAATTCAGTTAGGTACCAACCAATGAAACATGCTTAGAATAGTCTGGGTTTACTTTGAAAAGTAGAAGCCTAGTGCTGGTGTAAGTTGTATTGTTTGTTTATCCTTTTTCATTTTATGTTGATCTTTCTCTTTGACCTTTTCAAAGTTTCCGTGTAGTGATTTTTTTAAGAAATCGGACCACAGTTGTGCTCGGGGTTGTCACCGATAGTTTCATCCCAAAGCTATTATTGAGGTAATCACTCTGAGATGCTTATTCAATTTACTATACGTACATGTTTGTGTCCGGTAGTTTTACATCAACGATGACACATGAAATCATTTGTTTATATAAGAATGAATCATTAGGGATGGCAATATTGACCGGACGTGTGCAACCCCGACTCGACCTGACATGAATGAGCTCGAGAATACTCGGCCAAATAAAGTTTTAGTAGGGTATGGGGATAAGATATCCCAACACACACAAATATATATATATAGATAGATAGAGAGAGAGAGAGGGGGGGGGGAGAGGGTAAATAAACAAACCTCATATGTTCAATTCTACTCAAACATATCTACCATTTCATTACTTCATCAATGTTGAAGATTTGAATCAAAAGTATCATTGAACTTTTATACTTTGTAATTTAATGCACAATATACATTAAATATTTTTGCTCTATCAACTCAATAATTCATCTCAAAGTTCCAAACCTATACTCACTATGTTAAGGTTTGGGTTTGGGGCGGATATGGATACGCCCACCCCATTATGAGAGATTACTATACCATCAATAAACCTTCTGATTTTAAGCCATAAAATCACATAAGTAACACTCATATCCTTCATCTCAAACTTACTACATAAGAATGACTTAGTCTCATATACTATTTTCATATCGGATCCAAACAATAATATATCATCTACATATAGACAAAGAATGATGAAAGCATTATTGATTGACTTACAGTAGACACACTTATCATAATCATTAGAAACGAAGCCAAAAGATGATATCACATAATCAAACTTTCATGTCATTGTTTAGGGACTTGTTTCAAACCATATAATGATTTAACAAGATTACACACCTTAGACTCATCCTCATGAGCCACAAATCCTTTTGGTTGATAAATATAAATTTCCTCATGGAGGTCACCATGTCGAAAAGCAGTCTTTACATCCATATGATAATTGTGAGGTCATATACGGAGGCCAATACTATAAACACTCGAATGATGGTCATTCGAAAAACTGTGGAATAGGTATCAAAGTAATCTATTCCTTCCTTTTGTGTATTCCTTGACAACTAATCCAATCTTGTACTTATTGATTGTTACGTCTGTATTTAATTTCTTCTTAAAGATTCACTTGCAACTGACAATAGAACAATCAAGAGGTAAATTCATTAATTCTCACGTACCATTTCAAAGAATTGACTGGATTTCATCGTTAATGACTTTCTTCCAAAACTTAACCTTGGGTGAGGTTATAGCTTGATGAAAGGTGATAGGACCATTATTGACATTGAAAGTAATAAAGTCACTTTCAAAGTCCTTTGATATCTTAGGCCGTTAACTTCTCCTTGATTCAGTTATTTTCTCAAAGTCATCTGATCTAGAAATAACACAATCATGGTCACCCCTTATATTTGTCATCCTTTCTATATTATCAAGAATGAAACCAATAGTAGGATTAGAATATTTATAATATATACTTAACTCTAGTTTTCATGGAAAACACATTCTTAAAGAACGTAACATCACATAGCTCAACAATTGTATTGATATTTATTCAAGAAACATCAGATCTAATGATCAAGAATCTGTATGCATAGCTTATCTCTACGTAAACCAAAATATAGTATCTATTGTTTTAGGTCTTAATTTCCTTTTCTTATGTTTAGGGATGAATATTTTCGCAAGCCTCCCTCACACTTTGAGATATTTGAGACTGGTCTTTCGACCATTTCAAAACTCAAATGGACTACTTTCCTTATGCTTATAGGGAACTCTATTCAGAATATGGTAAGTTGTATTCAAAGCTTTCCCTATATGTAGGTAGGTAACCTAGAACTTTGAAGTAAAACATTAATCATATCACACAAGGTTTTATTCTTTCGTTCAACTATCTCATTAGACTAAATAGAGTACAGAGTAATAGCATCATGAACAATACCGTTGTTTTGAAAGTATACTTGAAAAATATTTAAGGTATACTTTCCTCTCCTATCAGATCTTAATCGTTTAAGTACCTTTTCTGTTTGTCTTTATGCTTCATTTCTAAATATTTGAAACTTTTCTAAAGCTTCATCTTTACTTTTAAGTAAGTAAATATAACATTATCTACTATAATTATCAATAAACGTGATAAAATATCTTTTGTTATCCCTTATAGTCATCCCATTAAATTCATAAATATCATTGTGCATCAAATCCAAAATCTCAGATTTTCTTTCAACCTTATGGAAAGGTTTCGTAGGTTGTTTCGATTGTATACATATACCACATTTATGTTTTCTATCTATGACAGTTTTAGTAATAAGATTTAAACTCATTATTCTTTTCACAGAATCAAGATTTACATGATCCAACCTATCATGTCATACATGAGATGATTCAATATTGCATATATAAGAAGAAGAATATGAAGGTTTTATCATCATTAAAATTCATACAAGAATCTACAATTGGTTTTACATGAATTTTAAATAGATCATCTATATCATGCAAATAGTTCTTCCTAAAGAAATGCCTAGCACTAAGTCATGTAATGATGACTTTATTACATTTACAATCTAACTTTAATCACTCCCTAACTAAAACAGGACCACTTAGGATATTCTGGAGAATCGTTGAATGTGTCTAACTCTCTCAAGAGTTAGACATTTTCTGATAGAAACTTGAAATCCACATGCTCTTCACCCTTCGCCTTTCGCTCTTGACTTAAGCAGTCGAATGAACCCCTAAGGTCATTGTTTGCTCACATATGGCATGATAAGACACAAACAAATATTGGTTAGCACATACGTGCATATTAGCCTCAATGTCTACTATCCAATACTGTGACTCATAAATAGAAAGGAGATGGGGTTTAAGGGATAGATACCCCTCACTAGCAGGTGCAACAATCACCATCTTGACCATAGCTCTTTCCATATTCGCAGGTTTATTGGATTTCTTGGAGGGACAATCCCTCACCCAATGTTCAACCTGACCATAAAGTAAGCATAGTTTGTTTCTGAGTTTCTTTTAGATCTTGACTTTTGGTTATTTTCGACCGTAAGGTTAACCCTAGAAGTGTTGTTTATAGGCATAACGAGTTTCTAACTTTTATGTTCTTCCTCTATTACTATGTATACTATTAGATTATCAAGTGTCATCTTACCCTTCTTATGCTTAAGATCTATGCCGAAACCTTCTCAAGACTTAAGAAATTTCTCTATTATAGACATAACAATATATTTGTTAGAAAAATCCATTTCGGCTTCCTTCAATAAAAACTGAAACTTGTGAACCTATTCGGTCACAGATTTCTCCTCTACCATTTGATATTTAAGGAACTTGGTTACATAATACTTTTCAAGACCAAGGTCTTCAGTATTGTATTTTTGATTGAAGGCAACCCACAGATCTTTCACTGTTATGAAAGAGAAATAACTATACACATCAAATAAAATATTTAAAAGTATTGATAAAATGCAACAGCGGCACAAAGTGTCCTCCTTTCACTCGACGATTATATCTGAGCTTCTTTGGTCAGTATTATCGGGTTGGTGACAATCTGACTCAATATACAGATGTAGTCCTAATATGATTAACCAATTTTTCATACGTTGTTGTCAACATTAAAAATATAGATTGACAAACTTTTTTGGGATCAAGGTAAAGTTAACCTTAGGTCGAAGGTTAGTAGTCGTAGACATGTTTACTATGGTAAAATATGATTTCTCTAAGATTGTTGGGAAGAACAGTAGACATACATGCATAATAATATAATATGCAATAAATATAAACATGTCTCAATCATAAAAAAAATCCACGAATCCAAAATTAACCATAATCAAGCCATACAGAAAATAAAAACAGAATCAAAATCAGAAACTTATAAGTGTGAGTCGCCCTTGCGGACTTTTCTTAAAAAAATTAGCACCCCGCTATGAGTACATACGGGTACCTTCGCCTTCCTAGCAAGATAAAATGCACACACAACTCAAAGAGCGCGTACCTAGCTTCGAGTCAACCTCCAACACACCTTAGTTGCCTATAACTAGAGTAGAAAGAGAGACTACTCATGAGACAAAACCACGAGTAGAGAGACACGATCACGGGAAGAGAGAGAGGAGAAAGAATGAACTGCGTGTTTAGGAAGAACCACTAATCACCTATTTATAGGTGCGCGTTTTGCCCCGACTTATCCCTATCTGTGATCGTAAAAATTTTGACCGTTAAATCAAAAGTTTTTCATGCAAAAAGATAGACCTGAATCCAAACTCAAGCTACGAGCCCGGCATGCGTGCACGCATTTGTGTGGTATAACATATCATCCTCAAACTCTTTGAACTAAAGTTCATAAGCTCCCAACTATGTAAAAAGACATGTAGATTTGTCACATCGATCAATAGGGCACTAAACTTTGTCTCCTCTTAATCTCTTTTGCAAAAGTCCTTCGTATATTACTTTTTACACTTTAGGACTTTTACATATATTAATTAAATATATAAACAAATCAACATTTATCTCGGTTATGTTAAATTTGGTGGGTGGATTACACGTAGCACAAGTGTTGCTGACCCTCCCATACTCGTTCTACCAGCTGGGAATGCTTTCCCGGATCATCTTACAGATCTTTTATGGCTTGATGGGTAGCTGGACCGCCTACCTCATCAGCGTTCTCTATATTGAATACAGATCCCGGAAGGAGAAAGAGAACGTCAGCTTAAGAACCATGTCATCCAGGTGATGTATTTATTCACTGGTGTCAACTATACTCTTCTCATCGTCTTCACTGGAACGGACAATGCTTGTTTGATGACTTCAAATTTTACTTTTTCTCTGTGTGCCTTTCAAAAGTTGGGATCTGTCAGGTCATTCTTTATGTTTGGTGTGTTGGAAATGTACCTTCTTGAGTTTGAAATGGTATAATATGTAATATTGTAGCAATTTGTCCAATCCAACTGTTGAGAAACATGAGCTTGAGTACACAATCAAACAGAAAAAAAACATGAACGTCACGTTATATATATATTTTTTCTATGGGTCTCGTCGTTTTCTTTTCCTATATTCGTTTTGCTCTGATTATTATGCTCTCAATTCTCACAGAAAGTACCTCTCTTTTCAAGGTTATGACCAAAATTAAATACAGATAGTAGTAACGTTGTTTTCTTATCAGCTGATTGAAAGGGGTGATCAGATAGGCGGGTGGATTTCCAATTGTATACATTTATATTGTAGTTCTTAATATATATATATTCTTGATGTTAAATGACATGTAGCCGGTATGAGTCACAAGCGATAACTTTTCCGTCATATTAACTTGTGAGTGTGGTGACATCATCATGTACACACTTCTTGATTGATTCGAACTACTTAGTTACAGCTGATGATGCTCTTAAGAGGTGGACCGCAGCATGCTTTAGTGGAGCGTTATCGAGAAAGGAAACAGAATCGGACACTACTTAAAAATGCTTATCTATGTAAAAGGTGAGAAAGTCTGGAGAATAAATAATGTACTTGGGGGTTTGGGTTCAAACTTTTAGCGAGGCTATCTCTTCCGGTCATATCC
Source organism: Brasenia schreberi (assembly GCA_036023115.1). NCBI lineage: Eukaryota > Viridiplantae > Streptophyta > Magnoliopsida > Nymphaeales > Cabombaceae > Brasenia > Brasenia schreberi. Next base: position 290,326 of record JAYKKT010000064.1, on the reverse strand, counting down.
ATACATCCTTGTGAAAACGAATCACGGTCAAAACAATTATTGGACGAAGCACCAAGTTGGTGAACACTGACGGAAAAAAGTGGCATATGGACTGAATCGTTTTCTGGAAATTAAAAAAGTGGCATATAGACATCTGAATCGTACCTACCATGAATTGTATTTAAAGAATAGGATTTTAAACACTACTTGTTCTTAACAAAACAAAGCCTAATTTAACAACCAATTCAATCTAAAGCACAGCCGAGTGAAGTTCCTAACATAGACTGAACTCGATACCAAGCAATGGCCAAGGTTGACGCAGAAGCCAGCAGATTTGCATGATCAAATTCAGTAGTCATTGATTTAACAATTCCGCACATAACAATGAATATGTCTGTAATAAAACCAAGCTTATCATCACATGTCATCAGCAGCCGATCACTACTCCACAGCAAGATGGGAGTGGAGGATGGTTGCATGCATGTTGCGTATGAAGCAGATATCCCCACTGCACAGTGATTAAGAAAATAAATAAGAAGTGCGCGGACAGCAATATTTTTCAATCTATTTTTCAAGGATCAAGAATAATTCAATTTCCACTTTGGACAACTAAGAGAAAGAAAACAATTCAATCTTTTCAAAATGTCGTAAGGTAATCATTAGAAAGGTCTACATGTCCTTTGTGCAAATTAGGGTCTAACCAAAAGGAGAATTAGAGTCTAACCAAGGGGAGATACATAAAAAACATGCAGATATTAAGAGGCCTAATATTAGTCTACTGAGTAGATCACCAAAAGCAAATCAAGTATAGTTGCAGCACTAGTGGTAGGTGTTGTTTTCTCTTTTTTCTGTGTATAAAGAGGAGGGTTGTGGTAGGTAGTTGCTGTTGTGAGTAGATCACCAAAACCTTAATTCTTGTCAAACAATCTGATTTTTTGTTTTTGATTTGTTGATTAGACTTAAATGTTTATTTTCCACTATATCAAAAGTCATGTCAATTAGAGTTTCATCTAGGGAGATAAAAGATAAAACAAAAATACCAGATTCTGTCAAGTTGTATGTGTTCGACCCGATTTTCATCCCGACGTAACAACATCCATATTTTTGACCCAAAGCTCAGTGAGTGACAAATTCAAAGTTATCATCTCTTGAGGGTGGAAGTTAGCAGGTACACTCGCACTTGATACTTGATACGTTTGATTCAAATCTTCACCGTCCAGATAAAAATATTGGCGTAAGATTATGGCAAGGTCACTGTTGGATTGTCTCGTTTAGTTTGGCGAAACAAACAGCTTGGGTTTTCTCCCACTTTTTTCTTTTTAGGTTTTTTTTTTTTGAGAGAGATCGGGGTTGAAGAGACGGCCACCTTGGCGAGTAGAGTAACGTCTCTGTCCTCTGTTCCTGCTTCACCGGCCGTTTCAAGGGTTCGGGTTTTCTTTCTTTTGCTGACGCGATGGACGTCAAGTACTCAAAGCCAGAGAAGAAAGTCATCTGCGACAAGAAGCTGTGTCAATTTGCTTGACCAATACAGCCAGGTTCTCATTGCGGCAGCGGACAATGTCGGATCAAACCAGCTTCAGAGCTTCCGAAAGGGTCTCAGGGGCGATTCTGTCGTTCTCATGGGCAAGAACACCATGATGAAGCGGACCATCCGTCTCCACTCTGAGAAGACAGGCAACAAGGCCTTCCTTAACCTCATCCCTTGCTCGTTGTCAGTTTCTCTTATTCACTTGATTGTTCAGGATCCAAGCAAATTCGCCGTAGCTGCTGCTCCTGTTGTCGCTGAAACTGCAGCTGCTGCTGCTGCCAGGGAAGAAGAAAAGAAAATACAAAATTGTTATAGGCACTGCAGTTATGGTGCACCCGCTGGGTCCGAGTCTTCAAACTATTATTTACATCGTGAAACTAATTCGACGTCATCTTGTGAAAGATCTCCTTCAACTTTCCCGTCTAATCTTTCCATATTTTATCAATTCAGCCGTACCCTTCCCTAAACGGCCTCCTTATGAAAAAAAAAAGCGGAGACAAAAAGAATCACCTCGTTGTGTTGTGACGAATGGGCGTCACTTCCGCGTCTACCTCAAACTTCCGATGCGGCGATTCCTTTGACGTCTTCTAAGCAACCATCTCGTATTTGTGGTAAACTAATTGGCACCTCGACACTCAAACGACATACCTCTGGTTAAAAGAATTAAGTGGGTCCAATCTTGTAGGTAACCCGAATCCACTGGATGAACGCTTGACCTGGGTCCCGACTCGAGTGAATTCAGAAAGTTCTCCGTCAAGTTCATCAAACTTACGGATTGAGCGAGTTAAATCGCAGGAGCAGGATTTCTCGCATCACTTGTTTCCCGGCCACAGATGCACACAGTGCATATATATATATATATATATCTGATTTTCTTTAGTCTCTTTCCACCAACATGAAAGATTATTCTTCACCCACTCCCTCCATGAAAAAAATGTCCTTCCAAATTTAAACCCCGGTAAGCAATAGGTTTTGGATTAGGTATTATAACTAAGCCGGCAATCCTTCCTTTCTCAGACTTTTTTCTAATCCTTCTCGAACTAATCTAAAGCAATCATGCATGCATGTTTGGACCAATGATATTGAGCAGGTATAGTTTAAGACTCTCGTAAGTAGTAAAAGCTTAGACGACCAATTCTTTGGACATACCAACAAGCGTGGGACATAGAAATTAAACGCTTTCAATTTAGTAGAACAAAGATATATTATATGTAATGTAAGTTTGATCATTTGGGAATTTGATAGAACATATAAATTAAGATTGACACACTTAGTAGAACAAAGATATAAATACTTAGGATCAATTTTTCAAAGTGATAAAAAAATTGATTGAGATACACATAAAATTAATGTTGGTTGGTTAAAATGGAGAGGGGTATCAGATATTGTATATGATAAGAAGATATCATTGAAGTTGAGGTAAATATTATAGAGCATCAATTAGACCTGCTATGTTTTATAGTTCTCAATGTTGGACAGTTAATCATTGTGCAAAAGATGTCCATAGTAGAAATGAAGATGTTGAAATGAATGAATGATTATGCAAGGAAAGACAGTATACATAACGAGGTTATTAAAAACAAATCAGGAGTAGTACCAATAAAGGATAAAACGAGGAAAAATTGTTTAACATAGTTTATACTTATAGAAAGCGACCCAAGGATACTCCCGTAAGAAGATACAAAAAAAACTAAATAGTAAAAATGTTAAAAGAGGAAGAAGACAACCACAAAAGTGTTAGAAAGAAATAATAAAAAATGATCTACTTTATATTGAGCACGACACGTGATAGGATCGTATGAAAACAAAGAATCCGTATAGCTGACCCCATCTATTACGAGAAAAGGTTTAGTTGCGGTTGTGGTTGTACCATGAAGCCTGTGGATAGAGTATCAACCCAGTAAAACTTGAGAGCGGGTTTCTTTTATCTAAGTATAGATGATGCCTGAAATCAGTACTGGTTTATCAGCGGACATAGTCGTAGAATGGTATTTGAATTAGTCATAACTGTATGCGCACGGCAAGCAGGAAAATAATCTGATGTGTATTAGAGAGGAGTCTTGCTAATTAAGTGTTCAATAAATTCATTTGACTGAATCAGTCCAATTGTATTAAAACCAGCCTCCATTACTTCTCTCTCTTATTTACAAAGTTTTCTAATCTTTAAAAAAAGGAAAAACTTTACCTGGAGATCCCATTGGTTGCGAGGTCCGCTTCCTGCAAAGGCAAACACAAGGCAGGAGGGGCGACGCAAACCACCGACTGGCGGCCGTCTTACACATCAATTCCCGATTGCGTGATGAAGAGAAAGTCTGTGTGGTAGCTTTGGCATCAGGCTATAACTGCGACTGGAGGACATCCGAGTATCTAAGTTTCTGCACCTAGCCTAGCCGCACACTCATCCTTTCTGCATAATCGGCTGGCTGGAAATCACCCAACAAGTTGTCAACTCCTTTTCTTTTAATTTGTGTTAAAAGCAATGTTAGGCGACTGCTAATTTTCTCTTAAAATACCTAGTTTGTCAAATAAAAATTATTCACCTGTACCCAACAAAGTGACGTGAGCGCGAGATATTGTTAAATCTTTAAATCTAATATCAAAACCAACCCCCGTGGGCTAAATACGCCGCCCTCAGCAATCCAACCTGCAGGAAGGCGGTTCACACCCAATGACAGGAATACCCCTCCTTAAAGCTGCCAACTCAAGTTGGCCAGGCCTTACTCGTATGATTAATTAGCGGAGATGCATGTATGGAGACAGGGGCTCCTACATGCATGTGTTTACTTTCTCCCCTCCCACCCGTTGCGGATCTAGAAATTCCTGTGGGATAGGGCGAATTGAATAGACCAGTTTTAGGGCGGGGCTGATATGTTTGAAGCTCACAACATCATAATGTAAAACTAAAGTTTTTCTTTTGAAATTTAAAATTTTGAACCCACACTGCCTCCCACCAAACGAAACGAAACGATCGGTAGGACCAGACACCTACTAATCAAACGATAGACTTCATCGCCAAAGCAAATGCAAGTGTCAGATGGCAAAATTGCTGCACTCTGTGTTTTTGGGCTGACAAAGGATAAAGGAAGAATATCGGGCCTGAAACTTGTGGATTATAAAAAACTCTCCAATAACTTCAACCAAACATGACGTGTGGGCAAACAGCAGCTTTTGACCATAGGTTTCAACGATAAGACCAGCGCGGAGGAAGCATCATTATCCATTGGGGAAAAATTGGACGAATGTTACATTTTCGTTGTTGGATAGTGAGATGACCGGTTTCCTGTTTGTGGACTTTCTTTTCTCCCTCTATTTAATCCCCCACAGAAACTAAGGATATTTATTTATTGCGATCATCGCCATCGAAGACGTGCAAACGGATAATAAACCATACGCACTAGGAAACGTTTTGCCTTTGGTCCATGTCAAGACTCACAAGCCAAGTGAACATGAATTAGGTGAGGTGAGGGCACACTCATCTGCTACCATCAATAACATTATAAGCCAAAGGCGGTGGCACCCGATTCACTTAAAGAAAGAAAGATAGATGATCATCCGGCGAAGATGGTTTGGATAATTATGGGGGGAGGGAAGGATACGGCATATCCTTTGTGTGAGAAAAGGGAAAAGGAAAAGCCTGTGTTTCAGCAGTAAGAGTTTACGAAAGGCACTTTGACAGCCAGGACGCCAGTTCCAGATTTGCTATGGCTGGAAAACGAAGCAGGATGTACACGCAGACACGGGCATGTATAGTTGAATGATAATGTCACACACCACAATCCAATTTGACCGACTGAAGTGGTCAAAACGAGGGGTGAGTATATTTCCAGGAAACAGCCATGTGCGAAATTTGAAGAGAGAACAATTAATTAGGTACGAGGCCCCACCCCACGCTCTTCATGTCTATCCAATCCAATATAAGAATGCCCCTTCTTCTAACGATCGATCCATCCATCAGCCTGACTTGTTAAACAACAATCATCCAAGGCCCCTTGATCTTTCTCCCTCTTTGGTAAGACAAAGGAAAACGGAAGAAGAAGAAAATGATGGTGGATCTGGACTGGAAGACCAACCTTATTACATCCGCAATGGGGGGCAAAAACATCATCACCAGCAAATATAACGGCTCAGCAGCCGCCATCATCCCCATATCAGGCGAGCCTTCTCCATCGGATGCAGCTTCCTACGAGCACTACCTCCGCCTCCCGGAGCTCTCCAACCTATGGGCCACCCAGACTTGGCCGGAATGGAAGAACGAGTCGGTCCTCAAACCTTCCCTCCAGGCCCTTGAGATCACCTTCCGTCTACTCTCTGTTGTCCTTTCAGATTCAAGGCCCTACACCAACAAGACTGAGTGGCGTCGCAAACTGGAGGGCCTCGCCAATCGGGAGGTCGAATTGATAGCCGCCCTGAGTGAGGAAGACACAACCGCTCCAGTAGTCGATCTCTGCGAGGTATCCCACGGCGTCCTGCAGAGGGACGGGAGCTCGCCAGAGGTGTGGAAACTACGGGGATCTCCTGCGTCGATTATGGTGAGCAGAGTTAGCGAGAAGAGCCTCCTTCCCCGCCTGCAAACGTGGAAGAAGGCTGAGGAATCCGCAACCAAGATCGGCCTCTCGATAGAGTGCCACATGCATAGATCGCCCTTCACTCTCGGTCTCGGAGAGCCAAACCTCGACTGCAAACCGATCCTCCAGTACGATCTCATCTGCCGACCGTCCGACCTCCACGCCCTGAAGAAGAACCCATTCGCTCACCGCATTGACAACGCCGAGAACCAGACGCTCTGCACCGTCCACCAGATCCTGGAGGCGTTGATCTTCGCTGGGCGGCAGCTCCTGCAACGTATCGAGGAGAGGATCGAGAGTCGAGATTGGGAGGACGCCGCGAGAGATTGCTACATCCTCGAGCGGGTGTTGAAGGTGCTGGCAGAGGTAGAGGAGCTCCACCTCCTCATGGACCCGGATGACTTCCTCCGCCTGAAGAATCAGCTGTCCATCGGGAGGTCGCCAGACTCGGCGGGCTGCTTCGGCCTCCGGTCGCAATCGCTCTACTCCTTGACGAAAGGTTGCAGAGAGCTGAAGCACTGGGTGCCGACGATCCTGGGGGTGGAGGTTGACCCGAGGGGCGGGCCCAGGATCCAGGAGGCGGCCATGAGACTCTTCCACCACCGCGGGGGTGGTCGTGGGGCGGGTCGGCTCCACTTGCTCCAGGCGTTCCAGGCGGTGGAGGCAGCCGTGAAGCGGTTCTACTTCGGTTACCACCAGGTGTTGACGGTGGTCATGGGCAGCTTGGAAGCCAAAGGCAACCACACTTGTACCGCGGCGTGTCCCGACGCGCTCTCGCAGAATTTCATGGAACCGCCTTATTTTCCCAGTTTGGATGCCGCCAAAACGTTTCTCGGGGATTTCTGGCGCTGACCAACGGCATCGTTTGATTATCTTATTTACGTTCTCGAGTGAGCTTTCTCCTTTCCTTTATTCGTTCATTCAATTTTTCCTTCTTTGAGTGGAGTCCGTCCGTGTATAAAAAAAAAATTCTTTCTCCTGTACCATTATATAGTCGTCATACAGGTTGTTGTTAATATATTAACACTACTGATGTATCCTCTTTTTCATCAACTGCTCAGCGTTGCTGTTGTGAAGGCCAACATTTGATAAACACATGCTTTGGTTCATTAGGTTTGAGTTAGAAGCTAGTTGTTAATGCTAAAAAAATACCCTTTTCAATATCAGCATGTGCAATGAACCCAACGTGGTAATATGGAAACCAATAAATAATTAATGAGTCATATCTTTTGAATGGATGCTCTTGGATCGTGTTTAACAATCAGAAGCAGCAGGAGGGAGACGGCAAATAGGAGTGATGTTACAAGCACACATGTTTATCTGAGCAGGCATTCTGCTTCATTCTTTATCAAATTCGCATCTAGTTGGGACATTCTCACTCACATATCAAAATAAACCATTCATCTCCAAATAGTTTATTAAGCCATTTCTGAAAAATGTTCTGAATTGACAACTAAAAGTTCCGGGTCCCCTGTTTATCTTACAGTGTGAAACTTTGAAACATCACGTGAAAAGGTCTATTACATGTCTAAAAACTAAAATCTGTTCTATTCTAGGTTTTTGCCTCAAATTAGTCTGAATAAAATTTGACTCAGTACTCTATGTTCGGATACCTATGTCCCAGTACGTGTACCAAGAGAAAAACCAAAGCGCCACATACAAACATGATGCATAACTGTCCATTGCTCAGATTATAAGATAATATGAAGATTAACAGAACGTACTACAATAACACAGTCGAAGTGCCAACAGAGCATAAAGCCAGAATAGATTAAATGTTAAAACGATACTAATTTGACAGTCATCAGCCACCCCCAGCATTCTCCATATCTTCATCCTCAGGTACACCACGAATATACAGTACATTATTGCACCTGCAATTCACACACCATATTAATGCAATTACGACAAGCTTAACAAATTGATATAAACAAACTTGATTACTGCCCTCCCAGTATCAATTAAGTAAACAGTAAAAAAACATAAATACTTGAGGACCATAAATCTGATAAAGATCAGTGCTCGATCTAGGCTGGGTAAGCATCCATCAAGTCTAAAGGGGTGGTCCCCAGTTCCATAGCTAAAGGTACTGAAAGGGACCCATAAACGGTGCCAATTACGGAGCAAACAACATTCCGTTAAGCTGAATATGATCCCTGCTATACGAAACATCAAACGGTTCTCCATTCTTTACCATTACTTAATCAATCATACACTGGCAAATGTGCAACTACCTAAACCCAAGTCAAAAGCATCAACCTCTTCTACCAAACCAAAACCAAGCCCTATCCCATACTAAGTGGAGTCAGCTACATGTATTCTTTATCGCCATTACATTCAATCCTGTGGCATGTTACCGTTTAAATTCAAAAGCAATAGCATACTTTATTGTCCGCCACAGCACTTGGGTAGCCTTCTTTTATCTCTTTTGAAGTGTTCGCTGTTTAATTTCTCAGACCTTCTCAATGGAACTCCACCCAGGCCCCTCTCCAAATTTTTAAACCACTTTAAGGGTGGATCTCTCGGAACGTTGGGATCTTCTATTCAAACCAAATTAAAACAAGCCAGACTGTCACATACGAATGTTTGAGTGTGCCAGGAGAAACATGACTACTAAGTTTAAGACAAAGGGACCCCAAACCAATGAGTATGTATATGTGTGCGTACAAGTAATGTAAAAAAACATAAATACCTCCATATGAAATTATGGACAATCATTTATCACAAAAACCTAAAGAACACAAGGAAATTTATGACAAATAACAACCAACAAGTGTATTGCAAGTCTTATACAAATCAGTGTAAGCACAAAATGAATAAAACAGGTGCTTTTGCTGCAAATGGTAGAAAATCAGTGTCAAGCACAGAAACGAATAAAACAGGTGATTTTGTAACCCAATGCACCCATACAAACGCACGCTTGACACCTTTACCGGCACAATATAAATAAGGAACCCATACAACCTAGAAGCCAGAAAAAAACACTGGCAAATGTGATACCTAAAAGGCTCTCACTCATCATGCTATGCACAAACATGTTCTACCAACAACTTTAAGCATGGCAATAATAGCGTAAAAGACTTTAAGGAAAGGTTTGCAAACATGAAACACAGGATACAATAAAAAAAAGGAAAAGTTGAGTAAGAAATATCACAATGCTTTCGTGATAACACTTTCACAGTGCCTAAACATCGCACTGATTTCATCCTTTAAATCATTTCCTCAGTAGACATTCATGACACCATAGTACAAGGCGTCTATGTCACATACACCTCTAGGAGGTGAAGGCGTCTATGTCACATGGTGAAGTGTCAGTACCGACACCGTGTCGTGCAACTTCAACACAGTCAACATGTCAAAGTTGTTTTTTGGGTGTGGTCAACGCAATCAGGACCTTTTCTTATTCTTGTCTCTTGCCTCTATGCCTACTCTCTCCGCCACCATTACCTTCACTTTATCATGATAATTACTAAGTAAAATATTGCTTTTAAAATTATTTTATTTTTTATTAATCATGGTGATTATGTTTCATCTTTTATTATTTTTATTTGAATATATTATCATGAAAGAGCATCAAAATATTGGTATGCAAATCCGGAGGAATATGATTTAGATGACCGTCAAGATTTGCATACCTTTAATATGGAACCTCTGTTTATGTATTAATGTAATAGGACGGACCACTAGGGCCCATTGGTCTTCGACTAACAGGCCCAACCACTAGGGCTAGGGCCAGTCAGAAGTATTGGCCCCAAACTAGCTTTTGAGGGATCCTCTTGTAACCCCATCTCCCTTGTTGTCATAAAATCTTTCTCTCTAGCTCTATAAATAGAGCATTTTCATATATCAATAATATGTTGTTTTGCAACACTTTGGATATTTGGTTTGACTTTTTGAGTGTTTAATTATTTGACTTACTTTAACTATTGGAACACCAAGCATTTGGTGGATTGTCTTTTGGTGTTTCTTGGATTGAATGATTGGCGATTGGTTAGGATTCCTCAAGTGAATTGAAGAATCATATTCTTGCATGGTTACTCGGAAGAATATCATTGGACACAATTGCACTGGAAAGTACGCCCAACTTAAGCAAGTTTTGTTTTCTTGCCTTTGATATTCAAAGGTTGAGGTAATCTTTAAAAACTTGTCCTTTTAAGAAATGGAAGGGAAAAATGAAGTGTTTCATTGCTTGCTTGACCCAAATTGCTATGAAAGTTAGGCAAAAAGAATAAAAAAAGTATTTTTTATCAAAAGATTATTGGGATTACGTTGATGACACTATTCAGGAGCCAAAATTGAAAATTAATGGGTTTGATAAAGATAATATCATCAGGACCCAAGAAAATTATAAACAAAATTTGAAAATGTGAAAAAAATGAATAAAAAATTACTTAAATTATTTGTCAAAATGTAGATGAAAAACTTCACAATAGAATAAATATCTTTAAAAATGCATTTTAAACATTAGAGTATTTAAAGAAAATCAATTCTTAAGATGACTCCGTTTTCCAAATTGATTTGATGAAAAAAATGATAATGTTTAAGCAAGGCATCTTAAGCATTATGGATTATCACAATGACTTTTTGGAATTATGGAGTCAACTACGAAGTTTTGACAAATTTGGAAAACTTCAAAAAAATTGATGAATTTCAAGAATACCTTGATAACCAATATTTCTTCTTATTTATACGGGGTCTAAGAGAAGAATTTTAAAACATAAGATCCACTTTAACCCATAGAAAACAGAGACCTAAGGGTGATGGGCTCCTTGCCGATCTAGTTATGGAAGAAACTAGATTTAACAACATAAATGCTTCCAAGGAGGTCGTTCCTACCACCTCTAGACCAGGGGGCAAATCTAAAGACATAAGCCACCATATAAAAGAATTTAAAAGGACAAAGCAAGACGATCATGAAGCCCATGACTCCATGGCCCAATAAGAGTCTAATTTGTCACTATTGCAAGGAGTGTGTGTACTTCAAGACTTATTGTCCTCTTTTAATGAGAAAAATAAAAATTAGAGACGTCTTGAAAGATAAAATGGGAGGAGCACTACCCTCAATATCAAGGCTTACATTAAAGAAATATTTAAGAAGAAAACAAACATATCCAAAAATGCGATATCTATAAATTTTGAAAGTATATTTTGGTTTTTAGATTTAAGTGTGTCTTTTCATATGACACGAAAGAGTTTTTTGAAAAACACTTGATAAGCATGTTTTTACGGCAGACGATAAGACTCCAAGTAAATGATACTATAAGTTTAGAACGCAAAGATTTTAAGGTACTCAATGCAAGCCTTGTACCAAAACTCAATCTAAATTTACTTGAAGTATTGTATCTTTAACCACAAAAACATGCTTATTCGAAGTCTTTTGTAAGTGTTTTTCGTTGCTCAAATTTGTGACAATGGTTATATAGTCACTTTCTCATCCGAAAATTATTGTGCATGATCACCTATCGAATAAGGTGATTAGACAAGGCCATAGAAAAAGTGGACTATACAAAATGGATAATTTGATTATATCAAATTTTGAATAGCGGTGTAACTCATGACACAACTCTTTGTCACAAAAGATTGGGTCACTTGAATAAGTTATGTAATCATGTATTATTGAAAAATAATAAAGACATATTTTGTTTATCAAAAATATATTCTTAGAAAATTGCATCATATGCCTTTCGGTGAGAAGTTTTATCCTTTGAATTGGTTCATTCCGATGCTTGGGGATCCACTCCTATTTGTCTCTAAAGGAGTAGTCTGATACTATCAGACTTATATAGATGATATTAGTAGATATACTTGGATATTTCTCTTAAAACATAAATCCGAAGTATTTAGAAGTTTTTGACATTTTATAACAGTGTTATCCGACTATATAAGTGTGTGGATATGACTTTTATTGCATTCATAAAGTGGGAGACACTCTATTTGAGTGTTATTTGATGATTGGGGATTTACGAGGTGCTTTTATTTTCAAATTTTTGTTTGAATTAAAGTACTCAATTGATATGGCAAGAAGGGGTGGTAGAGACTCCCATTCTAAGTCTATTCTAAGTCTGATGATTCAGCATGGCCGTGGGGTATACCAGTTGAGGGTTCCAGATTAAAGATAAGATGTTTATTTTGTGAGAGGGTGGTTAGTGGTGGAATTTCACGGTTGAAACACCACCTAACAGGAACTAGGAAAGAAGTTGCTCCTTGCACAAACAGAGTTAAAAGTTTAACAGAAGGTATTAAATGACAATGTCTTTAGATGATTGAGAGTATACAAGAGAGGAGAGAACAAAAGGATGATTTTGAGAGGTTTGAAGAAGATGATAATGATATTGGATTTGGATTCACTGACAGCTTGCCTTCAGATGCCAGAACATAGATGGGTAGTAGCAGTTCACAAGTACCTAGCAGGGAAAAGAGGGTTGCTGAAGACTTTGGATGTGATAGAAGAGGAAGTTCAGGAAGAAGTCGAGGAAGAACTACTTTTCGCATATATTCATTTTTTCCTCCTACTACTACACCTGGTGCTCAACCTAGAATTTGTGCTGCTATGGCTTCAGAACAGTTGCATGATCAGACAGACCTTGCAGTGGGTAGATGGTTTTATGATGCATGCATTTCATTCAATGCAGCAAATAGTTTTCATTTTCAAACAATGACAGATGTAATGGCTAACATCGGTCCAGGATACAAAATGCCCTCCTATCAGAAGTTGAGAGGAAAGATCTTAGATAAGAACGTCATTGGAGAGGCACATTGCGGATATCCTACGGCAAGAATTTGATAAGGTTATACAAGAGGTTCGGGTAGAAAATGTAGTTCAATTCATTACAGATAATGCAGCTAACTACAAAGCAGTTGGAAATGAGTTAGCTGATATTTACGGGACTTTCTAGTGGTTGCAACCCATTGTTTAGATCTCATCCTTGAGGACATTGGTGAGATGGATGAAATAAAGGCAGCAACTGAGTGTTGCCAAGATATCACAAAATTCATTTACAACCATGCATTTGTTTTGTGTATAATGAGGAGATATACAGAAGGTGCAGAGCTTCTTCGAACAGCTGTAACTCGGTTTGGAACAAACTTCTTATCTGTACAGAGTATTGTGAAACAAAAGCAAGCATTGAAGAGAATGTTCTCCTCAAATGAGTGACAACAATTTGCAGAGTTGCTTCAGAATAGAAAAAACAGAAAGTTGAATGAGATTTCTGAGACAGTCTTCAGGAGTACATTTTGGAATGCATGTGTTAGACTGTTGAGGATTACATGTCCATTAGTAAAGGTTTTGATATTGGCTGATAGCGAGGAGAAACCATCTATGGGCTACCTTTATGAAGCCATGAATAGGACAAAAGAAGCCATTAGAAATAATTTTAATGGAAAAAAGAGAGATTATGTGCCCGTATGGAAAATCATTAATAACAGATGGAATAAACAATTACATCAACCTATTCATGCAGCAATATATTATCTAAACCCATCATTCAGGTACTCAGCAACCTTCAAAAGAGATGGTGAGGTTAATCGAGGCATCATTGATTGTATTGATAGATTAGTCCCTGATGAGAGCATAGCAGATGCTATACAACGAGAGATGGAGATCTATGATAATGCTCTTCACTTGATGGGTTTGCCTGTAGCAATTCGCAACCGCACTACTATGCGTCTTGTTTATCTTCGTATTTAAGTTTCTTAAATCAATACATCTTATATTACTGTGTATTATGTCTCTAATGTTTGTCTTTTTCTACAGATCTTTGGTGGAATAGGTTTGGAACTGATTGTCCGAACCTTAGGGATTTTGCAATGAGAGTTTTGAGTCAAACCTATAGTACAACGGGTTGTAAAAGGAATTGGAATGTCTGAACACATCCATACAAAAAGGCGCAAATAGTTGAAACATAAGAGACTGAATGATTTAGTTTTTATTCGTTGTAATATGCGCCTTCATAAAATGTAATGTTCAATTCAATAAATTGTTTGACATCAATTGTTAATATTATTTACTCATTGCTTATCTTTCTTTGTTGTAGGCAATTAAAAAAAGTAAATAGACAAGAAAGCCAATTTAATCCAATAAGTTTGAATAATTTTGATATATTAGAAGACTAGATTATAGAAAGCAGTGAAGAAAATGCCCTCCTAACCGAAGATGACATTACATGGATTAATTTGGAAGGAGCGCAACAACAGTATCAAGGAGATGAAGAATTTGATTTCCAAGAAGAAGGTGTTGCTGATGATGATGAGAATCTTCAGTAAGGAGAAAATTAAGATTATTTAGTTGATGATCCTGATTATAATTTGTAAAATGTAAATGTATTTCATTTTTCTTATTCAAAATATATAAATTTGGATGCAATTATTCAATGTTGAATGCTCAATCTGTACTAAACCTTGCATTATATGAATTTAAAGCAATTACCAATTTTTTTTAGATTTTTCTTGATTTTTTTTCAGATTTTTACTATTTTTTCTTGATTTTTTAAATAATTTTTGTATTATTTTAATATTAAAGTACGATACTGGCGATACAATACGCCCATATCGTGGAGCCCAGCGATACGCAATACGATACGCGTCAGACAACACTATTTTATAGTATGATTAAGAATCAATTTGATACAACCCTTAAAATTTTGAGATCGGATTTCGAAATGAATATATGTCAAAAGAATTTCAAAACTATTTGCAAACACATGAAATTCTACGCCAAAAATCTTGCACAAAAACCCCCACAATAAAATGATTTAGCCGAACGAATAAATATATTATAGAAACTACTATAACTCACTTTATTGCTAGTAAAGTACCAAATTTTTTTTGGGCATTACCATTGTTTATTTAATAAATAGAATGCATTCTTCTCAACTTAATAATGTTTCTCCTTTTGAAAATTTATTTAGACTTGTCTCGAATTACGAAATATTAAGAGTTTTCGGTTATAAATATTTTGTTTATACAGATAACAATGATAAATTATCTCCTAGAGCTATAGATTTTGAATTTCTAAGTTAAACATTGATAAAAAGAGTTAAGTGTTTTAATTCCATAGAAGATAAACTTGTATAAGAAATTTGAGATTTTTGGAAGATAAAGAAAAATATACCTTTCTAAATGACTTTGCAAACTAAAAGGCAACAAGATTTTTGAGGTTCAAAAATATACTTAGACAATAGTGATAGAGAAGAAACCATTGACTCAAGGCAACTAGATGAACACACATATATGGAATTAATGGGAAAACAACAAGTCTCGTGGTACTATAGAGTTGTTTCCTTTACACTATGCTAGAAGACCTAAAGAACAAGAAAATATTAGACTACCTCTTAGCACAAAGATTTATCATATAAAACCTTTGAACCTCAAAGAAAAAATCTTATTGCCACAGCCAAAGGTATATGGGAATGGGAAAATGCTATGCAAAAAGAATTAAAGGTCTTAAACAAAGCTCAAACTTGGGATATTATACATAAACCAAAGGATAAAAAAACTTATTGGATGTAGATGGATATATAAAGTAAAAACACAGTGATAGCGCCATAGAAAGATATAAAGCTAGAGTAGTACCTAAAGGGTATAATAAGAATACATAATAGATTATAAAAAAACCTTTGCTCCGGTTGGTAGAATAACCATAAGAATTTTAATAACTAATAGTGCTATTAGAAACTGAAAAGTTTTCCAATTAGATGCTAAAAATATTTTCTTTAACGGCAACTTAAATCAAGAGGTTTATATGATTCTCCCCAGGATTAGATATTTCTAAAAATCATGTTCTTAAATTATGAAAAGCCTTTATGGTCTTAAGTCGGCACCTAAGGCTTGGATAGATTTGAAAGCATGGTAATACTGGAGTTTGTTTATGTCCGAAACAAAGTTTGCAGTGACATTGTTAGTAGGACAGTCGAATTAATGAGAAGAAAGTAGATACTCCAAAAGTACTTAAAACAAAATTGAGAGCAACAAATTGAGATAAACTAGAAGATCCTACACCATACAGGCAACTGATAGGACTATTAACTTATCTCACTATCACTCACACAGACATATCACACATTGTACACACTGCAAACCAGTTTCAACAAGCTCCTACTAGTGCTCACATGAGTGCGCTTATGAGAATCATCACATACATTAAGCATTTTGTGGATAAAGGTATATTTCTAACTTCTTCTTTTCTTGATTTAACTACATATATTGAGTGCGCTTATTAATGTAGATTGGGATTAAGATATCAACAATCGACATTCCACCACTAGTTTTTGTATATTTTTAGATGAATCCTTGATCTCTTGGAGATGCAAGAAGCAACAGAAGGTGTCACTATCATCCACAGAAGTGGAATACCGAGTCATGGCGACTACTGCTATTGAGATCTCATGGATTACAAAGGTGTTGAGAGACATGGGGGTCACTCTTGAACAACCATCCACTCTGTTTTGTGACAATAAGATGTACATAGCATCTAACAATACCTTCCATGAAAGAACAAAAAATATTTAGATGGATTATCGTTTTGCTAGAGATGAATGTTTGAAGAAGAATCTAACTCTGTGTTATGTTGAAGAAGAATCCAACTTTGTGTTATGTGTCATCGAAACTAAACTTGCAAATTTCTTTACCAAGTCATTATTGACACTTAGGTTTAATTTTTTGTTAGAAAAACTTTCGATATGCACTCCGTAAGTTTAAGAGAGGGTGTTAATGTATTAATGTAATAAGAGACAGGCCACTAAGGTCCGTTGGTCTTGGACTAACGGGCCCGGCCAATAGGGCCAGGGCCAGTTTGGCCCCCAATGGCTAGTTAAGTACCCATTGGGAGATTCCCCCCTTATAACCCCATATCCCTTGCTGCTATAAAATTCTTCTCTCTATCTCTACAAATAGAGCATTCTTATACATCAATAATATGAGCATTTTGGATATTTGGTTGGACATCGTGAGTGTTTGATTATTTAACTTACTATGAGTATTGGAAAACACCAAGAATTTGGTGGATTGGTCTCTTAGCGTTTCTTGGATTGTATAATTGGCGATCGATTAGGATTCTTCAATTTTTTTTGGTTCCTTTAGTTGATAATGTTGTTGATAGTGAAGATATATGATTTCTTAGGTACAGGTTCATTTTATTTATCAAACAATAAGATTTTCTTTTGATTGCTTTATGTATTAAGACTCTTGTCTTACTTATGTTTACAAATACAATTATGATGAAATTAGTAGTTGTTTACTTGTTTTGCTTTAATATAAAGTTGTGTAGTTACTATTGTCATATACTTATGTTAATTAATGTCTCACTTGCTCTAGTTTGAATATTATATATATAATATTATATACCTTAACCATGTTCCCACACCCAATATTTTTGAAATTTTCCATATCCCACACCCACTCCCGTGTCCGCACTGGCACCCATGTGACATAGCAAGGCATTGTAGATGTTAAAAACCAGTGTTGTCTGATGCGTATCGTATCGTGTATCGCTAGGCTCCACGATACGAGCGTATTGTATCGTACTTTAATATTAAAATAATATAAAAATTAGTAAAAAATTGAAAAAAAATCAGAAAAAAATCAAGAAAAATCTGATAATTGCTTTAAATTCATATAATGTAAGTTTAGTACAGATTGAGCATTCAACATTGAACAATTGCATCCAAATTTACATATTTTGAATCCAAAAAATAAAATACAAACATAGTTTACAGTACACTACAGTTACATATAATGTTACATTTTACAAATTGTAATCAGGATCATCAACTAAATAATCTTCATCTTCTCCTTGTTGCAGATCATCATCATCATCATCAGCCACGCCCACACCTTCTTCTTCAAAATCAAATTCTTCATCTCCATAATGTTGTTGCGCTCCTTCCAAATTAATCCAGGCAACGTCTTCTTCTGTTAGGAGGGCATTTTCTTCGGTGTCTTCCATAACACAATCTTCTAATATATCAAAATTATCCAAACTTATTGGATCGAACTGACTTTCTTCTCTATTTACTTTTTTTAATTGCCTACGACACAAACAAAGATAAACAATTAGTAAGTAATATTAACAATTGAAAACTGAAGTTAAATAATATTGAATTGAAAATTTGAAAGTAATACAATATTACCTTTCACGAAGGCGCATGTTACAACGAATATAAACTAAATCATTAAGCCTTTTGAGTTCCAACCTGTTGCGCTTTTTTATATGGATGTGTTCAAAAACACTCCAATTTCTTTCACAACCTGTTGCACTACAGGTTTGGCTTAAGACTCTAACTGCAAAATCTCTAAGGTTTGGACAATCACTTCCAAACCTGTTCTACCAAACATCTATAAAAAAATACAAACATTAGAGACATAATAATCCACAGTAATATAAGATGCAACTTAAATATGAAAATAAACAATTTACCTAGACGCATCATAGTGCGGTTGCGAATTGCAACAGGCAAACCCATTAAGTGAAGAGCATTATCATATATCTCCATCTCTCGATGTATCGCATCTACTATGCTCTCAACAGGGACTAATCTGTCGATGCATTCAATGATTCCTCAATTAACCTCACCGTCCCTTTTGAAGGTTGCTGAGTACCTCAATGATGGGTTTAGATAGTAGGCTGATGCAATTGTTTATTCCATCTACTATCAATTATTTTCTACACGGGCACATAATCTCTTTTTTTCCATTAAAGTTATTTTTGATCGCTTTTTTTGCCCTGTCCATGGCTTCATAAAGGTAGCCCATAGATGGTTTCTCCTCGCTGTCAGCCAATCTCAAAACATTCACTAAAAGACAAGTAATTTTCAATAATCTGATACATGCATTCCAAAATGAACTTCTAAAAACCATTTCTGCAATCTCATTTAACTTTCTGTTCCTTCTGTTTTGAGGCAACTCTGCAAATTGTTGCCACTCATCCAAGGAGAACATTCTCTTTAAAGCTTGCTTCTGTCTCACAATACTCTGTACAGATAAAAAGTTTGTTGCGAACCGAGTTGCAACTGTGCGAAGAAGCTCTGCACCTTCTGTATATCTCCTCATCATACACAAAACAAAGGCTTGGTTGTAAATGAATTTTGTAATATCTTGGCAACACTCAGTTGCTGCCTTTATTTCATCCATCTCACCAATGTCCTCGAGGATGAGATCTAAACAATGGGTTGCACATGGTGTCCAGTAGAAAGTCCCATAAATATCAGCTAACTCCTTCCCAACTGCTTTGTAGATAGTTGCATTATCAGTAATCAATTGGACTACATTTTGTAGCCCAACCTCCTATATAATCTTATCGAATTCTTCTCGTAGGATCTCTACAGTGTGCCTTTCCTCTGACATGTCTAGAGATCTCAAAAACATGAGTCATTTAGGACAATATACAAGAAAGTTTAGCAATGTCCTTCCTCGCCCATCGGTCCATCCATCTGCCATAATAATGCATCATGTTTCCTTCCACGATTGTCTCAAAGTGAAACAGTATTGTTGCAGTTCAATTACGGTCTGATCTAATATCTTCCCTCTCAACTTCTGATAAAAGGGCATCTTATATCCTGGACCAATGTTTGCAATTACATCTGCCATTGCTTGAAAATGAAAACTGTTTGCTGCATTAAATAGAATGCATGCATAATAAAACCATCTTCCCACTGCAAGGTTTGCCTGATCATGCAGTTGTTCTAAAGCCATAGCAACACGAATTCCTGGCTGAGCACCAGGTGTAGTGGAAGGAGAAAATAACAAATATATGCTAGAAGAAGAAGCTCTTCCTCTACTCCTTCATGAACTTCCTCTTCTGCCATCTCCAAAGTCTTCAACTGCAACCCTCTTTCATCTGTTAGGTGCTCGCGAACTGCTACTACCAATATTTGTTCTAGCATCTGAAGGCAAACTATCAGTGAATCCAACTCCAGTGGCAGTAGCATCATCAGCTTCTTCGCACATCTGGAAATCATCCTTTTGTTGTCTCCTTTCCTGTATGCTCTCAATCATCTGCAAGCATTGCCATTTAATACCTTCTAGTACAGTTCTAACTCTGCCTGTGCATGGAGCAACTTCTTTCCTGGTTTCTGCTATGTGGTGTTTCAACCTTGAAATTCCACCACTAACCACCTTTTCACAAAATAAACATCTGATTTTTAACCTTGAACCCTCAACTGGTATACCCCACTGCCATGCCGGATCATCAGACTTTGAATGAGAGTCTCTACCACCCCTTCCTGCCATCTCAATGGAGTACTTTAATTCAAACAAAAATCTGAAAATAAAAGCACTTCGTAAATCCCCCAATCTTCAAATAACACTCAAATCGAGTGTCTCTCACTTCATGAATGCAATAAAAATCGTATACACACTTAATAACTTCATATTTTGTCATTCAAAAAAAAAACCGAAATAACACAAAAAACAATAAATATAAAGGAAAAAATAGAAAAAACATTAAAAATATACCAAAATCTGAGTTTGGAGACTTGCACGAACACCGTAGGGCACGATTTTGGAGCTTTGAACACTAAGGAGGCGAAAACCGACTCTTAGGAAGCTTGCGAAACCCAAGAGGAGAGAGGAAACCCGCGAAAAATCGTGGGTTTTAGTCGGCCCGAGGTCCCAGGGCGTATAGGCCCGTATCGCACGATACGGCCCGTATCGCACGATACGGTGCGATACGCTGGGTTTCACGATACGGGCCCACGATATGATATGTATCGCACCATATCGTACAATACGGTGCGATACGGATAACCCTGTTAAAAGCACGATCACATGCACATGTGCATGTAATTGCATCTCTGCATGCATGAAAAGGCTCTCCAATGTTAATATAGGATTCAGCAGACACAATGTATCTTACAACAACAACAACAACTAAGCCTTTTCCCATACTAGACAAGGTCGGCTACATGGATTCTTTGTTTCCACATATCCCTATCGTGTGCTATGTTAGCAGTTAACTCATAATAAGCTAGATCATTCTTTATTGTTTCTTTCCAACACTTTTGTGGTCGTCCTCTAGCTAATAGCACAAATTAATAAACAGAACTAGTTTGCACTAACAATCTTCTAATAAGAATCAAGTTATAGTAGGATTAGATTCAATGGTCGGAAAGAAGTCTCATGATTGAATTACCCCAAGGGATAAACAATGAGGGAGAAATAAATGAAAAGGGAAACAGTAGCAAGGAGAAAAGTTAAATAGATCTCAATCAAACCATTCATTGGAATGATAAATTAAATAAACTAATTTTTTCATAGGAACATGCATACCTAATGAGTATCTCACCCAGCTGTCCTGCATTCTGTCCATCAATTATCTCCTCAGCATTAGCTAGCTGCACACATCATGTTAACAAATGAGACAAATTTTTAAGCCTGGAGCTCTCTTAGCATGACAAACCAGCCTTTTCATGAACACGCCTTGCAGAAGAATTTTTGAGAAACGGAAGTAACAAGCTTAATTATACCTGTAAATTCATATAAGAGTCTACAGAAACAAGATAACCTGAAAAGAAGAAAGAAGATAAGGTCAGGTTAAACGGTGTAAGACCATTCAATGACTATGTTTTTCCCAATAATTACAAGAAGAATGCCTAAAACCAAACTGGAATCACCTTGGTATTCCATTCCCCACTTCAGCTTCACTATCACAGGTTTCCCTGTCAGATTGTT
This sequence comes from Brasenia schreberi, assembly GCA_036023115.1. Classification (NCBI taxonomy): domain Eukaryota; kingdom Viridiplantae; phylum Streptophyta; class Magnoliopsida; order Nymphaeales; family Cabombaceae; genus Brasenia; species Brasenia schreberi. The sequence continues at coordinate 268,588 of JAYKKT010000064.1, read as the reverse complement.
CAGGAACGGCTTTGGATTAACTGGCACGGCCTGCATCAAGCACAGTCAGTATAGACATAGATCAAATAAGACAACCACAAATAGACATCTATAAATCCAACATGAATGGACTGGCAAAAGCCATGAGATATGAAGACTCTTTTCTCTTCACAAAAGAAAGGGTTGTTAAGACTTGTGATTTATTTATCCAGGCAGGTCCTCAAAGTCACGTTAACATTAAGAAAAAATGGCATAGACCACTCAAGATTGCCAACAAATTGTAGAGATCTGAGCTGTGTTCAAATCCATCAAGAAAATTAAAAAGAATCCTTTGCATGTAAGCACAAGTGTGAGCACACACATACACTCATGTATATTGTAACCCATACTCGTGACAGACCATGGTGCAATGCAGTTGCAGGTAGATGACACAGAACCACACTCTCTGCTTCCCATAAGAGTTCGGAGACCTTGCAATTCCATAATCAAGAAGAAGGCAGAATGTGGCCACAATAAGATGGAGAATATGGGCATGTTATTATTTGATGGGTATCGAACTCAACAATATGACTTGATAAGAAAAATCAATCAACATATGTTTCAAATATTCTGAGACAGAATAAGACCTGTACTTGTTGACAAACTTGTGCTTTTAAAAGTTCAAAGAAAGAACAAGAAGAGTTTATTTCCAAAGCAAATTTTGACGAATCCAAGGGTGCATCTTGGTTTGCGTCTAATGTCCTCCACGATTGGAAATGGTTGTGGAGAAAAAACTCAATTAGGGATGGTGTTGACGAGGGAAAACCGAACACCGCATTTTAACACCATTCAAGGGAAGCGTTCAATATACAAAGCTGTGCCAAACGGTATTTTCAGAAACATACATCTGGTTGGATCATCCTTCACCTGTCGTCTCTTGGCACTATTCCAAAATGCATGTCAGCCCCTGTCTGAGAGCCCACACCGATTCCATGAAATGTTCAATCAAAGTGGCAGCCATGGATGTTCCGAAACAACAAAGAGGCTTGACAAGACAACTTGGCTTTGAAAATGATATCCCAAAACCTGAATCTTAACACAGCCTTAGTTACTCTTCTTTCTTTTTCTTTCAAACTCCAATAAACACCAAAAGGGCGGAAACAGTGTCGGAGTAATGCGAAATCGAAACACTCCAAATAAAGCAAAGAAGGATGCAATCAGCGACCCCCTAACTAACCATCACTGAAGAGCTTCCGTAGCGCCGTAAGTTCGTGAGGAACCTAACCTAGCTAAGAAGGGAGAAAAGCAATGAAGTTCATGAAAAAAAAATGTTATTCACTCTATCAGAAGCTAAATGCATCAAACAGGGAACTGGGAGAAGGATAAAATTCATCCAGAGAGGATGACAAGCCGAAGGAAGAGAGAGGAGCAAGCGAAGAATTACCATTTTCGTGAATCCGGCGACGGTCCTCTGCTGATGCCGCTCGTGAGTGGATAGGTTAGGGCTTGCTTCCCAAACCCAACTTTGTCGCGCTTACTGAGGAGCGCCAGCAGAGACATATCCGAATCGGGTCTCACAAACAGCGTCAACGGGTCGGACTCGGTCTGGATCTAGCATATTCAGGTCTGAGTTTCACTTTAGCTCCTGCGCACGACAAAAAACCTTACAAGGCTTCGTCGTCGTCCTCATCTTGGCCGTTGTTGAAGGAAGGATGGCTGGTGGGCAGACAGTGCTGCTGTTCTTCCCCTCTCCGGAGAGCCTCACGGCAAGGGTCCACCCAGTCATCATCTTCAACATATGTGATTGCTTTGTCCGCCGACCAGATCAGGCCGAGCACGTCATCGGGACTCTTCTGTGATGCATCCTTCCCGACGGCGCCGTCGATGTCCGCAACTCCTACGCCGTCCCTCACAATGAATCCTCAGATCAGGTTGCTTCCCTCTCCTCTCCTCTCCCCTTTCTTTGTTGGATCTGGCCATTACTGTTCCTTGCTTGCATCCTCAATCAATTTTTCTCTCTGTAGTTCCTTCATTTTCTATACTCCTCGATTCTTTCGTTGCAAGTCAAGTGGAATTAGGGTCTTACGTGCCCCCTGCTCTGTCTAGTTGGAATTTGGACTTGTGAGACGCTCTCGTTCTATTTATTCGTTGGTCAATGAGTTTGGGCGCGAGGATGCCTTTTCTCGGTCTCGTGATGGTTGTGACGTTTGTCATGCCTCCGGTTTGCTTCCTTCATTTTGTTCCTCTCTTCTATGTTTCTGATTCTTCTTTTTACTATAATCTGCATCAGACTAATCTTATGATCCGCTTCTTCTGTATTGTCCTACTTGAGGCATCCGTATAAGATTTAGTTTGGAACCCTGTGCCACATCGAGGGGAATTTCACCGACCTTGCACCTTTGAGCTGTTATTCGACGTTGATGCCAAGCATTTAGCTTCCTCTGGTTTACCTGCAGTATGTTTGTGTTTGGAAGTCTGGAACTAACGAACAGGCCATCTATGGGTCACGAAATCAAACTTCTAACTGGGATGCAGTGTCTCTTTCTATCCGTCGTACCCTACTTTCTTGCCTTGTTGAGTCAATTCTTCATCTGTGCTTTGTAGGATTCGTTTTCTGCCTCTGTATTGATCTTGTCCCAATCACTACTATGTATCTGCTGTCATCGGCTGCTTATGAGCTTATGTATGGCTGGAAATAGATGTTTTCCGCTTCAGCATTGTTCTGTTGTACGTTCATGTAGTTGCTTGAGTAATCGTTCCCATTTTGATGTCTTGATGCCACTTGCTCTTCTAAGATGTTTGTGTCTTACATTATTTCCGCAGGTTGCATTGGATATCGATTACCATCATAATATGTTCATGTCACACCAGAAAGTGAATCCAAGGGTAGTCATTGTTGGCTGGTAGTTTCTCTTTCCTAGTTGTTTGATCATTTCTCCTATTTGCATCAAAATAGGACTTGTTTTTAATCAACGACACCCGTTTTCAGTTCTATTACAGTCTTTCAACCACCAAGTGCTTTGTCTTTGATCAAACATGTTGATGTTTCCTAATCATGAGATGCACGTATGTCTGTAAAGAAGGATGATTCATTCACATGATCTACATAAATTGGAAATTGCACTAATGCTACTGCCTTTAAAATTGTTTACTTCGTTTCCAACATGTAAGCACCGTTGGGTTGGTATGATTAATTCAAAATCTCCTTTCTTAGGCTCTCATAACTCGTTTGGTGTGGTATAAGCCAGTGTTGTCTGACGTTTATCATATCGTGTATAGCTGGACTCCACGATACGGGCGTATCATATCGTATCGTAATTTAATATTAAAATAATACAAAAATTAATTAAAATTAATAAAAAATAGTAAAAAATTGAAAAAAAATCGAAAAAAATCAGGAAAAATCTGATAATTGCTTTAAATTCATATAATGTAAGTTTAGTACAGATTGAGCATTCAACATTGAACAATTGCATCCAAATTTACATATTTTGAATCCAAAAAATAAAATACAAACATAGTTTACAGTACACTACAGTTACATATAATGTTACATTTTACAAATTGTAATCAGGATCATCAACTAAATAATCTTCATCTTCTCCTTGTTGCCGATCATCATCATCATCATCAGCCACGCCCACACCTTCTTCTTCAAAATCAAATTCTTCATCTCCATAATGTTGTTGCGCTCCTTCCAAATTAATCCAGGCAACGTCTTCTTCTGTTAGGAGGGCATTTTCTTCGGTGTCTTCCATAACACAATCTTCTAATATATCAAAATTATCCAAACTTATTGGATCGAACTGACTTTCTTCTCTATTTACTTTTTTTAATTGCCTACGACACAAACAAAGATAAACAATTAGTAAGTAATATTAACAATTGAAAACTGAAGTTAAATAATATTGAATTGAAAATTTGAAAGTAATACAATATTACCTTTCACGAAGGCGCATGTTACAATGAATATAAACTAAATCATTAAGCCTTTTGAGTTCCAACCTGTTGCGCTTTTTTATATGGATGTGTTAAAAAACACTCCAATTTCTTTCACAACCTGTTGCACTACAGGTTTGGCTTAAGACTCTAACTGCAAAATCTCTAAGGTTTGGACAATCACTTCCAAACCTGTTCTACCAAACATCTATAAAAAAATACAAACATTAGAGACATAATAATCCACAGTAATATAAGATGCAACTTAAATATGAAAATAAACAATTTACCTAGACGCATCGTAGTGCGGTTGCGAATTGCAACAGGCAAACCCATTAAGTGAAGAGCATTATCATATATCTCCATCTCTCGATGTATCGCATCTACTATGCTCTCAACAGGGACTAATCTGTCGATGCATTCAATGATTCCTCGATTAACCTCACCGTCCCTTTTGAAGGTTGTTGAGTACCTTAATGATGGGTTTAGATAGTAGGCTGATGCATGAATAGGCTGATGCAATTGTTTATTCCATCTACTATCAATTATTTTCTACACGGGCACATAATCTCTTTTTTTTCCATTAAAGTGATTTTTGATCACTTTTTTTGCCCTGTCCATGGCTTCATAAAGGTAGCCCATAGATAGCTTCTCCTCGCTGTCAGCCAATCTCAAAACATTCACTAAAAAACAAGTAATTTTCAATAATCTGATACATGCATTCCAAAATGAACTTCTAAAAATCGTTTCTGCAATCTCATTTAACTTTTTGTTCCTTCTGTTTTGAGGCAACTCTGCAAATTGTTGCCACTCATCTGAGGAGAACATTCTCTTTAAAGCTTGCTTCTGTCTCACAATACTCTGTACAGATAAAAAGTTTGTTGCGAACCGAGTTGCAACTGTGCAAAGAAGCTCTGCACCTTTTTATATCTCCTCATCATACACAAAACAAAGGCATGGTTGTAAATGAATTTTGTAATATCTTGGCAACACTCAGTTGTTGCCTTTATTTCATCCATCTCACCAATGTCCTCGAGGATGAGATCTAAACAATGGGCTGCACATGGTGTCCAGTAGAAAGTCCCATAAATATCAGCTAACTCCTTCCCAACTGCTTTGTAGATAGCTGCATTATCTGTAATCAATTGGACCACATTTTGTAGCCCAACCTCCTATATAATCTTATCGAATTCTTCTCGTAGGATCTCTACAGTGTGCCTCTCCTCTGACATGTCTAGAGATCTCAAAAACATGAGTCATTTAGGATAATATACAAGAAAGTTTAGCAATGTCCTTCCTCGCCCATCGGTCCATCCATCTGCCATAATAATGCATCATGTTTCCTTCCACGATTGTCTCAAAGTGAAACAGTATTGTTGCAGTTCAATTACGGTCTGATCTAATATCTTCCCTCTCAACTTCTGATAAGAGGGCATCTTATATCCTGGACCAATGTTTGCAATTACATCTGCCATTGCTTGAAAATGAAAACTGTTTGCTGCATTAAATAGAATGCATGCATAATAAAACCATCTTCCCACTGCAAGGTTTGCCTGATCATGCAGTTGTTCTAAAGCCATAGCAACACGAATTCCTGGCTGAGCACCAGGTGTAGTGGAAGGAGAAAATAACAAATATATGCTAGAAGAAGAAGCTCTTCCTCTACTCCTTCATGAACTTCCTCTTCTGCCATCTCCAAAGTCTTCAACTGCAACCCTCTTTCATCTGTTAGGTGCTCGCGAACTGCTACTACCAATATTTGTTCTAGCATCTGAAGGCAAACTATCAGTGAATCCAACTCCAGTGGCAGTAGCATCATCAGCTTCTTCGCACATCTGGAAATCATCCTTTTGTTGTCTCCTTTCCTGTATGCTCTCAATCATCTGCAAGCATTGCCATTTAATACCTTCTAGTACAGTTCTAACTCTGCCTGTGCATGGAGCAACTTCTTTCCTGGTTTCTGCTATGTGGTGTTTCAACCTTGAAATTCCACCACTAACCACCTTTTCACAAAATAAACATCTGATTTTTAACCTTGAACCCTCAACTGGTATACCCCACTGTCATGCCGGATCATCAGACTTTGAATGAGAGTCTCTACCACCCCTTCCTGCCATCTCAATGGAGTACTTTAATTCAAACAAAAATCTGAAAATAAAAGCACTTCGTAAATCCCCCAATCTTCAAATAACACTCAAATCGAGTGTCTCTCACTTCATGAATGCAATAAAAATCGTATACACACTTAATAACTTCATATTTTGTCATTCAAAAAAAAAACCGAAATAACACAAAAAACAATAAATATAAAGGAAAAAATAGAAAAAACATTAAAAATATACCAAAATCTGAGTTTGGAGACTTGCACGAACACCGTAGGGCACGATTTTGGAGCTTTGAACACTAAGGAGGCGAAAACTGGCTCTTAGGAAGCTTGCGGAACCCAAGAGGAAACCCGCGAAAAATCGCGGGTTTCAGTCGGCTCGGGACCCTTTATAAGGGTCCTAGGACGTATTGCCCGTATCGCACGATACGGTGCGATACGCCCGCACCTGCGATACGAGCCCCCGTATCGTATCGTGGTGGCCCACCACGATACGTATCGCACCATATCGTACGATACGGTGTGATACGGACAACACTGGTATAAGCATCATGGTGGTCTTTGGAAGTATAGCACTACAATGGAAGATTTGAACAAAGAAAGGAATCATTTATGATCTAAACTACTTCCCAATATTATGTTTAGCTCTTCAACCCCAAGACATGGTAATCCTCGTGATCCATAGGAAAGGCTTTGGAAGCTTTACTAGTACTACATACAACAAAAGCTTTGAACAAAGAAAGGAACTTATGACATTCCGTTCGTTTACGATGACCCTCCTGTCTTACAAGCCAGTAGCCACGAGGTTCCCATGAACCTGCTTCCAAACGGCATGGGGGAACCGGGTTACCAAGCGATACCCCTGACTTGGAAGCCTCGCGCAATAAGAAAAGATGCGGAACCAAACTGAATTTCATTATCTTCTCATTTCCGTACGATTTGCTACATTATAGTTGAGTCATGTGACTGACGTCAAAAAGGGTTAAAACTGTCCTGTAAATTTGTTAATAGTAAAGGATACCGTATGATGATAAAGATCTTAAAAATAATAAAAAAGAAAAACAAAATATGCGAGAAATCATTCGATGACCATACAAGTACTTGACTCTATTTATCCAAGTACCAATGTCCAATAATTTCATCATTGGAAGTGATATATATTGATTCATGTGTGTGCGTGTATATATATAGTTATAAATGCTTAAACCCAAACTGCTTTATCATTTTAACCCTTTGATCTTTGACGTGAATAGTTTGAGGTTTGAGATAATAAAGAAAAAAGCATTTAATGTAACATAAATTAATTCAAATCTTGATCATTTTAACTGAGCAATGTGAGTACAGATGAGATTTAAGCATTTATCACTACTCTCTCTCTCTCTCTCTCTCTCTCTCTCTCTCTCTCTATATATATATATATATATATATATATATATATATATATATATATATATATATATATATACATCTGTTTGTGTAAGTGTGGTTGATAAGTAATGTTTTTTGTTTGTTTGTATTTCCTCAAGATTCTCATATTGTAGGTCTCAGATATTTCCATCGACATGTCACGAGGTCTTGGCGCATGAATGTTGTCTTTGATGTCACTTGCCCACTCATTTCTTAGTTGAACCAAGTCACAGCCTGTTGCCTTTTCTTATCCTAACTGTGAGATGAACAAATGCAGTTCGGTTTCAGTGAACCTTCCGCTGATAAATAAGCTGAACGAACTGAAGTCGGCCTGTTTTGCAGCTAACCGGAGCATGAACTGAAGATGGGCAAGTTGATCAAGATATACGTGAGTCGCATGTTAAAGCTAGAACTTTAGATTTTATTTCATTACTTCCAATTGAAAATGGTTTAAGTCAAAATTAAAATTTTCAACCATTTGACCCAATCAATTGGGACAACATAATCTTATAACATGAATGTTATAGGTAAATTAGTCAAATGGGCTTAGACAACCAAAGCAAAAATATCCATTTTTTTAGTTCAGCCAGGATATAGCTCATGAGTGCATAGATCAAACTCAGGAGAAGCTGAACTTGGTCAAACTCTGAGCAGCTTGGTTTGTTACCCATCCCCTAATCAGCAAGGATAAAACCACGTAACCATCTATCTGCTAGTCTTAGTAATTTGAAGGGCGCACTTGTATAATAGATCTTACAGTAATACACGTCTAATCTAACCAATTTGGAGGTTGACAACTTCAACTTATCTCATGCCATAATATTTTCTTGCCATCAACAGTTGAAGAAACTTGACGTACTCGATGTACATCACAACTATATGGCTTTCAACGATGTATGAACAGTAAATTTTGCTTTGAGTGGCATGTGCGAAAGCGCCTGCATGGTCATGGCCCGATGTCTGCAGCAGAGAGAACCCTTTTGCAGAGACACCTTTGCTTTATAGTGAATCCAAGACACTTTTGCATCCAATTCTCCTCTTCTTTCTGTCTAATTTAACTTGGTGGAAACTCTTTCTTAGAGAAATCCAGACGATTCAGCACATAAAACTCTGAGGCTACTAAACCCTCGGTGGTCATGGAAATTCTCCATGAGTTAAGGACAATCAGTACTCAATAAACTCGAAGGAATTAAATGGGTAAGATGTTCAGGACCTTTCGACCACTCTTTTAAGGATTCCTTCAGATGGCAAACCTGTTTCTCTCCCACCATGCATACTGTAGCGGTTTGGATCCGGATCCAGATCCAGACCCGCTCGGGCCTACATAACATAAACGCCCAATTTGGACGTTGCTGAAATGCAACGCCGAGCGTTGCTAAAACTCGGTGGCAACCCACGATGATGTAAACTGCCGTTTTGATGTCAGTTACCATCGCGGCAAGCTCTATAAGAGGGCTGCCTTGGTTAGCAGCATCGAGATGATCCAGGTAAGCTGCTATGACGACGACGAGCAGCTACCCGGAATATGATAAGAACCCCTCATTTTTATATTTTCATTTTTCTTCATTTTTAGTATTAAATTTGAGTTGGATCAAAGGGATTTTGTTTGATTCATGCTAAACATTCAAAAACATGCTTTAATGTTTTTCATGAATTTTTCGACTAAAATATCGTCGCCAGCGACCAATGTTAGGTTAGATTAGAAAAGGGGAGGTAGGCGGGGACTACCACTGTTCTTGGTCGTTGCCGAAAACTAGTGAAATTGAGACCGAAAATTCAAGAAAACTGACCCCTTTTTGAGCGTGTCTTGGTTCATGTGTTGTGTCATGTGCGACGTGACGTGTTGTGTACACCTTGAAGAGACACTGTGTTGTGTCGTGTCTTTGTGTCTTGTGTCACAATAACAATTTTGTATCAAAATAGGTCAGAACCAAGTTATGGGTTCTATGTCAAAAATAGGTTAGGTTTGGGTCGGATCTTCAAATAGGTTCTAGGTCAAAAACAGGACTTGTGTCAATAGTTGTAGGTTATGTGTTAACACAGGGACACAAACTACTTACTGTGTCATTCCATTTGGATCGAATATAGATGCAAGTGTCAGTTCAGATCTAGGATAACTTGAATGGATGTAGGTTGGGTTTTGGGTGATTTTAGGGTCACTTAAGATCCAATTTAGATACGGTTTGTTGCGTTAGATTTGTAGTTAAATATATTTTAATTATTTATAATTATTTAGAGATTAAAATAGAAGGATTTGACAGTGAGAAGAGCAACCCAATAGTTTGGGAATCTGATCTTAGTGCTCTTTGAAGTAGGGGGTTATGTATTCTTTTCTAGAACCATATCGTGATTTTCTTGTTTTAGATGAATTTAAATATGCATAATTGAGAAATATTTTATTGATGTTTATGAAATAATGTTCGCAATTATGAGTTATTTGATATGGTTTTGATGTAGAACTTGTTTATGACTTTGGTTGATAAATAACATATTTTGATATGAATGTGTTGTATGAACATAGTATTTAAATGTTGTATGGATATAAATTTGGATAGCTGTAAATTCATATATGATTTGTAAATGTGATGAATTGGAATTTATTTTGAAATATAATGATGTGTGAATACATGAGTCGTATTTGTGTGGGGTCTCTAGAGACTTGTAGGTCTCTCGGGCATTCCGACTTAGGGCGAATACATGGTGTGTTCCTGAAAACTCTGTCGTGAGAGTCGACGTGGTTATCGTCATGGATGGGGTTATCGAGGTCACGTTAGGGAGGGTTAGACGACTTCTATAGCCTTTAGAATAGATACAGTATAGGTTGTAATTATCGTAATTGATGATATATGTGTGCATGTATGAGTATTAAATTGATATCATGATTTAAAAATTAAATTGTGATTTGTTATGAAATGATTGTAAAAATATACATGCTTTTAGTTTGAATTATATTTTAAAATGTTTAACCTTCCTACTGAGCTATGAGTCGGAGCTCACCCTATCATTTTACAATTCATTCTAAAACTAACACTTCAAAGGCATACGGAGCAAAGTAACTTTCGAATAAAGTTGTACTTTCCCTTTAGATGGTATGATAAGTATTAGACTATTTAGAAAAATCTTATTATTCGGGGTTATCTTTGATGGGCCCACACCATTTTGAATGTATTATTTAAATCATGGATATTAAATATTTAAGTTAGATATTTTAAGTTAAATGAAATTAGTATTGTTTTTAGGTGCTACGCACGATCACGACCGTTCGAAAAGCGATCATGTGGCATGGCTCGGATCGGATTGTGATGGTGACCAAAGCGGGTGTGACACATAGAATATCTTCCCTTACGCAAAAACTTGTGACTTATTTTATAATGTAGTTGTCTTCTTTCTCTTTTGGATTATTCAAATGATCCTTTATGCGAATGTTTTTTGTCTCCTTCCTTCCTTAAGGGGAAAGAAACATCGCTTCGCTTGTGCTTCCTCTTCTTTTCATTTGTCCCATTTGTGTCTGAATGGCTGATTCTATTCCATTTTGTCTTTATCCCACATGTTCTGCAGTATCTGGTCATACAATTCTACTGTCACTAAAAGAAGTCAGTTTCAAATTTTAAAGGAATTGCTGAATAGAAGGATTCCTCGTTATCTTCTGTAGAACATGCAACAGTTTCATCCCCCATTTTTTTTCTTTGCGGAAGTTGCATCCTTAATATAATGGCGTAGGATTATTACTGTCAAATTAACGAAGTGAAGTGCAGGAAAGTGAGAAATTGGCTTTTTTGTGCCCGAACACCATCGCTTTCTCATTACTTGTGCCGCTTTTGAGCCTAATACAAATATAAAACAGGCAAAAGTGAGACCCTCCCAGACTTTTGCATTTGAGCATACCTGAAATAACACCAACTTTTGATCCTTGAGCATACCTGAAATAACACCAACTTTTGATCCTTGAGATTAGACGGAATGATGATTCCCAAGCTACCTTCGTTTAACTTTATTCTACAAATATAATACTTTAGATCCCCGCTTGAAAATTACAATACTTCTCTCAAATAATTAACCCCAAACGGACGTATAAAAATCCAACCCTTAAAATCTTTCAAGAATATCGCGCATCCCCAAGAAGGTATGCCTGGATATGGTTCCGCATTCCCACCATTCTTTTTGTCTCAGTATAGCATCAGGTCATACGTTGGATCCCACCCTCCCTATGTCTCTCTGTGTACGCGTGTTCATTGCAACAGTTCTCTCTCTCTCTCTCTCTCTCTCTCTCTCTCTCTCTCTCTCTCTCACACACACACACACACACACACAGAGAACTGTTCCTATGCGGAGGTTGATGACAAAGAAAGTTGGAGGAAATGGGAAAGGAGTAGAAGGACCACATGGGCATGCATAACATAATGATTATAGCTTCACTTTTATGATCATGGGGATTCTTCCTCTTTTACTTTTTCTTCTTACGTAATATCTAACTGAAAACATTGCAGATTTATGTCGTGCATTTTCCTCTGACACAAACATTAGATGGGAAGATCGGTTGGTAAGGAAGTATATGAAAGGACGCGCCAAGAAATGCATAAACGAAATTGACGATGATGTGGTTCTCTTTAAGATCCATATTTCATTTTATCTTGGATCATGAAAGGTACTCACAACTTGCTCCCTTTTCTGGTCAATGTCAGGAATGCTAGGAAAAGATGCCATGGATCAGTCAAAGAATTTTTGGGTTCAACCACTTGACTCAAAAGCCTGGAAAATGATTTCTGCAACATTGTAGATTGCCATGGTAGGTGCAAATGGACTACCATGGAGGATGAAGACCATCTTCTTCCCCTTTTCGGATATGCATTTCCAGAACAAAATCTAATTCTCTTCTCTTTTTGAAGAGAAATTAGTTTGAGGAGACCAACTCTTGCAAGCACAATCAAGACATGTGAATTGTGGTCCAATGGTGATAAATGAATGCTTGAGAGTTTATATATTGTGTCAGCAGGTTCAGCACATGTATGTGAAGTGTGTCAGGCAGAGACTAAAGCTAATAATTTAGTTATGAATGAAGAAGTTCTTTTTAGGTGAGGGGTTGTTTTGTTTCCTTCGTGTGGGTGGGCTTCAAAAAGAACACAAAGAAAAGAGAGATGAGTGTAAGTATTATTATTAAAAGGAAGAATGTAGGCATCTTGCCCCCGAGCATATAAAATTAATTTTGGGTTAGTCTCCTGGGTTTTTGCATCTTGATCCCGTGCTTGGTTATGTTGTGCTCAAGGTTGTGTATGATTCATGATGCTAGGCCCTGGTAATAGAATTGCAGGCACATACCCATATGGGTGTACACATTCACGATCTCCAAGAACTATGGTTTCGTGTTTGATTTATATGTACAAAATATGAAAGAGAGAAAAGTTTCACTTCATCCATCACTTACATGAGGTGAGGTGGTGCGACCCCAGCCACCACCATTTGAATTGCTGTGATCCCCTCATGACTGACATCCACCACCCACCTCTCTCGTTCTCTCTCTTCCTCCCATTTAATGCAACAAATTGTCCTCTCTCTTTTTTTCCTTATAAAGGAAGACCAAAGAAGCCTAAGATACATAAATGCACCCATGGAAGTCGAACTCTCCACCAGTAGAAGGGCGGCCTACACAGCTGAGCTAACTCTATATGAGCAACAAGTCAACCTTTAACATGAAACCAATCAACTAAAGGTCCTTAATTAGTAATTAATGTCTCATCATTTAAGCCTTCATTGTTCACTTTAGTCCATGCTTTCTATTCAACACATTCTAATTCAGATCTCCCTCTGTGTCTGTGAAATGCATCATCTCATTCAGAGTATCATTGAGAAGCAATTGAATCTGTCTTACGTATTATTGAGAATAATTGGGTTTTACTAGTCGAGGGGTATGTGCTGGTTCGCACCAGCTTCATTCATGTCTTATTAGAATGAAGTTGAACAGGTGAAATAAAACCGGATTTCATGACATGAAAAAAAGGATGGTACTTGATAACGCGCTTTCATCACGGGATTTGATTAACGACATGTCGGCCATACGGTTCCGGTGGATAATGGCAGCCAGTAATGTTTGAAAATGCGGAGGCACGGTTCTTTGTCTTTTATGCGTAGAAAGATGCATGTACGTTAAGTTGATATGTCATAATAAGCATGCACAGAGAGAGAGGGAGCCCCCTTTATCTTTCTCCAAACATATTGGCATGCAAGGGTGAGGTCGCTTTTGGTGCCCCCCTCTCTCATTACAATTTCGATCGTATGGTATGCGTGCTTGAATAATCGATCGCTTCTCTCACATTATTACAGCAGTCCGTGTTGGTCTGTAGTGAACCGCTTAGGTTTTGAGACGCCCATTGCTTATTTTTATTGAGACCTTGGTATCTTGTTTTTCTAGTCATGCGAAATCAGAGGTATCCCATACAAATTCAGTAAAGCGGTAACTCTAACACCAAAGTGGACCCCACCCTCGCAAATCTCTAGATGTTGCAGAGTGCTCAAGTCAAATGTACGGTTGGGATTTGATATTGAGACAGTGCTGTAATTATACAGTACGGAGTCACACGCGCTCACCTGAGGTTGAGGGAAGGCCACTTAAGCCCCTCTCTGCTCGAAGTAAAAAAAAATGAAAGAAAAGGTGCACTGAATTAATTGTATCAAAAGAAGAAAGGGAGGGGGGATTTAAAAGGAAAACCTTTCATTTTTTTTCTCTTTGTTTTTTATTTATCTCGTTTCCACAGTAAACTTAAAAAGAAAGAAAGAAAGATTTAAAAACCATAAAAAAAATAAAGTAAAAGAGGGAGAGAGAAAAGCAGGAGTTGGCTTTTGCTTTGCAGGAAGCTTTGGAAACGAAGCCTAGAGAGAGAGAGAGGGGCTCTTTCTTGCTTTTCCTTTTTCCTTCTTTTAGTGATATTTTCTCCCGTAAAAGTCCTCAACCGCACGCAGATTCATTCGCTTCACTCTCTCTCTCTCGCTTGCGGAGACACACAGAGAGAGTATCGCAAACAAGGAGAAACGACCAAAGCGAGCGAGAGAGAGTGGGGTTCGCGAAGAGGGAAGGAATCCATCCAACGGTGGATAGCGAGCCGGAAGAGGAGATCGGACGGCTGAGATGAACGTGGACCATTTCCTACTCCACGAGCTACCCCGACACTCCGGCTGCCCCAAGCACCCCGACGAGACCGTTACCGGCGTCTGCGCTTCATGCCTCCGGGAAAGACTCTCCTTCTTCGACCCGGAGACCCGCCGGTTGAAGCCCTCGTCATCCTCCGGAGCGGCGTCGGTCGCTGCCAGCCTCAAGGCCAGTATATTTCGCGGGAGCCGAGCTGCTGTTGCAGGGATTGCACCGGAGCTCCGCCGGACGAGGTCGTTCTCCGCAAGGGGACGGTTGGAGTGCTCGACGTCCGGCCATTTCGAGCCGCAAAGAAAGTCGTGCGATGTTAGGGTTCGGAACACACTCTGGTCACTCTTCCACCTCGACGACGAGAATGCCGTCGCCGAGAGGGACTCCCAGCTCGACCGGAGCTCCACCGCCGCTGAAGGTGTTCCCGGTATCGTTCGAACGGTGTTCGAGTCCCGGGAGGAAGAGGAGAAGAGGAAAATGGAGGAAGCTAGAATTCCGGAGAAGGAAATTCTTGGTGGTGAGGAGGAGATTAGGATTTCAATGGAGCGAGACGGCGTGAATGAGTGCTTCCAAGGAGAGAGGACGATGAAGGCGCACATAGATGTCGATTCTCGGGTTTCAGCAGCGGCCAAGAAGCAGACGTCTGAAAGAGGTAAGGATTCCGCCGGCGGATTCTGGCTCGCGTCCGTCTTTACGAAGAGGATCCAGAAGTGGCGTGGGAAGCAGAGGAGTAAGAAGGCTGCGGCGACGACGCTGGCTCCATCCGAGATCACCGAGACGGCGAGGCGTTCATGCGACACCGAGCCTAGGTTTTCGATCGATGCTGGCCGGAACTCGTGGGATTTGCCTCGGTTCTCCCTGGACGAGCCTAGGGCTTCTTGGGACGGCTACCTCATCGGTAAGGCCTTCTCGCGGCCATCATTCTCTGGAGTGGACGAAGCTATTGGCAGAGTGGACAACCTCATTCCTGTGCAGGAGGACACAGTCATCGCCGGCGGGTCTGCGCAGACCAAAGACTATTACTCAGACTCGTCTTCTTCGCAGCGTGGACTGAAGGGCCTGTCGCATAGCCAGAAAATGACGGGGGAGGAAATGCCGACTCTGAACTGCAATGCTACTTCAAGGGTTTCGGTGGCCCCTTCTGACGAATTTCAGTGTAGCGCCAACGATTACTCTCTGAGGAATGATTTCTCGGGGAACTTCGGAGAGATTGGGGGGGACTCCAAACGGATGAGGAAGTCTAGGAGGTGGAGCATTTGGGGATTCATCCACTGGAGAGGGAAGGAAGACGACCGAGATTGCAGAAGCAACGGCATTGAACGCTCCTTTTCGGAGTCTTGGAAAGAACACCGCAGAAATGCCAATGGTGGTCAGTTCGGTGGAATTGGCCCAAGGGACTTCCGTTGCAGCAGCAGTATGAGTTCGAGGAGTTTTCGTAATCGGAGTTCGTTTGGAGACTGCCGGTGTAATGGGGTAGAGATGAAAGGAAGTTCTGCGTTTCTGAAAGCCAGTTCGCAAAAGATAAAGAACAAGAAGAAGAAGAGGGACGAGCCCGTGCTGGACCGGAACCGGAGTGCTCGCTACTCGCCTAGTCATTTTGATAATGGGCTACTGAGGTTCTACTTGACACCGCTGAGAAGCAGCAGCAGCAAGAATGGAAGCACGGTGAATGGAAAGGTGAAGAGTGCACACTCGTTTGCTCGAAGCGTCCTGCGACTCTATTGAGTTATCACGTGGTTTCAGTGTTAGATGTGGTAATTGGGAAAGATCGAGTGTTGCCCAAGCAGATCATGATTTCACAGTTAATCTTTGTATCCATAAATCTCTCATTGGTTAATTTTTCTTGGTCTTTTCTTGTTAGAGCCAGAAGCAGATCAATGCTCTACGGTGACAGGCAGCTTCTTCGTTTTGGGAGGATGTTGATGTCTTTAACGATATTCCATGTTAATAGCATGGTAAATAAGACCATCCCTGGCTAGTTTTTGTTGGTGAAAGATTTTAGTTTGATCCCTCTTTTAATCGTTTAATGCTCAACAATGTCCATTGCAATGCTGGTTTTACCATTGAAGATCCTATAGGTTTCTGTGCTTGCGCTTCGCTGAAGAAAAGAAAATGATGATATAAAGATGAGGAAAATAAACGGGACTAAACTCCGAGTGTTATGCTGTTTCTTTGATCCGTTTAATGTGAGTTTCTTGTTTTCCTAATCCTTTTTTCCTTTATGATTGATTACCATCATCTTGTATGGCAAGAAAAGAAGGAAGAATTGAATGGGGAGAGATAGGTCATCGTCCCCTGTTCTTGACAGTAATGCAACTTGTGCTCTCCAGAACATCTTGCTGGCAATGTAAATTGCCTATAATCGGGTAGGCTCTTAAAGACAAAGCAATCAGATACCATTTATTTTCACTGTTGATAGAACAGTGAAAACGGTTGATCTGTAAATGGCAGTGGAGAATCTACACAGCGGAGGCCCACGCGGACTAGATTAGTTGTTTTACTTCTCGCGTCAGGCAGCCATACTTGTTAGATATGAAGGTGCCTAAAAAAGCATGTGCATACTTCCATCTTTTTGGTACTTTTATCCTATAAAAAATGTCTAAAATATTGGCCCTTTCTCATACGCTACCAACCAGGACTGTGGATGGTACTTTCAGATTAGTTGTTTTACTTCTCGCGTCAGGCAGCCATACTTGTTAGATATGAAGGTGCCTAAAAAAGCATCTGCATACGTCCATCTTTTTGGTACTTTTATCCTATAAGAAAATGTCTAAAATATTGGCCCTTTCTCATACGCTACCAACCAGGACTGTGGATGGTACTTTCAGTGTCAGATGTGAAAACTCAGGACTAACTTCTATTTCATAATGGCAGCGTCTTCTTTTATAACTGACGATTGAAAGAGCCAAAGGTTGGTTGTGCTTGAAAGTTCTCGGTATCTTTCAATTTTTGCTTCTCCCAAATAACTGCGGTTCTGTGGTCTGATTTCTCTGACTCAAAGATAACCTTCTGCATAATGCGCCATCAAATTTTTTTTTCTTTTGGTTCTGTGGTTGTATCTCCCAACTAAAGAGATGGAACGAATCAATTTGGACCTCGATCAAATGTGTAGAGTTATCTTAGTGTTTAATTAAAGGAGATCTACATTCTAATCCTTTCGCAGTACTTGTTTATGGACGGGTTGCTGGTTGTAGTCATGCCTTCATATTAACGTAAATCATGTTATATGATCTGTAAGTAAATACTAAGTAACAGTACTTAACCCTGCTGGTTTATCCAAGTATTTTGAAGAAAGAATATGTTCCGCAGATTCTTTTATATCAACTGAGGAAACAAAACTCTAGTAGCTACAACAGGTTCTGCAATCGCAACGTAACTTCTGCAGGTACCCATTAGCAACTATTCCTGATTAAAAAGATGAAATTAAGCCACTTAGAGTGCGCCCACTTCGCTGTCTCGACTAGGAGGCATCATCATCTACATAGCCACTAATAAATAGATAGATAGAGACACGGGGATGCAAGCCTTGCAGTTGCAGATGCAGTTCAAATTAACATCTATTGGATTTGTGCAAGGCGTGTAGCAGAAGTTGGCCGCGTCAAAGCAAGTGCATATAGGAGGGATGGATGGAGGGCACGCGCAATAATTCTTGATATCAGTACAGTGGCACTGCTGGTGGGAAACACTTGGTGCACGGGCAATTGTCACAGCTCAATTCTCACCCCTTGGCACTGCATATTTACAACCAAAACCGATTCGTGTGTCAATAGCTACTCTTTAACCGAAGTTTTTTTCCTGTGCGATACCGATGCATGATGGTCATGCAGCTGCATCGCCAGCCAGTTCAACAATTTCAAATTCAAAGTATATCGAAGTTAGTAATTTCTGCGACATAGGCAGCAGCAGGGCAAGTCATAAGACCCTCATGAGGAAGACATTCTTACCACCCAAACCGACATCTCTTTCACCAAGGAGCGGAGGAGGAGTGGACCAGATAATCTTGTTGAGCGCTGCGGACTGTAGTTTGAGATTGCGTTATCCACTACGCCTGCTAATTGCAAATGTCAGGCATGCGTTACTTGTTCTTCCTACTCCCAGAGGGAAACAATGCAGACGAAGAAAGAAAGGCTCGCTCCTCCACCCTTTTATTTTTTGTCGGCAAGATGGTTGTAGCTGACCCTTGCACTTGCCTGGGCATTGAAATCCTGATCTAGCGTCAAAGAGCAGCCCACCATCTACCTAGTGCATGCTCAGGTCCTTGAATGACAATTTTTGATGATGAGAAACTTCTGTCAAGGTTGAGTGGATCTGTTGGAGCAAGGAAACAGCTGTGCAATTAAGAAAATGACTCAAAGTACCGTTCCTTGTGTTGCCTTAGCGGCATCTCACAGAGAAGAATGGTACAGACGTAGACTAATGTTTACGAATGAGTTGATAGCAAGGCGCATCTCTTAACAGATAGTACTACAATTGCAGGAGTCGGTAATTACACAAGGGCAAGGCACCTAACAGCTTTAATTTACTACGAAGCGAAGCTCAAAACCTTTGCCTTTGCAATAAAATGGCGCTGCCTAGGGCCAGTCCAGGAACCAAGCCGTCATAGTTCGGCTTGGCTCAACTTGTTCTTAGTTTACGTTTGGTCTATTAAAGAAAATGAGCTGAACATGAACATGGAAAGTTTAATTCGGTTTCAGATTGATAAATGATCTTTTCTTTTTAACCTAAATCATTGCATTGGATTTTAGGTAAACAAGGGGCGTCCCGTTTAAGAAAAATCTCACTTTCAACACAGTTTAGCTCGGCTCATGAAACGATAAAGAAGAGCTCTTGAACTTTTCCTCAAACATTGGCTGTATGCCCAGTGGTTCGTCTCGGAACATGGAAAGCAACAAAAATGAAAAGGTTGTTCCGTTCTTTCTGCTAGTTAGTCTACCAGCGCTATTCCTTGTTTCTTCACATTGCCTTTCGAAATTTAATGTGATGGCAAGAGTCCACTGGATTCTGTTTCTTGTACCAAGCCAAACGGTAGATTCTATGGCTCCAGCCAGGATTGTCTTAAAGTAGCACTGAGAAACGACCTCGATATTAAGAATGGCATCTAAGAGCAATCAATCCCTGCGCTGTGAAATCACATTTATGTCCATCCAGCTGAAATGGCAGAAGATATTAAACTAAATTCATGAGCAACCAAATGCATTCATATTTACAGATGACTGCAGAACAGAATAATAGCCTAAGTTTCACGAGCAAACTAAATCACGTAATTATCCAAGGAAATATGGATCGTAGTGTATAACTTTTCAGAGCTCGATGATTCTTTTAGCACCTCAGTTAAAGCCTCCGGCGGTCTTCTTGTATTTGTACCAGCTTGCAATCCACAAATAGGCCAGAAAATTGAGAACACTCAATAAGGCAAGCAGCCAAAAGAAATAATCAAGATGGCCATGGTTGAGGTTATCAGGGATCCAGCCCAATTTTCCGTTTTGTGTGGTCACACGCGTCACGATGGTGACCAGGATGGTGCTCAAGTAGTTCCCAAGCGCGTTGGTGGTGAGCGACAGCGCACTGCACAGGCTCCTCATGGCATCTGGTGCTTGGTCATAGAAAAATTCCAACTGTCCGATGAATGTGAAGACTTCTGCAGCTCCAATGAGGAAGTACTGAGGAACTTGCCAGAAGATTGACATTGGCATATGCTTTAGATCATAGTAATTGTGCTTCTTCACCAGATCAAGCCTAATAATCTCAACAACGGCAGCAACAACCATGGAGAAGATAGAGATGACTAGGCCAATTCCCATTCGTTGGAGCTGCGTAAACCCTCTCTCATGGCTGGTGTGCTTCCTGACAAATGGCACAATTATACGATCATAGATTGGAACCCAGGCAATCACACTGAGTGTGTCAAAAATAGAGAGTGCTGCAGATGGGATGTTGAAATGCGGACCCATGCTGGGATCCATCTTGTCGCCCTGCTCGACAAACAAGGTGGACATCTGACTGTATACTGTGGAGAAGATGATGCCAGTCGCACAGATTGGAAGAATCCGGACGATAGACTTGAGTTCTTCAACTCGCGTCACCGTGCATAGTTTCCATGGACTAGAAACACCTTTCACTTGATCATGCTCTGTCTGGACAGCTGCTTTATCTAAAAAGCTGCAGGGAGATATTGTATGTTCCATGACAGGGGAGAAAACATGCATGCACAGCTTAGTTTAGCTTAGATTTTTAGGATTGAGTTCAACTTTTATTAAAAGCGGATGATAATGTTAAGACAATATTTTCTTGTCAAATAAATAAATTGAAAAATTCTATAATAATAGAAAGCATCACAGGAAGATATTGGAACTAAGCAACATACCGAATGCATCTGAATTGAAACAGATATTGTTAAATTCATGTTCTTATATTAATAGGACATGTACTTTGATCTCGGTCAATGTTATCAAATATAAAGGAACACATAAATCCTGCTTTTAAAATGTAACTGAATGAAAAAGCTTCAGATGAAGGAAATATCAGATAGTACTGTGAAAGTAGGAGGAGCACAAGCTTGGGCTACCCACGCTCCAGCTAGCGGAAGAATGCATGCATCAGTTCGGGTTGTAAACAACCAATGATCAATTATATTCAATCCTCACCAATATCTCACTTGGAAAGAGTGAGACAGGAGTTCACGCATCTCAACAAGCAACATGTGATGTGAGGACTCCATGCAAACTGACGAATCAAACTACTGTATGGCATGCCTTGATCCTCTGTTCTCGAGCTTTGCTTGAGCATGGACTAGCCAACTTAACAAAACAGAGCTCAGCCGAATTGTGTTTTAGCTGATTAATGAGAGGTAGAGAGGGCTAACTGTTCAACCACTCACCCACCACAAAATAGCAGAGAGACGCTGTTTGCACATAATTTGCATATGTAGGTCTTACTTTGTTCGACTGAACACATTCCCAAATGAACTGATCTTGGCTCATCTTTATAAAGCACGCTTTAGTCATAATCTTAGTTCAGTTTCATTTTTTCTGACAACTACTAGGGTGTAGAGATAATGAAGCAAAAGCTCCACAGGAGTGAGAAATCATTATACTTACGAAAGTCCTTTTGAATGGTCAAATTTTCTACTCCCTTTGATTCCAGATTTACCATCTTCAGTTTCATACAGCAGAGACTTGTCTGCAGGTACTTCCACATTGCACTTCCTAACGGATGCAATTAAAACCTGTGCAATCCGTGTCAAAGGGCTACCTCCAGGCTTTTGATTTCGATACAACTTTGAGCCGGACAAGAAAAATACAATTGCAAGTGCCATCATAACTGCTGGAATCCCAAACCCCCAGCCCCAGCCTACATGTTCCTGGATGTAGACCAGAACTGAGGAGGCAATTAGGGCACCAACATTAACGGAAAAGTAAAACCAATTGAAGAAAGAACTCTTCCTTTTCTTTTCTTCTTCATCGGTTTCATCAAACTGATCTGCTCCAAATGATGACACACATGGTTTAATTCCACCAGTCCCAAAAGCAATAAGATAAAGAGCCACAAAGAAAATGGCAACGTTCCCGCTAGTTGCATGACATTTATCACCATGGCATGATGGTTTAAGTCCATTAACTGACGCAGATAAAGTCAACAAGGTCATTCCCTGCAACCAAACCAAATTTCTTCTTCAAGAAAATAAACTATCGAGATTATTCAGTAAACAGCAGTTTTCTCGACAAAAGATACCGACTTCTTCATATGTACACAAATCTTACCAAAACATATATGGAAGAGAAAATAGCAATAACCCGAAATCTTCCCAAGTAGGCATCAGCAAGAAAGGCACCGAATAATGGAGCAATGTAGCATGTCCCTGACCAATTTGTAACATTATTTGCAGCTTGGGCACTTCCCTGGTTGAGACGATCAATCAAATAGTTCACCAGGTTTGTACTCATTCCATAGTATGCCAATCTTTCGCAGCATTCATTTCCTATAAAACAAACACAAACAAATCACAGAAAGTGGCACGAAGACTAATGCAGATATTCTTCAAAATTTATACCTAATATGAAGGGGCAAGTTTTCCAGTTTCCAGTTTTACTCCTGACAGCAGGTTCTCCTTTGATATCTACAGTACCATCTCCCGTGTATATGTCAATGTCCGCCATATGCGCTTAACAGGATGAAGCACCGAGTTAATTGTAGTATCACGTCTTGTTATTGGCCTAAGATCAGGTCAGACCAGCTCAACAATCAATAGCAAGAAGACATCCACTAGTTCCCCAAGAAACCACTCGCATCATATGTAGTTTTTGTAGACGATCAAACTGTTTGCAATTCAAACAAAAAATAAAATTTAAAAGGGAACCACATGCATTGCATAGGCTCATAGCATAAACAGAAGAAGATAAGGGTGAACATATCTAAATAAGAAAGTAAATGTGCAAGAAGAATAAATTCATTAGTATCGTGCAGATACATGTTCAGTTGGAGTCCATGATTGAACGTGATAGAAGCACCAATCAAGAGAATCAAGCACTCAAGATGGTCACAGATATAGATGAAACAGAAGAGTCTGTAAAAGATTAATTAGAAAGGAAACCACAATCTGCAGCTATTAACGCATCCGTTGTTAGACAGAAAGAAGTATGTCTTCTGAACTCCAACGCGATTTAGACACATGAAACAAATCCAACCATCTACTTATTTTCACTACTGTAGGATTGGTATTTCTGTTGGTGGGAACCACAAACAAGGGGTTAACAAATGAAGATCGCAATGAAAGCAAGAAAGATATGAATAAAAGTAAGAATAAGGATTGTGATAAAAACAAGAAAGAGGACAGCCAAAAATTATAACCAGAAGACGGTAAAAAATTAATTAAAGTTTCAACTGCTTTTCCTTGAAAGAAATGGAGACAAAGGTCTGCCATCAGATAATAGGGAAAATGTGTAGAAAGCATCTTGCAGATTACATATTATTGTAATCGTTACCAGATTATTGTTTAGTCAGACATTTTGGATCAGACATGCACATGAATGAATATCTAGTTGGATAGTTTAATGAAGATGTCGTTGGAAACTATTGCACATGTTCGAATACCCAACGTAGACATCTCAAAACATAAAAATAACGAATTATAGATGCAGAACAAGGCACCGTCTAAGGATTTGCTAGTGAATGGAAGCGAACAAAACAGAACAAAGCAGCACAGAGTCGCCTATAAAATTTTATCTTTCATTGCGGAATGGATTACACTTAGCTATGAGTCTTCAACTAATTCTTGAAGCCTTTCAATCTTAGCGCACGAAATTTCGGATGCCCATAAAAGTTAGACTACGTTGTGGTAAGGTTAAAGCACGATGATTCTGCTTCATTTAAGAACTGCAACCAACCTTCTGCTGCAAACTCGGACCGAAACAGGGATTTTTCTTTCAAGGTCAGGAACAATATATAAATCTGCTTGCGGGGAAAAAAGACATCCGAAGAAAAAGGTTTCCAAACCACTCATCAAGAAGGAAGATGAACAATAGGTTATACTTAAAGGCCTTGAACGTATTATAACAGCGATAACGACCCAAAATGTACCCGGCTCATGCTTTGACCAGGCCCCCACAAACGGCAACAGAAAAATCTGCGTGTCTTGCGCCTTTTTACTTTATACGAAGGCCCCGTCAGAGATCCGATAGCGAAAAGCTAAAAAAAGAAAAGGGGCAAAAAGAGACGCACCATCATCGCAATCTCTCAAAAGGGTATCCAAATAGGTGATGAAACTGATGGCGTTTGGGAAGCCGACTAAAGCTGCCGGAGTCCGACGAAGCTTGTGTTCTCCATCTAGTTTTAAGGTACACCTGGAGCATAAATGTTGTGTGTCGTTTATGACAAGTTTTTTTCGGAGAGACCTTTTAGTATTTTTTGATATACTTCTGTGTACGCACTGCTCTATAAAATAGAGCAATGCCTGCTTCACGTCTTTCTGTTTTTGAACCGAGTTTCTCTCATCTAGAGCATTCACATCCAGATTGATACCAAGTTTTTCAGTAACGGTCCGACAGTTACGTGACCCTATTTGTAATCAGACATGGTAATAGTCTTGATGGCCAGTCCGGTCATTACCATGCTAAGTTGTCAAGAACGGTCACTGTGTAATATTTCCCACTTGACCATTCGAGCAAAGTGCATTGACATACTAGTTTTTCTCTCACTTTTACAGGGTTTACCTAGTAATGTCAATTCATGATTGCTTTTGCAATCACTACCCGTTGTGTCGTTATTTTTCTACAACCTCAAACCCATGTTCGCAATATGTTTTGAGAATAGTTCTTCTGTTATGACTTTAGTCAAGGGGTCTGCCAACATATCATTTATTGGCATGTATGAGATGAATATTTCTTTTCTCATAACCATATCATGAACATAATGGTATTTAACCATTATATACTTGCTTTTTAAGTAATCACATTCATTCTTTATAAGAGTAATTACTGCATTGTTATCACAGTAAATGACAACTAGCTCATCGGTTATTTTCAACTTCAAATCACGTATGAAGCGGTTTATCTAAACAACACTCGTTGCAGCCATACAGCAAGCTACATACTCAGCTTCCTGTGTATGCAATGCTACACAACCCTATTTCTTGCATGCCCAAGAAACAATACCACCTCTAAATAAGAATATTTAACCCGAAGTTGATTTGTTGTCATCTTTGCTCCCAACAAAGTCAGCATCTAAGTATCCTACCATTTTCAGTTCATTGGCTTGAAAACACAGTTTCAAGTCTCTTGTTCCTTTCAGATATCTTAAAATCCTTTTTACAGTTATTTAGTGCTGTAATCTAAGATTACTTTGATATCTACTTAAAAGACCAACAACAAAACTGATATCAGGTCTTGTACATAACATATCATATATCAAGCTACCCACAGCTTGTGCATAAGAAACATTAGGCTTATCGTCTCTTTCACCGGGATAATCAACCTTACTAATTTTAACCCCTTTTGCAATAGGTGTAACAGCAGACTCACATTCACTCATTTTGAACTTCTTGAGGATATAGTCAATATATATCTCCTAACTGAGACATAATAGTCTAGATTCTCTATCTCGATAAATCTTTATACCCAGGATATAGGATGCTTCCCCCATATCCTTCATTTTGAACTTTGAGTTTAACCATGACTTGGTTTTGACAATCATCTCGTTGTCGTTTCCAGTCAACAATATGTCATTTACATATAATTATAGGATGACAATGTGACTCCCACTGTTCTAGGCATATACTGAGTGATCAAGTTTATTAGCCACAAACCCAAGTCCTATAATGGTATTTTGAAAAGTCAAATACCATTGGCGAGGTGACTGTTTCAGGCCATAAAAGAATTTTTTCAACCTATATACTTTATCTTTTTGGCCTTCAACCACAAATCTTTCGGGCTGCTGCATGTATATGATTTCATCTAAATCTCCGTTTAAAAATGTTGTCTTTACATCTATCTGATGTAAGTCCAAATCATAATATGCAGATATTACCAAGATTATTCTTATGGATGCAAATTTCGCAACTGGAGAATATGTCTCAACATAATCTATCCCCTCTCCCTTTGCAACCAACCTCGCTTTAAACTTGTCGATTATACCATCGACCTTGTATTTCTTTTTCAGAACCCATTTACAGCCTATGGCTTTCCTTTCTTTTGGCAAATCAACCAATTCCTGGACTTGGTTTTTCTTAATGGATTCAATTTTCTCATCCATGGCTTTCCCCCAATCTGATGCTTCCGATTAGTTCATAGGTTGTTGATAAGTCAAGTTATCAGTCAACTCATCTAAATCCACCGAATTATACACTTCTTCTGCAAGATAAGTGTGATAATCCTTTAAGTAGGATGGAGTGACCCTTCGCCTTTTATATTCACTTAAAGTTTCGGTTGTTTTAAGAATATCTTTTATGTGCTCAAAAGATGATTGATCTAGGTCTACTAGATCATCAACACATTCATCATTATTTTTTAAGATGTCATTCTTAGTATCTTCTAAGAATTCAACATCTGTGCTTTCAATTAGTTCGTGGTCATAATGATAAAGCTGATATCCTTTTGAACCTTTTGGATATCCAATAAATATAATCTTAAGGACCTACTGTCTAGTTTATCTCTAGATTGATCAATGATCTTTACATGTGCAACAAATCCCCACATCCTGAGATGACTTACGTTGGGTTTTCTTACAAACCACCTCTCATATGGTGTAGTGAATACAACTTTACACGGTACTCTATTGAGTATGTAAACCGTTGTACTTAATGCTTCTCCCCAAAATATCCTTGGTAGAGAAGCATCGATTAACATTGACTTTATCATATTCAACAAGGTTCTGTTGTATCTCTTAGCTACACCATTTTGTTGAGGTATTTTGGACATTGTATTTTGCTTTACAATACCAAAATCTTTACATAATTCAGGAAATTTTATAGAGGTATATTCACCACCTCTATATGATCTTAAGATTTTAATTAAATGCCCTAATTAGTTTTCCACTTCCTACTTATATTCTTTAAAAACATCGAGTGTTTCATATTTATGTGCCAAAAGATATAAATACGTATATCTAGAGTAATCATCGATAAAGGTTATAAAATAAACCTTTCCACGATGTGACCTTACTCTAAATGGTCCACATAAATCCGTGTGAATGACCTCTAACAGGGTTGTTGCCCTTGTTGATTCTTTGAAAAAAACTTTTCTTGTCATTTTTCCTTGTATATAAGCTTCGCATTTGTTGAAAGTATTTCCCTCAAATCCAAGGAATAAGTCAAAGTTGGATAATTTCTTCAACTTTCTAGACTTATATGCCCAAGGCGTTTATGCCACATATTCACATCAACATTAAAGGCACACTCAATATAAGAAGAAGAACTATCAATTTCATTATCACTCAACTTAAATAGTCCATGCTCTAGATCAAATTTCCCAGAGAATAATATTCTCCAATGTTTTTCCACAGTCACCTTACCAGAAATAAACCTGACCTCAAAACCTTTCTTTACTAAGGCAGGGACCGAGACCAGATTGCACCTTATAGATGACACAATTAATACATCAATTAATACAATCGGTTTGCCTTGTACATAGATTCTAAAGGACCTAGTACCCAAAACATCCGACAAGGTGTTGTTACCCATGTACACTCGATGTTCGCCTAGTTTCTATTCCTTTAGATTCATTGTCCCTTGGTCTTTGTTATGTGTTTGGTAGCTCTAGAGTCTATCCACCAACTTGTTACCGGGCGGTCCATGTACAAAGATTATGAAATCAAGTAGATTATATCATGCTTCTCTGACTGTCCGCGTTGTGGGTTGTTTCTTTTAGCTTTCATATTGCAGCAATCCCTCTTTTAGTGTCTCATCTTTCCACAGTTGAAACGTTTGATTCGAGAAGCGGTTTCCTACGATTTCTTAAAATTTTGATCGCTCTTTTTGTTATTATTGTCAAACCTCTTGTTTGATTTATTTTTCTTTTGGTTGGGTTTGGAGCTAGATCCTATATCATCTTATACCACTAGCAATTTTTCTTTCTTGTTTTTATTCATATGTTCTTCCTCTATTGCTAGTTTCAAGGGCAATTTCAAAAGGTTAATCTCTGGTCCTAATCTGATGGCAGTGGTGACCATGTTCCATGACAGAGATAGACTATTTAAGATTGTTGATATTTGCATCGGTTATAGGATGACTGATTTTGCCACGGCTAGGTCCCTAGTCATTACTAACATGTGATTTACATGTTATACTATATTATCTCTTTCTCTCATTTTGAAGGAGTTGTACTTTTGTAGTAGCAACTGCACATATAATTTGGCAGTTGCGTCATACTTACTTGTTATTGAATCAAATAGCTCTTTGGCGGTCTCGTATTCTTCGAAGACCCTAATCAAGTCATTCTCCATGTATGTCAACATGACTGTTCTTGCTATTGTGTTATTTTTTAGAAATATTTATACATTTCTATTTGTTGCTCAGTTGCGTAAAGTGGTGGTGGACGCATGATTTCCTTTAATACATACTTAACACCCTCAAGTATTAGAGCAAGTGAGATTCTCTTATTCCATGTTTCAAAGTTTAGACCGTTCAGTTTTTCGGTTTTTGTTAATTCAGACACACATGTTCTTGAACTCATTTTTATGTGTTTAACAATTATAACAATTAGACTGTCTAAAAATGAAACAAACAATAAGCAACAAACACACAGCAGCAACCTTGTTAGAACGATGCATAATATCATAAAAACATGTTAAAAATAATTTATAAGCAACTTGGGGTAAATTCGCAATTTTTCCAAAAATTTCTGCCTTTAGCATTTGCAAAAAATAATACCAGGGATAAAATTGTAATATTAACTATTTATCAACTTTTAAAATTATCTGAAAAGCCTAAGAACAGACTCGTAAAATTACTCTTTGGTGTTTCTGTAAAATTCGTAATTGATTGGAGTTAAATCTGTAAATTAAACCCTTAGCACGAATCAGTAATTTTCTCAAAAGTACAAGGACAAACCTATCTTTTGACACAATAGCATAAAAGTAATAATTTAAACCAGGAAGGACAATTATGTAAAACAATGATATTTTGTAATTTTCATAAACCGTCGAAGGGTAAAAATGACTTTTCACTCAATAAGGTCAAAACAATCTTTTGTCCAAGGGCAGTTTTGTAATATCAAAAAACCGATCGGGACAGAACGAACTTTTCAGTCCGCTATCCGAGGCGATTTCGGAAAACCGCTGGTTTCGGCCCGCGGTTTTCGGATATGTTTAAATGAAGAGAGAGACAGTGAATGTGATCTGAAAAGAGGGAGAGAGAGAGGGTGGCTTTCGGCCCTATGTGGCGGCCGTCACCGGCCGACGTCCTGCTGTTTCTTTTCCAGCCTGCGACCAACGATTTGTTTTTCGCCATGTATGGTGGTCGACGACCTATTGTTTCTTTTTCCAGTCTGTAGTCGGCTGTCTTTCCTTTGTTTGGCCTTTCGGCCTTCTACGATTTTGATCTGGCCTTTCGATCTTCTACCGTTTGCGGTTTTAGTTTGGCCTTTCGGCCGATTGCCATCTGCGGCTTTCTGTCGCCGCCTTGCCTTCAACCTCTCTTTCTCTCACTCGTTATATATTTTTTCCTTCTTCTCTCTTCCTGTTTTAAACAATAAAGCGTACCTGCGTTTTTTTTGTAGGGTCAACAACGAGGCCCTGATACCAATGATGGCGTTTGTGAAGATGATTGAAGCTTTCTGGTTGCTGGAGTATGATGTAGCTTCTGTTATCCGTCCAGTTTTCAGGTACACCTCCAACGAAAATGTTGTGTGTCGTTTGAGGTTTCCTTACAACGGCTTTTTCCAGAAAGACCCCGGACTGTTACCGAGTTTTTCGATAACGGTCCAGCGGTTACCTGACCCTATTTGTAACTCCAGACATGGTAACGGTCTGGATTTGGAGTTGCCGAGAATGACCACTATGTAACAGAAACAACATGAATCTACCAAAAAAAAAAAAAAGACCGCTTAGGACCCTCTAGTTGATGCTTTGGAAACGTCAAAATAGAGCCCAAAGAAAGAGAGGGACGTCTGTGTGTAAATAAGTATGACAGGAACGGCCTTGCCCCATCTCGGAGATCATGCATGTTATTCTTTTAGAGCAACCCGTGCATCTATTTCTCAAAACAATACCAACTTCAAGTTTCAAGCAGAAAACCCCCCGAGGAGCAAAAAAGGCAAGCAGAAACCTTGTTGAAAGAGCACACGTTCCCTGACTGAGGAGGTTTCAGTCCACTAAGCTTCAGTGAAGAGGAATCAATGGCTTCCTTCTTATGTAAGGACTAAAAACCATGTCAAGGTTGGTATTCCAAATAGACAATGGACTCCGGCGTTTCTTTCTCTCAGGAGGCCTCCATGATGAGTTGGCAACCGCATTAGTTCCGTATCCTTGGTATCTTTTCAACTCTAGTCGGAAAAGGATTCTTCTGCTAAAAGAGAAACAACCAAATACAGCCGTTTCGAATGGTGGCGCTCTACTTGGCGCCTTTTTCGCGTGCGACCATGAAGAAGACATTTACGTTTCGTAAAATATCAGAAGCGACGCCAATCTAAAATTACAATTACAAGTTCTCATTCATTTATTTGGAAAAGCAACAACGTTAAGTTCGTAAAGTTTAAGTGAGTTCGTTAGACTAAGACAACGAAAGAAATGGACGAACATGCGAGTTCAAAGACAACGAAAGAAATGGAGATGCTCTTCGTTAAGGAAAGGCTCAGACTTAAACAGAAGTTACAGGATTGTCCTACAAAGAGATTCCGATTTACAACCATACACAAACCATTAGGACGGTAAAGACCACCAATGATCTGTAGAGTTTTTGGATGGTGCTTTTGATATATCATATTACATAAAAGAGTTTAAGATGTTGACGTGCCACACACAAGCAAGACACACTTTAATACATCTCAAGATTCTCTCATGTAAATAAAGCCGTGCTTTATGAACGTGAAATACAATGTCGTGGATTTGGTTATTCTTCGTAATAAATTCATAAAAAATGAAAAGACTGATCATATTTTAATAGAAAATTCATAACAC
Organism: Brasenia schreberi; assembly: GCA_036023115.1. Classification (NCBI taxonomy): domain Eukaryota; kingdom Viridiplantae; phylum Streptophyta; class Magnoliopsida; order Nymphaeales; family Cabombaceae; genus Brasenia; species Brasenia schreberi. The sequence continues at coordinate 237,443 of JAYKKT010000064.1, read as the reverse complement.
GAAAAGAAAAGTCAATAGAAAATTCATAACACAAAAAGACAAGTCAATTTTTAGTAAAAGTTTTTTATTATAAATATTGTAATGAATACAGTAAAAAATATAGAAAAATGAAATAAAAAATCTTCCCTTATAATCCGTCTTAGGATAATTGTCAATTATTACTCCCTTCTTCTTGATTTATTGATTTGCAAGTCTTCCTTCGGTCCTTCCACTCTCTTCTGTATGATCGAGGACTCTCATGAGGGTCCTACACGAAGTTAAAGAACTCATCAATGGTCCCAGGACGAGGCTAATCAGAATATGCAAAACAGGTACATAGTTAGTGTTTGAAAAAAAAGAAGAAGAGAGAAAGTACATCAAAAAAAATTATGACATAATTTTTTCTTATGAAAAACAAAACTAATATTGGATAGGATTTCACCCGACTGTCCTCTATTCAAAGCTAATAGAGAAGAGATTTAAAAAAAAGAAAAAGGATAAATACCCCCTACATTGTCAAAAAAAGAATAGACACATAGTAGGAAGCCACCGAATAAGCGACCAGAGTCTGTCATAAAAAGGAGCAATCAAACGGAAGCTACTATGGGTGGCCTAAAACTGTCGAGAATCAAGAAAGGGGAACCGATAAAGAAACTAGAAAATCGAACGGAGAAGACGACTGTCACTCCCTCTCTCTCCTTCCTTTATTTCCATGTTCTCTCTCCCTCTCACGGTTTTCAACTGTAACCGAAAATCACCATGCAAAATCGTGGTTTTCTCGAAAACCACCTCCGTCTTGGTTTTGCAAAAATCGTCTCGGGCAACGGATTGAAAAGTTCATTCTGCCTTCGGTTATTCAATAAAATAATGAACTGCTACAATATAAAATTATTTAAAAACTATATATTTTAAAGTCAAAAGATAATTTTGCCCTTAAACGAATGAAAAGATAATTTTGTCCTCTTACAGTTTGTGAAATTTAACAAATATTAACATGTTGAATTACGCAATTATCCTTGTACTATGGGATATTCACAGGTCTACCACTGAGCGAAAAAATGATTCTACATAGGGCCATGATACCTTGTCATTAGCTAATTTGCGACTCATACCTGCCTCTGTGGCCGAAGCTTTGACAGAGACACGATCTCCCTTCAGCTGGGACTCTCCTTCCAAGCGAATTTGCGAGCTTCAACGACAAGGTTCAACTTGTTGTAAATGGTTTAGTAACATTCGGGTTCTCGTACTTGAAGACTGCTGCATCTATCATTGTGTCCCCCAAAAACCATGTACGTCATAGTGTTGTTTGCCAAGGTAGATTTACAAATTTAATTCTACACATATACATTAATCATCTACTTCATATGCTACCTTCTTATTAGAAAGGAACCCACAACCCAATCAAACTCTGTGATCTCGTGTCAGATGTAACTCCAACGACAAAACAAGTGCGACATCCAGATTATACAACTCGGCAGTAACTTCTGCCAAAGAAGATGCAATCAAATACTGAAAAGAATAACAAATTTTTTTGAGGTACCAGGCCTATAATGAGAGGAAAAACACGTTTAATGCATTTATGGGTACCAACACCTCCATCGGAGACCTCTCTCCATTTCCCCTCACAGACTTAGCATCGACAGCCATATGGGTCGTTGGAAAATCAAGTTGAATGACCTTCATTGCAAATACCACGATTTCCGGCCATCTTAGCCTCGACATTGGTCGACCCTGACATCAACATGTTTACGTTCGCCCCTCATCGGGTTCCACCAAGAATAGAGCCAATGAATGTCTTTCTCTTATGTCTACTTTCACAAGAGATTCTTTAATACCTTATCATACCACTCTATTTCAAAATTGTCGTAAAAAGCTTCATTATCTCCTCGAAATTCATGGTTTTGGACCTTACGGGAATTAGGTCTTAGTTTGCAGTAATCTCTATCATATATAATTCCAAGTACAGAAGCAAAAATGCAACTTAGATCAGCATTCCACAATGACTAAGAATGCATAGCTAAGTTTGCCAACAAGCAAACCCTAACTATTCATAATTAAAGCTTCATAACGATACGTTAATATCATGAACTTAGTTATGATTGGCTCGTTAAGAGTATGGTACAAGAATGGGACCTACCAAATTCTCAACAGAAACTCAAACCTCTAAAGTCAAAGTTGAGAGATTTTTTTTCTTTTTTTTCACAAGTTGATAGATATTTAGTTATGGATGTAAAAATGTCATAAGAAAGTGACACCAGGTCAATTAAAAAAAAACGGCAATGCAGTAATAATGATGCTTCTTTATTCTAGAAAATCATTTGCCTTTTATTGCATTAAATGAATGTCCAATATGGGAAGCTAAGCCGGTGTAAACGGTTGCCTTTTGAAGGTGTCTCGGGCCGGGTTGGAGAGAGAAAGAGAGAGACTCCTAACAAGCGAAACCCAAGCCTTTTCCCGGAGCTGTCTGCTACACTCTTACTTGTGATAGTGCTTCAGCATCTTCTCCTTTGAACTTTTTTTTTAAAGCCATACCGTATTATGAACTATTCAACATTTTGGACGCTTCCTGGCCTCTCAAATCAAACAAAAAATTCTTTACGGATCAGCCAATCTTTTTTCCTCGGGAAGTTCCTCGTTTAAAATAATAATATTAATTAATTGAGAGAGAGAAAGAGATGCATACTTGGTTCTCATCTTTTCAGTTAATGTGAATCCGGTGAGCCATTTCCCTGCAGGCAGAAATGATCCAAAGAAATAATTAAAAGGGGAGGCGGCAATAAAATAGTGTTACCAGATGGTATGTCTGTAACGTAATCTACTTGTTGACAAAACAAATTGTATAAAAATCAGCGCTAACAAGCAACATAAAGGCTTAACCTAGGCTTGAAATGCAGAAACCAACATATAAAATGGATCTACACACATGGGGTTGCACACACGAGTTGGTGTCTTCTCCTCCTCTCTCTCTCTCTCTCACACACACACACATGCACACACGCGAACAAACAAACACACGAACACGAGAAACAATACTTGACCGGTATACATGCATGTCATGCGGCATAATTTATTCGACGAGACCAATTATAGATCATATTCTCTCAAAAATAAAAAAATTTGTAGATCATATGTTTTTCTATGGACAGAGACCTTTTTTAAAAGTCATTCAGTTCTATATTTGTGGGTCATTGCCTTTTCAAGTTTCAAATAGAAGTCTACATGCTGCGCATAATCAGAAATCCAAATTTTTGGTTTTGATTATTAATATGCACTAAAAAGATATGCATATCCATTTGAAATGACCGACAGGAGAAGGGTTCAAATTAGAAACTTATATGGATCTTATAATGTGAGTGTTTTGCACCCGATCATTTAATATATCTTCAAAGCCAAAACCAAACTTTGTTCTACTGGTACTTGAATTTGTACTTTTCATTATGTTGTATCTTCTGTAAAAAGAAAGGATCATATTTTTGTCAATTTTATCAACTGTTCTTGAAGTCTTTCTCTCGCTTCTTTTAAAATGTTTACCATCCATTTCTCATCTCGTCTTCGTTGTAATGTCATATATCTATATACTTCAATATCTTCATTTCTACCATAACCTTTTCTCCTTCGTACGTAGTATGCATGATTGCTCACCAAATAAAAAAGGTGAAAATATACGCCAAATCCATCACCAAGCAAACTGCATCTTTTTAAATGTGTTGTGAAGTGCATACGGTTTAGAACCGGTCCGATGGTTCCATTCACAACTAAGCCAGGCCAACAAAATGATTGGAAAAAACCCGTTCAAATCGGATCCGAAATGAAGGATCCCTCGGTTTGGTCTTGGTTATACCTTCATAAAATAGCAGTTTCGAAAAACCAGAACTTGCACTAAAGCCAGTTCAGTTCCGGTTCTTGATTCTAAGAAAACAATAACCGGTCATGTCGATATGTGCACCGTAGATGTTTTTGGAGAAAACGACTAAAAGCTGGGACGTCTTCTGTAGTCATTCTGGAAAGAGGGCGTTCCAGGGGAAAATACAAGAGCTAAAGGACACGGAGTGAAATAGTTGAAGCTATTAATAGAGCGGTGCAAAGGCTCACGGTCGAGAGAAACACAATAGAGCACTGCCATGATATCAAATCCATGAGACCGCCTTTTCTTTTCTCCACAAAAAATCTGAACTGATCGCTGCTCCGGCGAAAATGGCTTGCGGGAAACCCAGAGCTAACGGCGACCTCCATCCTCCGTCCTCCAGTGAGAGTTTCGACGGAGATGACGAGAGGGAGGAAGGCGACGAGGCGGACGACGCCGAAGCCGACCAAGGACCCTCGGCGGCCTACGGCGAAGAAGAAGAAGATGAAGAAGATGAGCCAAGGCTTAAGTATGTTAGGATGGGAGGGAGCGTCCCTTCCATTATCTCGAACGACGCTGCCTCCTCGATCGCCGTCGCAGAGCGGATGATCGCTCTCGGCACGCATAACGGCACCGTTCACATACTAGATTTACAAGGGAATCAGGTATTGGATAAGCATATTGTCCTTCCTACTTCTTCGATCAATTCCTTGTTCCCTTCCGACTATCCTTTTCTAGTTGAGATTTTGTTTAATTTCTTGTGTTTATAAAGGATAAAGGAGAATGCTAGGTAGATATTCGGAATTATAGCTGATATTTGGATTTTCGAGGGTCACGTGGTTGATTGGAATGGACAAACGTTATTAGGATCGCGAAATTGAAGGAGAACATTTATTTCAGAGAAGTCATCATGTTCTTTTTCCTAATTATTATTGTTATTCTTCGGAAGCGGAGGCCAATAATGTTGCTGATTATCTTACATCTGAAACAATAGATCCTTTGGTTGAACCCAATTTGGTGACTTGAACTATAACACTTAATTAAAATCTCCGGAGAGCGTGTTGTTTGATGTGTTCGCTGGCTATACTATCGATAGCTTTTTCATTTTCTAGAGGCCATTGTTGCACATTAGTCCTTGATCACATACTTCTTAGTCCATTCGGAAGGTGTCGCTGTCCACTGAATAGGGCGTTGAATTGCAGAGGCCGTTCCACAAATTTATTGGGCAATGGAACAGTTGTTAGGGTTTGCACATGTTATAATGATTGAGAAAATAAAAGATGCATTTACGTCAGGTGGTGCTTCAGCGAAGTAATTTTCTGTAATTTTCGTTAAGAACACCATCCTTCTTTGGTAACATAGATCTCTAGAGAAAAGTGATTTCCCATAGTACGCTCCTGTTTCTAATAATCCATAATCTTTAGTTTAAATTGGACTCCTCGTTCTTTTTGCATAATGAAATGGAAAAAGGAGACTAACCTTTTGAAGAAGCAAAGGAAAATACCACACTCTTCTAGAGTCATGATTTTGAAGAAGGTTCTCCAAAGGGAATCCAATTGGATTGATTTGGAATGGAAAATGACACTTCAACAACCTTAAATGAACCACTAAATGAGCCAATTGAGTCAACAAATTTGCATCATATGTCAAAATGCTTGAGGAAGTATTAGATACATAAGAGACAAGCCCCCCTTATATATAAGCAAGGAATAGGAACAAGTGAGAGACCAGCATCATGTATGATACTTCACAACGTTGAATGTCATAAGGAAAAAGGAGTTTTTTTTGAGGTCCCTAAGGCCTGTCATTCAATTTACCGGGTGGTCAACTTATCATCAAAACCATGGTTGTTTTTATTTTGCATCCAAAAAGGAACTGGATCGAACCCAATAATTTTCAGTGACTCGGGCTGCTGCTTTCTTGTTTTATCGAGGTATCAAGTTAATGAGCCATACTGTGAAATTATGGAAAAGAATTATCAAACATAATTTAAAACATGTATCGAGTACAACATAGACCATTTTGGATTCATGTATGGCTGATCTATTGTTGAAGCGATTCACCTATTGAGACGTCTTATCGAATATTTTATAGCAACAACTATGGAGAGAAATATTAGAAAGTAAAGGATTCCAACTTAGTAAAACAAAGACAAAATATATGGAATGTAAGTTTTATCATTTGGGTACTTCAAAGAATATAGAAATTAAGTTTGACACACATTGCATCCCTCACAAGGAAAGCTTTAAATACCTAGGATTAGTTTTTCAATGTGATGGAAAAATTGATGGAGATGTTACGCATAGAAGTAATGCTGGTTGGTTAAAATGGGGAGGGGCATAAGGTATTTTATGTGATAAGAAGATACCATTAACGTTGAAAGGTAAATATTATAGAGTATCAATTATACTTGTTATGTTTTATGGTTCCAAGTATTGGGTAGTGTACAAAAGATGTCCATAGTAGAAATGAAGATATTGAGATGGATGAGTGGTCATACGAGGAAAGACCATATACTTATTAGAAATAAATTGAGTGCAATTGATAACATGAGAGAAAATTGTTTAAGATGATTTGAATATGTAGAAAGATGACCAAAGAATACTCCTGTAAGAAGATATGAAAAAGTAGATTGTGAAAATGTTAAAAAAGGAAGAGGACGGCAACAAAAGTGTTGGAAAGAAACAATAAAGAATAATCTAGTTTATATTGAGTTAACTGCTAGTATGACATATGATAGGACTCTGTGGAAACAAAGAATCCATGTAGCCGATTGATGCAAACCACTAGGTACCATCCAAGACTCTAAGGATGAAAATTTTAAGATGCTCAGAGATAGTCACTCGCCACGCGCCAGTGAGCGGCTGGAACGATAAGAGTGCACTCGCCACACTTAAGGAAACCTTGGGTGATGAGAGTTACTGAATCTTATGAAACTCGAATGAGAGAAACTGAGATCACAAACCAGCTGAATATTTCTTTCAATGGAGTGCTATTTATGCACAAGACAATCCCTTGAGCTAGGTTACTGCACCAAACAAATTTAAATACAAAATAAATAACATGGAGAAACAAAACAACAGACTGGGCATCACCAAGGCTGAGTAATGAGGTTAGGCGCCTTTCAAGGATGATTGTTGAGGAGATTAATGCTTAATTAAACCGGCAATTGACAGAATGGCAGGTATTAATTAAAGTTGGTAGTTGATCGGTTGGAGCTAGGAGGTGTCAGCTGAAGTTTGCTGAAGTTTCTAGATGATCCTGGATGCTTCCAATTGGTGGGTTCTCAAGCTGGCCTGGACCAATCCTACTAGTGTTGGCAAGTGTTTCGTCATGGACCTAGTGATCCGCCGTGTGGTTGGAGGATCCTAGTACTTGATGTCCGCATCACTAACCCTATCTAATATGGGAAAAGGTTTAGGTGTTGTTGTCAAATAAATGGAGTATGACATCAATCTTTCAGTAAGAGAAGAGCAATATCGTGAGAATCTCCAGCAGCTAGGCGAATAAGGTATTGATGATGGCCCAAAAGGTAGCTCTTATACAATATTACTCACACACACAAACACAAACACAAACACAAACAAAAAGAACCAAATAGATTGCCAGTACATAATACATTGTAACAATCCCTACTGCCACACAATACTCAGCTAGAGGTAGTTACCAGAGTACCCTTAGATGTACCATCATTATCAAAATCTGCAACTCTTTAAGGATTGCTACCATTCAGGGTGTTTTTAACTTTTTCACACTATATCATGTGCTGATTTTTTAATACACAAGCACATGATTAACCTTACTTTAAAATTTAGACCCATGAAACACATGCTGATATTGTACGTATATGATTGGTGTAACTTTAAAATTTAAGAGACATCAGTGTTCAACACCAGTTGAAAGACCAAGACAGTTTCATATGATCTTTTTCCACTTAAGGTAGCTCGAGTCTTCACTGAAACGGTAGTATTGAGTATTTCAGTAAGAGTTGGGAGTGAAATTAACAAAAACTTTAGCAATTTGTTTACGTTTCAATCATGGCATATGCCATGCTACTAGTGCCAATTTTAAATGCTCCAATGCTATATTACAGGAGTAACAATATGTTTAAAAATTGCTGTCATATTTGCAAGTACTTCAATCATTTCAACTTGTTGAATGTTTCTAACCACATTCTTATAAATATTTTAATGTTAGAGTAGTCCATGATGCATAAAAATGCAGACAAGAACTATAGAATCATGAACACATTTTTCTGGATAAAGTGTCACTAGGTTTTGCCTCATCCAGGTCAAGGAATTTTTAGCCCACACTGCTACCGTGAATGACCTTAGCTTTGACTCTGAAGGTGAATATATTGGAAGCTGCTCAGATGATGGCTCTGTTGTTGTAAGCAGTCTGTTTACAGATGAAAGGATGAAGTTTGAGTACCATCGCCCAATGAAAGCTATTGCGTTAGACCCAGATTATGCAAGAAGGTCATCATGTAGATTTGTTGCAGGTGGTTTGGCTGGAAATCTTGTCCTCAACTCAAAGAGGTGGCTGGGATATCGTGATCAGGTAAATCTTTTCCCTACTCTTAGATTTTTCCACATTGAGAGTTGATGGACAAGGGTCTGCCTGTGTATATCATATTGGATGGTTAAGAGTATACGTTATTGCAGGTTGTGCACTCAGGAGAGGGTCCAATACATGCTGTAAGATGGAGGAGAAGCCTTGTAGCTTGGGCCAATGATGCAGGTGTCAAGGTTTATGATGTGGCAAATGATCAGCGTGTTACATTTATTGAGAGGCCACAAGGAAGTCCTCGTGTTGAATTGCTGCTTCCTCATTTGGTTTGGCAGGTTAGTCCATTAATGGTCATTTGATGTTTCAGTTGAAAATAACTGGGTTTCTGACAATTTATGTTTTATTTAGGATGATGTTCTCTTGGTTATTGCATGGGGGACTTCCGTTAAAATTGCTGCTATCAGGACATTTTCATTTGGATCCAGTGCAACTCAATCACGTTTCCCTGTATCTAGTGCAAAACAGGTGGAGATTGTTGCTTCGTTTCAAACCAGCTACTGTATTTCTGGAATTGCACCCTATGGCGATGCTTTAGTCGTTTTGGCATATGTTCCAGAAGAAGAAAATGGGGAAGAGGCTGCTGCTGTTCCTTCTCGACAGGTCTTCTTCATCACTTGATTCTGTGGGAACACCTAAACTCTTTTTACTCATGAATTGGAGATAACTTGATTTGGGCTTGAGTGGTTTGGCTGGACTTGTTCCTATGTCAAGCTACGGCCTAGGAATTTTAAGTCTGTTAGATTTGTCATGCTTGTCTCACCTAAAAAGAAAATTACATGTTGAGCCGTGTCCTAACCTTGACAAAGAAACCTTCTGCTTGCTTGAGCTGATGCTGATTGGCAGCGATTTTGGGTCATGGTCACCAAACATGGAAAAATGAGGCATAACTTTGGAGTTTCACTTATGGTTAATCAAATACTTCTATCTGCAATCACATTATATTTGCGGTTAACCTTCAAATTTGGCAAAAATGTCAAGCAAAATCTTTGAACTTTATGAAGAATAAAATATTTCTTCATGATAGTGCCACCTTTGTTTCGATCTTTAAAAGCATCAAAGAAAATAGTAAATTTATTAATTGACGTGATAGTGCCACCAAATTATAACCTTTTGATGAAAATGAAATATCAGAACATGTCATTGTCCATAATATTCCGGATGTTCTCTGAGAGGTTTATAGGTATTAACGTGGCACTTTCAATATAGTGATAACCTGAAAATAGCTTATTTCTTTCTGGATATCCTTTAAAAGGTTTAGATGTGTAGGTTACCTAGTGCCTCAATAGATTCAACTTGCTTAGTCCACCAGGTTACTGTTTTATTTGTTGCCTTTTTGTGTTAGTGAGTTATCTCCAATGCCAAAACGAGGTTATGGAAAATCATTTCTTCCATTTTCCTAGTGTTTCCGGGTTTCCCTAGTGAAACAATTTAATGATTTATTCTTTAGTCCCTGGTAAACGCCCATGTTGATCTTGTTGCAAGACTGATTGACTATGCTGTTAACCACGTAATTGTTCTTTAAGCTATTCCAATTTTTTTCTTTTTGAATTTAGTGATTTTCTGAAAAGTTAATTTCTCTGACCTTAAAAAGTGCATACATATGCGTGTGTGTGTGCACGTGCATTTGAGTGTGTGTATTGAGAAATTTAAGTTCAACGCATTTTAATTACACTGAACTGGTTAAATATTAGCTAATCTACATAAAACTGTCTTTGCTTACTAATTCTGATTAAACTCTAGAACTGATACTATTCATCTGATTGCCCATATCTTGTGGAATTACGAAATGATTACATGATATATCCACAATGGCTAGCAGGGAAGTGCACAGAGACCAGAGGTGCGAGTTGTTACGTGGAAAAATGATGAACTTGCTACAGATGCTCTTTCTATACATGGATTTGAACATTACAAAGCAAAAGATTATGCACTTGCTTATCCTCCTTTCACAGGTATTTGAATATCCGTGGTTCAACAACTTGTCTCCAGTTGAACCAAATTCTCTGTACCTCTGATTGGGCATTTTGGGTTTTCATATTTTCAGCTAATCAAAATGCTATCGTGCCATCAAACAGGGTCCTGTTTGACATTTCAAACATTTAACTCACAACTATTGCAGAATCCTTTTCATCTTTTAGTAGAATGCATTTTCCTGATAGCCAAGGTGTTTAATTGTAGGAAGCAGCTATGCAGGTGGGCAGTGGGCTGCTGGGGATGAACCACTGTACTATATTGTATCCCCAAGAGACATCGTGATTGCAAAACCTAGGTATGATGTGGTTGTTCTGCGAGTGGATATTGTTGCTTTTCATCTCTCCTGCTTTTCTTTTCTCTCTTTGGATTCCGAAGTAGTGATTGTTGAAGTAAATAGTAATATAATGACTATTCTTGAATGCCATGTCAGCAAAATGTTTAACCATCAGTGGCATGGAAACCATTTCAGTTTGATCTGCAAAGGATGTAAATGAGTAGTTGTTAAGATACAAAATTGTTTCACCTATGCAACGTACTCTGTTAGGGGATTACCTTCCAGCATGATTTTGAGTAATAAAAGTAAAATGTGAACCTCAAGGATAGAGAAGTGGCAATATGCCTCTTTTAACCATGTTTCTATAGTTGGAACTTGGAATAACATGGTCTGTTCAGCCTCTATCTTTAATTAGTCATCTTATAGGTCAAACATGTCTGCTGGACTGCTAATTCCCTCTTCTGTAAGCTAAATACAGTTGGTTATAATCTTAGTTTTAGTACTTCACAGTGCTCTGCATGGTCGGGATGTAGCATTGTAGCTGATGGGTTTTGACTCTTGAGTTTGATTCATTTTGGTTACGGCGTGGATTTCCTATAGGAAGAACACATAGACATGTCCTTATGAACAGAGAGAAATGTTGAAAGCTCAGACATGCTCAAGGTTATTTCTCATAGAACATAATAGGCTAATAGCAAATGCACCTTGGTTCAGTGGAAAAGTTGATGAACGTAACAAGTTTTTATTATTTTCAGCGCAAACCATTTTGTGTCATTTCTTGGGGCTAATTTGCATCAAGCTGCTTATGGTTCAAGATAGATTCCTGACATTTGAGGAATAGCTCATATAGGCGCTTATCTTCTTCCAGTTTATTGCACTACAGATCGTCCAAAACTCTCTCTCTCCCTCTCTGTGGGTGTGGGCGTGCTTTGCATCCTTGCATCTGCTTGTGCATGCTTTCCTGGTTCTCATGTCAAGAGAAAAACGATGAGGACAACTTTCTAGACCTGCAAGGTCACTCCACTGGGACTAAGGGTGCTTCTTTTTTTCTTTCCTTTTTTCCTTTTTAACTTGGTGTAGCTTGACGATCTTTTCCGGAAAATTTTCTGGAGGTTCTTTTGTATTTTAACCAACCATTTCCTTTGAATTGTTGCATCTGAAAGTTTTGCTTATCTTTTCCCATGTTATTGCTTTCCAAGTTGGGACTAATTGTTGATTTTCTTTAAACCCTTAACATATTCCTTTTCCATATATTTTCTGCTCAATGGAACGATTTATATGAAACAACATTCCAACTTTGTCTATTTTTCCTCCCTTTACTTAAAAAGTACGAGCTTTCTTGTTTTTTCTCAGGGATGCTGAAGATCACATTTCTTGGCTTCTTGAACATGGTTGGCATGAGAAGGCTTTAGCTGCCGCTGAAGCAGGACAAGGGCGTACTGAGCTTCTTGACCAGGTAAATTAATTAGAGTAACCTTCCTTCTGCTGTCCAAGTTTGCAATCATTTAGTGAGAGGTGCTCAAAGGAAACAGTAGACCATCCTCTTGCTTTTTTGAGCTAACTGCTAATGTGACGCAAAATTGAGCAGAGTGGCTATTGTGAAACCATGTAGCCACCCACTGAGAACCCATGTAGTGCGGGAGAAGCTTGGTTTTCGTGGATTTGCACTGATCTGATGAAAATGTTATCAGACTACAACAACAACTAAGCCTTTTTCCATACTAGACGGGGTCGGCTACATGGATTCTTTGTTTCCACAGATCCCTATCGTGTGCCATGTTAGCAGTTAACTCCCGATAAACTAGATCATTCTTTATTGTTTCTTTCCAACACTTTTGTGGTCGTCATCTACCTCTTTTAATACTTTCCAAAATTAGTTTTTCTAACCTTCTTACAGGTTCTTCTTTTGATCTTCTTTCTATATGTCCAAACCATCTTAAACGATGTTCTCTCATTTTATCCTCCATTGGTGCCACTCCTAATTTGTTTCTAATAACCTCATTATGTATATGGTCTTTTCTTGTATGACCACTCATCCATCTCAACATCTTCATTTCTGTCACAGACATCTTTTGTACATGTTGATGATTAACTGCCCAACACTCAGAACCATAAAACATGGCAGGCCTAATTGCTGCTCTATAATATTTACCTTTTAACTTTAATGGTATCTTCTTATCACAAAGAATACCTGATGCTCCTCTCCATTTTAACCAACCATCATTAATTCTATGTGTAACATCTTCCTCAATTCTTCCATCACTCTTTAAAAATTGACCCTAGGTATTTAAAACTTTCCTTTTGGGGAATGCAATGTGTGTCAATTTTAATTTTCATGTCCTCTGAAGTAACCAAATGATCAAACTTATATTCCATATATTCTGTCTTTGTTCTACTAAGTCGGAGGCCTTTGCTTTCTAATGTTTCTCTCCATAGTTCCAATTTTCTATTAACTTTTTCCTTAGACTCCTCCACTAATACAATGTCATCTGTAAATAACATACACCAAGGTACTTCATCTTGAATATGTTTTGTTAACTCATCCATCACCATTATAAATAAGTATGGACTTAAAGTTGATCCTTGATGTAACCCAATATTAACTTCAAAGAAGTATGTCGTTCCTTCATGAGTCCTCACACATGTTTTTGCACCATCATACATGTCTCTTATAAGGTTAATATATGTCAATGGGATACCTTTTTTTTCCAAAGTTCTTCAAAGAACCTCCCTCGGTACCCTATCATAAGCTTTTTCTAGATCAATAAATATCATGTGAAGGTCTTTCTTTTTTGCTCTAAAATGTTCCATAAGACGTCTCAAAAGGTGAATTGCTTCAATAGTAGATCTGCCTGGCATGAATCCAAATTGGTTCTCTGTTGTACTTGATACTTGTCTTAACCTACATTCGATAATTCTTTCCCATAATTTCATAGTATGACTCATTAACTTGATACCTCGATAATTCACACAATTTTGAATGTCTCCCTTGTTCTTATATATGGGTATAAGTGTACTGGCTCTCCATTCCTCGGGCATCTTTTGGTTTTTCCATATTTCATTAAATAGTCTTGTGAGCCAAGTGATTCCTATTTCTCCTAGTATTTTCCAAACTTCTATAGGAATATTATCTGGTCCTACCGATTTACCACCCTTCATATGTTTAAGAGCCTCTTTGACTTCATTCTTTTGAATACGTTGGTAGAAATTGTGGTTTATATACTTTTCTGACTTGGCTAAATCTCCTAAACTAATACTAACATCTTTATTTTCATTAAAGATTATAAAAATATTTTTTCCATCTATTTCTTATATCATCGTTTGCCACTAAAAGTTTTTCATCCTCGTCTTTTATGCATCTAACATAATTAAGATCTTTAGTTTTCTTATCTCTAGCCCTAGCTATCCTAAAAATATCTCTTTCACCCTCTTTTGAGTTGAGTTTTTTATATAAGTCCTCCCAAATCTTAGCTTTTGCTTCACTAACAGCCTTTTTCGCTTCCTTCTTTGCTTTCTTATAAGCTTCTAAAGTTTCACTAGTTTTCTTGGCATAATGTAATTTGTAACATGCCCTCTTTGCCTTGATTTTATTTTGCACTACTTCACTCCACCACCAAGCTTCTTTTTGTGCCGGTACACCTCCCTTAGATACCCCTAACACATAGCTAACTGCTTGATTTTATTTTTAACACATAGCTTCACTCCAACACCACTAATTTGTAACTTCCTTCTTTGCCTTGATTTGTAACATTCCATATTATCAGACTACTCTGTCAAAAATTTAGAGCAGTTGTATGAGCGTAACTGCTGAAAATGGTTAAACATGCTAGCTACTACGAGAAGTCCAGGTGTACTTGGTTAAGAGAACAATGTATTTACCACTGCTAGAGTAAGTTCATTCGTGTGATAAGGGGTACTTTGTGCCTAAGTTGTTTGAAATATAAATTGGATAAACAGAATCTGTTACCAAAGAGTATGAGAGCTCATATTAAACGAAACTGTAAACAGAATCTCTTCCGCACATCTGTATATGATAATATTTTGGAGGCTTTGGTATCATTTTCAGTGTAGAGTATGCTTACCTAAAACAGAGCTTATGTAATTATTCCTGGGATTCATTTTGAATGCCACTTCATTATATAATTATATATAATGTATTTCTTGAGGCTGGGCGTATGTATAGTTGGTACAGAAAAGTACATTGTTAGCGGTTGTTAACTTTATTTTTCATGAAGATTTTTATTTGCAGTTGTTCACTGAAGTCTTTGTTTCTAATCCATCATTTGAATACAGGTCGGTTCAAAATATCTTGACCATCTAATTGTGGAAAGGAAATATTCTGAAGCTGCTGCTTTATGCCCAAAACTGTTGCGTGGATCTGCATCATCATGGGAAAGGTAATACTTAACGCTGGAGTGGTAGTACTTATGGTGCAAACTTTTCTATGAAGAAATGTGCTTATACTTGGAACTCTCCCCCAGATGGGTTTTTCATTTTGCTCATCTTCGACAACTTCCTGTTTTGGTGCCATATATACCTACAAGCAATCCACAGCTCCGTGATACTGCATATGAGGTTCGTTTATTGTACGATATAATTTCATGGTTGGCTGCTGATGGTGTAATTCCCAGATATTCGTTCTCAAGTGTGTTTACCATTCTGCAGGTAGCACTTGTGTCACTTGCAACAAATCCATCTTTTCATGAGGAGCTCCTTTCAACCATTAAATCTTGGCCACCAGCTATATATTCTGCCTTGCCTGTTATTTCTGCTATTGAATCTCAACTTAAATCTCCATCAGCAACTGCAACGCTGAAAGAGGTGGGTTCTCAAGGCTTTGTACTCATAGTCTTAGCCTATTGAGTATTCCTTAATATTTTCAGCATTTTTATTTAGTTTTTCTGATTACTTTCAACATTGAGATAGGCATTGGCTGAGTTATATGTTATTGACAAGAGGTATGAGAGAGCTTTCGTGCTGTATGCAGAGGTAAGAAGGCTATACCATCCTTTTCTCTACGACTTTACTCAATCTGATAATGATAAATTTAGCTGAACCCTTGTACTGTAAAACCTATTCCTTTTGAGCCATCCATGCTTACTCTAACATTAGAAACCATCACTTTTCCAGCTGCGGAAGCCAGAAATGTTTGAATTTATTGAGAGGCATAACCTGCAAGGTTCAGTGCATGACAAGGTACGTATGATTTGATGCCTTTAAGATACTTTGCATGGTCAAGTACTTACATGTGTCTGATAAACTTCTATTGGGTAAGCATTAAAGTTGAATAATGTATCCATCTAGAATTTTGGTCTATCTATCTTTCACATCACTTTTCAGTTGTAGTACTTCACAGTTCTGATAGCTGCTGCTTCAAGCTCTTCTGTTTGTTATGTGATAGGTTGTCCACTTGATGGAACTGGATGCTAAACGGTCAGTCGCCTTGTTGATCCAATACCGGTCTATGATTTCTTCACTTGAAGTAGTTTCACAGTTACTGGATGCCAAAAATGTGGACAACCGTAAATATCTCATTTATTTGTATCTGCATTCTTTATTCGAGGTTGATCCGAATGCTGGAAGGGACTTTCATGATCTTCAGGTTTCTTCTCTCAACCTATTATTCAGATTCTGCCTAAATTAGTTCCTGCAGCTCATTTATTTCATATTAATGTTTCTCGTGCAATCAACTGAGCTGAGACATTGAAAAAGTAATTATGGGCAACAAGCTGGCTTACCATAAGTTCTTTGTGTTGGACCCGCATCAACACTCGATGCTTTCTGGAAATTAGTAGTTTTCCTCTTTGTCTCTTGATCTTGTAAGGGACAGTTAAGCTTTCAACCATGATCACCTCCTTACTCTTCAGGAGAAAACATAAAAGCATCGAATAAGTAACAAGTAACTACAAAGAACCTCTCAAGCTTGATCTTCACCAATCTTGCTCAGCTAACTCAAGCATGTTTCTTCAAGTGTCAATTTAATTTGAGGCAATCCTCAGCAAGCAGACACCATGCCAAACTTGAAGCAATCCGAGTACAGATTGTGTGGATTCAGTGGAACATAAAATAGGCAATATATCCAGGTCACTAGCCCAAGCCAACTTGCAGAAGTTAATTCGGTAGTATCAGTAGCTCTAGGTTTTCGAGAGCTAGCCAGCAATTTTGTAAGTATAAATATATAACCATTTTGTAAAGACCCAAAAATTTGATATACTAAAATTCATATCATAAGATAACATAATGTCACAGATTTTCTTTTCGGAAAACAAAACAAGAAATCTTTACATTCCAGGTATTATCAGCTGCACGATGTGCTCCCATGTCTTGGAACACACTCCCCTTATGTTACAATTTGGAGGTCACTTGTTATATGGTATCATCTTGTAAATGGTCCTAGATATGCATTGCACGATATGCACTAAGAAGGTGAATTAGATTATGAACACCTCAAAAGAGGTGAAAGGCCTCATAAGTGTTGGAAGAAAACGCTAAACATGATCTGCTCCTTTTCAAGATAAATATGAATGAGATTGCTTGTAAGGCCACAGACTCACTGCACACCAGCAAAATTGAATACAAGTAGTTAATGTGTAGGATTCTAAGGCTTGGTTTTAATTATTCAGAAGAGACCAATACTCAGGTTTCATATTATCATTGTAGATCATATAATGTTATATCTGTAAATAAAAACTGATCATAATGATACTGAGATCATATTATTTCAAATATAATGATATTTTCTATGTTAAAATTTTTCTTAAAGTATCATGCTATTGTGAACTCCGCCCATGTAAGGGATCACCCTTGCATTGCCGGTCCCAAGCCCGGATAAAGGCGGAGGGTTGTGTTAGGCTTCCGACAGCCAGCGTAAAACTTTGTCGGATTTTTATAACATGGATTACAAAAATTATGAGCATTGCTTTGGGGCGTCCCCGCATAGCGACGTGCTGCAGAGCCCAAATGTAGTAATAAGTAAGCAAGGGCCACTACATTTTCGCCCGAATGTAGTGAATCAATTGCAGAGAGGGTTCCCACATCATGGACGGGTGTGGGTAAAGAAGTTAGTTCCGCTACATTGCCGCCCGAATGTAGTGAATAATTTTCAGAGAGGGTCTCGGCATTTTGATTATGGACGGATGCGGGGGTAAGGAAGCTAGTCCTAGATAATAAGATTCGTATTGGTTTTTGGAATATCGGAACATTATTCGGTAAGCTAATGGAGGTGGTAAATACTATGATTCGGAGAAAGATTCATATTCTATGTTTATAAGAGACAAAATGGGTTGGAGAAAAAGCAAAGGAGATAGAGGATACATGTTTTAAATTATGGTACTCAGGTAAAGAAAATGCTCGAAACGGAGTTGGTATTATCATAAATAAAGATTTAAAGGATAGTGTAGTAGACATACAACGATATGGTGACCGAATCATGACGTTGAAATTAGTGTTAGGAGCAAAGATTTTGAATATAGTTTGTGCTTACGCACCCCAAGTAGGACTAAAGATAGTATAAAGACAACTTTTTGGGAAGAGTTAGATAAGGTGATTCAAAAGATTCCACAAAGGGAGATGATTTGTTTAGGAGGAGACTTAAATGGACACGTCGGTAAAGAGGCATTAGGATATCAAGGGATTCATGGAAACTTTGGTTTTGGGGATATAAATGAGGAAGGTAGGGAGATTTTAAATTTTGCTATGGCATTTGATCTCTTTATAGTCAATACAATCTTCAAAAAATGAGATAACATTTAATTACTTATAAGAGTGGCTTATCACAAACACAAATTGATTACTTTATTTGTAAAAAAAAGAGCGTGTTGTAAAGATTCCAGGAGAAAGCTTAACCACCCAACATCGACTTTTAGTTATGGATTTACAAATTAAAAAATGGACAAAGAAGAAAAGAGTGCATCGAGCTATTCGGACTAAATGGTGGAACCTCAAAAGCGAGAACGAAGATATATTTAAAGGAGGTGTTTTGAATTATGTTGGTACACCCTGTGATATGTGGAACAATATGACTATACATATTAGGAAAGTGGCGAAAGATGTGTTAGGTGTATCTAAAGGAGGTGTACCGGCACAAAAAGAAGCTTGGTGGTGGAGTGAAGTAGTGCAAAATAAAATCAAGGCAAAGAGGGCATGCTACAAATTACACTATGCTAAGAAAACTAGTGAAACTTTAGAGGCTTATAAGAAAGCAAAGAAGGAAGCGAAAAAAGGCCGTAAGTGAATCAAAAGCTAAAATTTGGGAGGATTTATATAAAAACTCAACTCAAAAGCGGGTGAAAGAGATATTTTTAGGATAGCTAGGGCTAGAGATAAGAAAACTAAAGATCTTAATTATGTTAATTGCATCAAAGACGAGGATGAAAAAATTCTAGTGGCAATAAGAAATAGATGTAAAAACAATTTTTATAAGCTTTTTAATGAAAATAAAGATGTTAGTATTAGTTTAGGAGAGTTAGCAAAATAAGAAAAGTATATAAACCATAATTTCTACCGACGTATTCAAAAGAATGAAGTCAAAGAGGCTCTTAAATATATGAAGGGTGGTAAATCGGTAGTACATAATATTCCTATAGAAGTTTGGAAAATACTATGAGACATAAGAATCACTTGGCTCACAAGACTATTTAATGAAATATAGAAAAAACAAAAGATGCCCGAGGAATGGAGAGCAAGTACACTTATACCCATATATAAGAACAAGGGAGACATTCAAAATTGTGCGAATTATCGAGGTATCAAGCTAATGAGCCATACTATGAAATTATGGGAAAGAATTATTGAACGTAGGTTAAGACAAGTATCAAGTACAACAGAGAACCAATTTGGATTCATGTCAGGCAGATCTACTGTTGAAGTGATTCACCTTTTGAGACGTCTTATGAAACATTTTAGAGCAAAAAAGAAAAACCTTCACATAATATTTATTGATCTAGAAAAAGCTTATGATAGGGTACCGAGGGAGGTTCTTTGGAGAACTTTGGAAAAAAAAGGTATCCCATTGACATACATTAACCTTATAAGAGACATATATGATGGTGCAAAAACATGTGTGAGGACTCATGAAGGAATGAAAGACTTCTTTGAAGTTAATATTGGGTTACATCAAGGATCAACTTTAAGTCCATACTTATTTATAATTGTGATGGATGAGTTAACAAAAACATATTCAAGATGAAGTACCTTGGTGTATGCTATTTGTAGATGACATTGTATTAGTGGAGGAGTCTAAGGAAAAAGTTAATAGAAAATTGGAACTATGGAGAGAAACATTAGAAAGCAAAGGCCTCCGACTTAGTAGAACAAAGACAGAATATATGGAATGTAAGTTTGATCATTTGGTTATCTCAGAGGACATAAAAATTAAAATTGGCACACATTGCATCCCCCAAAAGGAAAGTTTTAAATACCTAGGGTCAATTTTTCAAAGTGATGGAAGAATTGATGGAGATGTTACGCATAGAATTAATGCTGGTTGGTGAAAATAGAGAGGAGCATTAGGTATTCTTTGTGATAAGAAGATACCATTAAAGTTAAAAGATAAATATTATAGAGCAACAATTAGGCCTGCCATGTTTCATGGTTCTGAGTGTTGGGCAATTAATCATCAACATGTACAAAAGATGTCTGTGACAGAAATGAAGATGTTGAGATGGATGAGTGGTCATAGAAGAAAAGACCGTATACATAATGAGGTTATTAGAAACAAATTAGGAGTGGCACCAATAGAGGATAAAATGAAAGAATATCGTTTAAGATGGTTTGGACATATAGAAAGAAGATCAAAAGAAGAACCTGTAAGAAGGTTAGAAAAACTAAATTTGGAAAGTATTAAAAGAGCTAGAGGACGACCACAAAAGTGTTGGAAAGAAACAATAAAAAATGATCTAGCTTATTGTGAGCTATCTGCTAACATGGCACACGATAGGGATCTGTGGAAACAAAGAATCCATGTAGTCGACCCCGGCTAGTATGGGAAAAGGCTTAGTTGTTGTTGTTGTTGTTGTATCATGCTATTGTGTGATGTTTCAAAAATATCTTCAATTTTTTGTCATAATATATATATCAAAAAGCACCAACCCGTATCCTGATTAGAGGAAAGGCTGTGCTTATTGCATGGCAAAATTATTGTAAGCAACTATTGTAAATTGCTACTGTCACCTGTTAGGTGGTCCGCTCATTTAGAACAAGATGTTAATAAAATCAACTGAGATTTTTCTTCGGATTCTAGTGACAGGAGATTTCCATTGCAGTCAAGCCTCCACATTTATGGAACAGTTTTGTTAATGGGTGAAAAATTAGAAAAGCCAAGTTGCTGTAACCACACTCTCTGTAGATATGTTATGGCTATTTAGTCGTTAACATGTTTAATCAGTATCCTTTGGCATCTTTCCTGGTGTGTCATAATGTGGAGACTAACTCTGTTAGACGTTTGGTGTTTCAGTTATTTTTATTCATTTGGCAATTAATTTAGGTTTGTCTAGCTGAATATTTACTTGCTAAAACTTGACAGGTTGAGCTTTATGCAGAATATGACCCACGAATGTTACTTCCTTTTCTGCGTGGCAGTCAACACTATAAACTTGACAAGGTCAACCTTCTGACTATCAAACTTAAGCCTTGTGCTCACTGTGTTCAAAAACTGATTGGTATTCATGATGATCACAGGCATATGAAATATGCACCAGAAAAAATCTCTTGAGAGAACAAGTATTCATCCTTGGACGGATGGGAAATTCTAAACAGGCACTGTCAATATTAATAGATAAGTTGGAGGATATGGAAGAGGTAAGCTCAAACCACGAAATATTTTGCTAGAGTCTAGACCACCCTGCTGCAATAAACGTGTTTGCCGCTTGTATGTTGTGCATTATCAGCTGATGACTTATTGCTATTATAGGCCATGGAATTTGTCAGCTTGCAGAATGATAATGAATTGTGGGAAGAGTTGATCAAACAGAGCCTCTCAAAGCCTGAAATGGTAAGTGAAGGTAGTTCATTGGTCTAAATTTTATTAGATTGTAGTTTTGATTCATTTTAACATTTGTGTTATTGCAATAACAGGTGACCAAGTTGTTGGAACATACTGTTGGTAATCTGGATCCTCTCTATATTGTAAGCATGATACCCAATGGGATGCACATTCCCAGGTTGGTGTCACGAAGCATGCATGCATGCACTTGACGTAACATTTTGAAATATAGTGAATAGATGGTCACGCTGTTCTTCTTGCTAGCTTCATATCCAAACTGTGTTAACATGTTCTTTTTGGTTCTTTTCCCTTCAGTTACTACTGAAAATCGTCTAAATACTTGTGAAGTTTTGTGTATTTTCAGCTTGTTATTCTTTTTCTATCCTGGTTTACAATGTTTAGGGGTTTAACTTATCAAATTTGATAAAGTTATCCTGGGTGGTGCCCTATGTTTTTTGGTTGAAGCTTACATGTATTCCTTGTGAGGTGGGTGGACGTAAAAGGCACTCAGTTCTGGTTGTTGTCTTTTACGTTTAGGCTTCGCGATAACCTAGTTAAAATTAGCACTGATTATCGGACAGAGACATCTTTGAGGCATGGTTGCAATGACATCCTTAAGGTTAGTGCTTTGAGATCTTGGTACTTCCTTACCCAATGCTTTAGGAAAGTTGGGGAAACACTCCTTCGTTTTGGCAGGCGGACTCCGTGAACCTGTTGGTGAGGTGCTATAACGAGGCTAGGCATGCAATCTGTATCAGCGGCGAAGATGATGAGCTGCGAGCCAAGAGAGAGAACCCTTCAGCCTCACGTTCTGGGAGATCTGAAAGCATAAAGGCTGTGGGAGTTAAGTCCAAAATGAGGGCTGGTGGAAGATGTTGCATGTGTTTCGATCCCTTCACAGTTCAAAATGTTTCTGTCATAGTTTTCTTTTGTTGCCATGCATATCATATCACTTGCCTCACGAGTTCCTTGGATGCTTTAAGATCGGAGGTGAAGAGAACCGGCTTATCATCCCATGCTTCAGAATCAGACGAGGATGATGATGACCATGATGGATTCAGTGCATCTCGCATGCGGTGTATTCTATGTACGACAGCTGCCTCATAATCTTCCCACTGATTTTATGCGGAGCGTGAGCCATGGGTGTAGTGTGCAGGTGTCATGTGTCCAATTTTTTTCATGATTCATTTGCTATTGTGTTTTAGTTTTGCTTCCCTCTTCAAGTTCCTCGTAACGTTTTGAGTGTATATTATTCTCGGGTGTTCTACAAGTTTTTGTGCTTTAGTCATTTCGTTCTCTATTGGACTCCCGAAGAAGTGAAGACGACCTTGTCGAAATCGGTTTGTAACTTCCACCACAAGAAAAAACTTTGGTTACACTTTGACTATGGTGTTACCAAACTTGTTATGCTTGATCCAGTTCAAAGAGAAAAAGGGTAGAAAAGTAGAGACGGTGAACAGTGGTTGCTTCGACTCATCTCATTATTCATACACGAGCATGATCTTGTTTGAAACCCGAGCGTGATCTGCTGATGCAAATAAATAATACATAAGATGAGTGAATTTGTGTATCCGGGCACCTGCGTGTGTACTTTGGTCCTCCCTTTGCCCAACGGCCTGATAAAAGCCTACTTCCCCTCGTTGAGTTTTTATTTCCTCCTTTCATCCGTCGCTGCACGGCATCACCGCCGACGCCACCATCATGACCAGTACGTGCAGAGAATTTCCATCCCCTTCGCCGTCGTCATCGAAGCTCCTGGACATCGACCTGACGATTGTTTCTGGCAGGCACCTCAAGAACGTCAACTGGAGACGCGGCGACCTCGCTCCTTACGCTGTCGCCTGGATCGATCCTGACCACAACCTCCCCACAACCGTCGACCCCTCCGGCGGCACCAACCCCGTCTGGAACGAGCTTCTCACCCTCTCCGTCCCTCTCCCTCATCTCGACCGTTCCTTCCTCACGATCGACGTTCTCCATGCCTCTGACCCTTCCTCCCCTCTCCCTAAGCCACTAGTAGGCTCCGCTCGCCTTTCGCTGAACGACGCCCTCTCCGATGGTAGAGATGAACCCCCACGCCTATGGTCGCTCGTGCTCCGCCGCACCTCCGGCCGCCCTCACGGTAAGATCAAGGTTAAGGTTGCCGTTAAAGAACGTCCCCTCCACTCGCTGCCGGCGCCATCATCAGCCCCCGCTTCATATTTCCCTCTGCCGGTTCAAACGAGGGATTTCCATGGCTATTCTTCGTATCAGTATGTCGATCTCTCTTATCCTAGAGCTCCCAATTACTTCTCTGGTTTCTATACCCATCCTAGCCCTTTCCCTCCGCCGCCGCCAACCCCACAGGCTGCTGCTGCTCCAATCTATAACAATGCCCCCGGTTATATCTCCGGCCCTTCTGCACCATTCGATTCGTCGCCGGCGTCTTCTTTGTTGTATAGTGCGGATTACGAAAAGGGGGAGCGGCCGAAGGCAGGGTTTCTTGCCGTCATGGAGGAGGAGAAGTCTGCGGAGAGAAGGATTCGGTGACCAGGGCGAGGTTCTCCGATTACCATCGTGATTATTGAATTAGGTTTCAGACGGATGGAAGGAGGTAAAGTATCCCTCCTGGACATCGTCATGATTTCTGAGATGTGCATATATTTGTTCTGGGGTTCGAGTTGGAAACTGCACTTATACTTGTGGCTTCTTTGTCAATGTTGATGGTGTTATGATAATGGGGAGTTTCAAAGGATTGTAGAATATGTTTTAGAGAATATTTGTGAAAAATATTTGCCTGGTGTTCTGTACTTCTTTATGCTGTTATCAGCATTCATGATGTGGCGATGGATAACTCCGTTTTCTTATTACTTTGCTGCCAAAACCATTAGAAGATAAGACGAGAGGTGCAATGAGGTGGTTTCCTTTTTCAGGGAGACGATTAATGGAGCTTCGCTTCAGTCAGTGCTAACACGGAAAAGTTGGATGATCAGCATTACCAACGGCAACGGACAGAACAGTAAAAAATTCCGGAAGAGATTGATGACCTTGATCTTGTTTTCTTGAAGTTGTATCACAAATAGATCACAATGGTAGCTAAGAATACATGGAGTCTCAATCTCACTTGGAGTCTCAATCTCACTTAATGTGAATAAATGCGTGGTTCTAATTACACTTTTTCAGTGATGGAACCAATGGTGATCAAGGAACACCAGCGAATGAGGTTCCTTGTATTTGGACCAGAGAATGAGGCCCATTGTCCTGCGATTCAAACACCGAAGAATCGCAAAAATTATCAATGACACGTCTGCGACTGGTATTTCTTGATCACATTAGCAGTGTCAAGCTTCCTTATCGTGTTTGGATGTATTATTAGCTAATACGAAAACAGGTTTGCTGTCTACGTGGTAGATAGTGACAGGCAATCGTGTTTCCCGTGTAAGTGTCTTCGCTGGTCCACTTAGAAAATAAGTTTTTCTGGTAGCGTCTACTGTTCCGAAACCTAAAGAATTGTTTTGTAAGTAGGTAAAATATTTGTTTATGAATTTGCATTTTCGAAACCAAGTTTTTTTCCCGTGCTAAGTTGAGTCAGGTAGATTCCTTTTGTTTTTCTAGGTGCACAGGCGGAGGCTCAGCACGGTATGGACATTAATCTCCATGTGAGCAATCCATTTTGTGTCTCTTGTTTAGTGCGAAATAATCCAAGTTCTTGTAACAAAAATGTTATCATGATCTCTACATCAACCTTGTGGCAATAAATTCTCTACACATCTACTCTCTATCCCACACTAAAACAGGCGAAGTTTTTCTAATATTATGGAGATGTGCATTTTGAACACGCATAGTCGCACTCTCTCTCTCTCTCTCTCTCTCTCTCTATATATATATATATATATATATATATATATATATATATATATATATATATATATATATATATATATATATATATATATATATATCAGTTCCAAGAGTGGACAAAGGAAGGCTTCCGACAGTCAGCATAAAATTTTATTGGATTTTTATACTATGGATTACACAAATTATGAGTATTGCGTTGGGGCGTCTCCTCTTAGTGACGTGTTGTAGAGTCCGAATGCAGCGAAAAGTAAGCAAGAGTTTTTATATTTTTGCCTCAATGTAGTGAATCAATTGAAGAGAGGGTTTTTACATCATGAACGAGTGTGGGTAAAGAAGTTAGTCACACTACATTGTCGTTCGAATGTAGTGAATAAATTACAGAGAGAGTCTTTGCATTTTTAATATAAACGGATGCGGAGATAAGGAAGCTAGTCCTAGATAATAAGATTTGTATTGGTTCTTGGAATATCGAAACATTATCGAGTAAGCTAATGGAGGTGATAGATACTATAATTCGAAGAAAGATTCATATCTTATGTTTACAAGAGACAAAGTGCGTTGGAGAAAAAGAAAAGGAGATTGAAGATATAGGTTTTAAATTATGGTACTTAGGTAAGAAAAAAACTCGAAACATAGTTGGTATTATCATAAAGAAGGAGTTAAAGGATAGTGTAGCAGACATACAACAATATGGTGATCGAATCATGACGTTGAAATTAGTGTTAAAAGTAAAGGTTTTGAATATAGTTTGTGCTTACGCACCCCAAATAGGACTAGAAGCTAGTACAAAGATGGCTTTTTGTGAGGAGTTAAATAAGGTGATTCAAAGAATTCCACAAAGGGAGATGATTTGTTTAGGAAGAGACTTAAATGAACGTGTCGGTAAAGTGGCATTAGGATATCAAGGTATTCATGGAAACTTTGGTTGTGGGGATATAAATAAGGAAGGTAGGGAGATTTTAAATTTTGCTATGACATTTGATCTTTTTATAGTCAATACAATCTTCAAAAAATGAGATGAATATTTAATTACCTATAAGAATGGCTTATCACAAATGCAAATTGATTATTTTATTTGTAGAAAAATAGATAGAGCACGTTGTAAAGATTGCAAGGTAATTTTAGGAGAAAGATTAACCACTCAAGACTTTGAGATATGGATTTACAAGTAAAAAAATGGACAAACAAGAAAATAGTACATCGAGCTATTTGGACTAAATGGTGGAACCTCAAAAGCGAGAAAGAGGTATATTTAAACATAAAGCCATTGAAGGAGATGTTTAGAATTATGTTGGTATACCTTGTGATATGTGGAATAATATGGTTCTACATATTAGGAAAGTGACGAAAGATGTTTTAGGTGAATTTAAGAGAGGTGTACCGGCACAAAAAGAAGCTTGGTGGTAGAGTGAAGTAGTGCAAAATAAAATCAAGGCAAAGAAGGCATGTTACAAATTACATTATGCTAAGAAAACTACTTAAACTTTAAAGGCTTATGAGAAAGCAAAGAAATAAGCAAAAAAAGCCGTTAGTGAAGTAAAAGCTAAAATTTGAGAGGATTTATATAAAAAAACTCAACTCAAAAGAGGGTGAAAGAGATATTTTTAGGATAGGTAAGACTAGAGATAGAAAAACTAAGAATCTTCATTTTGTTAGATTTATCAAAGACGAGGATGATAAAATTCTAGTAGCAAATGATATAAAAAATAGAGGAAAAAACTATTTTTATAAGCTTTTTAATAAGATGTTAGTATTAGATTAAGAGAGTTAGCCAAATCAGAAAAGTATATAAACCATAATTTCTACTAGTATATTCAAAAGAATGAAGTAAAAAAGGCTCTTAAATATATGAAGAGTAAATTTGTATGACCAAATAATATTTCTATAGAAGTTTAAAAAATCCTAGGAGAGACAAGAATCACTTAACTCACAAGGCTATTTAATGAAATATGAAGAAACCAAAAAAAGCTAGAGGAATGGAGAGCGAGTACACTTATACCAATATACAAGAACAAGGGAAATATTTAGAATTGTGCGAATTATTGAGGTATCAAGTTAACGAGTCATACTTTGAAATTATGGAAAAGAATTATCGAACGTAGGTTAAGACAAGTATCAAGTACAATAGAGAACCAATTTAGATTCATGCCAAATAGATCTACTATTGAAGCGATTTACCTTTTGAACATAGATGAAAATTCATATATCCATCTATTTTAAGAAAACTAAGGATCTTAATTTTGTTAGATACATCAAAGACGAGGATGAGAAAATTCTAGTGATAAATGATGATATAAAAAATAAATAGAAGAACTATTTTCATAAACTTTTTATTGAAAATAAAGATGTTAGTATAAACTTAGGAGAGTTAACCAAATTAGAAAATTATATAAACCACAATTTCTACCGACGTATTCAAAATAATGAAGTCAAAGAGGCTCTTAAAAATATTAAATTGGTAGGGCCAGACAATATTCCTATACAAGTTTGAAAAATCTTACGAGAAACAGGAATTACTTGGCTCAGATGACTATTTAGCGAAATATGAAGAAACCAAAAGATGCCCAAGGAACGGAGAGTGAGTACACTTATACTCATATACAAGAATAAGGGAGACAATCATAATTGTGCGAATTATCAGAGTTTCAAGTTAATGAGTCATACTATGAAATTATAGAAAAGAATTATCGAACGTAGGTTAAGACAAGTATTGAGTACAACAGAGAGCCAATTTGGATTCATGTCAGGCAAATCTACTGTTGAAGCGATTCACCTTTTGAGACGTCTTATAAACATTTTAGAGTTAAAAAAAAAGACCTTAACATGATATTTATTGATCTAAAAAAAGCTTACGATAGCATACCAATGGATGTTCTTTGAATAACCTTGGAAAAAATAGGTATCTCATTGACATACATAAACCTTATAAGAGACATTTACAATGGTGCAAAAACAAGTATGAGAACTCGTGAAGGAATGACAGACTTCTTTGAAGTTAATATTGGGTTACATCAAGGATCAACTTTAAGTCCGTACTTATTTATAATGGTGATTGATGAGTTAACAAAACATATTCAAGATGAAGTACCTTGGTGTATGTTATTTACAAATAACATTGTGTTAGTGGAGTAGTCTAAGCAAAAAGTTAATAGAAAATTGAAATTATAGAGAGAAACATTAGAAGGTAAATGCTTTCGACTTAGTAGAACAAAGACAAAATATATGGAATGTAAGTTTGATCATTTCGTTACTTCAGAAGACATAAAAATTCAAATTGGTACACATTGCATCAGTCAAAAGAACAATTTTAAATACCTAAGATCAATTTTTCAAAGTGATGGAAGAATTGATGGAGTTGTTATGCATAGAATTAATGTTGGTTGGTTAAAATAGATAGGAGCATCAAGTATTCTAAATGATAAGAAGATACCATTAAAGTTAAAAGGTAAATATTATAGAATAGCAATTAGACCTATCATTTTTATGGTTATGAGTGTTGGGCAGTTAATCATCAACATGTGCAAAAGATGTCTGTGATAGAAATGAAGATGTTGAGATGGATGAGTGGTCATACAAAAAAAGATCGTATACATAATGAGGTTATTAGAAACAAATTAGGAGTGACACTAAAAGAGGATAAAATGAGAGAATATCGTTTAAGATTGTTTGGACATATAGAAAGAAGATTAAAAGAACCTGTAAGAAGTTATGAAAAAATAGATTTTGAAAGTATTAAAAGAGGTAGAGGGCGACCACAAAAGTGTTGGAAAGAAATAATAAAGAATGATCTAGCTCCATGTGAGTTAACTGGTAACATGGCACATGATAGGACTATGTGAAAATAAAGAATCCATGTAACTGACCCTGTCTAGTATGAGAAAAGGCTTAGTTGTTGTTGTATATATATATGAGTGAGTGAAAGTTGTAAAACAACCTCTCATGTTAAACATTACTTAGATCATTATCATCACTTGTATAATCAATTGAACGATAGTGATCAATGCATTCATTTTGCATCGCATTTAGTATACTTGATATACTCATGCAATCGTGTCGATATTGATGGACAACTCAATGTGTCCATGCGAACGCACAAACAACACAAATCTTCTAGTAAGTTTAGCATGAGAGGGTGTGTAGCAACTCTCAATTATATATATATATATATATATATATATATATATATATATATATATATATATATATATATATATATATATATATATATATACTATAACATACCTAGACACCAGCATATCTAAATAGATCTCAACCGTCTATATTAGATAATTTGATATTAAAATTTAAATTTAAAAAACAAAAAATACGTTATATTCACCTGAACACTTTTTACTTTTTTAATTTGATCATCTATCAATAGAAGATAAATTTTAAGATTCTTTTAAATATGCTAACATATACCAAGTGATATATATAAGAATGATAAGATCGTTGAAGAATATATACTCTCAAAAGACCACCATCTGTGAACAATCAAGAACCATGCTTGTCATATACCAAGGTCCCCAATGTACACATGACATCTCAATCATACATCAAAGACAATGATATGACTAAGGTCCAAAAGAATATAGTGGACCTTATTGTTCCTTATATATATAACTCAAAATCATTTATACTCAAACATCTTCATTCTCAGATCAACACAACCAATGATGGATATTGAAATTTAAAAAACCAAAAATATCATTGTACTTTTATACTTTATATTTAATGTACAATAATACATTTCACTTTTAAAATTCAAATCTCCATAACTAATCACATAAGATGAGTTAATATATACTTAATATATATATATATATATATATATATATATATAATATATATATAATAATTCAGGTTGAAAAGGACATGTATCCACATGACTCCTGGAGAATTGAATACAAAAGCAGCAAGTTTGTATGTAAATATTTTTTATCTCCTAGATTTCCTAAGCTCGTTAATGACCAATGATACAGGCATCAGAGCTTTTTCTTTTGGTGTTGTATCATCAGAGTTATAATTCTATAAACTAGCATGTTATTCTAGATATTTTCATTAGTAGAGAACTACCTAATAAGATAGCTTTTACGTTTATATATAATATTGGAGCATTGAAAAAATTTACGGATAGATTTAAACGGCAACAAGAACGATCCAATGGCATTTCGAATTTCTGAAAAGAGATTCCTTGTATGGCACATCTAAAAGACTCGCTTACTTAGCTATGACGTTTATCAAATCAACCATAAATTATTGCAGTCTCGGTACATCTCTTTGATCGCTTCACTGCTGCTGGTCTCAGTACCAATATTTCTAATTCTATAAAGACGTGAAATAGTTCCAATGCATCAGAATGGGATTCTGAAAGTAGTTATAAGGCATTTATTATTCTTTTCATCTCAGCAGTTCTCCTAGGATCAGGCTCGTCCATGGCTCTCTCTGTCAGCACATGCTTTATACGACACATGGACTTCCTTACCTGGAAAAACCAAGGAAATATATTTGCTCAAGTTAGTCCGACTCATTTCCTACATTCTGTGTGTGTGTGTGTGAGAGAGAGAGAGAGAGAGAGGGGCTAGGTTCTACGACTAGTGGACTAAGATAACGGTTATCGGGTGTTCTATTCCTACATTCTCCTAGAACTAGCAGAAGAAACAGGGAAGCACCACTTCATTTCCCAGGCAGGCCACAAGTATTCAAGTCTCTAGAAAGAGAGAACCTACAAGTTAAAACTAGCAACACAAAGACTTAAAACATCGAGGCATTAATAAGCTATAATAACTCGACAGTGCATGATTTCAAACCCAAACACTAGGAGCAATCTCATCTAGTTCTGTCAATCTTTTCTTTTCACAAAGCTGCTATATATCACAAACTGGTGCCCGAAGTTTTTGTCCAACGAAAGATCTTTCCTCATTTTTTAGAGCAGCAGTAAATCCTTTTTTTTCTGCCAACAGTTCCATCAAGGATATTGCTGACAGAGTCATACAGATAATGTTTCCTATGTTAATTGTGGCTACAACTGTTTGTAGGCAAGATGATACCTTGGGAATGCGCTCTGGATTAGGAAAACGGAGATTTTGTGCATGAAGCATTTGCCGCTGAGTCATGAGCATATTCTTCTCCTTCAGAAGAACGTACCATAACTTCCGCAGATCATCCCACGACTTAAGACGTAATTCAAAAGCCTTCCAACTTCGACCTGAAAAAAAAACCCAGTATAACTATTTCAATACTACAATATGGAAAAGATACAATTTTAATGTCAGAGAAAATGATACTTCAATTAGAAAAGGGAGTGCACATTTCATATAAATACATCTGTCCATCATTGAGCTGTCAAAACATCCAATAACATTCCGCAACTGATTACATTTTTTTCTTAGAGAGGAATTTGTTTTGACAATTGTTTTTTTCTCAATTGATAATGAAATTCAAATGGAGTAATAAGGAAATACGTACTAATAAAAAAAGAAGGAAAATGAAACTTGAATCTCATAGAATCTCTATCTGAATTTCACAAAACAGATTGATGATCAGATGAGATTGGCATCTTTACAAGGGATTCACTTGAAAGCATGACTGAATAGATAAATAAATCATGATCACCACAGGTTTTTCAAGATCAACTAAAGTTGGAGAAAGACAAAGGATAGAAGGTTGGCATTGTTAACAAGCTTATAGCCAAAGAAATCATCTCGTACATAATCAAGCAAGAAACAAAAAAAGGCAACTAAAGAGACATGCTATCTAATTTAGGTGAAATGAGTGTAGGTGGGAGCCCTGAAGTTGGTCAAATTTTAGATTATTCTTTCAAGAACCAACAGCAAACCTCAGTTGCTGATGATTAATCACCAGGTTTCCATAAGCACCACCCTATCTAATTTAGGGAATGTTCTTAGATTGAATAAACTGAATCTAGGTAGAAGCATTCAGGTTGATCAAATTTTAGACAATTTGATATTAAAAAGAAGTTCAAGAATCAACAGCAAATCTCAGTTACTAATGAATAATCACCATATTCATAAAAGAACCACTCTAATTTAGATAAACATCCATAAATTAAATAAATTTGGAAACACTGAGGTCGATCCAATTTTAGACTATTCAGAATTGACAATGAATTCAAGAATCAACAGCAAATCTCAGTTACTGTTGATCAATCACCAGATTCCCAGAAGCAGCACTATAATTTATCGTTCAGACTTTACTTCTCAGTGCTCACGGAACTCTTGACTAGATTATCTTCCCAACCATGACTGAAACCACTAACTTTACAAGCAACAACGTGATGTATGGTAGAGGAATAAAGAAAAAATAAAGTATGGGACCTTTAAGAGGAAGGAAGGTATGAAACACTTAATTCCTTTCCCAGTTCATGGAAAAAGACCTTTTAAAGATTGCAGAGGTCTGATGCTAGAGTCACCTGTTAACTAAGTAATATCAGATGCTTCTCTACAAATAAACCATAGCAGACAAACAAGAGAGCTCAAATGATGTCCGGCGATCAACTGTATCCCCGTCCATACCATAGTGCATGATGGTTTGATTTGAATGACCTCTAAGGTTTGTTTGCACATTATCAATTCAGGCTTTTGTTTGATAATTTTACTCCTGCACTCTAACATAAGACGGTTGGAGTTTCTTTCAGCTATATCCCTAGGTTCAATCACAAGATTCATAGCAAAGGACATTAAATTCTTTTCTCATATTCTGTTAATTTTCTCGTTTAATAAAGCCCAACCCTACATCCCCCAAATTCGTTCCCAAATTACAAAGAAGAGCAAGCAATTACAAAATATTTAGAGCACGCTTCTAGTAGTGATAGTGAGATTTACAGAGATAGCTGGACTAAGCAGGAGACTGTATGCAATTATGCATGACCACAGAATAGATATGACATAATTAAAAGCAAAAACAAAATTTCAATGTAAATCATAGGATAAAGCATGGTTAAACCGTTAAAGAATTCAACTCATGTCAAAGTCTTTTTCTGAAAGTGAAATAATGTGGAAAACATCAATACCAAATAAGAAGTGAAGTCAAGTGAATGATAGTACCATAAACAACAGGTTTTTCATCCTCTGTGCTACGCTCTGCTTCAAAAAACTCTTCAAGCGGGTTGTGTGTTAACCTAGCAGAAGCAGCGGGTGCAGCTGAAGCTTCAACCTTGGATGCAGCAAAAAGGACCCTACCGAATGCCCTTGAGATGAACATTACTCCAACAAAACTCTGCATCAAGTTTGTTGAAAAAACTTGACATGAAAACATGCTTAAATATACTAAAACCAACTTCGTGCGACTCGGCTACCATCCTCGGTCATACTGCCATTTAACTAAAACATGCTTCCAAAAATCAATGAAAAAGAAAAGGTCAAAAGAGAAGCGCATTCCTGGCCGTCACCCATACTAAAACTAAGGCCGAATTATGGGTACGCCATTAATAACAAATGTAAAAAATTCAATATATGTTATATGTAATTAAAATTATATGAAATTAAACATGACAATTTGATAACATAATATAAGAATATAAATTTAAGAAATGAATATAACTCTAATAACAACTATAGCATATCAAAACAAGAGGCAAAATATCATAATCTCATCTGTCTAGAATAGGAGGCAATAGATTGCAATATATCATCAAAATAGGGAATCACGCATCCGTACAGGCATTCTAATTTTTAGAATACACGCATCAGTACATATATTATGAAAATAACTAACCAGAGAGTACAGTAAGAACAGATGCAAATATATGTAGGATACACGCATACTAATTTTTATTTATCCACATTAATTTTTTATTTTCATACTGCTTGAATCATCATATCAACGGTCTTTCTTCCTCTACCGATTCACACTAGGCACATAATATTTTATCATATTCCAGTTGCCACTTGTTTCTGTGAGTCAAAGAACACACAAACGCTACTGAGAAAGAGAGCATCGTATCTTGCTGGAAGAGGGAGGGATAGAGATAGATGGGGGGGAAGAGGATTACCACAGACCAGCGTATCACCACCCGCCTTGTAAAACCTGCACCTCGCCGGAAAACAGAGAGCCTATTTGCCCGAGAGAGAGGGTTAGGGATTTCACGGTTTTAAATTGAGTTTTGGATCAGGTTAACCCATTTGGATACGGGTCGGCCTGATCCATTTTTGTAAAATAAAAAAATGAATACGATTTACTGGTACGCGTATCCATACCCTACTACATACCCGGCACGAGTACTTACCCTACCCTAAGTGGTGTTGTGTACTCGTGCTTCAGAAGTCTTAGCCTGTCGAGAAAGCTGGGATAAGTTTCTTGTGAACAAGGTTTCTCGATTATCCATCTCATAAATTTTCTGGATGAATAGGTTAATTCTAACAAGCACCAAATGACTGATACTCTTTCTTCTTGGAAACAATTGAACGGCTTGAGAACACACTCTTGGTGTTGTTTGTCATAAGAAGTGACGACTGAACTCAAGGTGACAAAGTACATAGACCCCTTGGAGTGGATTGAATTGTAAGGGGCATGTTAAATAACTCTTATTTTCAAGGAAAAGAAGATGGATAAGATTTCAAGCTGTTGAATGAGTCTCTAAGAATCCAATTTGTCGTATTAATGTTGTTAATAGGGTTGTGTAGGATGGTGGAACATTTCACGTATTCAAGAAGGAAACAATTGAGGATGTCAAGTTACTGGAAAAGGTAGACAAAGAAAAAGAAAAGGAAAGAGAATTGTGATTGTATTTTTATTTTTATAAAAGAGCACATACCACTTTTTTAAGGATTGAGAAGTGTTTTTATGCTACTTTTTTTTTGCTACAACATTAACTAGAACGTGTTAACTGACCTAATGATCCTTCAGTCCTTTAAAGTCGGTTCAAAGTAATGAAACTAATTTATATGTTTGGGGTCTTGACACACTCACCCCCGAGAGTTAGGTGTCTCTCTCCTCGTATATTTTTTGGCATCTACCAAATGATGAGTTGGCTTAAAATACAAATTATAAATGTAAGCACACAACTATCTATAGAGAATATGGTTAGAAATAATTTCTTCTTAAGGACCGTGACTCGTTGGCATATACGGACCTCATGCGATTCAAGCATGACATATCTATCAAGTTTACATTAACAAGTTCACCTTCTTTATGTTGAATATCACAGGCATGACGAAGGTAGATAGATTGTTCTTTTTCATGAACGGATTACAACGTGATCTAGAGTGAGAGGTTTGACAAATACGAGAAAATGACCTAGCTTCGGCTCTACTTGTGACTGAACGCTTGGTTGACGATGAACCTCGAAAGAAAGATCGATTATATCATCCTTCTAGCCCAAAGAATCCTACCAATGACTACAAGAGCACTACTACATTCAATCAAACTCAACAATAAGGGAAGAACCACATAACATTCTAAAATGAATGAATATAAAGTCGGTCATACCGAGACAAGGGAGAGCTCATCCTTTCATGCTATTACTACAAAGAAAACCATTATGTATCAGGATTGTCCAATGAAACCATCAACTCAATAGGCAAATGCGATGGTCAGTGTGGAACCATGGAAAAGGCAATAGAGTATAAGGAACCCTACACCACTGTGGCATTCTCATAACCTTAAATTCAGTCCATAAACGATCTTGTGTGCCAATGCAACATGAACCAGATGGGTTATTCTATGTCCAAGTGTAACTAAAAGAGATGAGCATCATTACTTTGTCTCTTACATCAGCACAACTAGGGGTGAGCATCATTCAGTTTTAACCGAAAAACCGAACCAATCCGAACTGTAATTTCTAGTTTCATTCAAGTTCGGTTTAGTTTTAAAAAATATTTCAGTTTTCGGTTTCATGGGATCAAGAATCGAACCGACAGAGAAAACGAATTTCATTCCACAACCCACCCCCTACACACACACCCACAAGGCCTCGGAGCATAAATTTTTGTGTTGCCCCCCTCTCACTGTCTCTCCACAAACCCTCAGACAGTCTCTCGTCCCATTCTCACTCACTCTCTTTACACAAACCCTCATAGCTGGAATTTCTCTCATCTCCTTCTTGCTCTCTCTCTCCATAAACCCTCACAATGGGGATTGATTGGGCCCTAGATTTGGGTGCACAAAGAAAAGTGGTTTGAAAAGAGATGTTGTCAAAGTTGTTGATAGATTACAATATATTATATTGATAACTAGTCAGGTGATGAACACATTGTTGAGGAAATCTACGATAGAACTGATATTTTTGA
This sequence comes from Brasenia schreberi, assembly GCA_036023115.1. Taxonomy (NCBI): domain Eukaryota; kingdom Viridiplantae; phylum Streptophyta; class Magnoliopsida; order Nymphaeales; family Cabombaceae; genus Brasenia; species Brasenia schreberi. The sequence continues at coordinate 200,733 of JAYKKT010000064.1, read as the reverse complement.
AGTCGTTCATATTATGCACGAAGGCCGTTGATGCCATGGCAAATTTAATGATGCTAGATGAAGTCTCCCACTCGAGGTACACTTGATTTCTTATGTACAACAAACACCGAAGATTTACTTGTATGATATTTTCTCCATAAAAAAAACATGGTTGTCTTTGGTTTTGTGATCATTTTTGCTTTTGATCTTTCATTCTGAGTTCTTCACGATCAAGACTCTTACACTATTTACTTTTAAACATCTAGGATCAACAACCTTTTATATGCTCTAACACCAAATACGGGAAAGGGATGGTCACGTGAACCTTGATGTAAAGCATAAGAACTAACCTGCTTATTCGTGGGTAGATAGATATTTACAGTTAGACTGCATCATCGCTCAAAATTTGTCAAAACCAATTCGACGCCATCAGCAAGTCCCAAATGAATACTATTTTCTGGACCCATTATCTCTTTTCAAGAGACATAGAAACCTAAACCGAATAACTGAACCGTAAGTAAAATATGTAGAATTCAGTTTTCAGGTAATTCGGTTCAGTTTGGTTAGTGAACCAAACTAACCAATGCACACCCTTGAGCACAACAACTAGGACTTCTCATTTCAAAGACCGACTCCTACATCAAGAATGCCCTTGGCAAGAGGTAACTTGCGAAGAAAATATAGTCCTGAAAGTTGCAGATTGGCGAACGAGAGTCAACTTCTCCGTGGTAGACGTGGATCAGCCTATGGCATTGGGTCAAACATTACTTAATCAAGAAAAGGCTTCCCCCAACTATATGGAACAATGCATCTACTTTGATGATGACCCTAGCCCAGATAGCAACACAACCCTAGATGAGTCGAACCTAACACGTTTCTTTAGCTTAAGATTGATACGACTGAAGACACAATGGTATCAACGCCTTAGGCCCAGCAAGATCCCCCAAGATGTTCGTCACAAGTGATGAAGGAAGTTTCTCTTGCAAGCAACAACAAGAAACACTTCAAGGGCTCAAAGCTCTTCCAAGCCCCACTAATGAAACAAGTCATAAGTTACTCTATTGCATAATGTACAATATAGCTCGTTGAATCGGTACTAGGTGGGGTGAAGAGGAAGACGTTGCCGAGGCCGGTAATGATTTTGGTGGGAGAACGTGACTTTTTGACTGTGAACGGCAAGCGGCCTACGAGCTACTTTGGCAAAAAATCCTTCGAGAGAAGTGTCCCACAATCTTGTCATTGTTTCATACCACACAATCTCCTTTATTTTTAAGTTACCTCCACTTCGCTCTCTTGAATTCACTATGTGAAATTGTGTAAGTTTCCGAGTGCCAAGGACTATTCCAAACTTTAGCATTGATGGGAGGAACACTTACATTATGTATGGATGCCGGTGGGTAATTGCAACGTTAGTGAAATTCCTACAATTGATCCCACTGGTTCGTGTTTTCTAATGAAAAGATTCTGAAATATGTGTCGATTTTGATACCTTCTTGTCAGATTCCGGCTTCTGTCGACTTCTTGGTTCATTGCCGTCGACCTCCTCTTTGTTGCTTGTAAAGCTTTTAAGGTACCCCAGCAGTGGAAGATCAAGGTATGTGGTTTCTTATTTTTTGAGGTTTCTACGCGGCGGGTTTTGCCTGGGAAGGTTTCTAATATTTTTCAATGTATTTGACTATGTGCGTTGCTCTGTATTTATAGAGCAGTATGTGCTCCTACCTTTTCCGGTTTGTCTCGCTGGGTTTTCCTCTTCAGGAGCCCCTTTAACCGGACAGTTACAGTGTAATCCGATAATGGTCCGATGGTTTTGATTTTATGGCTGTTACGACCATTCTTTCCATAACCGTGATCACACATAACGGTTGGATGGCCAGTCCAGTCGTTTCTCTGCTAGGTTGCCGAGAATGGCCACAGCCTTACATCTCCCATTTAGCTATTCGAGCCAAGTGTACTGACATACTGGTTTTCCTCTCACTTTTGAGGGGTTTTTCTAGTAATGTCATTTCATGATTGCTATTGCAATCACTACCCATTGTATGGTTATTTTCCTACACAACAATCAAACATATCTCAAGCCCATGTCTGCAACATGTTTTGTGAAAAGCTCCTCTCTTATGCCTTTAGTCAAGGGGACTGCCAACATATCATTTGTAGTCATGTATGAGATGGATATTTCCTTTCTCATAACCATATCATGAACATAGTGGTATTTAACCATTATATGCTTGCTTTTACATCAATCTGCTCAATTCTTAATAAGAGTAATTGCTACATTATTGTCACAATACATGACAACAGGCTCGTCGGCTATTTTCAGCTTCAATTAATGTATCAAGCAGCTTATCAAGACAATACTCGTTGCAGCCATACATCAAGCCACATATTGAGCTTCCTGTATATGCAATGCTACACAACCCTCTTTTTTAAATGCCCAAGAAATAACACCACCTCCAAATAAGAATATTTGTCTAGAGGTTGATTTGTTGTCATCTTTGCTCACAACAAAGTCAGCATCTGAGTATCCTACCACTTTCAGTTCATCTGCTTGAAAATACATTTCAAGTCTCTTGTTCCTTTCAGATATCTTAAAATCCTTTTTACAGCTATCGAATGCTGCCATCAAGGATTACTTTGATATCTACTCACAAAACCAACAACAAAAGCATAGTATACATCAAGCTACCCACAACTTGTACATAAGGAACGTTAGGCTTATCGTCTCCTTCACCGTGACAATCAACCTTACTTAGTTTAACCCCTTTTGCAATGGGTGTAACAATAGACTTGCATTCACCTATTTTGAACTTCTTGAGGATATAGTCAATAAATCTCTCCTGACTCAGGCATATGAGTTTAGATTCTCTTTCTTGAGAGATCTTTATATCCAGGATATAGGATGCTTCTCCCATATCCTTCATTTCGAACCTTGAGTTTAACCATGACTTAGTTTTGACAATCATCTCATTGCATTCTCAGTCAACAATATGTCATCTACATATAATGATAAGATGACAAAGTGACTCCCACTGTTCGAGACATATACACAGTGATCAAGTTCATTAGCCACAAACCCAAGTTCTATAATAGCATTTTGAAAAGTCAAATACCATTGGCGAGGTGACTGTTTCAGGCCATATAGGGATTTTCTCAACCTATATACTTTATCTTCTTGGCCTTCAACTATAAATCCTTCGCGTTGCTGCATGTATATGATTTCATCTAAATCTTCGTTTAGAAAAGTTGTCTTTACATCTAATTGATGTAAGTCCAAATCATAATATGAAGATATTGTTATGATTATCCTTATGGATGCAAATTTCGCAACTGGGCAATATGTCTCAACATAATTTATTTCCCTATTTTGCGAAAAACCCTTTGCAGTCAACCTCGCTTTAAACTTGTCGATTGAACCATCGACCTTGTATTTCTTTTTCAGAACTCATTTACATCATATAGCTTTTCTAACTTTTGGCAAATCAGTCAATTCCCAGACTTGGTTTTGTTCAATGGATTCAATTTTCTCATCCATGACTTTCCCCCAGTCTGTTTCTTTTGGTTGAGTTTGGAGTTAGATCATATCTTACCTTATACGATTAGCAATTTTTCTTTCTTGTTTTTGCTCATATGTTCTTCCTCTATTGCTAGTTTCAGAGGCAATTCAAAAGGTTAATTTTTTGCCCTAATCTGAGGGCAGTGGTGACCATATTCCATGACGGGAGAAGACTGTTCAGGATAGTTGATATCTGCATCGGTTCCAGGATGACTGACTTTGCCACAACTAGGTCCTTAGTCATTACCAACATGTGGTTTACATGTTCTACTATGTTGTCTACTTCTTTTATTTTGAAGGAATTGTATTTCTGTAGTAGCAATTATACATGTACTTTGGCAGTTGGGTCATATTTGGCTGTTATTGAGTCAAACAGCTCTTTTGCGGTCTCATATTTTTTGAAAAACCTTATCAAGTCATCCTCCATGTATGTCAACATGACAGTTCTTGCTATTTTGTCGTCTTTTAGAAATATTTTATACATTTCTATCTGTTGCTCAGTTGCGTCTGGTGGTGACCGACGCACAGTTTCCTTTAATACATACTAAATACCTTGAAGTGTTAGAGCAAGCGTGATTCTTCTCTTCTAAGTTTGTAAGTTTAGCTTTTCGGTTTTTACCAGTTCTGACACACATATTCTTCAGTTCATTTTTATGTGTTTGACAATTATAATAATTAAACGATCTAAAAAAGAAACTTTAAATAAGCAACAAAACATACATACCAAGAATTTGATTAGAACAATGAAGAATATCGCAAAAATGAGCTGAAAATAACTCATTTTTAATATATAAACAACCTGGTATAAATTTGTAATTTTTCCAAAAAAATCTACTGATTGATGCCAGGCAGATCTACAATTGAAGCGATTCACCTTTTGAGACGTCTTATGGAACATTTTAGAGCAAAAAAGAAAAACCTTCACATTATATTTATTGATCTAGAAAAAGCTTATGATAGGGTATCGAGGGAGGTTCTTTGGAAAACTTTGAAAAAAAGAGGTATCCCATTGACATATATTAACCTTATAAGAGACATGTATGATGGTGCAAAAACATGTGTGAGGACTCATGAAGGAACGACAGACTTCTTTGAAGTTAATATTGGGTTACATCAAGGATCAACTTTAAGTCCATACTTATTTATAATGGTGATGGATGAGTGAACAAAACATATTCAAGATGAAGTACCTTGGTGTATGTTATTTGCACATGACATTGTATTAGTGGAAGAGTCTAAGGAAAAAGTTAATAGAAAATTGGAACTATGGAGAGAAACATTAGAAAGCAAATGCCTCCGACTTAGTAAAACAAAGACAGAATATATGGAATGTAAGTTTGATCATTTGGTTACTTTAGAGGACATAAAAATTAAAATTGGCACACATTGCATTCTCCAAAAGGAAAGTTTTAAATACCTAGGGTCAATTTTTCAGAGTGATGGAAGAATTGATGGAGATGTTACACATAGAATTAATGCTGGTTGGTTAAAATGGAGAGGAGCATCACTTATTCTTTGTGATAAGAAGATACCATTAAAATTAAAAGGTAAATATTATAAAGTAGTAATTAGGCCTGCCATGTTTTATGGTTCTGAGTGTTGGGCAGTTAATCATCAACATGTACAAAAGATGTCTGTGACAGAAATGAAGATGTTGAGATGGATGAGTGGTCATATAAGAAAAGACCGTATACATAATGAGGTTATTAGACGTGGATCAGCCTATGGCATTGGGTCAAACATTACTTAATCAAGAAAAGGCTTCCCCCAACTATATGGAACAATGCATCTACTTTGATGATGACCCTAGCCCAGATAGCAACACAACCCTAGATGAGTCGAACCTAACACGTTTCTTTAGCTTAAGATTGATACGACTGAAGACATAATGGTATCAACGCCTTAGGCCCAGCAAGATCCCCCAAGATGTTCGTCACAAGTGATGAAGGAAGTTTCTCTTGCAAGCAACAACAAGAAACACTTCAAGGGCTCAAAGCTCTTCCAAGCCCCACTAATGAAACAAGTCATAAGTTACTCTATTGCATAATGTACAATATAGCTCGTTGAATCGGTACTAGGTGGGGTGAAGAGGAAGACGTTGCCGAGGCCGGTAATGATTTTGGTGGGAGAACGTGACTTTTTGACTGTGAACGGCAAGCGGCCTACGAGCTACTTTGGCAAAAAATCCTTCGAGAGAAGTGTCCCACAATCTTATCATTGTTTCATACCACACAATCTCCTTTATTTTTAAGTTACCTCCACTTCGCTCTCTTGAATTCACTATGTGAAATTGTGTAAGTTTCCGAGTGCCAAGGACTATTCCAAACTTTAGCATTGATGGGAGGAACACTTACATTATGTATGGATGCCGGTGGGTAATTGCAACGTTAGTGAAATTCCTACAATTGATCCCACTGGTTCGTGTTTTCTAATGAAAAGATTCTGAAATATGTGTCGATTTTGATACCTTCTTGTCAGATTCCGGCTTCTGTCGACTTCTTGGTTCATTGCCGTCGACCTCCTCTTTGTTGCTTGTAAAGCTTTTAAGGTACCCCAGCAGTGGAAGATCAAGGTATGTGGTTTCTTATTTTTTGAGGTTTCTACGCGGCGGGTTTTGCCTGGGAAGGTTTCTAATATTTTTCAATGTATTTGACTATGTGCGTTGCTCTGTATTTATAGAGCAGTATGTGCTCCTACCTTTTCCGGTTTGTCTCGCTGGGTTTTCCTCTTCAGGAGCCCCTTTAACCGGACAGTTACAGTGTAATCCGATAATGGTCCGATGGTTTTGATTTTATGGCTGTTACGACCATTCTTTCCATAACCGTGATCACACATAACGGTTGGATGGCCAGTCCAGTCGTTTCTCTGCTAGGTTGCCGAGAATGGCCACAGCCTTACATCTCCCATTTAGCTATTCGAGCCAAGTGTACTGACATACTGGTTTTCCTCTCACTTTTGAGGGGTTTTTCTAGTAATGTCATTTCATGATTGCTATTGCAATCACTACCCATTGTATGGTTATTTTCCTACACAACAATCAAACATATCTCAAGCCCATGTCTGCAACATGTTTTGTGAAAAGCTCCTCTCTTATGCCTTTAGTCAAGGGGACTGCCAACATATCATTTGTAGTCATGTATGAGATGGATATTTCCTTTCTCATAACCATATCATGAACATAGTGGTATTTAACCATTATATGCTTGCTTTTACATCAATCTGCTCAATTCTTAATAAGAGTAATTGCTACATTATTGTCACAATACATGACAACAGGCTCGTCGACTATTTTCAGCTTCAATTAATGTATCAAGCAGCTTATCAAGACAATACTCGTTGCAGCCATACATCAAGCCACATATTGAGCTTCCTGTATATGCAATGCTACACAACCCTCTTTCTTAAATGCCCAAGAAATAACACCACCTCCAAATAAGAATATTTGTCTAGAGGTTGATTTGTTGTCATCTTTGCTATCTTTCAATTTTCAAAATGATGGAAAAATTGATGGAGATGTTACACATAGAGTTAATGCAGGTTGGTTAAAATGGAGAGGGGCATCAGGTATTCTATGTGATAAGAAGATACTATTGAAGTTGAAAGATAGATATTATAGAGCAGCAATTAGACCTGTTACGTTTTATGGTTTTGAGTGTTGGGCAATTAATTATCAACATGTACAAAAGATGTTCATAGCAGAAATGAAGATATTGAGATGGATGAGTGATCAAACAAGTAAAGACCGTATACATAATGAGGTTATTAGAAACCAATTGGGAGTAGTATCAATAGAGGATAAAATGAGGAAAAATCATTAAAGATGGTTCAGACATTTATTAAGACGATAAAAGGATACTCCCGTAAAAAGATATGAAAAATTAGATTGTGAAAATGTTAAAAGAGAAAGAGGACGACCACAAAAGTGTTGGAAAGAAACTATAAAGAATGATCTAATTTATATTGAGTTAACTGCTAGCATGGCATATGATATGATGATAGGGCTATGTGGAAACAAAGAATCCATGTAGTTGACCCCATCTAGTATAGGAAAAGGCTTAGTTGTTGTTGTAGGCAATCAACTAGTGTAAGGAATCATAAACACATGCTAAATGTTGTTTATAAGGATTTTGAGAGTGGATGGTTACAAAACAAAGTAAACCTATGCTAATTGAAATTTGCCTAGGACCCTGGTTTTTTATTTCCACCCCCATACATGAGGCTTAGGCTTCTCACATGTCTATGGCTACAGATTCAGAGATATGCCCATTTTCTGGGATATTTGCAACATGACTAGAATATAAATGGACGGACATTCTGAGCCAAAACAAGTATGGCGTGACATATTAGACACTGTCACGAAGAGACGATATGTATATCCAAAGCAGAACCTTGTGAATTGAAAGAAACCATGCTTGAGAACTATTCTTGTGCGAGTTTGTCTTCTGAAACTAGTATAAAATTGGCAATAATTATATGTTCTCCCATCAATTAGACCTCCAAAGAGTATTCATCAGAAACATGCACTAGATCGAAGAAATCATATCGCTTGCAAATTCTAAAGAGATTAAAAGTAACAAATGCTTTTGTAAAAGAAGAGAAATTTCTGCATTGATATAATTTGGTCCAAGTCATACCATGCACCGCACAAGACGGTGTACTACGAAAAGGAAGCCTCCAAGCTATGTTAAATGGATACCCTTAATAGGTATCATACCTTGTCAACTCACATATACATGGGCACTGGTGCAACCTGTGTCTGCATCAACGATTAGAAAGAAGCTTTGACTCGATATGAGTACGATTCATTTATATCAGTTACCTTTCTATAAAGTCCTACAAAAGTATGAAGCTGCCATGAACGCTATTAGTCACCAAAAACAACAGATTTTGGTGGTTCTACAAAAGACAAAATACCAACATATCCAGTGGCTTCCCGACCAGATAGACCTCACAAGACGCCACTAGTGTACTCATAGTCGAAAGTCGAAAGAGCACCATCAGTCCATAGATTGCCTTTTGCCTCACAAGCTTCCCCAAAGAAAATCAGGTCATCAGCAAAGAAGAGGTGATTAGGTGTTGTGAACACTCCATTTCTTCTAAAAAGAAGTGGGAACAAAGTGTTGAAGAATATGCTCATGTAGTATTCTTTGTGTTAGTTTTTATAATTTTTTATGTTTTTAGATATTATTGTACTTGCCCGAAATACTAGGGGCATTTTGGTAATTTTCTGTACTAGGGGTATTTTGGTAAAATTTTGTTTTATTATATAAGGGCTGGTAGGTTTATTAGGATGTGAGGTTGTGTTGTAAGAAAGTGTGGAGAAAAGGGGGGCGGCCTCCATTGGAGGTCCGCTCCTTACTTCAATCCCTCTTTTTTCCTCCTTAATATTAGTCTTATTTTGTGTTTTTAATATTCTGCAATGCTACTCTGAATTTCAACATGGTATCAGAGCTTTCTTTCGATTGAAGTAGCGGTTGTGAGTTGTTTAACAGGATTGCGTGATATTGTGGAAGTTGTTCATGAACCTATTTCAAAATGGCAGGACATTGGGCTCGATCACTTCAATATATTAGATACATTATATGCAAAACATCAAAGGTATGATTATATTTTCCAGAATTACGTCTTTGTGACTAGGGTTATGAAAAAAAAAAAGGAATTTGCCAATGGGATTAAGCTCCTGTGACTGATGAAAAGAAGTGTTTTTCAGTGATCGATTTTTTTTATATGCTGTTCATGAAGCAAATTGGATGAATGAGATAGAGATTAGCATCTATGATTCATGGTTTGATCAGGCTGTTGCAAATGAGAAAGAAACAGGTCTTACAAAAGAGCAAGAAGAAAATTTTTTGAAAGATTGTAGAGGAGGATGATCTTAATGCTGTACAAAGGCTGCAAAATCAATTAAAGAAAAGAAGGAAAATACCAATAAAGATGTCTCAGGCAATATTTCTCTTGAAAATGGGACTAGTGGTGTACTACAAAATGGTGATGATTGCAGTAAGTGCTGACTCTGCTGATAGATTTGAGTCTGGATCGATTGATGGTTTGGGAGTCACAAATGAGCAAAGTGGTAAGAAGGAAAGCATCTGCGATACTGCTGACTTGCCAATGCCGTCTTTACCTACTTTAGTTGGGAATGATTCAATAAAGCGTTCCCTTGATCATGAGGACTGTAAAGATGACACTAAAAGGAGCTGGATGGTAATAATTGATAGTGATGATGAAGATGAAGAGAATGTGAATGAAAAAAAAAAATCACCAAATTTCGATAAGATATGAGGTTTAATGCATCCTAATTGCAGTTTTTTGATGAATACATGTGAGGTTTAATTAGCAAACATCTCGGAACATAGGCAGCCAGGATTAGATCTGTCTTCATGATAAAGATTCTAATACATCCTAAGGTAGACCATTCTGTGCTTCATGTCACCCTTCATAAGATTGAGTCTTTCTTTATGAGCATGATATCGTGAGATTTGGTTAGGAGGCCCTTGTTAAAGTAGCAAGCACCAATCAGCTTCGTATTAAAGGTCTAGAAAGGGAATTACGATGCTCAAATCGTGAAACTTAAAAGTGAGCATGTTGGGAATGCAACAAAGGATGTAATTCACGAGATGGTTGTTGATGTGTTTAATAAGGTAGCTGTTTTTATTATGTTGCATTCAATGTGGTGGCTGCATTTGATATAAACGTGGTTGCATTTAAAAAATGGGAGTTGATATAAATGTAGATTTAATAAGGTGGTTGCTTTGATATAAATGTTAATATTTGTCGATGAACAAAGGTTGATAATACACGAATCAAATCCATCAAGTCGCCAAGAGTCAAATGGTATTCAAGTATGAATGTCGATCTTCAAGAATAATAAACACGAGAGCGGAAGCATATACAAACAAGTCAAAAAGCAGTGCAAAGACTGCATAATTTATTCATGTTGTGATGGAGTATTTATAGACTCATTACTATGTACATGAAATGTAAAAGAAATAACACAAGGATCAAGATGATGAACTAGTGCTTGCTGGCCAGCACTAGCCGTTGGGGCTCTCAACGGTAATGGCCAGGGCCATGCTGGCTCTGACCCTGCCTCAAACTGGGGTTGCACGAGCCCTAATGGCCCGTGCCCCTATTACATTAACACCCCCCCTCAAACTTATGGAGTATACAATGGAAGTTTGTCCAACATAAATCAAATACAACTCAATTTTCAACGAACTTGTTACAAAAAATTGTACAAAATTAGTATCAAAGTTGCCACACCTTCCTTTGAAAGGACTCTAAATCATCTTGCCATAATCAATGTGTCAACTTATTTGTCATCCTGCATGAAAATCAACGAAGTATTAATACATACATTTGCTCAATCTTAATGAAATTATAAAGACAATGTACCATATCTAATCCAGAGAGTAAACCAAAATAAGTCAAATAAGTTCATGAAGTTGATTTTCTCAAGAAACTCATTTGAAAGAAAACATTCATATCATTCAAATAGGATTGTCTATTATAATAACTAGATTCATAAATCACTACAAACTTTTGATATTGTAAGGGAACCTTGGTATATCAAACAAGCATTTTAAGGTTATGCTCAAAACCCGCCAAGTCAAACAAGCTTTTTAAGGTTAAGCTCAAAACCCGAGTTTTAAGGATAAACTCGAACCCAAACAAGCTTTTTAAGGCAAAGCTCAAAACCTTTAAATCAAACATACAATTCTAAAAGCCGTTAAATATCCTTTAAACTCAAAAGTGATTCTATGGTTCCAAAAGTAAGATAATCTATTTGAATGATTAAAAGTCAAAGGAATCAACTTCATGCTTTTAAAAAGGTCTCATAAGGTTTGTTAAAATCATAACATCAAGATAACTATAAGTCTTTTTCAATATTGATTACTCTCCAACCAAAAGGCCAACAACATGAAACATCTTAATCACAAAGATTTTCAATAAAAGGCTAACAAACGGAGATCATAATCTCATAAGAAAAACAACATTAAAGTTATCAAAATCACAAATCTTCAAATAATAATTTGTTAAAACACTTCTATCACTTACAAGTTAATTAAGATAACTATAAGTCTTTTTCAATATTGATTGCTCTCCAACCAAAAGGCCAACAATATGAAACATCTTAATCACAAAGATTTCCAATAAAAGGCCAACAAACGAAGACCATAATCTCCCAAAAAAGCAACCTTAAAGTTATCAAGATCACAAATCATCAAATAAGTGCATCTTCAATTTTCAATTAATTTCCAACCGAAGGCGAAAAATATGCATCTCAGTCATACAAGTACATTCAACTCATTATCAACAAACATTTTTCCAAATGTTTCAAATAACAATAAGTATATCTTCAAGCATTAATTGATTTCCAACAAAAGGCACCAACATAAAGCACCTTAATCACAAAGGTCCTCAACAAAAGGCCAACAACATGGATCTCAATTATACAAGAAGATACCCCTTATTGTTTTCCAACAAATACATTTTCAAATTTATCAATAATCAAGTTTGAAATCATCCAAATATTATAACACATTTTTCTTCTAAACATGCCAACAAACAATTTGATTTAACTATGTAAATACATAATCAAGATTGCATGTAACCAAGTTGGAAGGAACACACCTGGATGGGCTTAAGTCAGAATAACATGCACAGCAGAATCAGGTTGAATAGCCAAATCTGTTCATTTAACTCAACAATGCAAATACTATACAAACATGCAATAATACTAAGTGCAATAGAGAAAATTCATGTTTCCACGAGAAGAGAAAGCAGTAAACCACGAAAATGTTCCAATAATCAAACTGAACCCATGTTTCTTGCCAATAAGTCCATCTAAAACACATAGAGCTTAAGGTTCCCACAAACGAGATGACAAAAAGACAAATTAATATTATTGTGATATTGCATATCCCTACCATCACCACATACGACCAAAAAAAGAGACTCAGTTCCAGAATATTTGAATATCATCATTGGGATCAATTTTACTACTTAAAACAAATCGAACCCAACAAATTCTTAAAGCAACCAACATCACAAGACTCGCAGAATTCACATGACAAACCCAGCATGGTAGTCAATATCTATCTTGATAAGTAAACAAGTCAAACAAAATCCATATATAAGAAAGCAACTATTAGCTAAGTACTCAATCTCTATTTAACCAATTTTCAAGGGCAAAAAGGCAAAGTTATTACAACCCTTATCAAGTCACTTAAGTGCCAAAACCCAAACGAGATTACAGAAGAGAAATCACCCATATAGATGCATTGCACATTCATAATCGCAAAATAGATTATTAAAAAATCGTAAACCATCTCCAAAATAAAAACCCAGAAAACGAGAAATTAAGCCAGGATAGATCATCAAGACCTTCAATTCCCACCTTAAAATCATGAAAAACAACACGAAATGGGCCAGTGGGTGCAACCAGAAAACCTTAAATTTGAGTATCATCATAAATTTAACAAATCAAAAATTTAGCCAATGAAAGACCCTCTGGACGAACCTAAGAACAAAAGTTTTGTAATTTTGAAAAAGTCATGCTAACATGAAAGAAAAGATACCAAAACCACAAAAATTGACCATACTGACATTGAAAATCAATAAAGAACAATTAGCACTTTAGATGTTACGTAAGGTTTCTTAGTAAAGAATGCAAATACAACTATCCAAACAATCAAAATAAATCAAATTTCTACAAATTTCTATAGAAAAGCCAATGCAACGAGAAGATGGAATTTGAGAAGTTAAACAGTGCAACATGAACGAGCTAACAAACTTATTAAAGATCAAACACAAGTTTTCAAATATCAAACACACTAGCCTAACTCATGTCCTTTTAAGTCATAACAAAAATAACTAAGTTTTCAAATATCAAACACGGCCAAAAACTTATTTTAGAATCGTTCATTAAAATCACAAGTTCAAAAAACACAAGTATACAAAAAACTATAATAAAGACTATGCTTCAATATAGTTGCGGACAATCAATGAGTGGACAACACCACAAAGTATCAATCACAAAGCCTTAGAAAAGACAATAGCCGAGAGCAACAAGTGCATGCAAAAAGAAGAATAAACACAATACAAACTTGAATAAATAATATTTATTCATTAGCCATCAAAGGCTTGAATTTACAATGGTTTATAAGAGGTATTTATAGAGAAAAGGGAGTGAAAGGCAGTGAGAGAGAGTGAAAGACTCAAGAGGGAAAAGAGGGGAAAGAGGGGGGGCCTGGCCCTGATGGCCTAGTGGGCCAGGGCCGAGCCACTCTGGCCCAGTTCTTTAACACCCCCCCTCAAACTGACAACTCCATGACCTGAAGTTTGCCAATTAAAGATTGAAATCAAGGAGCAGGTAAGGACTTGGTGAACACATCTGCAAGTTGATATTCTAATTTTACAAACTGTAATGTCAAATTGCCTTGTAGATGCTTTTCACGAACATAGTGACAATCCATCTCTATGTGTTTTGTGCGCTCATGGAAGGTAAGGTTGTTGGCTATATACATAACACTTTTGTTGTCGCAGAACATTATTCGAGGAGCTTCCAGTTGTATAAGTCTTGAAGTAGTCGTCGCAACCAAGTTAGTTCTGTAGTAGTGTTGGCAATAGCACGATACTCAGCTTCAGTGGATGAAAGAGATACCTTTTGTTGTTTCTTGCATCTCCATGAAATGAATAAGTGACCAAGGAATATGCAATATCCAGTAGTAGAGTACCTATCATTCACATCACTACCCCAATCAACATCAATATATGCAAGCAACTGAAATAAAGAAGAAGATAGAAATACTCCCTTAGTTGAGGTTTGTCGAATATAATGAACAATCCTCATAACAACACTCATATGTACTGAGGTGGGTGCATGTTGAAACTGACTTACAGTATGAACAACATGAGAAATATCAGGCCGTGTTATGGTGAGATATGTGAGTGCTCCAACCATCTGTCTATAAGGTGTGGGATCACTCAGAAGTTCACCATCAACTAGGCGCATCTTCTGGTTGATTACTTCTGGTGTCTCAACGACTTTGTCATCTGTAATACCTGATCTAAGAATAACATCATTAGTAAACTTAATTTGTAATAAAAAGAAACCTCTATCATCACGGGTTACCTCAATGCCAAGAAAATAGGAAAGTTATCCCAGATCCTTCATTTCAAACACATTACCAAGTTCTTGCTTGATTTGTTGGATACTTGTATCATCACTACCTGTAATAATCATATCATTGATGTAGAGTAAAAGGATAACAATACCTGCAGAGGATTTTCTTATAAACAAAGTTGTGTCAGTATAACAGATAGTAAAGTCATGCAATGTCATGAATTCAATCATTCTATCAAACCAAGCCTTGGGAGCTTGTTTGAGACCATATAAGGCTTTTTTGAGCTTTAAGACTTGGTTTCTAGGAAGATTGAGACCAGGAGAAGGCTTCATATATACTTCTTCCTTCAACCAACCATTCAAAAAAGCATTTTTAACATCTAACTGATAAATATTTCAATGATGAATAACACACACAGCTATAAGTGTTCTAACAATTGTCATTCTAGCTAAATGAGCAAAGGTTTCTTCATAATTAATTCCATATTCTTGAGAATCACCCTTGACAACCAATCTAGCTTTATAACGATCTAATGAGCCATCACCATTAGTCTTGATTTTATAAACCTACATACAACCTATATTCTTTTTGTTTGATGATTTAGAGACTATATCCCAAGTTTAGGCTCTAAATAAAGCATCCAACTCTTCATTCATTGCATGAGTCTATTCTTGTGATAATTGAGCTTCTTTAAAGGTTCTAGGTTCCTTTATAGCTGAAATATTTGTTACTAAAGCTCTATATCTTGGTGAAAAACTATCATATGACACAAATCTTTCACGAGGTCTAGAATCACGATTTGACCTTCTAGAGATAGGTATAGATCTCCTATTGTAATGTTTATCAAAGGGAGTAATAGAATGTTTGGTAATCATAGGTTCATCAAGCTAATTTTCTTCATAAATTACCTCTTCACCTAAAATATCATTCAAGAAGGAGTAGGAGGAGTCATTAATAGAGCTATCCTCATCCATGCTTTTAAAAACATATTCATTTTCAAAAAATCTAACATCTCGAGATACATAAAGCTTATCATTTTTACAATCATAACACCTATATCCCTTTTTGGTTATTTCATATCCTAGAAAGATACATTCTATGGCCCAAAATGATAATTTATCATCTTTGTTAGTATAAACAAAGTATTTACATCCAAAAACACGTAATCTTGAATAGTTAGGAGAAACTTTAAAAAGTTTTTCTATAGGAGACATATTTTGTAAAACCGAAGAGGGCATCCGATTAATTAAATAGACTGCAGTCATAATAGCTTTTATCTAAAAATTTTTAGGAACACAACTTGACAAAAGCAAAGTTCTTGTGGTTTCCAAAATATGTCTATGCTTTCGTTCGGAAACACCATTTTGTTGAGGAGTTTTAAAACAAGAAGTTTGATGTATAATCCCAAACTTATTGAGATAGTTTTCAAAATCCTTTGACATAAACTCTCCTCCTGAATTTGATCTAAAAATTTTGATTTCAGAATCAAATTGATTCTTTACAAGATTATGAAAAATAATAAAATTTTGAAAGACATCGGATTTTGCTTTTAAAAGATATACCCATGTATACCTAGTAAAGTCATCTACAAAAATAACATAATAGGAAATGACTCCTTTACACAAAACATGTGTCGGACCCCATACATCCGAATGAATTATTTTGAAGGGTCTTGTTGTAACATGTGTTTTGTTTGGAAATTGGAGATGTTGCATTTTACCAAGAACATAATCTTTAAGAAAAAAAATCCTTAAATTTCGTTCCAAGAGGACATTGATACAATTTTTTAGCATTAAGATGTTTAAGTCTCTTGTGCCATAAAAGGGCATCATTTATCAAAATATTAACATATCCTATACTATGCAAATAGTCCATAATGTAAAGTCCGCCCTCTCTATGGCCACGCTCAATCACTTTATTCGAGAGGCAATCCTGTACAATACATCCGGTGGATGAAAAGGTTATAACATAATTTTTATCCAAAATTTGAGATACGAAAAGTAAGTTTAAATTTAGTTTTTGAACAACACAAATTTTAGAAACTTCAAAAATTATTGTTTTGAAAGTCACCAATTTTATCAATATTTAATTGTGTACCATCTGCCATATAAACACATGATAAGGGTTTTTGAACACATGATTTTAAGATATGTTCATTACAAATCATATGAAATGATGTACCCGAATCAAGAATCCAAAAGATCATACCTTTAGTTTCTTTTGTTGAAGAAGAACAAGCCACACCAACCGTTATTTTTTCCTTCATTTGGGCTTCAAGTTACTTAGAATGAAAGATGAAGCATGTTCTTCTACTACGACCACATTCTTTTTCAATTTTGGGCAATTTGGCCTTATATGCCCAACTTCTCTACAATGATGGGAAATAATGTCTTTTCTTCCTTTTTCACTTTTGAAATGAGGTCGATAAGTCTTCATATTTGCTTCGGGTTTTGATACGGCGAAAGCAGTCTTTTTTAAGTCTTGCTTCATTCATTCTTATTTCTGCCATTTGAAGATCGATAAGAATCTCTTCTTTTGTATGAAAAGGTTTTCTATTAATGAGCGATGATCTTACCCCTTCAAATTTTTTCCAAAGATTTCTTAGAAATTGATATACAAAGTCCTCATTGTTTTCACATTGTCTCTCACTAATACATTGTGTACATTTCTTTTTGTAACCATACAATTGATTTCAAACATTGGAAAATTACTCAAAAAATTCGTTTACCCCTTTATCTCCTTGTTTGAGTGAGACCAATTTGTCTCTTAATGCCATCCTATGAGCCACATCGCTTTGAATATAGGATGTTTTTAAATATTCCTATGCTTCTTTAGCATTGGTGAAATCGGCCAAAGTGTCCCTAATGTGCTCATTTACATTATTAATGAGCACCCATAGGATCGTTCTATGGCCTCTTTCATATTCCTCTTTTTGTTCAAGTGTGGCATTGATAGAGGGTTCTATCTTCAAACCACTTAAATAGCTCCATAATTTTTTGAAATTAAAGTAGTTTTTCATAGATTGGGCCCATGTTTTATAGTTCGAAGATGTTAGACGAAAATTAAAACCTCCTTTATCATCCATATTTTAAGGAGAAAGAAATTAAAGAGGTAAACTTACAAAATATGATTGACACGCTTTTCGAGGTGATGAGCAATGCAAAATATGACCAACATGCTTCCCGAGATGATAAACAGTACTCTCACGATCGAGAAATGACTCTGATACCATGTAATGAAGACTATGCTTCAATATAATTGCGAAAGATCAATAAGTGAGCAACACCATAAAGTATCAATCACAAAGCCTTAGAAAAGGCAATAGCTGAGAGCAACAAGTGCATGCGAAAAAGAGAATAAACACAACACAAGCTTGAATAAATAATCTTTATTCATTAGTCATCAAAGGCTTGAATTTACAATGGTTTACAAGAGGTATTTATGGAGAAAAGGGAGTGAAAGAGAGTAAGAGAGAGTGAAAGACTCAAGAGGGAAAAGAGGAGAAAGAGGGGGCTGGCGCCAGCCCCCAACGGCTAGTGGCCCTGATGGCCCAGTGGACACTCTGACCCAGTTCTTTAACAAAAACCATAATCATGTATTACTAATAAAAGTTATATTTTCATGACAAGCACATCTAACATTATCCAAAGTCAAGAAATTCGTTGGGAGAAATTATAAGTGAACACATCCAAACGCAATGTTATACTAGCAAGATTCAAGAGAACACAAAATTTATAAGAAATTTTAAAATTCCAATGAACACAACGTAATCAATTGAGAACTTCACTATTTTCTTTCGATTTTCGAAATAAACATATTTTCTAAAGTTACTTTGAACTTCACAATGTCAAAAAACAAGAATTGTAGATTTTCCAAAGTTGACATGCTTCCCAATGCACTCGATTTCTTCAATCCGTGGCTCTGATACCATGTTAATATATGTCGGTGAATAAAGGTTGATATTATAAGAATCAAATCCAACAAGTCGCCAAGAGTCAAATGATATTCAAGTATGAATGCCGATCTTGAAGAATAACAAACACGAGAGCGAAAGCATATACAAACAAGTCAAAAAGCAGTGCAAAGACTGTATAATTTATTCATGTTGTGATGGAGTATTTATAAACTCATTCCTATGTATATGAAATGTAAAAGAAATAACACAAGGAGTAAGAGGATGAACTAGGCTCCGAACGGTAACGACTAGGCTATGGCCCTACCTCAAACTGGGGTTGCTAGGGCCCGTGCCCTGTTACATTAACAATAATCGCTTCTTAATGGAAAAGTGGCTGCATTTAAATAATGGGAGATGGGAGATATTGGTGGCTGCAACATTGGACGTGATTTTTTTGTGGCTGCATGACGAGAGAAAAAGAGAGAGAGATTGGAAGGCATGGATATCAACAGTCTAGAAGACGAAGAAGGAACTCCAAAAGCCGGAGTGGAAGAGGCGGATGACGTAGATGCTGCGGAAGAGAATCCAAACGAGAATTCTGAGACTGAAGAAGAAGAACCCGCGTTCGCTGCCGTCGACCCGAAGCTAGGAGCAGGGGCAGAAGAAGACGCGGTCGCGGAAGAAGAAGGGGGTGCAAGGGAGAACTGAAACGGTTTCGTTGCCGCCGGCTGCGATGCAGATAAGAGAGAAGTCGGTGCGGCGGTCGAGGCAGATGAACCGAATGAGAAATTAGGGCTTGATCCGAAGGAGAAAGGCGAGGCGGAGGAAGAGGACGCCAACGGAGTGGAGGAAAACGAAGAGAAAGAAGAGGATCCAGAGGTTCCGAACGAGAAGGAAGGAGCGGACGAAGGCATTGATGCAGACGAAGATCCAAAGGAAGCGAATAGAGAAGGGGAAGAAGAGGCGGGAGTGTTAGGAATGCCCTGCGATTGAGATGAGGAGGACGCCGCAGAAGATGAAGATGAAAATGAAGATGAGAAGGAGAAACCGAAGGCAGAAGAAAACGCCATAGTTTCCTCTCTGAAACAAGAAAGGATGCAAGAGAGAACGCGGGGATTTGGTGTCTAAGGTTTTCGAGAACGAGAGACGACGGAGCGCCGTGACGTGTTTGTGCGAGCGTGATAAAACAAGTTTAGTCTTCCATTTGGAGAAGAGAAAGCCGTCCATGAATCGAGATCATTCTTGCATGGCAGGAAGCTATTTCTGGAGTACCTATACTTTGTTGCGCAATTTTTTTTTGTATAAAAGTCATGACATGAACAAAAATGTTTTCACCTATTGAGGTGGTCTGTTAACTGCAGGTATTATTGACAAAAGGTTTTGCTCACCATTTTCACTTTGCTCCTCTGAAATGTCTCTGAACTCCACTCAAGTGTGTTGCAATCCTCTTTTCCAACAAAAAGTAACCTAGAATCTATGATGAATTGCAGTATCATTGTTCAGCTGAAAGCCGTTTACTAAGTTTTCCATGATGATCCTTGTTTGCCATCAATTACTGCCGAAGAGGGCTTTTCATTGACAAGTTCCACTTCAACTTTTCTTCTATTCTATGCATGATCAAAAGGTCCATCTGTTTTTAAGACAGCAGCAAAAACTCCAAAATGTTAAACCACCACGACACAATGATTTATTATTCCCTGAAAGTGGCCGTTCGAAAAAAGGTTAATTGCGTCGGCCGGCATGATTCGCATTGGTAGCAACGGCAAAGGGAAGTTGTCCAATCCAACAAGCTTCCAAATGAGGATCTATAATCTGGGCATTCAAGTGCATTGTTCAGGAGAAAGTCTGTAGGGAGGAGGACTCAAACGTGGACTTTCAACCCTCTGGACCACATTTGAGATTGCATGCTTATCAAGATCTAATCATGTAACACTCGCATTAGAGCAGCCATTACCGAATTCAATTCAATCCAATCAGGTCTTACATTTTCATGTTTGGACTTGATGTTGGTCAATATGATGAATCTAACACACACAAAAATTCAGTTACAACGGGAGGCTGAAGCCAGGTATCCACGTGCCGGGAATCGAATTGACCACCTTCATCACGTCAAGTTGAGTGCCCTGACAGGTTGACTTTCGCCCTGTTACAACTTTGTGTAAAACTGCATACCAAAATCCAGACCTTAAAGTATTTGGGTCTTTTCTCATTTGTATTCACAATTAACACGAAGATTTTGGATCCACTGTCCACCTACCCACATGAAACGTCCATGTACCGAGGCCCAGCAACCTGGTGACTCCGAAAGCCAAACAGCTAACTAACGCAACAAATTCTTCTTTTTCTTTCGGTACAAAGAAGAGGCCGAAGCCGGGAAACGTATTCGGATCCGACCGCTCTTGTTAGTCTGTGTACGGCAGGGACTACTCCCTTCTACGCCCACCGCCATTGTCTCGAGATATCTTCTCTCTCAATCAGAAGGCAGAATGTGGGTTTCCTTCTTCCCTCCTCTCACGCATCTTCCTCCCTTTCCTTGATTTCTGCACCCTTTCCTCAATCACACCATCTGGGTACTCTGTCTCTCTCTCTTTCTCTGTCTGTCTGTCTGTCTGTCTCTCTCTCTCGATTAGTTGTTCTATTGATGGTGCTCCTTTCTTACTCCTTTTTAGTGTATTGTAGTCGTGGAGATAAAAGGACCGCCAAAGGGAAGCGTTTCAGACATTCTTATGGCAATGTAAGTTCCCTCTCTGCCTTCTTAATCTCGATGGGTATTTCTTTCTTAAGTTTTCAACCTTTTAGAACTTTCTCGTATTTGAATTCTGTGTGCTTCTATCAATTGATAGTCGTTCCTAGTTTTTAATTTATTGGAACTTTGGAAAATGAAGATAGATGTTTATCGGTCGCGTTTCAGGCGAGGCCCAGGAACAAGAAGAAAGGGAGAGGGTCTAGTAGAGCGCCCACACCACTGACATACCCTCCAAATAAGGACCGCTTCGATGACGGGGAGATCGTTAAGATCGAACTGGATGAACCTCTGTTCTCTAGCTAGAAATTCACTCTGTTTGATGCCATAAGTGGCCTTATAAGCACTATGTATTGCGTATGTCTCTTTCAGGACTTCTTATTAGACCATCTACGCATTATTCTATGGAATTTCCGCTTGGCGCTTCATTGATGTTAGTTGAACCTAGTTTCTCTGAAGAAGTTGTTAGCTGCGTGCTAATTATTACTGTTTAGGAATCTTGTACGATGCTTTTATCCTAATTGATTAAGAACTCTATCCTGCACCCTACAAAGTAGCTCCTAGTTGGATACCTGAAAGAATTTAAAAAGTTGAAGAGGTACTCATATTCGTTTTTCCTGGTTAATGTGATATGAAAAGATGTATGATGAACTTGACCTCACCAACAGTGGCTTACACGTAGGAGCTTTGAATTAGTATGATAGTGGAAGAAACATCATGATGTTTAGCTTTCTTTCTATGATTCAGATTGGTGTCTTCTCAGTGTTGGGTACCACATTTTTCTAAATTTATGAAAGAACTTGCTGTTGGCATGTCTAAATGATTTCTTTAACAAAATCCTCAGGGTGTGGGAAAAAGATTGGTTAAGGTACTAAATTCAACAGATAGCTTCATAGTGTCAACTAAGGGTTGTGTCATCTCTGGCATTAGTAATTGAGACCATTTCATCTACAAATAGGATGTTCAGGAGAGTCTTAAAGAATCTGTTTGTGAGATGGTAAAGGTCGCATGGAAAGTCAGGCAAAGTGCCTGAATACAGGTTGCATGGCAAAACTTCTATTACCGATGGATTGGACCTTCCCTTGCACTAAAGCACCAGATGCCATCAACACATTGAAAATATGGATGTTTGAGTAATAAAGTACTAGGATTGGTGACGTCCTTTAGAAGTCCTCATGTTAGCGCTGTCTACCTGACCCCACCTAATGGGGGTAAAGGCTTGGTTAATGTTACAGTCAGTTTATTCTTGTTCATCTACATATTTAGTGATTCAACGGATGAATATTTAGCTATTTGCTTCTTATATGTTGGGTACCATTAGATATGATTGCTATGGTAGTTGACGTTTTCTTCGAAAAGGAATCCAGAGGTGCTTAATGTTTTGCTGACAAATAAATGTGCACAAAGTACTTGTTGAAAGAGCAACTTTCTTTGCCTGGAACTGTATTCCTTCTTGCTAGAAAACTAGGTTATACGTTGATGTTTCATGTCATATCATGCTGAAGCAAGCTTTCTGATGTAGGATCAAAATGTTTGCATTCTCTATGGGTATCTATTAAGCAGGGAAGCAGGAAACACTGATAAGCAAGAAACAACAATAGATACGATTGAAGATATGAAACATTTCCAAGCGAGTAAGAAATGAAGATACCATATATAGGCATAGTTGGAAGTTTCTTTTCTTTTCACCCACTAAATTTTATGTCATTTTATCAGTAGTACTTACTGAATGCAGAATCTACAGTAACAATCTAAACTCCAATTTTGTAATTCCAGGTAGAGACGATTTTCTCGTTTTAAATGCCATAAACTTTGTGTTTTGAAAGAGAACTTTTGATGGGATGTCAAAAGGATGAAAAGCATGCATTTTCATCATGTAGGAGCAAGTCCCCTCAAAAGCAGGTAAGGTTTTAGGAAGCTTTCACTGACTAGTTAAATTAATGTTTCGAGCTGAATACTTCAATCAGTGAAGCCCTTGAACCTTTATAGTGCAGGTGAATCGTTGATCTGAATTTTATTTCATCCATGTTTTTCCAGTATGTAAGGTATGTATTTGCAATTCTCAGTGACTGCTGAGTGTGATTGTCGCAGCGCTTCATTTGTTGATGTTAGTTTTCCTTCTTGTTTCATCCAACTGCCGTCAAAAATTGACAAGATTAGGTAGTAGAAATTAGTTACAAATAGCATTTTTGTGAGCCCAATTTCTACGACTACTGCAATAATGAAATGTCAATACGATATATACAAGCTGCATTTGCCGTGGTGTCTAGGGCAGTTGCTTTCCGATTCCTTTAGAAAGAAAGTGCTACACAAGAGATCCCGACGAATTTTGATTTCTTTTGCTTTCACAAATGCTGTATAAAGAAAAACTTGTTCAGCAACTCCTTTTTTTAATAAGCTGTGGTTAGCCTGGTTTGGTAGAATGTTACGTAAAAGGGGACCCATTACCTATTGCTATTGGGGACGAAGACTACGATTTAGTTCTAGCGTACCTTGGAAAAAAAATTCTGAATGCTGGCTTTATATATTCATTATTGATCTTCTTTAGAAAATAATTGCTGCACGCTCCTCCGGACACAGCACGTGACGGCGTGGTCCAGTCAATCACTGGGCCCATCACGTAGTCTTCAGTTGCTTCCAGGATTTAAACAGTAGGTTAAATTTAATTCCTGACGATGCTTGGGCTGCGAAGTTCGGACCTCTCTTATATATATGTGTGTGTATGTTGCGTGCCAAAGGAAAAATAAAAGAAAGAAGTGATATAGTAAGGCGCTTTCTGCACGTATGAAATTTATAAAACTGTGGGGATGGATTAGTTGCTGGTTGGATTCCATAATGGGTCTATTTCGTGTGGAAGCTTGGTTATTTCAGGAAGTGTGATATGTCGTGCAATTGTTTCCACGGCAAGTAAAAGAGTAGAGTAGAATTGATAGTACACATTCTTTTTACTATTTACACTCTTTTTTGTTATATATATTTTTATCTTACTCCTGTTAAAATTGTCTTACTCCTGTTAAAATTAACAAATTACCTTGATACTGCTGATATTTGAAAATCTCCTCTTATGGCTAGTTTTTCCCACACCGTTAGAGGGTTCTATACTATTTTTTTGATGGCCTGCGACTTGAAGCTTGATCAAATACATAATATTGAATCATCCACGGTTTCATAGAGCTTTGAATCTGATAAAAAAGAGAAAAAAAACTGATTCAAAGAACATTTTTAGTGATTTGGTGGAGACATGAAACATGCTTTTGAGCCCCGAAAGAAAACCAGCAAAAGAGGATTACTTCTCGAAGAACCTAGCTAGGACGACGGTCAGAGACTATTTCCTCTTTAACAAGAAATGCCTGTATGATGATCACTTCTTCGCGCAACCCAATTGCTTTTGCGGTTTCTGGTCGAATGGTGAAACATGGTCTGTCTAATCCGTGACGATGCATTGTCTGGCGACTAAGAAAGAAACTGAGAAAATAATTTGACCTTTAGTCAATTAATTGCTGAGGAGCGACGCACCGATGGATCAATAATTACAGATGATGCAGTTTTGAGAGGTCAACCTCTGAATAATGCTCCCGTTCTCGGTTCTCATCTTGTTACTCACCTTGTTCCATAAATGAATTGCGTAAGTCTGTCCCTGGAGCTGAACCAGCTTCGCCTCCACCCACCTTGACATAGCCGGATTTGTCGGACTCTGAAAGTACCCGCCAATCCTACTCCAGTCCGCAGGATAGAATGCCGCCGGAGGGAGGACACTGAAGTTATTAAAGCCGGGCTTCTTTGCGACTCTTGCGACCACCCTTGAAACCAGATAGGGACCATTGTGTCCCCATTTGCTCCCATCAAATGTGAGAGCAAATTCCTTGATGAACCTGAGTAATAAGGGATGGTTTTCATCAAAAACCAACACTGCGTTGTTCAATCTGCTCCATTGCCCGGTGCCAACTTTCATTGCCTGTGCTCCTATCGAATTCCTCAGAGTAGAAAGTTTTCTGAGAATTATGACATCAGCGTCAATATAAACACCGCCAAATTTGTAAAGAATAGCAAGCCTTAGAAGATTCGACAGATTCTGAGCTAGTGGGATTTCACCAGGATCAACGTTCCCCTTCTTTAATTCCTTGAACCAGATGCTCGCGGGCGTGCTGTTAAACAGAAAGGGCAAATCCGGCGCCAAGGCCAGTACCCGGTAACCGTTAGCGGATAGCGGTTGAAGAATACGGCGGCCGCGAAGGGAATCCATACTCTTGGAGAGCATGAGGACGCAAGCCATGGGGTGTTGCTTGAAGAGCGACTCTAAAGAGAGGAACTCCCTCTGTCCGAACGATTCCGCAGACGAAATCCATGTCATGAAGAAGCGGATTTCGCATCCGCTTGAGAAGAACTCGCCGGCGGTCATTGCAAAACGGCGAGACGATCTGCTCTGGTGGATTATCTTAAACCTGCGAAGGTTATTTCTGAACCAGGAAATCCTCTCCTCTGCAGAGACGTTGAGGGGAGGAAGAAGAGAATAGGGATCACTAGTGGCGGATTTCGACTGCCGACCACCCTCTTCTTTCAACAACAAGACGGTAGTCCGCGGGTTATGATGGGGTTTCAATGTGGTATGCGGCATAGTTGCACCATTACGACTCGGATACTGGGCATGGCCAGCAAAGTTGGCGAAAGGAATGAGAATGAGAAGAAGAGTTACTGTGGTTGTGGCTCGGATTAGCGGTCTCTTTCTTGGTACTTGGCGGCGAACGATGGAAATACGGTGGTGGAAGAATAGCCGGGGACTTGACATACCGGTAGTTGGTCTTCATGGTCGGATTGGGTTATATTTCATGGTGAACGGAGCAATCCACACGCGCGCGCGCGCGCACACACACACAGAGGCGCTTACTTGGCTGGCCTAACTACTCATGGGTAGCGCAACAATTACGTTTTATGTGCACACCTTTTCTGTCATAGGGTTTTCGGGCTTCATCAAGGCTGCGCGAATATGAGCGGAAGTTTCCTTTTTACACTTCGTTTCATTTTGACGGTGGAGTAATTTGGGATGGAGTTTCAATTTGGCAATGAGAGAAAGTATCTATTTTGGAAGACAAGGGCTACCGAGTGTCCCACCCGACCGAGTTAAACAAATGCTGAATCTGCTTTTGTATCAGATCGAATGATGATTGCTGCAAGAGCCAACATGTCGCTTGAAATGTAAAAGAAAAGAAAAAACGGCGGAAATTAAAATAGAGTGATTTTACACAAAATAAGGATAATATTTACGAAAGGATTAAATTAAAACTCGTTAACATACAGACCGGAGCAAAAGTAAGCATTGGTGAAACCGATGGTTAGAGCTATTGTCATCAGAATCACACCTTGGGGTGAGAAAAATGTTGGAGCTTTTGGGCCTCGAAGCCCGACGATCATCTTTGCAAAATTTTTGACCAAAAATACAACACTATAAAACACAAAAACGCAAATAAAATCACATGGCATAGGTGGGTTGAACCGTGCTGGATGATGCTCACGTTCAATCTTTTCACGTTGTTCTTCACTCCCGCTTGAGCCTTAACCAGTGTAATTTGCTGTTACCAAAGGAGACGTAACTTTTTCAATATTTGGGCACAGGACTTGCAAACAGCAAAAAAGATACGTAGAGACGAACTAACATGATCAATCAATCAACAGACAGCAAAGCTTAGTAGCAGAAATAAACACTTTGGGTCGTTGAGATATCTCTTCCTCTCTCCCTCATGTACTAATATGTTCAACAAAGTGACAGAAGAGATACATAGACTCAGTTGACAATTATAGATGTAACCAAATCCATCCTTAACCTGAAAAAGAGATTCACCTCGATCAAAATACACGTGACAAGGGTCTATCTCTCATCGTGCAGAGAAATAAGTTGCTTTATGATCATTACAAATTGGCTCATGTAAGGGACCATGACCGGTCCCTAGTTTGGACAAAGGAGGGTTGTGTTAAACCTCCGACGATTAGGATAAAACTTATTATAAGACAACGGATTATGAACATTATGACTTGTTGTAACCAGTGTTGTTCGATGTGTATCGTATCGTAATTTAATACTAAAAATTGATAAAAATCTAAAAAAAACAGAAAAAGAAGGAAAAAATGATAATTGTAAAGAATTCATATAATACAAAAATTTATTACATATTCATCAAAAAAAGCAGGTCTATCTATTTTATTTATACTTATAAGAGACAAAATGAATTGGAGAAAAAGTTAAAGAGATTGAAAACATGGTTTTAAATTATTATATTCATGTAAGAAAAAAGTTGTGGATAAAGGAGGAGGGTTGCGTTAGGCTTCCGACAACCAACGTAAAACTTTGTCGGACTTACCATGGATTCTACAAAAAATAAAGAAACTATATAGTCGACCCCATCTAGTATGGGAAAAGGCTTAGTTGTTGTTGTTGTTGTTGTATGTAAGAAAAAAGCTGAAAATGGGTTTGGTCTTATTATTCACAAGAATTTAAGGGACAACGTAGTAGAGGTAAAGCAACACGGCGATCAAAAGAAATAGTATGATTAGAGGTGATTTAAATGAACATATGGGTAAAAAGGTAGTAGGATATTAAGGTGTTCATGAAAACTATGGCTTTGGAGGCCAAACAATAAAAGAAAAAAAATCTTAATTTTGCTATGACATTTTATCACTTTTTTCAAGAAATGAGCATTTGATTACTTATAAGAGAAGTTTGTCCCAAACACAAATTCCTATTTTCCTTGAAAGAAAAGAGATAGATTGCCTTGTAAGCGTTGAAATTTCATCCCAAGAAAAAATTTAATTACTCAACATCAACTATTAGTTATGAATTTACATATAAGGAAATAGACAAAAGAAGAAAGGAATACATAGAATTATGTATGTGTTGCTACTGAAATGTGGAATAAAGAGATGCTAGGTGAATCTAATGGAAGCATACCATAACATAAAGAGGCTTGGTCATGGAATGAAGCAATTTAAAAAAAAACTATGGACCTTAGTCACGTTAGATGTATCAAAGATGAGGATGAGAGGGCTCTTATGTGATGTAACCCGAAAATTGAAACCATTTGAAGATCTAAATCTACACATGAAGATTTTGATTCAGATCTAGATGCGTAGAACAAAGTTTGGATCCATCAAGACCCAAATTCATTAAAGCATCAATTGCACAAGGAACCCAGGGGTGAAAGAACTCCTCTGTTAAGAAGACTCGCAATCATCACATTTGATTATCTACATTTACAAGTTCAACTTGTAGAGCTGACTCATTTTTGGAGAAGATTATCGGCATTGTGTTAGTGGAGGAGTCTAAAGAAAAAGTTAACAGAAAATTGGAACTATGGAGAGAAACATTAGAAAGCAAAGGCCTCCGACTCTGTAGAACAAAGATAGAATATATGTCATTTGGTTACTTCAGAGGACATAGAAATTAAAATTGGCACACATTGCATCACCCAAAAGGAAAGAACCTAGGGTCAATTGTGTAGAGTGATGGAAGAATTGATGGAGATGTTACGCATAGAATTAATGTTAGTTGGTTAAAATGGAGAGGAGCATCAAGTATTCTTTGTGATAAGAAGATACTATTAAAGTTAAAAGGTAAATATTATAAAGCAGCAATTAAACCTGTCATGTTTTATGGTTATGAGTGTTGGGCAGTTAATCATCAATATGTACAAAAGATGTCTGTGACAGAAATGAAGATGTTGAGATGGATGAGTAGTCATACAAGAATAGACCCTATACATAATGAGGTTATTAGAAATAAATTTTGAGTGGCACCAATAAAGGATAAAATGAGAGAATCTCGTTTAAGATGGTTTGGACATATAGAAAGAAGATCAAAAGAAGAACCTGTAAGAAGAAGGTATGAAAAACTAAATTTGGAAAGTATTAAAAGAGGTAGAGGACAGTGTTGGAAAGAAACAATAAAGAATGATCTAGCTTATTGTGAGTTAACGGCTAACATGACACATGATAGGGCTATGTGGAAACAAATAATCCATGTAGCCGACCCCGTCTAGTATGGGAAAAAGCTTAGTTGTTGTTGTTTGTTGTTGATTAAAACTCTGTGCTCAAAAGAACTCTACACCAAAAGCCATTTGAAGAAACACCATCTCACGGTTTTCTCTCTTGCAGTTCCCTATGAAATTATGATGGGCTAAATATACTCACAACTAGGATTTTATGTGCTTTATGATCCCTATGGTGATTGAGATCATAAACATATCAAATGTAAAGCTTGTCTAGAAATAGTCAAGAAACCTACCGTCATCAATGGCTCAAATAGAATTCCTTTCCCAGTTTCTTGCTCTCTCTTGATCAGCTAAAGCTGATACCTCTCTTTCTCTCTCTTGCACGATGTAGGAACTAGTATTGTGAGTATCAATACTGGGGGCATATTGTTCACCCACCAGCTACGATATGGCCGATATGTATCAACCGCATTATATCGTATATTTTTTTAAATTTTAATAAAAAGTCATAAAAGATACCAAAAATCACAAAAAGATCCTGAAAAATAGGGGAAATCTAAAAGAGCATAAACTAGCAACTAATGTTATATGATAGCAAAACTTAGTAGAAGCAAAAAAAAAAAAGCTAATATTTTTCTCAAAGGAGGGAGTACCTTATTTCCCTTAAAGAAGGAAGCTAGACTGATTGCTCATTTAATAGACATTGCATGCCTATTCAATACACACGGATTGCTATAGCAGCTATTCAATAGGCATTAATTGCTATAATGGTTATTTAAGTGGCAATAAGAAAGAAATTGTACTAGAATCTAGATGCCTAATTCTTTTCTTGGTAAGAAGGAGGGCCATAGGGCAAAGGGACTAATTGCCTAATTCATTACATACTGAATAGGCAGGTTACTGTATAGCCATTACCTGCCTATTTAATATGTAGTAATTACTATAGGAGATAGAGTCATTAATTGCCCAGTAGATGTTAAATTTGCATTCAATACTTCCTTTTTTCTTTTACTTTTCATATTGTCAAGTTTCATTGTCATGATATAACAGACTACATTGATTAAAAAGAGAAAGATCACTACTAAGATGATTGCGTGGTGCATATTGTCATGTCTACCTCTTGCTTCTTGTTCATGCTCATCGTTGCCCTGTCAAGACGCCACCAAAGTGGCATATTGAGGTGACATGGAATTCTTGACCATATCTATTTGGTTTACTTCCTTGCCTAAGAATAGGCTTTTCTTCGAGGGCCAGGCTACAAATTTGTATCTTGAGCTAATGGCTCCCCATCCTTCTACCTTCTACTAAAGATGTGGCTTTTGTTGTACCAGTCATTGTGAATGACCTGACGTTATGATGTTCCATGAGAGCAAGTTTGACCCTTGGACAATTTGTCATTCATCTCCTGGGAGAAGTGACAAAGCAAGTTTGTAGTTATTGTTACAATCAGTGTTATCCGTATACGTATTGTATCGTGTATGATACACCCTCATACAATATGGGTGATATGGCCAATGACTTTTATGGCCGAACATAAACCCGTGTTTCTATCAGTTTTTGGCATTTGTTGGAGTTTGCTGAAAGCTCCCAAGGTTGATCTGGTGGCTCTTAAGGTGCTCTACGACGTCTGTGCAAGACCCCTAAACCGGGTTGTGGTATAGTTTTTGCGTTTTTTGGAATTTTTTTCTTTGTATTTTTTTTTTGTAATCCATGTTATAAAAATCCAACAAAGTTTTACGCTGGCTGTTGTTGTTGGGAAAAGGCTTAGTTGTTGTTGTATTTGTTTTCTTTGTATTTTTCTTTTTTTGAATGACAATGTATGAAGTTATGAAATGTGGATATGATTTTTATTGTATTTATGAAGTGGGAGACACTCTATTTGAGTGTTAAGTGAAGATTGATGATTTATGAAGTGTTATTATTTTTAGGTTTTTTATTAGATTGAAGTGTTCAATTTAGATGGTTGGAAGGGGTGTTAGGGACTCCCAATCTCGGTTCGATGATCCGACGTAGCAGTGAAAAAACGTGGTTAGTAATGGAATTTCACGATTGAAACATCATCTAGCATGGACTAGAAAAGAAGTTGCTCCTTGCACGGGCAAAGTTAGGAAATTGTCAAAAGTTATTAAATGACAATATCTACAAATGATTGAGAGCATACTTGAGAAGAGACAACAGAAGTATGATTTAGAGATTTTTGAGGAAGATATGATGTTGTTGGATTAAGTGATAATATTTCTTCTGATGGTAGGACATATGTTGATAGTAGTAGTTCTCGATCTCAACCAGGAAAAAGAGGGTTCTTGAAGATGTTGTAAGTGGAAGTGGTAGAAGAGGAAGAAGTAGAGGAAAAGCTTACTTTGGCATACAAATCATTCTTCCTTCCTAACATATGGTGTCACCCTGACTCAACTTAGAATTCGTGCTACTATTACTGCAGAGCAATTGCATGAGCATGCAGACCTTGTAGTGGGTAGATGTTTTATGATGCATGCATTCCATGTAATGCAGCAAACAGTTTTCATTTTCAAACAGATGTAATTGCTAACATCGATCCAAGGTACGAAAACTATTAGTTAAGATTATTCTTAAAGTTCAAGAGTTTATGGAAGAAAACATGATGAACTATTATGGCTGATGGATGGACATATAGAAGAGGAAGAACTTTCAAGTTTCAATATACATGAACAGGACTGTCAAATAGTAATATTCAATGGGTTAGTGATACATCAACTTTGTTGCATACTCTATTTGTAGAAGGCCACGTCTGTATAATGACAAAGTATATGTGACGAGGATTGGGTATTAGTGGCTCCGCCCATGTAAGAGATCACCCTTGCATGGCCGATCCTAGGCCCAAATAAAGGAGGAGGGTTGCGTTAGACTTCCGACAACCTGCATAAAACTTTATCGGGCATATATGTCATGGATTCTACAAATGATGATAGGGCTACGTGGAAACAAAGAATCCATTTAGCCGACCCCATCTAATAAGGGAAAAGGCTTAGTTGTTGATGTTGTTGTTTGGGTATTGATGACCATTGAACCTAATCCTCTACCTACTGTCTATTAAGGGCATAAAATGCTATTCGAGCCCAATCCATGTT
Source organism: Brasenia schreberi (assembly GCA_036023115.1). Taxonomy (NCBI): domain Eukaryota; kingdom Viridiplantae; phylum Streptophyta; class Magnoliopsida; order Nymphaeales; family Cabombaceae; genus Brasenia; species Brasenia schreberi. The sequence goes on along the minus strand of JAYKKT010000064.1, from coordinate 168,351 downwards.
GGAAAGTACTAGAAAGCCCTGGGAGAGCCACATTTGGCTCATTGATGCACCCTCTCACAATAAAATATTTCTTCTTCCTTCCAATGGAAACTTGAATGTTTTTGTGAACCATTGTCCTTGAAATGGCCTTAAGTACCTTACTTCCTCCATGACAAGAATAGAACAAGAAGTAGATTTAGGCAAAGGAGACTATAGTTTCACACTTAGGGATATGCGAGGTGATGTTTGATTCTCTACCCCCTTTCAGTTCTAGTCATGTGTGAATACCAGTGTTATCCGTATGGCACCATATCGTACGATACAGTGCGATACGGTCACCACGATACGATACACCCGTATCGTGCGATACGGACCATATCGCCCATACGATACGGGCAATATGCCTTGGGACCCTTATAAAAGGGTCCCTGGACGAACGGAAACTCGTGTTTTTACAGGTTTTCTTGGTTTGTTCATAGCTCCCCTAGTGTGGTTCTTCGCCTCCTTGGTGTTAGACTCCAAAAACGTGCTCTACGGTGTCCATACAAGCCTCTTAACTCAGATTTTGGTATATTTTTAGTGTTTTCCTTCATTTTTTCTTTTGTATTTATTGTTTTTTTGTGTTATTTGTATTTTTTTTTTAATGTCAAAATATGAAGTTATTAAGTGTGTGGATATGATTTTTATTGCTTTCATGAAATGGGAGACACTCTATTTGAGTGTTATTTGAAGATTGGGGATTTACGAAGTACTTTTATTTTTAGGTTTTTAATTGAATTAAAGTGCTCAATTGAGATGACAAGAAGGGGTGGTAGAGACTCACATTCTTGTTCTGATGATCCGGCATGGCAGTGGGGTACAATGTCAGAAGGCATTAAATGGCAATGTCTTCAGATGATTGAGAGTATACAAGAGATGAGACAACAAAACGATGATTTGAAGATGTTTGAAGAAGATGATGATGCTAATGGATTCACTGATAGTTTGCCTTCAGATGTCATAACAGAGATTGGTAGTAACAGTTCATCAGCACCTAACAGAGGAAAGAGGATTACTGAAGACTTTGCAGGTGGTAGAAGAGGAAGTTCGGGAAGGAGTTGAGGAAGAGTTGCTTCTAGCATACATTTATTTTTTCCTCCTACCACTACACCTGGTGCTCAACTTGAAATTCGTGCTGCTATGACTTCAGAACAACTGCATAATCAGGCAGACCTTACAGTAGGGAGATGGTTTTATGATACATGCATTCCATTTAATGCAGCAAACAGTTTTCATTTTCAAGCAATGGCAGATGCAATTGTTAATATTGATCCAGGATACAAGATGCCCTCCTATCAGAAATTGAGAGAAAAGATCTTAGATAAAACCGTAATTGAAGTGCAAGAATACTGTTCGACTTTGAGAGAGTCATGGAAGGAGACATGTTGCACTTGCGCAACCCATTGTTTAGATCTCATCCTTGAGGATATTGGTGAGATGATGAGATAAAGGCAGCAACTGAGTGTTGCCAAGATGTCACAAAATTCATTTACAACCATACATTTGTTTTGTGTATGATGAGGAGATATACAGAAGGTGCAGAATTTCTTCGAACAGCTGCAACTCGGTTTGCAACAAACTTCTTATCTGTAAAGAGTATTATGGACAGAAGCAAGCATTGAAGAGAATATTCTCCTCAGATGAATAACAACAATTTGCAGAGTTGCCTCAGAACAAAAGAAATTGAAAGTTGAATGGAATTTCCGAGACAGTCTTTAGGAGTACATTTTGGAATGCATGTATTAGGCTATTGAGGATTACATGTCCATTAGTGAAGGTTTTGAGATTGGCTGATAGCGAAGGAAAACTATCTATGGGCTACCTTTATGAAGCCATGGATAGGGCAAAAGAAGCCATTAGAAATAATTTTAATGGAAAAAAAGAGAGATTATGTGCCCGTGTGGAAAATTATTGATAATAGATGGAATAAACAATTGCATCAGCCTATTCATGCATCAACATATTATCTAAACCCATCATTCAGGTACTCAACAAGCTTCAAAATGGACGGTAAGGTTAATCGAGGCATCATTGATTATATAGATAGATTAGTCCTTGATAAGAGCAGAGCAGATGCTATACATCGAGAGATGAAGATCTATGATAATTCTCTTCACTTATGGGTTTGCTTGTAGCAATTCGCAACCGCACTACTATGCATTCAGGTAAATTATTTATCTTCGTATTTAAGTTTCTTAAATCAATACATCTTATATTATTGTGGATTATGTCTCTAATGTTTGTCTTTTTCTACAGATGTTAGGTGGAATAGGTTTGGAACTGATTGTCCGAACCTTAAAATTTTGAGTCAAACTTGTAGTGCAACTGGTTGTAAAAGGAATTGGAGTGTCTTTGAACACATCCATACAAAAAAGCGCAACAGGTTGGAACATAAGCGACTGAATGATTTAGTTTTTATTCATTGTAACATGCGCCTTCGTGAAAGGTAATGTTGTATTACTTAGTACTTAAATGTTCAATTCAATAAATTGTTTGACTTCAATTGTTAATATTATTTACTAATTGTTTATCTTTCTTTGTTGTAGGCAATTAAAAAAAGTAAATAGACAAGAAAGCCAATTTGATCCAATAAGTTTGGATAATTTTGATATATTAGAAGACTGGATTATAGAAGATAGTGAAGAAAATGCGGTGTTGCTGCTGATGATGATGATCTTCAACAAGGAGAAGATGAAGATTATTTAGTTGATGATCCTGATTACAATTTGTAAAATGTAAATGTATTTCATTTTTTTATTCAAAATATGTAAATTTAGATGCAATTGTTCAATGTTGAATGTTCAATCTGTACTAAACTTTGCATTATATGAATTTAAAGCAATTACCATATTTCTCTTAATTTTTAAATTATTTTTCTATTTTTTAATATTAAAGTACGATACGCCCGTATCGTGGAGCCCAGTGATACATGATACGATATGCGTCAGACAACACTGATGAATACCCATATTCGACCTACCTTTTGTGCAAATCAATTGTCTCGTACTTCAAGGAACCTTGATAACATGGATTTTCATGATCCTCCTATTACAAGGGAAAGCAAATTGATCTTCTTCACCAAGAACTATATTTGACAGTAAACATACTAGGTAAACAATAGTGATGACAGGATACGTGAAGAATAAAAAAAGGGAACACTAAGAACAGTAATCTAAAAGGTATTACTGCAAAAGGCTAGCATAAAGAAAGTGGAAATGAAAAAGATAAGATTGAAGGAATGCTTGACAACTCGGTCAATAGTTTTATGTGTTTAGCCCAATAAAATGTCAGCTTATGTATCTCACTCATAGCAGATTTTCTAACTACAACGTTTATTAGGCTAGAATGTAACCGAAGGAACATTTCTTAAGGAGCTATATAATGATAATGCCAAGCTCTCTTGGAAGAACACACATTTCCCACAAAATTGGAGCGGTTTTGTTCATTTCCAAGCAAGCTCAACATTCTAGTTCAAAGTAACGGATATTTGCATTTACCAACTGCGTAAGAAAGTCATTTTGGAATTTGACCTCTGATTCTATCTTCTGGGCTACCTGTAGGATATAAATCAAATAAGGTTCACGACACAGAATTGAACTAGTAAGAGTAATCAAATGCAAAGACGACTTGAAGAAAGATGAGGATTTGTTGCCTTTACACAACGCAATAATGACAAGTTTGGAAGAGAAGCACACGCAGCAATCATGCGTAACCAATTAATACGAAAAGTCAAATGAATTAGAAAATCATGGACACACTATTTTATGAACATAGATGTTATTTAGTACAAAAGTGATCCCATCGGTAGACCAGATATCATATGGTACCGTTTCTTGCTTACTACTGAACCAAGGTGACCACAAGCAACAACGATCGCTTCAAAACCCCAAAATGAAGAAGCGGGATATATGAAGCTATGAGCTGCATGGAAGATGCGAAATACAGCGGAACAAATAGTTCGGGATATTTCTGATCACGAACATGAACCACATCGACATTGACGTGACCCGCCGACTTAAGCGGTTTTCGATCTGGTTTTTATAGAGATAGCATCAGAGCCATCACAGGGCAAGAGACATGAACCAAAAGGGAAAAGAACCAAAATCAACAACCATTTGAACCCGTATTTCTACTAGCACGAAGGAAGCCTGATAATGAACAGCAGGAAGAAAAAGGAGGAATGGAAGACAAGGAAAGAACACATGCGTGTGTTTGGAAGCAAGTCAAGAGGAAAGCAAAATCCTAATTTCCGTCCAGAAACATAAGTGAAACCATATCTGAAAAGGAGAAAAGAGAACTCACGCTCTTTAGCATGGTGATCTTCTTGTACAATTCGTGATGCGATCGTCCAAGTCTTCGTGAACGGGGTCAATTCTTAACTGGATTTCATCCGAAGAGGCGATGCCTCGCATAGTCAAGCCTTCTCTGATCGAAACGTTACATATTTTAAACGGAGCAGAACGAAAAGCAGGAAGCAGAAAGAGGCCATTCTAGGACGAACACTAGGGGGTTATTACCTGGATCTATAACCCTGATGGGCGTAGGGATTGGCCATCTGTGTGTGTGTGTGTGTGTGCGTGCGTGTCAGAAGAACGCCACTGCGGCTTTCCTCACCCAAGGCGCTGGCTGCGGTGAAAGCAGCGAACCAGAGGCAACAGCGCTCTCTGGACCCAAATTGCCTTTGAGCGAACCGACCCCAAATACGACCCTACTTACTACCCGACCCTTTCCGAGGAGATCTGGTAACATACGAAGAAAGTTGGGTCGGTTTTACCTTACCCTGTTAAACCCATGAGAATTTTGGCCTAGTATCTTAAGCAACGTAACGCTTATTGTTGTACAGATGTTCCAACAAAAATGGATATATGGTGCGCATAGTTGCATATCTAGTTGATGGTATTCATATATGTCCGGTTAGGATGGTGCTTGGTTGCTTCCAATGCAATGGGGATGAGGGTTGATTCACACAAAATGGAAATCAGGTGTGATTTGGATTGTAACTGGGTTGCGATTCAAATGAGAATACAACCAGATTTCGTACCAAAATGTCATTTGTATCAGGATTCGCATTCGCTTAATAGTGTATGTGTGATCGGATCTTAATTTATATAACATCCTGTATTAGCTTAGAGACTGTACATCATCACTTAGAAATCCCGTCTTGTTTAGGCACGACGGTGAACAGGATTGCTTTTAAAGAGCATTAAGGTGAAAGACTTGAGTTTGATATCCTGAACAAGCATATCTGGTAGGTCGCTCCGACTACAACTAGCAGAAAAAAACTACCCCGAATTTATGCGTCTGAGCTTTTCGTTCGCAGGCTGTACAGGATCGAGAAATATGCTTTAGGCGGATTAACCCGACCAAAACCGTCTTAGCGAGTCGTCTAATACGATGAGGAATCGATGATCAGCTTCCTTGAGAAAATAAGAATCGGAAGGGTAATGCGTGGCAAAAGAAGAAAAAAAGCACATAATAGGTGTGAGTACATCAAGACGTGGCGACGGCGGTGGTTCGTGCTTTGAAGCAGGGGAGGCTGTTCTGGTTCAAGGAATCCGCTGTCACGCGCGCCTCCAGGCCCCGCGGCGTCATTCCGGTGGCGTCGTGCCTGACGGTGAAGGGCGCGGAGGACGTGTTGAACAAGCAGTACGCGTTCGAGCTGTCGACCCGGTCGGACACCATGTACTTCATCGCCGATTCTGAGAAATTCCAAGCGCCAATAGACCCCCTCTATTAGCCCACGGAAAGGATTTCTTTTCCCCTCCTCCTCCTCCTCCTTCCCCAATCCGTTCGTCCAGTGTATATATGAACAATTGAAACGGTGCGATGGTCTCATTACATAGGTTTCACCTCTAATTATCGTTCTTTTGGGTCGATGTTTGGTTGTTTTAGTTTGTCTTCTTCTTCTGGATTTATTTCTTTCGTGCTTTTTTCTTCTTTTTGGGGATTTATTCTGTTGTATCGGCATACTCTATTTCTGGCTTTCTGCATCCATATACATAAGCACGTTCCTCTCTCTTTCTCTCTAAGTGTAATTCAACTTTGTGACGCTTGGTGTATAAACTTGCTCCCTCGTGTATGTTTAATCTGCAGTATCAGGGGCGTGTATGAACAATTCGCTCTCTAACTTCTTATTTTCGTTTAACGTGAATTGCTGCTTTTGGTGAACCCGTGCGAGATATTTGAACCCCTTTTGTTCAACCTCTTTAAGTATGATCGCCGAAAGACCATCCTTCTCTTCTTCTTACCGTGATGCTGCATGTAGGTTCCTATCATAATCTGTGAACGAATGGACACTTCCGTCCAGCACAATCAAGTAAACCTTATAAATGGTTGTTTGCCAAATTAAAATTCTTCACAATCTAAGATTGCATATTTATTCTTAGAAAACTCCATACCATAATCCTTTTATATGCAAAAGTGTTGCCGGTAACCTTTTGTGTGTGTGTGTGTGTGTGTGTGAGAGAGAGAGAGAGAGCACTCATCCAGATGTGCCGCACCAACCTGAAAAACACCAACCATACACTATTTGGAACCATGGTCAACTACTTGAAAGCAAATGTCAACATAGCACAATCAAGACCTAGGATTAAATGTCAACTCGTATTGGACTGCCCATACTGGAAGGCACATGTAGTCCAAGTACTTAAACAGTTGAGGACGCACCCAACTGGTTGGATAGTCCCACCAATACCAAACTAATGAACGTCTGAGACGGAGGTAAAGACCACAACAGTCGACCTACCAACGGACTCTTCACACCATATTACTATTAAATATAACAAAACCAAAACCGAGTCCACCATTTCAATTATTTCCTTCCAGACTCGAGTGCTGGTACCATTCTTGCCACTGCTGTAACTTTCGCTCCTTAAGAAGTTATAGAAGTACAAGCAATGAGTATATACAAAACTGTTAATGTAATAGGGGCACGGGCCATTCGGGCCCTTGCAACCCTTGTTTGATACAAGGATCAGGACCAGGGTCACACTGGCCCTGGCCAGTAACCGTTGAGCACAGCCCAACGGCTAGTGCTGGCCGTTTAGCACTAGTCTTGTTTCTTGATTGTTTTTCACTTCTTTTTCATGTACAATGTGCTCTATAAATACCATATCATCTCATGAATAAAGCATGCAGTCCAGCACTGCTTCTTAATGTATTTTGTATATGCTTTCGCTCTTGTTTATCATTCTTGAAGATCGATATTTGTGATTGAATGTCATTTGACTCTTGGCGACTTGGTGAAATAGATTCGTGCAATATCAACCTTCGTTCATTGACAAATCTTTACATGATATCATAGCATCGGATTGAAGAAAACAAGTGCATTGAGAAACGTGCTGAAAGTACGAAAATTGAAGAATTGCATCAAACTTGAGGTTAGTCTAATATATTCATTTTTGCACAAAAATGAAAGGTAAAAATGACTCGTTTAGATGTATTCTAGACTCAAAAAGTTATCAAAGTTGAGCTAGAACAATGAAAAAATATTTTTTATCAAAAGAATTTTAGGATTACATTAATAGAACTATAAAAGAACCAATTTTGGACATTGATAGCTTAGATGATGATGAAATCATCAAAGCACATGAAAAATTCAAGATAGATTTGAAATTATGGGAAAAGATGAATGCAAAAATCATATAGATTATTTGTTAAAATGTGGATGAAAAACTTATAAATAGGATTAGTGCTTTTGAAAATGCGTTTGAAACTTAAAAATATTTGAAAAAGCTTCATTCTCAAGACGATTTTGTCTTTCAAATCGATCTCATGAAAAGAATGATTATGCTCAAACAAGGAAATCTAAGCATTAGGGACTATCACAATGAATTTTTGGAACTATGGACTCAATTAAGAAGTTTTGACAAATTTGAAAAACTTCACAAATTAGACGAATTTCAAGCATTTTTGGAAAATTAATATTTTTTCTTGTTTATGTGTGGTTTAAGAGACGAATTTGAAAACATTAGATCAAACTTTATACATAGAAAACCTAGACCTAAAGGGGATATCTTTCTAGCCGATCTTGTTATGGAGGAAACAAGATTAAAAAATATGCATGTGGCCAAAGAAGTCGTACTTGTCGCATCAAGACCCGGAGGAAATTTGAAGACTTATAAGCCTCCACATGCAAGAACAATGAAGGCACATCCAAGAAGCCCATGAAACTATGGCCCAACAAGGATACAATTTGTCATTATTGCAAGAAAAGTGGACACATTAAAACCACTTGTCCTCTATTTTAGAAAAGGGATGAAAATGTGAAAGCCGTGGAAGAAAGAGGTGTCTTGCCCAACAACATAAAGCTTACATAGAAGAAATTTTTAAAGACAAAGCAAGCATCTCCGAGAATGCTCTATCTACTTCGCAAGGTATGTCTTGGTTTTTAGATTCTGGTGCATCTTTTCATATGACACATAGTGAAGATGCTTTGATTGATTCTTCTGAGACCTTTGGAAAACATGTGTTTATGGCCGATGGAACAAAACTCCAAATCAAAAATATTAGAAATTTTGAAAAATAAAACTTTAAAATTAAAAATGTGAACCTAATACCTAAACTTAATTTGAACTTGCTTTCGGTTGCTCAAAATATGTGATAATGATTGTATAGTCACTTTATCATCCAAACATTGTGTGGTGCAGGATCACCTATCGAAGAAGATCATTGGTCAAGGCCATAGTGAAAGTGGACTATATAAAATGGACTATCTTGTTATGCCAAATTTTGAGTTTTGTAATGTAGCCCAAGATGTTAAGCTTTGGCATAAAAGACTTGGACACTTATATTCTCAAAAATTATGTAATATTCCCTTGATGAAAACGATTAAAGAAAAAAATTTTGAATGTACGGATTGTATTCTTGGGAAAATACATCTTCTTTCTTTTGGAGAAAGGAATTTTGTACCAAATAAGGCTTTTGATCTAATACATTCAGATGTTTGGGACCCCGCACCCATTGCCTCTAAAGGAGGAATTCAATACTATATAATTTTTGTGGATGACTTTACTCATTTCACATGGATATACCTATTAAAACATAAATTTGAAGTATTTGAAAATTTTATAGTGTTTTGTAATATGATCAAAAACCAATTTGGAGCCACCATTAAGATTTTTAGATCCGATTCGGGAGGAGAATATATGTCTAATGAATTTCAAAAATTTATTGAAGCAAATGGAATTATTCATAAAAAATCATGCAGTAAAACCCCCTAACAAAATGGTTTAGCATAAAGAAAACATAGGCATATCATTGAAACTTGTAGAACTATGCTAATTGCAAGTAAGGTTCCTAAATACCTATGGGCCGAAGCCATCCTTACTACAGTATATCTCATAAATGGAATGCCCTCGTCCAACCTTGAAAATACCTCACCTTTTGAAAAATTATATAATCTTCCCTCGTACTATGAAAGACTTAAAGTTTTTTTATGTAGATGTTTTGTGTATACAGACAAGAATGACAAATTATCACCTAGAGCCATTGAATGTGTATTTTTAGGATATGGTATTGATAAGAAAGGTTATAGGTGATTTGATCCTATAGATGACAAACTATGTGTCTAAGGATGTTAAATTTTTTGAGCATGATATTTATTATGAGACCAAACCCTTGAAAAACTCTGAATCTTTGTTACCTCAAGATTTCTTTGTCTTAGATGAAGACGAGTGCGTCTCAGAAGATCATCAACCTATTCAAGAAAAACCCGTTGAAGACAATAACACTTCATATACACCTGTTGATACTCATTAAATTGTCGAACATTTCCCCTCCTATTATACAAGACGTCCTAGAGAAATTATTGATAACCATATAGAATCTGATAATACGAGATTAGAACCCAAGATCTCACGACCTCCTCAGAGATTTGTGTCCTATGAATCTTTTGAACCACAAAGAAAGAATTTGATTGTCACTCTTCGACAAGTTAAGGAACCTAGGTTTTATCATCAAGCTAAAGGCATTCTAGAATGAGAAGATGCCATGAAGGAAGAACTCAACGCCCTAAACAAGGCTCAGACATGGGTAATTACACCTGTACCCAAGGACAAGAAAACCATTGGATGTCGATGGGTGTATAAAATTAAAACTCATAGCAATGGTCATATTGAAAGATATAAGGCCAGACTTGTTGTGAAAGGTTATGCACAAGAATACGGAATTGACTATGATAAAACTTTTGCTCCTTTAGCTAGAATGACTACGATTAGAATCCTCATAACCATTGGTGCAATTAAACAATGGAATATATACCAACTTAACGTCAAGAATGCCTTTTTGAACGGTCACTTGAATGAAGAAGTCTACATGAGTCCTCCTCCTGGTATCAATGTTTCTCCTGGTCATGTTCTTAAATTGCAAAAGGCTTTGTATGGTCTGAAAAAAGCTCCTAAAGCTTGGTTTGACCGATTTAAAAAATTCATGCATTTGCATAATTTTGTGACTCGCTATACTGATACTGCATTGTTTGTACGAAAAACAACAGCTGGTATTGTGATCTTGCTTTTGTATGTAGATGATATGATTATCACAGGAAGTGATGAAGTAGGAATTGCTAAAGTTAAACTTAACCTTCATCATGAATTTGATATTGAAAGACTTGGGCTTGCTGAATTACTTTTTGGGTATTAAGATAACCAAAAATAAGAGTGGATACTTTATGTCTCAAACAAAGTTTGCTAATGATATTATTGACAGATCTGGTCTTACAGATACTAAGGTTGTTGACACACCGAAAGTTCTAGGCACCAAACTACGCTCCACTGATGGTGAGAAATTAGATGACCCCACCCCTTATCGACATCTCATAGGTGCACTTACTTATCTCATCATTACTAGACCTGATATTTCTCATGCAATACACACAGCAAGTCAATTTCAACAGGCATCCACTTCTGTTCAAATGAGTGTTGTCTTGCAAATTATTAGATATATTAGAAACACTACCCACAAGGGAGTTCTCTTAACTTCTTCTTCGTCTTTTGATTTATCTGTATATACGGGATGTCAACATTGGGGTGGAGATGTCAACGATAGACACTTTACAACTGGTTTTTGTGTGTTTTTAGGTGAATCTCTTGTTTCTTGAAAGTGCAAGAAACAACAGAAGGTGTCCCTCTCATCCACGAAAGCCGAATATCGAGTCATGGCTACAACTGCAATGGAACTCTCTTGGATCACAACCATTTTAGCAAACATGGGAGTCCCTGTACAACATCCTACCATCATGTATTGTGACAACAGAAGCGCCATGTACATTGCCTCTAACAATACTTTTCATGAGAGGACAAAGCATATCGAGATGGATTGCCTCTAACTACGCTCCACTGATGGTGAGAAATTAGATGACCCCATCCCTTATCGACAGCTCATAGGTGCACTTACTTATCTCACCATTACTAGACCAGATATTTCTCATGCAGTACATACAGCAAGTCAATTTCAACATGCACCCACTTCTGTTCATATGAGTGTTGTCTTGCGAATTATTAGATATATTAGAAACACTGCCCACAAGGGAGTTCTCTTAACTTCTTCTTCATCTTTTGATTTATCTGTATATACGAATGCTGATTCGGGTGGAGATGTCAACATTGGGGTAGAGATGTCAACGATAGATACTTTACAACTGGTTTTTGTGTGTTTTTAGGTGAATCTCTTGTTTCCTAAAAGTGCAAGAAACAACAGAAGGTGTCTCTCTCATCCACGAAAGCCAAATATTGAGTCATGGCTACAGCTGCAATGGAACTCTCTTGGATCACAACCATTTTAACAGACATAAGAGTCCCTGTACAACATTCTGCCATCATGTATTGTGCCAACAGAAGCACCATGTATATTGCCTCTAACAATACTTTTCATGAGAGGACAAAGCATATCGAGATGGATTGCCATTTTGTTCATGAAGAGTGTCTCAATAAAAAGATTTTGCTTCGTTATGTAACATCTGAGATGCAACTCGCAGACTTCTTCACTAAATCTCTTTCAACTCCTCGGTTTCAGTTTCTGCTAGACAAACTTTCTGTGTATACCCTGTAAAATTTGAAGGGGGGTGTTAATGTAATAGGGGCACGGGTCATTCGGACCCATGTAACCCTTGTTTGATACAAGGATCAGGGCCAGGGACACACTGGCCCTGGCCAGTAACCGTTGAGCACAACCCAACGGCTAGTGCTGGCCGGCCAGTACTAGTCTTGTTTCTTGATTGTTTTTCACTTCTTTTTCATGTACAATGTGCTCTATAAATATCATATCATCTCATGAATAAAGCATGCAGTCTAGCACTGCTTCTTGACGTATTTTGTATATGTTTCCGCTCTTGTTTATCATTCTTGAAGATCGACATTCATGATTGAATGTCATTTGACTCTTGACGACTTGGTGAAATAGATTCGTGCAATATCAACCTTCGTTCATTGACAAATCTTTACAAAAACCAGCGTCTTACAATCTTTTTCAAGCAAGTTCACCCATTACATTACATAACTAGCAAATTCCTTGTGCAAATTCAACTTGGACCAATAGCTCTCCAAAAACTTCCAGAAGCGTCTGTTACCAGTAAACATGGAGACTGTCGATCAAGCAAATAGATCATGCTCTTCGATAATGAAGGTCCAACAGCCCTCATGTATCTGTGCAGTTGCCTTTCTAATGAGTCGACTAACTGTCGCTTGTTCTGACCAAGAGCTTCTAAAAGATCCTTCAAATAAATGAAAGAAACGTCAGTTTCCAGGTAACACATGCGACTTGTTTGCTTCAGTCTAAAATCACAGCCATATTTCCTATTCATTTTCATAACGATATGCAGATCAGAATTCATGATCCAAATAAAGAAAAAGATCATGCAAAATCATGTCATTTTGTTACCTTGAATTGCAGGCGTCTGTTGCTCACCCCTATTTTCATTTCACTGATGTCCTCATTCTCATCGACCAATGACTCACTCATAGTCCCGAGGTCTGATTCATCATCAGGGCCTGAATCAGAAGTGCAGAATTCAGTTTCCGACTCCTCACCTCCATCATATATAGCTTCATCTTCATCCTTGCAAGAACTTAAACACTGCTGCCTAGAAGTATCTTCCTCATTGTGGCAGGGCAAGATGCTCAGACTTTCAGTGCCAATAGAATCTGACAAAATCACATACGGCTTTTTATCTAGTAAAGGCTTCGCAATATGAAATGGCACCCACCTGCACCAACCAATAAATAATTTCACTGACAGTGAGTGAAGTAAATCAGAAAAAAGTTAAAACAAGAGCGATTAATGTAGCATAATCAAGTTATCAAGAAAAGAATATTCCCTCAAACATTCAAATAGCTATCACAGCCTGACGAGTAGTGTCCAAGAATTCACTCCGCCATATCCCTACTTACTGAAGGAAGGCTTAGGTTCTGCTTTTGGTTTTGGTGGATGCTTAGTAATTGGTTTGGGCGGGTAATAAGTAACAACCTAATGCAGCTGAACAGTTACAGCTAAAATTTACTTTGACTGGATTGGCATAGAACATTAGAAAGTAAGGGCTTCCAACTTAGTTGAACAATGGCAGGCTACATGAAATTTAGGTTTAATCATTTTGTTACTTCAACCGACAGAAACTAGACATCCCTCATAAAAAAGCTTTAAATACTTAAGATTAATGTTTCATAGAAATAGGAAAATTAATGGAGATGTTACACATAGAATGAATGCAGGTTGCTTAAAACAGAGAGGTACATCAGTTATTCTATGTAAGAAGAAGATATCATTAAAGTTGAAAGGTAAATATTAAAGTAGCATTTAGACCCTCTATATTATATGGCTCCGAATATTGACCAATTAATCATCAATATATACAAAAGATGTCTGTATAAGAAATGAAGATGGTGAGAATGATGTTTGGTGACTTTGGTCACACTTGGACACATGGAAAGGAGACCAAAAGAAGCTCTAGTAAGAGGCATGGTGAAAATGTTAAAAGAAGAAGAGGAAGACTAGAAAAGTATCGGAAGAAAACAATAAGGAGTGATATAGCTTCTGTTAGTTAAATATGGAACAAGATCGCGTTCTATGGAAACAAAGAATCCATGTAGCCAACCCCATCTAGTATGAGAAGAGGCTGTGTTATTGTTGTTGTTGGATTGGCATAGAACAGAATCAAAGCACTAGATCAAACCCGATTTGCCTTTAAACAATTTAAGACAGTGTCTTGCCTTGCATAAAGTTTCTGGAGACTTGTTATTAAGTACCTTCTCCAAACCTAAGTTGAATCGTGAAATTCACCTGAAAGTAATGGCAGTCATACCATGTATCTGTATGGAAACAGAAATTAAATATATAATGATGATATGCATAGCACTCTACAAAGAACAAGTACTGGTGTTCATGATTTAAAATTTGTCTTATACTTTTACGTACACTGATCCTTTTGGTTTTAATTAATCAATGGGTTTTATCCTCATACAACTCTAATTGCCCCAAATAACTCTCCCTCTGAGAGAGATGACACTTATGAGCATGATGTGATTGAGTATGGCATGCATATGCATGTATAAGGGCCAACACATTGAGTTATCTAATCAATTAGATGAACAATTTTGGTTGTGAAAGCCGATCATGATATAGCTATTTCATTCAATGCAATAAGTGATATATATATATATATATATATATATATATATATATATATATATATATATATATATATATATACTTCTTCTCATCCTTTGTATTATGTAATAAAAAAATATTTCCTAGGTTCTTAATTATTTGTACGAAACCAACCTGCTGATTTTTGAAGAACATATCATTGCCTAGTATATTTTGTTTAACTATCTATGGTTTTTTGGGTACAACTAATATGATTTAAAGCTAAGCAGTTACTAATAAAATCAAAACCACATACTATACACTCGGATGCAATAGTGATTGAGATGAATAAAGCGAGAAGTGTTCATCAAAATGAAAGTAATTTTGTCAGTTTCCTTTATAATTAGCAAGAAGTTCTAGTGTGGCTAAGCAGCTAATTACAGAGAGAACACTTTGTATTAGTCGCCTAGAGAAACATGAAGCTGTGACCAGCTGGGTAGGCCCAGAGATGAAACCTCACTGAAAATAAGATAAAACATCTTTGCTCCATGATACTTAGAAGTAAATGGTTTCCTCTTCTTTTCTACTTCCACAGATGTTTCATGGCTTTTGTCAACCAACACATTTGTGCCCAACGGCCCTAACCACATCTGTATAGGTTCCAGACCCCATATGAGCAGATTCAGTTGTATAATTCATGCCTAATTGCTGTTATTATTTGTATTACTTAAAAAAGGGGGAAGTGCTCCAATAACCACTTGCACTATGGAATGTCTCCAAGATGCTCATATGATCTATATCATTGCTCATCTTATGCATCCCTAACATTTTCCAATATTTTCCTGAAAGTCAGAAGCATCTACCTATGTATTATGCCCGTTTAGATGCTCTCAAATGATATTAAGGGCTGAGTCCCAAGAAATTTGACCCGTGGAGAGAAGCCCTAGAAATAAGGGGCTTCGAACACGTGGAAAGGTGACCAAAGGATGATCCCTTAACAAGATGTAAGAAATTAGATGGTGAAAATAAGAGAAAAAGGAAGACAACAATAATGTTGGAAGGAAACAATAAGGAATGATTTAGCTTTTGCTAAGTTAATTATTAGCATGGCACAAGATTGAGTTCCATGGAAACAAAGAATCGATGTAGCTGATCCCATCTAGTATGGAAAAAGGCTTAAGTCATTATTTGTAGCAAATGGAGATTGCTAGACTTCGAAGCTTTCAAGTAAAAGAACAGGATATTTACACCCAAGTACCACCCACAACCTGCTATTTATCAGTTTATCAACTTTAATTGAGCGGAGAATGCCTAATCCAAGGCTTGGGAACAACTTGTCTATGCAAATTCTGGGTGGACTACAGAAAGGAGCTGATGACTAGGTAGTTTACTAAGCACAATTCAGCCGAAGTAGCCATATCTCATGCAAGAAGCCCAGTTGACTGCAGCTCCCATTCATATCTCTACTCCCAGTTGCAACTACTGGCATTTCATGTGCACAGACCAGAAATACATAGACTCCAACCAAATGAAATGGCAGATAACTAACAATGGATGGTCCTAACACTATCCACTTCATATGCAAGTATAGTGACAGATCCATCAAATACGAGACAAAAGCAAACACTTACCGATAACGGAGAGGGCATAAAAGCTCTGAAGGAGAGTAAGATGCCTTGTATCTCATTTTGACACAGGAGTGAATATAGTATCCAAGATAGTAGTACTGCTTGTTGGGACATCCAAGTTGTGCCTCCTTGACCCAATTAATTTCCTGCAAAGCTGAATACTTACCAAGTGACAGAGAAGCAAAGTCTGGGTCCCAGAACAAATATTTGCTTGACAGACATCTTGGAAGAACATCTACTACACCAACTGCAACAAGCTTCCCATCAATCAAATATTGTTGATGAAATGATCCAAACCCACAAGGTGGTGTGCTGCCATCACCAGAAGGTGGAACAAAAATGAGAGGAGTATCCACCAAAAATCTTTTATAGGCAGATTCTTCCAAGTGATCGGGCTTATCATTGTGCACCTTAGTTTGATATCGTCTATAAAGATCATATTCCTCAGGATCAAAACTTGATCTCTTTGTGTGAATCTCAAGTCTTTGCCTTTTGCACTGAGACAGCTCTTTTTCATTGAGGCACTTCCGCTTGGCATTAGCTGCATTACCTCTAAACAATTGAACAGAGTTATCTGAGGGTGCTTCCTGTGAAGCACTTTCCTTTCTTTCCGAGTAAAAATTTAAGTGGCCGTTGCATGCTAGGACTGACAGGCCAGAAAGTTTACCTTGCTGATCCATTGATTCTGTCAATTTTCCTGCTATATAAGTTGGTGATATTTCTTTTTCTACTGATAGTGACCGCTTCATAGCCGCCACAATCTGAAAAGCAATACTGCTGGTGTACAATAAATCTTGACCAATCTCTTGCAGCTTCTTCTTCATCTGTGGCACAACCTTCTTAACAGTAGCCTGTGGAATGTCCACTCCTGAAGGTAAAACACCATACTGGATGCATGCACTAACTGCACTATCAATCTTAGAAGATATATTTGTTAAAGATTCTTTTTCCAATATGTCTGAAGTCCATCCATTTGGAGATCGACTACTACAGCCAATGGAAACAGTCTTAGAGATAATTGGTTCATCCTTCCTTAAGTCGGACTTCTTTAAGCAAAATGTGCCATCTAAGAACCTGCATGATTTATCTTTCAGCATAAGATCCTTACTGAACTTCATAAATATAGTTAGTATCCTGATTACATATCATATAAGCATGTCGCTGAAGCTATTATGGAAGTTTTTCTATTCTAGTACTAGAAGTAGATAATGCTCTAAAATGCAAGAAACCGTGCATATCTACAAAAAGGACAATATAGACAATGAAGCACCTTTGCATTCGTCTACATACACGAACTTGCTCTTTGGAAGGAACAAAATCATCAACCTTAAGGCGGATGGTGTATGAAGGACAGCATGTTCTTTCCATGTCAGGTTTGTAAACGTACGAGCCATATCTCCTCCATCCATGATCAAGAAGTTCTAGGAAGATTACACAAGCATTAAGACAAAATAACCAAATGATCTTAACATAAAACCAATTTATCTCCAGTAACTAAAACATGCATTCAAACTGGACAATCAATCCACACCCAATAAATAGACGAACCTAAACAATTGAAATACAAGAAGCATCAGATACCTAACAAACAGAACATACAAATAAAATCAAAACTCACGCTACTGACACACATTCGTTTTCAAGCAATCCCAGGCAAACAGAAATATATCCAACTTATTGAAAATAACTGGGTGAACTTGACCAACAGTTAGAATATATGCAATAAAATTAGTACCTTCACCTCACATACGTATTGTGACTGTTGGGCATTCAATTTGAAAATGCATCATGTTAATCAAAATAAGGCATTGACTTTCAAGCTTAGCAATCTCTGTAGTATAAAGACTCAAACTATAACCGTATCGCTTTTTCACAGTGAGACCAAAAGATAAATATTGTAATATATGGCTGTATTGTATGATATGTGTCAGTACATGTACCAAGGAGGTTTTCAGTAAATTGACTTTGTATCGACCCCATATTGTAAGATATTGATGGATGCAGCCGTGTCGTACACTCCCATCACATATTGAAGCTATGCACTACGATTACCTAGAAACTGGAAAGCCTCAACTTGGAGCGGTGTTTCACACTTCTTGAGGAGGAATGTTCAAAAGACACAGTATCACTTGGTGCCGCAAAATGCGGTCAAATTTGAGTTCACTACCAGAGCCCTTTGCCACAACTCATAGCTGAGGCAATTTGAAAAATGCATGATGTTAATCAAAACAAGGTATTGAATTCCATGTTTAGCAATCTCAAGGTGTTGAATTTCAAGCTTAGCAATCTCTAGAGTGTAAAATATCAACCTAATAACCATATTTCTTTTCTTGTTCCAAGTGAGAACCCCCCACAAAAGAATGTTGTAGTGTATCAGTCATATTTTATGATACGTGTGGGTGCATGGACGAATCAGATTTTCAATGAATTGACTTTGTATCGACTCCTACCATAAGATACTGGTGGATATGGCTGTGTTATACACTCCTCCAGCACATCTCGAAGCGTAATCACCCAAAACTAGAAAGGTTTGACTAGGTGGCAGTTTTCAAACTTCTTGGGAAGGGAATCTTCAGAAACAACGGAGAGACATGGTTGGTGTAGCAAAAAATGGTCACTCATGAGTTCACCACCTGAACCCTTCACCAAGTCATGGGTCAATGAATCAGTCACGGTAAGGAATAGATGACAGCATGCTCTAGAGTATGTGGAATCTTGAAAAAGTTGTCAATCAACAGGATCTTCTCTTACATTTCGCGCTTGATACAATATACAACCAGAGACATTAACGAAGTTACTGGAAAATCCTTTCTCTTCAGCTTCCAATCCAACTACTGAAGCCCCCTTGCAAAGACTTCTCTTTCCAAAGTTAATATGGAAGACAAGAAGAGGTTGATGAAGGAGAATGTAAATATCGTTAAGGCCATGCCCCATGATTCACAATTCATAGAGAAGATCACTACAGAAATGCCTACTCACATGCCACTTTTCATCTAATTGGCATAACTCTCATTTTTTAGATCCTTTTGATTTTCATAATTTTTAGTGTTTTTAGTTTTCTATCAAAATAAGGTTTTTGTGATACATATTGTCCTTATAATATCCTAACTATGAAAGATATGACCCTTGTACGGATTTTCACTAACATTGTAAAAAGGAATTTTCTTGAAACATTCTTTTGATAAGCTAATGCTAACTTCTTCTTGATAAATAAGAAGAATATATTAGTGAACACTTTGTGCACCATATCCATCAAGAGAAAAGACTAATACATTCAACCTCCACCACAACCACAAGATAAATGCCTTTGTCTGCTAAAAACAAAAGACTATCTCGATTCTCCAAACTCTTTAGTCAAAGGTCTTGCAGAACCAAAAATCCTACTATTCTTTTCTCCAAACAAGAGAAAAAAATTGCAGAAGGAATCAACCCCTATATGTTTGCTTTCTAGTATATCAAAAAACAACAACTCCAAGTCCACAACTTCTCCCAGAGTGCTATTGGGACCATTTGGGCACTAACACCTCAAAGACTGTGCTCCGAAGTAACTAACTAACCCACTTGCAAAACAACAATAAATGATCCACTGGCTTTAGCGTTTTCCTGCACATAGGATACCTATTTACCTAAGAGAGACCCCTATGCCGAAGATTATGAAGACAGGATCCCTCCAAAGCCCATAGCCAAGAAGGAACATAAAGGTGAAATTACAGATCCCGAAGGAAGCTTTTACGGCATCACTTTGCAAAGTTGCATAGAAATGGAACACAGGAAATGCCAAATCTCAAAAAATTAGGAAAATGGGAAAGGACAATATGTGTGTGTATGTATTTCCATATTATACATATCATCTTTTCATATATACATATATAGATATGTGTATATAAATGCATACATTTACATATGTGTAAGTATGTGCATATGTATGCACACATATTTATTTAAAATAATGTTACAACACCAACAACTAAGCCTTTTCCTATACTAGATGGGGTCGGCTACATGGATTATTTATTTCCAAAAACCCTATCATATGTCATGCTAGCAAAAAACTTAATATAAACTAGATTATTCTTTATAGTTTCTTTCCAACACTTTTGTGGTCATCTTCTTCCTCTTTTACCATTCACAATCTAATTTTTCATATCTTCTTACGAGGCAAGTAAGCCCCATCTCTCTTAGGATTTTCCATACTTCTATAGAAATATTGTCTCGACTACAAATTTATCAACCTTCATGTATTTAAGAGCCTCTTTGACTTCATTCTTTTAAATATACAACAACAACAACTAAGCCTTTTCCCATACTACACGGGGTCAGCTACATAGATTCTTTGTTTTCACAGATCCCTATCGTGTGCCATGTTAGCAGTTAACTCGCAATAAGCTAGATCATTCTTTATTGTTTCTTTCCAACACTTTTGTGGTCGTCCTCTACCTCTTTTAATACTTTCCAAATTTAGTTTTTCTAACCTTCTTATAGGTTCTTCTTTTGATCTTCTTTCTATATGTCCAAACCATCTTAAACGATATTCTCTCATTTTATCCTCTATTGGTGCCACTCCTAATTTGTTTCTAATAACCTCATTATGTATACGGTCTTTTCTTGTATGACCACTCATCCATCTCAACATCTTCATTTCAGTCAATACATGTTTGATGACTAACTGCCCAACACTCAGAACCAAAAAACATGGCAGGACTAATTGTTGCTCTATAATACTTACCTTTTAACTTTAATGGTATTTTCTTATCACAAAGAATATATGATGCTCCTCTCCATTTTAACCAACCAGCATTAATTCTATGCGTAACATCTCCATCAATTCTTCATCACTCTGAAAAAGTGGCCCTAGGTATTTTAAAACTTTCCTTTTGGGGGATGCAATGTGTGCCAATTTTAATTTCTATGTCCTCTTAAGTAACCAAATGATCAAACTTACATTCCATATATTCTGTCTTTGTTCTACTAAGTCGGAGGCCTTTGCTTTCTAATGTTTCTATCTATAGTTCCAATTTTCTACTAACTTTTTCCTTACACTCCTCCACTAATACAATGTCATATGCAATAACATACACCAAGGTACTTCATCTTGAATATGTTTTGTTAACTCATCCATCACCATTATAAATAAGTATGGACTTAAAGTTGATTCCTTATGTAACCCAATATTAACTTCAAAGAAGTCTGTCATTTCTTCATGAGTCCTCACACATGTTTTTGCACCATCATACATGTCTCTTATAAGGTTAATATATGTCAATGGGATACCTCTTTTTTCCAAAATTCTCCAAAGAACCTCCCTCGGTACCCTATCATAAGTTTTTTCTAGATCAATAAATATCATGTGAAGGTCTTTCTTTTTTGCTCTAAAATGTTCCATAAGACGTCTCAAAAGGTGAATCGCTTCAATAGTAGATCTGCCTGGCATGAATCCAAATTGGTTCTCTGTTGTACTTGATACTTATCATAACCTACGTTCGATAATTCTTTCCCATAATTTCATAGTATGGCTCATTAACTTGATACCTCGATAATTCGCACAATTTTGAATGTCTCCCTTGTTCTTATATATGGGTATAAGTGTACTTGCTCTCCATTACTTGGGCATCTTTTGATTTTTCTATATTTTATTAAATAGTCTTATGAGCCAAGTGATTCCTATTTCTCCTAATATTTTCCAAACTTCTATAGGAATATTATCTGGTCCTACCGATTTACCACCCTTCATATGTTTAAGAGCCTCTTTGACTTCATCCTTTTGAATACGTCGGTAGAAATTATGGTTTATATACTTTTCTGATTTGGCTAACTCTCCTTAGATAATACTAACATCTTTATTTTCATTAAAAAGATTATAAAAATAGTTTTTCCATCTATTTCTTATATCATCATTTGCTACTAGAATTTTTTCATCCTCGTCTTTGATGCATCTAACATAATTAAGATCTTTAATTTTCTTATTTATAGCCCTAGCTATCCTAAAAATATCTCTTTCACCCACTTTTGAGTTGAGTTTTTTATATAAGTCACAACCTTTTTTGCTTCCTTCTTTGCTTACTTATAAGCCTCTAAAGTTTCACTAGTTTTCTTCGTATAATGTAATTTGTAACATGCCCTCTTTGCCTTATTTTATTTTGTACTACTTCACTCCACCACCAAGCTTCTTTTTGTGCAGGTACACCTCCCTTAGATATCCCTAACACATCTTTCGCCACTTTCCTAATATGTATAGCTATATTGTTCCACGTATCACAGGGTGTACCAACAAAATTCCAAACATCACCTTGAAGGACTTTCTATTTAAATATATCCTCTTTCTCGCTTTTGAGGTTCCACCATTTAGTCTGAATAACTCGATACCAGTGTCAGTGTTATCCGTACCGCACCGTATCATGCGATACGGGCCGTATCGTGCGATACGGGCCGTATCGTATGATACGGTGCGTATCGCCCGTATCGTACGAAACGCCTTGGGACCGACCGAAACCCGTAATTTTTCGCTGGTTTCCTCTCTCCTCTTCGGTTCCTCAAGCTCCTTAAGAGTCGGTTTTCGCCTCCTTAGTGTTCAAAGCTCCAAAATCGTGCCCTACGGTGTCCGTGCAAGCCTCCAAACTCGGATTTTGGTATATTTTTAATGTTCTTTCCATTTTATTCCTTTATATTTGTTGTTTTTTGTGTTATTTCATTTTTTGTTTTTTGAATGACAAAATATGAAGTTATTAAGTGTGTGTATACGATTTTTATTGCATTCATGAAGTGGGAGACACTCGATTTGAGTGTTATTTTAAGATTAGGGATTTACGAATTGCTTTTATTTTCAGGTTTTTGTTTGAATTAAAGTACTCCATTGAGATGGCAGGAAGGGGTGGCAGAGACTCTCATTCAAAGTCTGATGATCCGGCATGGCAGTGGGGTATACCAGTTGAGGGTTCCAGGTTAAAAACCAGATGCTTATTTTGTGAAAAGGTGGTTAGTGATGGAATTTCAAGGTTAAAACACCACCTAGCTGGAACCAGAAAAGAAGTTGCTCCATACACAGGCAGAGTTAGAAGTTTGCCAGAAGGCATTAAATAGCAATGCCTGCAGATGATTGAGAACATATAAGAATGGAGACAACAAAAGGATGATTTTCAGATGTATGAAGAAGCTGATGATGCTACTGCCACTGGATTTGGATTCACCGATAGGGTGCCTTCAGATGCTAGAACAGAGATTGGTAGTAGCAGTTCACGAGCACCTAATAGAGGAAAGAGGGTTGCAACTGAAGACTTTAGAGGTGGCAAAAGAGGAAGTTCAGAAAGGAGTAGAGGAAGAGCTTCTTCTTCTAGCATACATTCGTTCTTTCCTCCTTCAACACACCTGGTGCTCAACCAGGAATTCGTGATGCTATGGCTTCAGAACAACTGCATGATTAGGCAAACCTTCAGTAGAAAGATGGTTTTATGATGGCAGATGCAATTGCAAACATTGGTCCAGGATATAAGATGCCCTCTTATCAGAAGTTGAGAGGGAAGATATTAGATCAGACCGTAATTGAAGTGCAGCAATATTGTTCGACTTTGAGACAATCGTGAAAGGAAATAGGATGCACTATTATGGCAAATGGATGGACCGATAGGCGAGGAAGGATATTGCTAAACTTTCTTGTATATTGTCCTAAAGGACTCATATTTTTTAGATCTCTAGACATGTCAGAAGAGAGGCACACTGCAGAGATCCTACGAGAAGAATTTGATAAGATTATATAGGAGGTTGGGCTAGAATGTGGTCCAATTGATTATAGATAATGCAGCTAACTACAAAGCAGCTGGGAAGGAGTTAGCTAATATTTATAGGACTTTCTACTGGACACCATGTGCTGCCCATTGTTTAGATCTCATCCTTGAGGACATTGGTGAGATAGATGAAATAAAGGCAGTAACTGAGTGTTGCCAAGATATTACAAAATTCATTTACAACCATGCCTTTGTTTTGTGTATGATGAGGAGATATACAGAAGGTGCAGAGCTTCTTTGCACAACTGTAACTCGGTTCGCAACAAACTTCTTATCTGTACAAAGTATTATAAGGCAGAAGCAAGCTTTGAAGAGAATGTTCTCCTCAGATGAGTGGCAACAATTTGTAGAGTTGCCTCAAAACAGAAGAAATAGAAAGTTGAATGAGATTGCAGAAACAATTTTTAGAAGTTCATTTTGGAATGCATATGTCAGATTATTGAAAATTACTTGTTCTTTAGTGAAAGTTTTGAGATTGGCTGATAGCGAGGAGAAACCATATATGGGCTACCTTTATGAAGCCATGGACAAGGTAAAAGAAGCCATCAAAAATAATTTTAATAGAAAAAAGAGAGATTATGTGCCCGTGTGGAAAATAATTGATAGTAGATGGAATAAACAATTGCATCAGCATATTATCTAAACCCATCATTCAGGTACTCAGGAACCTTCAAAAGGGACGGTGAGGTTAATCGAGGAATCATTGATTGTATCGACAGATTAGTCCCTGATGAGAGCATAGCAGATGCGATACATCGAGAGATGGAGATATATGATAATGCTCTTCACTTGATGGGTTTGCCTGTTGCAATTCGCAACCGCACTACGATGCATCCAAGTAAATTGTTTATTTTCATATTTAAGTTGCATCTTACATTATTGTGGATTATTATGTCTCTAATGTTTGTATTTTTTTACAGATGTTTGGTGGAACAGGTTTGGAAGTAATTGTCCAAACCTTAGAGATTTTGCAATCAGAGTCTTAAGCCAAACCTATAGTGCAACAGGTTGTGAAAGAAATTGGAGTGTTTTTGAACACATCCATATAAAAAAGCGCAACAAGTTGGAACACAAAAGGCTTAATGATTTGGTTTATATTCGTTGTAACATGCGCCTTCGTAAAAGGTATTATTATATTACTATTACTTTCAAATTTTCAATTCAATATTGTTTAACTTCAGTTTTCAATTGTTAATATTACTTACTAATTGTTTATCTTTGTTTGTGTCGTAGGCAATTAAAAAAAGTAAATAGAGAAGAAAGTCATTTCGATCCAATAAGTTTGGATAATTTTGATATATTAGAAGATTGGGTTATGAAAGACACTGAAAAAAATGCCATTCTAACAGAAGAAGACGTTGCCTGGATTAATTTGGAAGGAGCGCAACAACATTATGGAGATGAAGAATTTGATTTTGAAGAAGAAGGTGTGGGCGTGGTTGATGATGATGATGAGGATCTGCAACAAGGAGAAGATGAAGATTATTTAGTTGATGATCCTAATTACAATTTGTAAAATGTAACATTGTATGTAACTTTTGTGTAAGTTGTGTCTGTTTATATTTTATTTTTTGGATTCAAAATATGTAAATTTGAATGCAATTGTTCAATGTTGAATGCTCAATCTGTACTAAACTTACATTATATGAATTTAAAGCAATTATCAGATTTTTCCTGATTTTTTCCTTTTTTCAAATTTTTACTAATTTTTATTGATTTTTAATTAATTTTTACATTATTTTAATATTAAAGTACGATACGATACGGGCATATCGTATCATACTTTAATATTAAAATAATGTAAAAATAATTAAAAATCAATAAAAATTAGTAAAAATCTTTAAAAAATCAGGAAAAAATCAGGAAAAATCTGGTAATTGCTTTAAATTCATATACTGTAAATTTAGTACAGATTGAGCATTATTTGGTAAGAACAAATGTATGGTAGAAGAAGTTCTTCTTTTACTCCTTCCTGAACTTCCTCTTTTGCCACCTCCAAAGTCTTAAGCTTCAACTCTCTTTTCCCTGCTAGGTGCTCGCGAACTGCTACTATCAATCTGTGTTCTAGCATCTGAAGGCAAACTATCAGTGAATCCAACTCCAGTGGCAGTAGCATCATCAACTTCTTCACATATCTGAAAATCATCCTTTTGTTGTCTCCGTTCTTATATGTTCTCAATCATCCGCAGGCATTGTCATTTAATGCCTTCTGGCAAACTTCTAACTCTGCCTGTGTATGGAGCAACTTCTTTTCTGGTTCCAGCTAGGTGGTGTTTTAACCTTGAAATTCCATCACTAACCACCTTTTCACAAAATAAGCATCTGGTTTTTAACTTGGAACCCTCAACTGGTATACCCCACTGCCATGCCGGATCATCAGACTTTGAATGAGAGTCTCTACCACCCCTTCCTGCCATCTCAATGGAGTACTTTAATTCAAACAAAAACTTGAAAATAAAAGCACTTCGTAAATCCTCAATCTTCAAATAACACTCAAATGGAGTGTCTCACACTTCATGAATGCAATAAAAATCGTATACACACACTTAATAACTTCATATTTTGTCATTCAAAAAATAAAAAACGAAATAACACAAAAAACAACAAATATAAAAGAAAAAAATGAAAAAAAACATTAAAAATATACCTAAATCCGAGTTTGGAGGCTTGCACGAACACCGTAGGGCACGATTTTAGAGCTTTGGACACAAAGGAGGCGAAAACCGACTCTTAGAGAGCTTGAGGAACCCAAAATGAGAGAGAAAACCCGCAAAAAATCGCGGATTTTGGTCGGCTCGGGACCCTCCGTATCGCACGATACGGTGCGATACACCAGCATTCACGATACGGATAACACTGCTCGATACACTCTTTTCTTCTTTGTCCATTTTTTTATTTGTAAATCCATAACTAAAAGTCGATGTTGGGTGGTTAAGCTTTCTCCTGAAATTACCTTCAAACTTTATATCATGCTCTATCTTTTTTTTCTACAAATAAAGTAATCAATTTGTGTTTGTGATAAGCCACTCTTATAAGTAATTAAATGTTCATCTCGTTTTTTGAAGATTGTATTGACTATAAAGAGATCAAATGCCATAGCAAAATTTAAAATCTCCCTACCTTCCTCATTTATATCCCCAAAACCAAAGTTTCTATGAATCCCTTGATATCCTAATGCCTCTTTACCGACATGTCCATTTAAGTCTCCTCCTAAACAAATCATCTCCCTTTATGGAATCTTTTGAATCACCTTATGTAACTCTTCCCAAAAAGTGGTCTTTATACTATCTTCTAGTACTACTTGGGTGCATAAGCACAAACTATATTTAAAACCTCTTCTCCTAACACTAATTTCAACGTCATGATTCGGTCACCATATTATTGTATGTCTACTACACTATCCTTTAAATCTTTATTTATGATAATACCAACTCCGTTTCGAGCCTTTTCTTTACCTAAGTACCATAATTTAAAACATGTATCCTCTATCTCCTTTGCTTTTTCTCCAACCCATTTTGTCTCTCGTATTGGTTCTTGGAATATCGAAACATTATCCGGTAGAAATTCTGGTTTATATAATTTTTTGATTTTGCTAACTCTCCTAAGCTAATACAAACATTTGTATTTTCATTAAAAGGCTTATAGAAATAATTTTTTATCAAGTTTTAATATCTTCATTCGCCACTAAATCTTTCATCCTCATCTTTGATGCATCTACCAAAAGTAAGATTCTTAGTTTTCTTATCTTTAGCCTTAGGTATCCTAAAAATATCTCTTTCACCTTCTATTAAGTTAAGCTTTTTATATAAATCAACCCAAATTTTGGCTTTTGCTTCACTAACAACCCTTTCACTTCTTTCTTTGCTTCCTCATCAGCATCGAAGTTTCACTAGTCTTCTTACCATAATGTAATTTATAACATGTCTTTTTTGCCTTCATTTTATCTTACACCACTTCACTCTACCAGCAAGCTTCTTTTTGTGCCGGTATGCTACCCTTATATTCGCCTAACACATCTTTTGTCACTTCCCTAATATGTATAGTCATATTGTAACACGTACGAAAAGGTGTACCCACATAATTGAAGAACCTTCTGTTTAAATATATATTATTTCTCACATTTGAGGTTCCACCATCTAGTCTGAATATCTCTATGCACTCTATTCTTCTTTGTCCACTTTTTTACTTGCAAATCCATTATTAAAAGTTGATGTTGTCTAGTTAAGTTTTCACCTGAATTACCTTACAATCTTTACAACATGATTTATCTTTTTTCCTATAAAAGAAATAATAAATTTGTTTTTATGGCAAGCCACTTTTATAAGTAATTAAATATTCATCTTGTTTTTTAAATTGTATTAGTTATAAAGAGATTAAAAGTCATAGCAAAATTTAAAATCTTCCTACCCTTCTCATTTATATCACCAAAACCATAGTTTTCATGAATACCTTCATTTGCTAATGCCTCGTTACCGATATATTCATTTAAGTCTCCTCCCAAACAAGTCATCTCCTTTTGTAGAATTCTTTTTATTACATTATGTAACTCCTCCTAAAAAGCCTTCTTTATACTATCTTTTAATCCTACTTAGAGTGCAAAAGTACAAACTATATTCAAACCTTCTGTTCCTAACACTAATTTCACCATCACAATTCGATCACTATATTGTTGTGTCTATTACACTATCCTTTAAATCTTTATTTATAATAATATGAACTCTATTTCGAACCTTTTCCTTTCCTCACTACCATAATTTAAAAACCAGTATTTTCAATCTCTTTTGCTTTTTCTCCAACCCACTTTATCTCTTTAAACATAAAATGTGAATCTTTCTCCATTAACTTATCGGTCAATATAACGATATTCTAAGTACCAAAATGAATCTTATTATCTAGAACTAGCTTCCTTACTCTTGAATATGTCGATGATGAAAATGTGAAGACCCTTGTTGTACATTCGGAAGGTAACGTAGCAAGACTAACTTCTTTACCCACACCCGTCCAAGATGTGGAACCCTCTATGTAATTAATTCACTAAATATGGGAGAAGATATGGAGCCTCGTGCTTACTTTTTACTGCATTCAGACTCTGCAGTGCGTCGCTAAGAGAGAATGCCTTAACGCAATGCACATAATTTGTAGAATCCATTGTAGATTAGTCCGACAAAGTTTTACGCTAGTTGTCGAAAGCCTAACATGATTTTATCTTACATCACTTCACTCAACCACTAAGCTTTTTTTTGTATTGGTACGCCTCCTTTGGATTCACCTAAGACATCTTTTATCGCTTCCCTAATATGTATAGCTAAGCATGTCCTTTAAGAACTTTCTTTTATCTCACATTTGAGGTTCCACCATTTACTCTAAATATCTCTATACACTCTATTCTTCTTTGTCCACTTTTTTACCTGCAAATCCATTATTAAAAGTCGATGTTTATTGAGTAGTTAAACTTTATCTTGGAATTACCTTGCAATCTTTACAACACGATCTATTTTTTTTTCTACAAAAGAAATAATCAGTTTGTGTTTGTGACAAGCCACTCTTATAAGTAATTCAATGTTATCTCAGTTTTTGAAAATTATAAAGCCATAATAAAATTCAAAATCTCCCTACCCTCCTCATTTATATCACCAACATCGTAGTTTTCATGAATACCTTGATACCCTAATGTCTCTTTAACGACATGTCTATTTAAGTCTCCTCCCAAATAAGTCATCTCCTTTTGTAGAATTCTTTGATTTACCTTATCTAACTCATCCTAGAAAGCCTTCTTTATACTATCTTCTAATTCGACTTAGGGTGCACAAGGACAAACTATATTCAAAGAGTCTATTCCTAACACTAATTTCCATAAGTTATAAAAATCATATCGTATGATACGATACAATTTTATCGTGTATCATATAAAGATACGGTACGATAAAGGAGTCAGTATCGCTTATCGCAATTTATTATACCATATCATATTGTATCATACGATATGGGCCTTATCGCATCGTGTCGTACGATACACCCCGTATCATACAACTCGATGCCGATTTTTCTGTTATAAATTCTGAAAATCTGAAACTTGCAGATTTCATTTCTCTTTTCTTCCCAAACCCTTTTTCGCATCATTTCCTTGCTTCTAGATCCTCTTCTTTCCTTGTTCTTGCAGATTTCGTGGTTTATTCACAAGATTCTCAAGTATTTCAACCAAACTCCCTATCTATAGAGTTTTTGTCAAATCTGTGTCATACATCTTTCCTTTATCATTCTACCCGATTTTTTACTTTAAAAATTTGGGGGTTTTCCAAATTTCGTAATTCTTAACTTCTAAAAAGCCTTTTCCTTCTTATTGGTTGTCCACTCTTGTCTTAATGGCTTCCGATCAAGTCGATCCGGCTTGGAAATATTACACTCCTATGTATGAAGGCAATAGGCTTGTAAAAAAGTGCATGTTTATTTCTCGTATGAAACATCACCTTACCACGTCGAAGATTCATCTACTCGTAATATTCATTTAGAGTTAAGCAAGAATACTCCCATATGCGATCAGGTATTGTGTTTTTATTGATATTCATTTAAGTTATTAATTAATTGACTCCATGTGTTTCTTATTAATCATTATTGTGTTTTATTTCAAATGAATGGTGGACTCGTTTTGGTGTAGATGCACCGAATTTGGCAAAGTTTGATCAATGTATATTAAGCCAAACATGTAGTTGGAGTGGGTGCAAGAGGAATTGGAGCTTTTTCAAACTCATTAATACGAAAAAGCAAAACAAGCTGGAGCATGCTCGACTACGTGATTTGGTTTACATTGCATATAAAATGAAGTTAAAGCAAAGGTATTTGTTGTTGCCTAGTTCTTGACTTCTTTCGTAATCTTATTAATAATGAATGCTTGATGTGACTATATTATATTTGATATTCTTTATAATTTGAATATTCTTTCTTTACAGACAAATGCAAAAGGATGCAAGGAGAATAAGGAAGGTACCATATGACCCGTTGAGTTACGAAAATGTTGATATTATTGACGATTGGGTCGAAGAGGGGGAACCCCGATCATTTTAGAGGATGAAAATTCGAGGACACTCCAAGCCGAAGCAGAACTTAGAGTTGGAGATGATGAAAATGAAAACGAAGATGTTGGATGGGCATATCCTAGTATAAAGGAAGAAGAGAGAGGAGATGATGATGGTGATGGTGGTGATCCTGACTATGTTGATTATAAAGATTTTGTTGATTATGACCCACGTTGTGGATGATTGTAATTTATTTTAAGTTGTAGACTTGTAGTTGTACTTGTAAGTTGTAACTTGTAACCTTGATGATTATGGAATATGGAATCATGATTATGGATTCATGGAATATGGAATTATATTATTTATGCAATATGGATGCTTGTAATGTTTTTGTTATAGTATGAATACTTGTAATGTTTTTGTTATAGTATGAATGCTTCTTCACTGTGTTATACATGTTTTGTTCATTAATTTTAATTTTCGAATTTTTTTTTTTTAAATTTGTGTATCGTACCATACTGTACTATACGAAACGATACAGTTGTCTCGATGCTCGTGCGATATGAGCACCGATACGGTTTTTACAATATTGCTAAATTCACCATTATAATTCAGTCCCTATCTCGTTTTGTGTCTACTACACTATTCTTTAAATCTTTATTTATAATAATACCAACTCATATGTAGGGTTTTTGTCAAATCCATGATATATCTTTTTCCTTTTGCATTCTATCTTATTTTTTACTTAAAAAATTTAGAAATTTTAGAGATTCCGTGATTCTTAACCTATAAAAAAACCTTTTTTTCTTATTGATTGTCCACTCTTGTCTTAATGGCTTCCGATCAAGTCGATCAGGCATGAAAATATTACACTCCAGTGTACAAAGACAATAGGCTTTTGAACAAATGCATGTTTTGCAATGCAGTAAAACACAATGGTATTTCTCGTATGAAACACCACCTTGCAGGAACAAAGAAGGATGCTAGTGCATGTCCTCGTATTCTTAAAGAAGTGAAGTATGAGATTGAATAGCTATTGGAGGCTTCGAAGGACAAGAAAAGATTAAGAATCAAAGAGATAGCAGAAATAGGTGGTTGGGATATGTCTCAACCATTTGAAGATTCTTCTACTCAAGGGATATATGGTGGTAATGAATTTCATTGTACAACTGAGATGGAAGAAGAGATGCTAAAGAGGAGAGGAGAATGTAAGAAAAGGGAAAACGTATAGGATATAGTGGTAGTAGCAGTAGAATTGGCTATTGTTCCACTACAAAGAGCACCCACTCGCCCAATGCCTACGAGGGGTACTATATTGGAAACATGATTGCGCAGCGGATAATACAAAATATCAACACAAGATAAAGAGGAAAAATGGAGATTGAAGGAGGGGGCAGACCTCCAATGGTGGCCACCCCCCTCTTTCTCTCTCTTTCTTAATGTCAGCAAGCTTGAACCCTAATACAACCTATCAACCCTTATATAAGGAGCTGTAAAATATAAAATAACCAAAATACCCCTAGTACAAAAAATTTACCAAAATACCCTTACAACTTCGGACAATTACAATAATACCTAGAAACATCAAATTTACTAAAACTGACTTTAAACTCATATTCTTCAACACCTCTCCTCAAGTTGTGAGTGAGATACTTCGAATTGCAAACTTGCCAAAAATTCTTCATCTCTCTGCAACATTCTTCATCTGTTTTAATGACTGATCCGATCTTCATCAGCTTCTTTGGCTGCAACATCTTCAACCCAGCTTTCCTGGCTGATCATCTCTAGCAGCATCTCTGGGTGCAATATCAACTGAGCCTTCCTAGTTAATCATCTCAAGCAGCATCTCTGGTTGTAACATCAACTCAGCCTTCCTGGTTAATCATCCAAAGCAACATATCTGGCTGAAATATAAACTTAGCCTTCCCAGCTAATTCTCTCAGGTAGCATCTTTGGCTGCATATAAAAAAAAATTCTTCAGTCCTCATAACTGCAATCTTCAACCTAAATCTCTTTTCTATAAACTTTTTTCATGTTTTTCCATGGAGACAATCATATCTCTTAGACATTTCTTCAAACACTTGATGCTCAGGTAAACATCTCTTTTTCAGCATTTCTGCAAACACTTGATATGCAGGTAAACATCTCTCTTAGGCATTTCATCAAACACTTGATGTGCTGGTGAATATTTCTCTTGAACATTTCATCGAACAGTTGTTGTGCATCTGTCAACATCATGAATACACCTTTGAACGCCATCACATAAGCTCTGACCATTCGCAACTCAATTTAAAGCACCATCATCACCCACCATTGTTTTCCCACGCTCTAACCTGCCTGAACTGTCATCTTCAAAAGCAATCTGTCTAGCAACATCCATTCCTGTTTCCTCACCATCATCTTTCAAAACGATGTCAAGTTACCGTTGTCTATAGCCTTCTCATATGAGTCTTGTTTTTGTTGCCTCTCTAATTTCTTTCCTGCTATATACTCTCTCATCTATTAAAAAAGATCCTTTGAATATATATTGTCGTCACCTGCAAAGTACACGATCCCATCCAAGCAATGCTTCACGATGTGAGAAAGAGCAAGGTTTCTCTGGTGAATGGCCCTACCTCCACCAGTCAAGCATTCCGTTGACAATGAGACCCTAACGTATATGCTTGTTCATATAAATGGTGTTGTTGGTTCAGAGCAGGAAGGAGATGGCTTCTGATATATTGACCCTTCTTCACTTTGAGAGCTTATAGCGCAAATCCTGCTATAATTGTATTCCAAGATAGAACGTCCTTTTCGCCAATTAAGTTGAACACTTGAATAGTTGCTTCTATGCTTCCACATTTAGCATATATATCAAGTAGGGCAGTGCCGATAATCTTATTCATTTGAATCTTGTGTGTGTCAATCAAGGAATGCAACCATTTTCCTTGATCGAGTGCACCCAGATGAGCACAAGCCAAGAGTATGCTCACCAACGTTGCATCCGTTGCTCTCACATGACCTGCTTGCATCTCATCAAATAACAACAAAGCCTCGTTCGGTCTGGATATTTGGCTCAAGCCAAAAGTATGCTCACCAACATGTCAAATAGGAATCACTTGGCTCACTAGACTATTTAATGAAATATGGAAAAACCAAAAGATGCCCGAGGAATGGAGACCAAGTACACTTATACCCATATATAAGAACAAGGGAGACATTCAAAATTATGTGAATTATCGAGGTATCAAGTTAATGAGTCATACTATGAAATTATGGGAAAGAATTATCGAACGTAGGTTAAGACAAGTATCAAGTACAACAGAGAACCAATTTGGATTCATGCCAGGCAGATCTACTATTGAAGCGATTCACCTTTTGAGACGTCTTATGGAACATTTTAGAACAAAAAAGAAAGACCTTCAAATGATATTTATTGATCTAGAAAAAGCTTATGATAGGGTACCGAGGAAGGTTCTTTGGAGAACTTTGGAAAAAAGAGGTATCCCATTGACATATATTAACCTTATAAGAGACATGTATGATGATGCAAAAACTTGTGTGAGGACTCATGAAGGAATGACAGACTTCTTTGAAGTTAATATTGGGTTACATCAAGGATCAACTTTAAGTCCATACTTATTTATAATGGTGATGGATGAGTTAACAAAACATATTCAAGATGAAGTACCTTGGTGTATGTTATTTGCAGATGACATTGTATTAGTGGAAGAGTCTAAAGAAAAAGTTAATAGAAAATTGGAACTATGGACAGAAACATTAGAAAGCAAAGGCCTCTGACTTAGTAAAACAAAAACAGAATATATGGAATGTAAGTTTGATCATTTGGTTACTTCAGAGGACATGGAAATTAAAATTGACACACATTACATTCCCCAAAAGGAAAGTTTTAAATACCTAGGGTCAATTTTTCAGAGTGATGGAAGAATTGATGGAGATGTTACACATAGAATTAATGCTGGTTGGTTAAAATGGAGAGGAGCATCATGTATTCTTTGTGATAAGAAGATACCATTAAAGTTAAAAGGTAAATATTATAGAGCAGCAATTAGGCCTGCCATGTTTTATGGTTTTGAGTGTTGGGCAGTTAATCATCAACATGTACAAAAGATGTCTGTGACAGAAATGAAGATGTTGAGATGGATGAGTGGTCATACAAGAAAAGACCGTATACATAATGAGGTTATTAGAAACAAATTAGGAGTGGCACCAATAGAGGATAAAATGAGAGAACATCGTTTAAGATGGTTTGGACATATAGAAAGAAGATCAAAAGAAGAACCTGTAAGAAGGTTAGAAAAACTAAATTTGGAAAATATTAAAAGAGGTAGAGGACGACCACAAAAGTGTTGGAAAGAAACAATAAAGAATGATCTAGCTTATTGGGAGTTAAGTGCTAACATGACACACGATAGGGATCTGTGGAAACAAAGAATCCATGTAGTCGACCCTGTCTAGTATGGGAAAAGGCTTAGTTATTGTTGTTGTTATTGTATTTGATATCTTTATAGTCAATACAATCTTCAAAAAAACGAGATCAACATTTAGTTACTCATAAGAGTGGCTTATCACAAATACAAATTGGTTACTTTATTTGTAGAAGAAAAGATAGAGCATGTTGTAAAGATTGCAAGATAATTCAAAGAGAAAGCTTAACCACCAAACATCGACTTTTAGTTATGGATTTACAAATAAAAAAATGGACAAAGAAGAAAAGTACATCGAGCTATTCTGACAAAATGGTGGAACCTCAAAAGTGAGAAAGAAGATATATTTAAATAAAAAGTCCTTCCAGGAGAGACGTGAAATTATCTTGGTACACCTTGTGATATGTGGAACAATATGACTATATATTAGGAAAGTGACGAAAGATGTATTAGGTGAATATAAGGGAGGTGTACCGGCATAAAAAGAAGCTTGGTGGTGAAGTGAACTAATACAAAATAAAAGCAAGGCAAAGAGGGCATGTTATAAATTACATTATACTAAAAAAAACTAGTGAAACTTTAGATTGTTATAAGAAAGCAAAGAAGGAAGCGAAAAAAGCAGTTAGTGAAGCAAAAACTAAAAATTTGAGAGGATTTATATAAAAAACTTAACTCAAAAGAGGGTGAAAAAGATATATTTAGGATAGCTAGGGCTAGAAATAAGAAAACTAAATATCTTAATTATGTTAGATGCATCAAAGATGATGAAAAAATTCTAGCGGCAAATGATGATATAAGAAATACATAAAAAAAAACTATTTTTATAAGCTTTTTAATGAAAATAAAGATGTCAGTATTAGCTTAGGAGAGTTAGCTAAATCATAAAAGTATATAAACTACAATTTCTAGGGATGTATTCAAAAGAATGAAGTCAAAGAGGCTCTTAAACATATAAAGGGTGGTAAATCGGTAGGACCAGACAATATTCCTATAGAAGTTTGGAAAATCTTGGGAGAAACAGGAATCACTTGGCTCACAAGACTATTTAATGAAATATGGAGAAACCAAAAGATAGCCAAAGAATAGAGAGCGAGTACACTTATACCCATATATAAGAACAAGGTAAACATTCAAAATTGTTTGAACTATAGGGGTATCAAATTAATGAGTCATACTATGAAATTGTGGAAAAGAATTATCGAACGTAAGTTAAGACAAGTATTGAGTACAAGAGAGCCAATTTGGAAATGGAGAGGAGCATCAAGTATTCTTTGTACATGTTGATGACTAACTGCCCAACACTCAGAACCATAAAACATGGCAGGACTAATTGCTGCTCTATAATACTTACCTTTTAACTTTAATGGTATTTTCTCATCACAAAGAATACATGAAGCTCCTCTCCATTTTAACCAAACAACAACTACAACTAAGCCTTTTCCCATACTAGACGGGGTCGGCTATCCTCTCCATTTTAACCAACCAGCATTAATTCTATGCATAACATCTCCATCAATTCTTCCATCACTCTGCAAAAAGTGACCCTAGGTATTTAAAACTTTCCTTTTGGGGGATGCAATGTGTGTCAATTTTAATTTCTATGTCCTTTGAAGTAACCAAATGATCAAACTTATATTCCATATATTTTGTCTTTATTATACTAAGTCGGAGGCCTTTGCTTTCTAATGTTTCTATCCATAGTTCTAATTTTCTATTAACTTTTTCCTTAGACTCCTCCACTAATACAATGTCATATGCAAATAACATACACCAAGGTACTTCATCTTGAATATGTTTTGTTAACTCATCCATCACCATTATAAATAAGTATGGACTTAAAGTTGATCCCTGATGTAACCCAATATTAACTTCAAAGAAGTCTTGTCATTCTCCTCACACATGTTTTCATACCATCGTACATGTCTCTTATAAGATTTATGTATTTCAATGAGATGACTCTTTTTTCAAGGTTTTCAAAAGAACATCTCTAGGTACCCTATCGTAAGCTTTTTCTAGATCAATAAATATCATATGAAGGTATTTCTTTTTTGCTCTAAAATGTTTCATAAGACGTTTCAAAAGGTGAATCGCATAAACAGTAGATCTGCCTAGCATGAATCCAACTTTGTTCTCTGTTGTACTCGATACTTCTTTTAACTTACGTTCGATAATTCTTTTTCATAATTTCATAATATGGCTCATTAACTTAATACCCCGATAATTCACACAATTTCGAATGTCTACCTTGTTCTTATATATGGGTATAAGTGTACTCGCTCTCCATTTCTTGGGCATCTTTTGGTTTCTCCATATTTCATTAAATAGTCTTGTGAGCTAAGTGATTCCTGCTTCTCCTAGGATTTTCCAAACTTCTATAGGAATACTGTCTAGTCCTACCGATTACATTCGGGCAATAATATAACATGACTAACTTCTTTACCCACACCCGTCGATGACGTGAAAACCCTTTCTGCAATTAATTCACTACATACAAGCAAAGATGTAGAGTCTAGAGACCCTTGCTTACTTTTGACTGCATTCGGACATTATAGTGCATCGCTAAGAGAGATCACCCCAATGCAATGCTCATAATTTGTAGAATCCATGGTAGATAAGTCTGACAAAGTTTTACATGCTATCGAAAGCCTAATGCAACCCTCCTCCTTTATCCGGGCTTGGGACTAGCGAGTGATTCCTTACGTAGGCAGAGTTTTATGTAAAATACAACAACAACAAACAACAACAACTAAGCCTTTTCCCATACTAGACGGGGTCGGCTACATGGATTCTTTGTTTCCACAGATCCCTATCGTGTGCCATGTTAGCAGTTAACTCCCAATAAGCTAGATCATTCTTTATTGTTTCTTTCCAACACTTTTGTGGTCGTCCTCTACCTCTTTTAATACTTTCCAAATTTAGTTTTTCTAAACTTCTTACAGGTTCTTCTTTTGATCTTCTTTCTATATGTCCAAACCATCTTAAACGATGTTCTCTCATTTTATCCTCTATTGGTGCCACTCCTAATTTGTTTCTAATAACCTCATTATGTATACGGTCTTTTCTTATATGACCACTCATCCATCTCAACATCTTCATTTCTGTCACAGACATCTTTTGTACATGTTGATGATTAACTGCCCAACACTCAGAACCATAAAACATGGCAGGCCTAATTGCTGCTCTATAATATTTACCTTTTAATGTTAATGGTATCTTCTTATCACAAAGAATACCTGATGCTCCTTTCCATTTTAACCAACCAGTATTAATTCTATGTGTAACATCTCCATCAATTCTTCCATCACTTTGAAAAATTGACCCTAGGTATTTAAAACTTTCCTTTTGGGGAATGCAATGTGTGTCAATTTTAATTTCTATGTCCTCTGAAGTAGCCAAATGATCAAACTTACATTCCATATATTCTGTCTTTGTTCTACTAAGTCGGAGGCCTTTGCTTTCTAATGTTTCTCTCCATAGTTCCAATTTTCTATTAACTTTTTCCTTAGACTCCTCCACTAATACAATGTCATCTGCAAATAACATACACCAAGGTACTTCATCTTGAATATGTTTTGTTAACTCATCCATCACCATTATAAATAAGTATGGACTTAAAGTTGATCCTTGATGTAACCCAATATTAACTTCAAAGAAGTCTGTCGTTCATTCATGAGTCCTCACACATGTTTTTGCACCATCATACATGTCTCTTATAAGGTTAATATATGTCAATGGGATACCTTTTTTTTCCAAAGTTCTCCAAAGAACCTCCCTCGGTACCCTACCATAAGCTTTTTCTAGATCAATAAATATCATGTGAAGGTCTTTCTTTTTTGCTCTAAAATGTTCCATAAGACGTCTCAAAAGGTGAATCGCTTCAATAGTAGATCTACCTGGCATAAATCCAAATTGGTTCTCTGTTGTACTTGATACTTGTCTTAACCTACGTTCGATAATTCTTTCCCATAATTTCATAGTATGACTCATTAACTTGATACCTCGATAATTCGCACAATTTTGAATGTCTCCCTTGTTCTTATATACGGGTATAAGTGTACTTGCTCTCCATTCCTCGAGCATCTTTTGGTTTTTCTATATTTCATTAAATAGTCTTGTGAGCCAAATGATTCCTATTTCTCCTAGTATTTTTCAAACTTCTATAGGAATATTATCTGGTCCTACCGATTTACCACTCTTCATATGTTTAAGAGCCTCTTTGACTTCATTCTTTTGAATACGTCGGT
This sequence comes from Brasenia schreberi, assembly GCA_036023115.1. Lineage (NCBI taxonomy): Eukaryota > Viridiplantae > Streptophyta > Magnoliopsida > Nymphaeales > Cabombaceae > Brasenia > Brasenia schreberi. The sequence goes on along the minus strand of JAYKKT010000064.1, from coordinate 128,669 downwards.
AGAAATTGTGGTTTATATACTTTTCTGACTTTGCTAAATCTCCTAAACTAATACTAACATCTTTATTTTCATTAAAAATATTATAAAAATAGTTTTTCCATCTATTTCTTATATCATCATTTGCCACTAGAATTTTTTCATCCTCGTCTTTTATGCATCTAACAGAGTTTTATGTAAAATAATGTTGTAAAAAAATGGAAAGCATATGGGTACATGCATGTATACATTTGTGTATATGTATATGTGAAAAAGTGATGTAAAAGAAGGAAAACAAATGGTAGAGTAAAAAATAGCATGAGCATTCTTGTTTAAGTTCGAAGTTGAGATCTCTCACACACCATAAGGCATTCTAACAAGCAGCACTATGAAAACTTTTATGATTATGAGTCTATATTTAGTGAAAAGGTTATCATACTGAAACGGGAAGCTTCCACTTTTATATGTTCCCGTGCAACATAGTTGCTTTGCTATCTTCCTAATCCTCACATCTTTTATGGAGACGGTAAAGCATGCTCACCTTCCAGTTCCATTGGAAGCACCATCCCATCTCTAAGCGTCCTAGTCCTCTCTATTCACCTTAGCCGTGTAAAGCAAAACAGAAAATGATGCAAAGGATTAACTCCCAAACCTGGGCATTCCTAATAAGTAGAAAGTTCTACACTACTCTTCACCACCTCTCCAAATGGTCCCCCACAAAAGCTTCTCCATCCAATGCCATTTGGAAGTTGAACCACCAAAGGTCAATCACTGTTGAAGAGTAGTATCGGATCTAGTATTGGATCCATTTTGTATTTGCTGTTAATTATACTTAAGTAGGGGTAGTATAGTCATTAAAGTTAGGAAGTAGTATAAGTAGTTGTTAGGGTTATCATTAGAAGATGGCGGCAGCAGCCAAAGATGCACAGAAATCAACCGACCAGTGTGCTGAAGATCAGAGGAAGTTCCTTTGATCTCTTCTCATTATTTCCTGTATTTTCTCTCGCTGAATTTCAGCAGTAAATACAACAATCACCACAAAAAGGATCATGCCTAACCACCACCAACCACAGCTAGATCCATAAGGCTCTCTCCTCCTGAAAGTAAATCATCCTTTCTTCCTCACTCCAAATTTGGCCAGCAGACTCTCCAATAATGGTATTCACCTCCTTAGTCAACCTGCACAACCACTTATTCAAGAGCGCCTTGTGGAACAAAAACAAAGACTTCACCTCCAACCCTCCCATAGGAAAGAGTTGGGTAACCTCTTTCTATGCAACCAACTGAAATATAAAATTCTCCTTTTCCCCCATAAAAAGAACTCCTTGCATAGCCCCATTAACCCATAAAAGCTTTTCTTTAACTTCCAATCTCTGTACTACAGCACTAGCATCAGAAATAATGGCATAAAGTAAATGGACAACCTAGACAATGTGCTCTTAATGAGAGACCATCTCCCAATTTCAGACAAGCTTCCTCTTAAAGTTTTTTACAACGAAAGCCCACACCAACACCTTAAAATGAGCACCAAGAGGTACCCCAAATACTTAATAGGGAAGGCAATGAGCTCACATCCCAAAGTGCTAGCTGACCTATATATCCATCTACACCATCAACTACAAGAATTAAGTTTGCTTTTATGAACCTTCATTTAAGGCCAAAGAGAACATCAAACCCCAACTGAGTACATCTTAAGTTTAATAAACTATGATCATTTTAACCCACAAAAAGTAATAGTTATTCGCAACAACAATTGAAACATCCCATCTCTCAACTCACTGTCACTCTATCCAATGAAGTTGTTATCTTTGACATGAACCACTTCTTGCTCAAAGTTTCCATAATCAAAATGAACGTTGGTGACAATGGGTCTCCTTGCCTTAGAGTCCCTTGAAGCACCAAAGAATTGAGAAGCTGAATGAAAACATGAGTAGATAAAATACAATTGAAGGTCCATTTTATCCACGTATCCCTAAAGCCCATCCTATCCAATGAATATAAAAGGACTTCAAAAATATGTGGTCATAAGCCTTCTCTATATCCAACTTGCATATAGCTCACAACCTATGTCACACAAACAACTCTAGGAGGTGAGATGTCGGCACCGATACCGGTGTGAAATAGACACCGTGTCGGTGATGTAACTCTTTGAGCATTTAGCATCTATGTTATGGCATTAAAAGTCACCTTCTTGAGTAATAATTATGCTCATTAGTAACATATCACGAGTTACATCTTCACCATGTGTATATCTAACTTGATGAAGAGCTGCAATCAAGTTTTTGCATTGAGGTTCAAAAGATTCATAGGAAACAAAACGTTGGGGAGGTTTTGAAACCATGGGTTCTAGACATGTATCATGTATAATGTAATGGAAAGAGTTCAACAATGGGTTGTGAATCAACAGTTGTATTCGGAGTATCACTACTCTCAAGAGAAATATCCCGAGAAGCTTCAGAATCATAATCATCGTCTTCTTCTAGTTCAAAAAAATCTTAAGAAATGGAAGAGTCAGGATTTTCTAAGGATTTAGACTTATAGCAGAAATCATTCTCAAAGAATTTTACATCCTTAGAAACATATAATTTGTCATCAATAGGATCAAAACACCTATAACCCTTTTTGTCTATGCCCTAACCAAGAAATGCACATTCAATAACCCTAGGAGACAGTTTATCATTTTTATTTGTATAAACAAAGCATCTACATCCAAAAACTCTAAGTCTTTCATAATAAGGAGAAATATTATATAATTTTTTAAAAGGAGAAATATTTTAACATTTGATGAATGCATTCTATTTATAAGATAAACTAGAATAAGAGTAGCTTTTGCCCATAAAAATTTAGGAACATTACTCGCAATTAACATAGTTTGGCATGTTTCATTAATGTGTCTATGTTTTCTCTCAATCAAGTGATTATGTTGAGGAATTTTAGTACAAGACTTTTGATGACATATCCCATTTGTTTCAACAAATTTTTGAAATTCATTTAACATGTATTCTCCTACTAAATCCGATCTAAAAATCTTAATGGGGGCTCCAAATTGATTTTTGATCATGTTGCAAAAAGTTATAAATTTTTCAAATACTTCTGATTTATACTTAAAATATATATCAAAGTAAAACGTGTAAAGTCATCTACAAATATCACAAAGTATTGAATTCCACCCTTAGAAACAACGAAAGCAGGGCCCCAAACATCAGAATGTATTAAATCAAAAGCTTTGTTGGGTACATAATTCCTTTCACCAAACGGGAGATGATGCATCTTCCCAAGAACACAATCCTTACATTCAAACTTTTGCTCTCAAATCTTTTTCATCAAAGGGGTGTTACATAATTTTTACAAATCTAAATGTCCAAGTCTTTTATGCCAAAGGATAGCATCTAAGGTTGCATTACAAGACTCAAAATTTGGCATAACCAAATAATTCATTTTGTATAGTCCACTTTCTCTATGGCCTTTACCAATCACCTTCTTCGATAGGTGATCCTGCACCACACAATGCTTGGATGAGAAAGTGATTATACAACCATTATTACAAATTTGAGCAACCGAAAACAACTTTAAATTTAGTTTAGGTATAAAGCTTACATTTTTTATTTTAAAATTTTCTTTTTCGAAATTTCCTATTTTCTTAATTTCAAGTTTTCTACCATCGACCGTAAAAACATGTTTTCCATCGGTATCATGAGGTTCATTATGAAAAGAGGCACCCGAATCTAAAAACTAAGACATACCTTGAGGTGGAGAGAGTATTCCCGAAGATGCTTGCTTTTTCCTTAAACATTTCTTCTATGTATGCCTTAATGTTTTGGGCAAAGCTCCTTTTTTTTTTTCCACGGCTCCCACATTTTCAAACTTTTCCGAAGAAGACAAGTGGTTTTGATATGCCGACTTTCCTTGCAATAGTGACAAATGGTGTCCTTGGTTGGCCACGGGCCCATGGGCTTCTTTGATCCATCATTTTTTGCATGCAGAGGCTTGTATGTCTTCATGTTGGCTCCCGGTTTGGAGACAGCAAGAACGGATTCTTTTGCAACATTAATATTTTTCATATTTTTCAACCTTGTTTCCTCCATAAGAAGGTCAGCCAAAAACGAGTTTCCTCTAGGTCTAGGTTGTCTATGTATTAAATTTAATCTAATATTTTCAAATTCATCTCTTAACCCATGCATGAACAAAAAGAAATATTGATTGTCTAAAAATTCGTGAAATTCGTCTAATTTTTGAAGTTTTCTAAATTTATCAAAGCTCCTAAGTTGAGTACATAATTCCAAAAACTCATTATGATAGTCTCTAATACTTAAATTTCCTTGTTTAAGCAATATTATTCTTTCCATCAAATCAATTTGAAAGACAAAATCATCTTGAATAATGAAGTTTTTTTAAATATTCTAAAGTTTCAAATGCATTTTCGAAAGCACTAATTCTATTTCTAAGCTTATCATATACATTTTGACAAATAATCCAAGTAATTTTCGCATTCATTTTTTCTCATGATTTTAAGTCTTGCTTATATTTTTCATGAGCTTTAACAATCTCATCATCATTCAAACCATCAATATTCAAAATCGATTCTTTTATTATTCCATCAATATAATCCCAAAAATCTTTTGACAAAAAATATTTTTTAATAGTCCTTGCCCAACTTTGATAGCATTTTGGGTAAGGATGCATCTAAATGTCTCAATTTTGCTTTCCATTTCATGCAAAATCAAAAGATTTAGACTAACCTCAAGTTTGATATGATTTCTCAAAATTTGCACTCGTTGCACGCTTCCCAATGCACTTGATTTCTTCAATCCAAGGCTCTGATACCATGTAAATTGTTGTCGATAATTAAAGGTTGAAGCATCCACGAACCGATTTGTCAAAGTGCCAAGAGCTCAAATCATCCAAATATGGATGTCACACACAAATACCTCAACAAGAATGCGGAAGCAAGTCAAACACCAAGCAAAAGTTGTGCAAAGACAGCATACTTTATTCATGAGTGAGTGGGGTATTTATAGGGATTACATATTCATGAAGAAAACCAGCCTTGAAGGTTAGCTATTGTGCACAGGACTGCACAGCAACCCAACGGCTAGTTGACTGGCCCCCCAGGCCCTAGTGGCCTAGGCCAGTCTAGCCCCAAACACGGGCCCTAATGACCCGTACCTATTACAATTAACAGGATTTATCGTGACTCATACTTACTTAAGCAAGTAAATTCTAAATATAAAGCAAGGGATTATCAAGATCCACTAGATTGGTGGGCATGTAATGGATTTGAGATGCCTCTTCTTCAAAAGCTAGTATCAAAATTATTATCTCAACCTACAACTTCATCTTATTGTGAAAGGAATTGGAGTATATATTATCAATTTTACAATATCTAAGTAGTTGTGTTGAAGACTTGGTTTATGTCCATTCAAATCTAAGATTGGTTTCACGATCTAATGTTGCGTACATGTAACTATTTCTTTCAAAATTGTTTTTTTATTATTCATGGTGATTATGTTTCATCTTTTATTATTGTTTATTTGAATATATTGCAGTAAAGGAGCATCAAAATATTGGGATATAAATCCGGAGGAATATGATTTAGATGACAATCAAGATTTACATAACCTTAATATGGAACTCACTGATCATGTAGTCCCTTAAGTTGACAATATGATTTCTCAAGTATAAGTTCATTTTATTTATCAAACATTAAGATTTCTTTTTGATTGCTTTTGGTATTAAGACTCTTGTCTTACTTATGTTTACAAATAGAATTATGATGAAATTAGTAGTTGTTGACTTGTTTTGCTTTAATATAAAGTTGTGTAGTTACTATTGCCATATACTTATATTAATTGATGTCTCACTTGCTCTAGTTTGAATATTATATATATAATATTATATACCTTAGTTGTTGTTGTATATACCTTAGTTGGGCCCCGCACCCAATATTTTTGAAATTTGCCGTATCCCGCACCCGTGTGACATAGCTCCCAACTATCAAAAATCCACGACCTCATTAGCAATAAGATTTGCATCTAAAATTTGCTTCCCTATTAAGCTATTTCACACAACTTAATGTTTAACAGAGTTAACACACCAAGCATTCAAAGTTGAAAAATCATCTGCTTTGAGTATATTTAACTGGAGTTATTTTTCAGTAAGAATCTCTTCTATCAAAGTACATGTCAGATCACCACCACCAAGATCAGATATGACGATATAGTTTATGTAATTTTACAAACAGAATTAATAGATCCGAGGTTTCTAACCATTAAGTATGCATACCTTGAAATCTATTTCCATGTGCTGCTTTAGTATTTCGTTACTAACTCAACCATTTTTATGTTTTCAAAGTTCAGTTTCTTTTCTAATGCTCTATAGACAGGGATTTGTCATTATCATTTTAATTTGCACAAAATTCAATACTCTCCCTCTCCAGAAACCTTTTTTTGGACCAAATAAGAAAATATTGGGAGAAGTTATTCTTTTTAGATCTTTTTCTCATATAAGGAACCCAAAACTCAAACAGTGTCACCTTATTTAGCAAGCAAACTAAACAAGAAGTTAGAAAACCAGAGGAAATTTGAAGGACCACAATAGCTTACTGAAAATTCATATAACAGTAGTCACATCATGGGAAAAAAGACTCACCTTGGTAGTCATCCACTCTCATGCTGTGAGCCCATAAACCTGAGAAAACAAATAACAAGTAAAGACATGTCAGAAGCACATAAAGCTGTGTGTCATAAACAACCATCAATTGTTGATGCTAGGAACCAATTGTACAACAACTGTGCATCCAAGGATGTACGTTATGAAGCCTAAAAGTTACTGACGAACCCAGATTGGAGTGAAAACAAGAACTGATTTCAGTTAACAGTGACCCAAGATAAAATTGTGATAGAAACTCCAGAAAGCTGGTCAGATTATGATTTCTGTCAGTAAGATGGATGTACAAGACACACGATATCCTAAATTTTGAGATGGAGGGTTCAGCAAGCGAATTGGACCAGATTTGATTAAAGTAAAAAAGAGCTGTCCACTAACACTATTGGGAATCTTTAACGATGCAGGTTCATCCTGGAGGAACGTTCCTCCCCCTCCTCAAATCAGAAAATGGCAGCAGTAGATGATAGAATGCTGACTTTCCCCACCAACAGAACCAAAGCCAAAGGCCTATACCACCTTTTTGCTGTCTCGTTCTTTGTAGTTTTCGAAATCGCCCCAACTGCCTACCAATCTGATCAGAAGAAGTGCACAAAATGAACCAGTTCAAGTTTGTTGATTACCTAAATGCACTTGATCTTTTATCAAGCAAATAGATAGTGTCGCTGAGATTATATGATTTACCCAAGTTCTACTCACGATGAAAACAATACTACTTCATCAACAGACTTCCCGCAAACCCCGTTTCCCAGCGTAGTGAGCTATTGGAATGACCTGACTTAGAAAGGATGCGAGAAAGACACCAATTAGTGAAAATTTAGATGGTAGACTTTGGGGTGGACCTCTGGCTTTAGGAAGGATGGACAAGAAACAAAGTAACCGATACCAGACATGCATAACCCTGTAAGAAACGCATCGTTGTACAAAATGAGAAGATGGTTAGTGATTGGAAATCGAAAGCTCTGAACCATCGAGAAACTGGTTAAGAAAATGTTGCCCGATTCTTCGAGAACATTTTCAGTCAAACTCAAATCTCAGGAAGGAAATGAACACAACTGAGACTGGCACGGGGAAAAGGCGTAAAATTGGGTCATGGATCGTGCAGAGAGCTAAGAGCGTCGAACCAAATGGTGCAATCATTCGTCAAGGTTTTCGGTGAAACCCAACGGCGGCGATCAAGAAGAAGAACAAGAACAAGATTACCGTGAGCGATGCTGGTCTTGCCGCCGGATTTGCAATAACCGCAGGTGGTCTTGCGCCGTCCATAATCAGTGATTACACTCTCTCCCGCGCCTCTGCTACTGCTGCTCGCTGCGTAGTCGGCCTGCCCATCCATTCCAGGCAACAGGACCAGAGAAAAATCACTCGCTGGCGGTTTTGCCCCCTTTCTCCTTCTGCTGCTTCGTCTTCTTTCTCCCAATAGCTAGGGCTTCCCCATATCAAAAGAAACTTGTTGAAGCAAAAGATGAATTGAACAGAACGTGGAAATTTGCGCTGCGCACGACCAGCCCCACTCTGCCTACTCTTCTCCTCTGGCGAGACGATCGTGACGGGTCCGAGGTGGCAACCCCACGCGGTCTTGTTTTTATGTTTTTCAATATCCGCCTTCACCACGGCGTTTGGCTTTCGCGCAGAAGGTAGGGAGTTCAATACCGGGTGGTACTAGTAAGGATCTGCGCTTGCCCAAAAAAAAAATCATTATGAGAGAAAGCCTCCCTCTCTCGTTTCTTGTAGATTTAGATAAGATCGATAGTTGAATGGAAAAATTACTTGTGTGTTAAGAAAAAGATTTCCAAAGTGTCAATTACTAAGCTAGTACACCCGTTACCCCGTGCATTTCTACCCCTCATAAAACACTCAGCTCTCCCTCCCATTGTTCCTAGATTTCTCCTACCGAAGGCTGTAGCACTGGAGGTCGCCACTCGTTGCCCCTCCCTCCTCTTGCCATTGCAAAATCCACCGCCTGGCAGTCCCTTCTCTCCCTTTCTCCTGAGTAAGCCTCCAACTCCCTCCTTTTCTTCATCACAGTGGAGCCCCTGTTTTTCCTATGTGAAAATGAAAAAGATGCATCCAAGAGCGCGTACCTCATCCCTTAGTGGATATGTGTGCCTACGAGCATCCCTTTTGTAGAAGAGACATGTAGGCAGGCACGTCTCCTCTTCATCAGAGACGCTACCTATTGCATGTCTCTTCTACTTAAAGAGATTTGTATCCCTTTTCGTCTTGTCTTAATCTTTGTTGTTTTTGTCATATAATTTGTTATTTAGATATGCACATGACTTTTAGAAGGTCGTAGTATTATATATATTTTATGGAAGATACCCATGAAAATTACAAAGAGGAGGTAAACAGCTTCACTTAAATATAAATCATTATAGTATGATGATGCCGATGTTACTTTTAGAGTATCATGATTGATGATTTAGATGTCGATACTAATGCTACACACAATGATGGTAATAAACTATGATCTTCTACTTTATAGGTCATATCACTCATAAAATATAACAAGATCAGCCAATGATAAGCTTTCTTAAAATTATTTATTACATAAATAAATATACTACTCTTAAGAATGATTTCGACTAATTATTCAAATGTATACGTGCACAACTTGTTAAAAGTGGTGGACAACCAACAATTCATGAGAGAGACAAATGTCTGGGCAGACAATTAGGTCGATATTGTATATCAAAGTGGATTATATGAACATGGAGATTTACTGTATAAGGTAATAGATAATGTGAATGTTTTGTGTTGGCAACCATAAACTAATAATTTTCACATGTCATAGGGTGATGTGACTATCAACCTTCACCAAATTCAGTCTTTTAATATACAGAGAGCTTGTTACCTTGAAGCGAGAGACAATAATTAGAACTAAGGAAGATATTTGAGCTGCCATGATGGAGATGATGCATGATACTAAGTGTGTAGTCATTAAGTTTTAGGTATTTCGAACCTAATATTGAACGAAGAGATTGCTCCTTAAAAAGAGGGTTATGTTATTCATATTGCATTAAATATGGTGTACTCGACAAATAGAGAGACTAGGTAGGCATGTTTAGGGTACGACAAACATTAGTTTATCCATATAAACAGTCGAGAAAAGCTTCACATAGCGAGACACAACTTAGAGGTTCTACGATTCCACTTCAAGTAATAACTTACCATTGTATTTAAATTAATGTAGCTTGTTTCGAATATATTAAACAAAAATGATATGATATCTTAGACATGGAATTACGCATATGTTACATCCTTTAGAGTCAGCTTGTAACCCGGATGAGTCGATGGATAGCATATAAAGTGCAACATATAAACCTAACAAGTCATACGCATATAAAGTACAATACAATCTACTTAATACTACTTAGGCAACACAAAGCTCATATTGCTTCTAGCACACTTTTTCATTTGAGTAGCATATCCACATCAACATGATGACTTCAATATGGATTTGTATGTTGCTCAAATTCATTTGTTTTTCAAGAGAATCATTGTATCAATATCGACATGTCTACCCTATTGCACAGGTACTAAGAAGCATTAGTCTCGATATGGAAAAAGTAATATGGTAACCTTATTCTCAACTATTATAGTTTTTATATTTGTTTATATTATACATTATTGAACAATAATAATAACCTTATTCTCAATTATTGTGTATAGTATCTCAAGACCGTAAATAACAGATTACACTTGTGGAGCAACCCTTGAAACGTTCATCACATATGTTGTTCATGGAGTATGTTATCATGGAGATACACTTCCAAAGAGTATATAGCTTGCCGATCATACACTAATTATTATGGCGAAGATGTATGACTAGCTTTTTGTCATCATTCGGATTGATGGTACATTTGTTTAAATTTAATCATTTGGGGTTGATGGTATGATGTATGAATGATTTCCCTACTTTATAATTTAATATATTTTGGATGTTGAAGACCTAAAAGAATGAAATTGTTTTGTTAATACTTTTCAACACAAATTAACAAATAGACTAATTATCAAAATTGCAAAAATATTATTAGCGCGTCCTCTCAGTTGCAAATAGTCTTTAAATGCATAAAAAAATTAGCAAATCCCAGTTAGCAACGCTTGTGCCCAAGAAGAAAAGATGGGGTAGCATCATAGCTCCATCAACTATATATAACTACATAGAATATGAATCACAAATTAAGTGATAATATATATAGAGAGATAATAAAATAAAAAGGAAAAGGAAAAATTAACATGTCAAATGAATTAAGAATAATTCTTTTTCAAAAGAATGTTATCTCGATTTATCTTGGCACATACATTACACATTTTGCATGGGAGAGTGCTTGTCATTTGATGCTAATGGCTGAAACTTAGTTGATCCAACCTTAGAAAGTAGCACCAATGTGACATTCCATGACAAAACTCATGTCTAGCTCTGACATCCACTTATATATCATCGTGTGTTTGAACCTACATATAACATTATGTATAAACTTGCGGCCAGTATACCTCTCCTTTAGTAGATCTTGCCTGACGACTTGATAACTATAATTTTCATCTCATATAGCATCCACCCATCGCACAACAATGATAGACCTGTACCACTCGTGCCCTCGTTCAACCTGCTTGCGAAGAACCGGCCTGGTCCGACCAACGTCCCTCTCTCTCACACAATGATAGACCTGCACCACTCTTGCCTCCTTCACAATACACGCATACACACTCATGATGATTCGATTGAGAGCAAAGAGTTGAAGAAGACAATGATGGTTATACTCAAATGCTAAAATTTTATTCATTTGGAGAGCTCAAAAGGGGTTTATTTACTTCACTCTACCATATGAAAATGGATCCTAGTGAATTAAAGTAGACCAGAATGACCCGTTCCAGTCCAAAACCAAACGGAACCCAAATGAAGCAAATAAAACCAGATTTTAAGGGTATATCCCCTACTTGGACTCAAACTAAAACTCGAATCTCATAGGACAGCTTATTACATAATTCAAAACAAATCAAATGATCCTAAAACAAAACCAAACATAGAGGTGTAAACCTCCTCTTGAACAAAGTTGAGTCGGGCACCATAAGCCTAGCCCCCACACACTCAAACCCTATGCCAAGTGCGATTCATGAATGTCCAACCCATAAAAAGAGCACGTTGACAAATATCCACATCCGAGAGACACCTCACATTCATGACCACGATCAATGCATGGTGTAGGATTATCCCGAGCAACACATGATTTGGCATACTCTATTGATGGCAACTTTATTTTTCTCAATCTTTTGGATGACCGAGATCTGGGATGATGAAGTGGTGGTTCCTCTAAGGTCATGTACTTATGATTCAAACAATCATACATAAAGAATATATACCTATTGATCGTATAAACGTTACAGGTGCAGAAGTGATTAGTTTATGGATGAGACTATTTTTTCTTTGTAGGGACCCAACTAATGTCTTAACATATGTCAGTATGACATCAAAATTCTTCTACTTCTTACCAATGATTATGCTCTGTATAAATATGCTTATTTGCGAATTCATTAACTTTCTTCTAACTTAACGTAAATGTAGTGGTGAGTTCTTTCTTTCCCGTCAATGCTACTTTTGCATAAAACATATACTAACTTGGAGAAAACAATCTCAACAATACTCATAAATACTAATTCAGGATCAATAGGGTTGGGGTCTGTATCCGTTCAATCATCCTCTTGCCATCCCTAACAATCGGTATATATTATATTGGGGAGTTTGTTTGGGAAAATTTCCTTACACTATCAATATCCAAACATAGTTATATTCTTCTTCTACACTAACAAAATCAAATTCTAAAGAAAATTTTTGATCACCTATAGAAATCTAGTAATTTTCAAGAACGGCATCTTATATTTGACGGTCATATACTCTAATCAAACTCCATATCCTTTAGAAATATGTGTAGTAATTGAACTGAAAAAGGATCAACAAAAATAATGCCACTAACACAATTTGTCTATGGCATCTTACAATGCTATGCATAATATTGGTGACACTTGACATAACAATTATTGCAAAACCGATCGACCACTCATATTCTCTATCTTAATTTTGAGTCTTTATGAGACAAGATATATTTCGATTTAAAATGACTTCTCATCTTATCTTTTATCCATATGCAATGAAATTTTAAAAAAAAATTGAACCTCGATTACGCCTTTGATTCCATCCGATTCCTAACCCGGTTTAGTTTGAGTTGGAACCCCCAAGCCAAGTTCCAAACCGACCCATGGCAACAACTTTTCTGTAGGAGAAAGGTAATTTTTTTATGGTGATTTTCTTATCCTAATTTAGCTAATTTTGTCAATTATATAACTATAAAACTGGATCTATTTTTATTTTCGTCAATTACAAATCTACAAAATTTTGCTAATTTTATCAACTATATAACTATAAGGCTGGATCTATTTTTACCTCCGTCAATTACAAATTTACAAAATTGTTGAAGACGTAAAGGGCTAACAAATTCACGTCAAGCAGTTTTTTATGATCCACTTGAACGTGGTAATTTCAAGCCCCAGGTTCGTGTTCACCCAAACTTGCATTCAGGGGGGAAAAAATGGGTTGTGTTCAAATTAACCTGTTCTCGACACAAACATCAGCGATGAGGCAAACACGAGATTGCTTGGAATATAACACGGCATTCCAACACTGAAGGTTTCACGATTCATCTTCTCTTGCACCCGAAGTGTAGTTTATCTTGACCAATCGTGGGCGTCTAGTCAGATTCTTTTTCGCAGAGTTCATCATTAGTTTTTGGGCGAATTTATCTCAACCAAATGTAGGGTTCTAATTTTGCACAGAAAGCAACTGAACAATATCGGCCTGAATTTGCACAGACTTGAACACGAGAAAGAAACTTCTATCTCAGACGAGAATAAGAGCAAGCATGGTTTTACTTAGAAGACAAGCGCAAACGTGCTTAGGGGAGGGGGGAGTCAAAATTTGTTGCATCTTCAATCATCAAGGGATCTTAAGGACAAGCTTGAGGATAATAATGAAAGGTAAGAACAATTCCAAGTAATTGATGGGAGAAAAAAGAGAACTGAACGTGGCTTACTAATTCAAAGAGAGAACAGACCAAAGGTGCTTAAGGGGTCAGTATTTTGTTCGATTCGTTTCTAAGTCATGCATGTTCACTCATTCGGCGACTTACAACTCAAGGACAAGCTGGAGGATGAGAGGCTGCAAGCCTGCAAATCAACCTAAAAAATGGTACATAACAATTCCACCATTCAACCGCATTATTAGGAGGACGATGGATTGCGAAAGAACGGCACATCCTTACCAAGTCAACCTCAAGTAATCTTCGTAAGCTGCTCATCCCCCCGTGAGGAGATGTAGTTGTATCAATCATGAGAAACTGGCAAAATAAATTGAAATTCATCCAACAACCAACAGTTAACAACCGGACTACATTTTCCCAGATATATGCTAAAGGGAGATCTTTCCAAGTCCCATACGAAACAAAAGCCAAAACAAGATAAAATAACAGACATACATGCCGGTCACTGACAAACGCAGAAGGCGTGCACCAGTTCACTAATTTGGGCTACAGTCGGGAGAGAACAAACTATATTTTGCTGATGTAGAATGGGAAAAGTACTCCTGCTATCTGATTTTATTGAAATTTGAAGAGTTTGCAGCCGCCAAGACGGTCTGATGGTCATTACCATCATCACTGACTTGCTCTAGGCTCAGCAGATCAATCCGACCTATTCGCATACCTTTCAACGTTATCATCCTTAAGGTTAAGACCAACGATGGCTTCACCTAACCCGCAGCTCACCTCTGCAAGAATATCAGGATCACTGTAATGAGTGACTGCCTGAACTATGGCACGAGCTCGAAGTGCTGGATCACCACTCTTGAAAATACCAGAGCCGACAAAGACGCCATCACAGCCCAGCTGCATCATCAAGGCAGCATCTGCAGGCGTAGCTACACCTCCGGCTGCAAAGTGCACGACGGGAAGCCTCCCCAGCTGCTTGGTCTGTCTGCATCACAAGATCATAAGGTGCGGATATCTTCTTAGCGAAGGAGAAAACTTCGTCGTCGTCCATGTTGCGCAGGAGCCTGATATCACCCATGACCGACCTCACATGCCTGACAGCCTCCACAACGTTCCCGGTGCCGGCCTCACCCTTTGTCCGGATCATAGCAGCTCCCTCCCTTATCCTCCTCAGGGCCTCACCCAGGTTGCGGCAGCCACAGACAAAAGGGATGCGGAAGTTGTGCTTGTTGATGTGGTGCTCTTCATCAGCAACGGTCAAGACCTCACTCTCCTCGACGTAATCGATACCAATGGCCTCCAAGATCTGGGCTTCCACAAAATGGCCTATCCTTGCCTTGGCCATCACAGGGATGGTCACGGCCTGTTTGATCTCTTTGATCAGGCCAGGATCGCTCATCCGAGCGACACCTCCCTGCGCCCTGATGTCAGCGGGGACGCGTTCGAGGGCCATGACAGCACACGCCCCAGCTTCCTCCGCAACCCTTGCCTGCTTCGCATTGACGACATCCATTATAACACCACCCCTAAGCATCTGAGTCAGGCCCACCTTGACGGAAAAGGGTTATTTCTTGGCCCCGGTGATGGCACCATTGCCGTATACGGTCACCACGCCACTGTCGGCCATCTCTTCTCCTGCTTACCACACAGAGTGGAAAGGATCCGATCATACAAAAGAAGCCGATTATAAACGAGAATAGACGAAGAGCAGAAAGCTACATCTGCATGAGCATAAAATGACAGAGAGATTGTAACCAGATTTGTTACATCTAAAGAGCACAAAGATTACAAAAAGCATCGGATAAACCCAAACTAGAAGCAGAAAAGAGAGGCGCGCGCGCACACACACTGGAATCCAAAAGACAGAGGCAGAACAATAACCTTTGGCTCAGGGAAGAACATAATTGAGAAAGACGGTAGTAGGCGATTGGCCTTTGGAATTCTTTTCGGGTATATATAGATGACTCGGTTGGATATTCCTGAGCGCTTCCGCGTGGCACGGTAGACGAGAAAAGGGAGGGAAGGAAAAAGAAAACAGAGGAAAGTGACGTCTTCCCGTATGGCAGCAGAATTGTCTGGTAAATAACGTGTCATTAAACTGATTAAATACTTGCCATTGTTAAAAGGAAAGGAGCTTTTGAATTAAAATATATCCACCCCATCCTTTATTGTTATTTGGATGTCCTCCAGATCATTTCTTAGCAATTCACAATAAATCAGGTGAGAGTATAATTGCATTTGCGATCTTTTCACGCCCAACAACATTTTGTTGTCCTCGTTAGAAGACATGCGCAAGACGTTTATCATTTAAGGATGACGAAGATCACCAGAGCAAACAATATGCTAGATAGGCTTGAGTTCCTTTTGTAAGTGGAAAGGGGAGTCAAACTCTCGAGTTAACTGGAGCTAAAAGTTTTAGAATTACAAAAAAAGAAGAATTTTACTTTCACTAGTTAGAAACTAGATATTTGATTCTGGTTAAGAAATTACATACAAAAGCGGCAACACGGATGGAATCGCTAGCCTCCACAACGGGGCACCCTGTATATCGTGAGGTCTCAAGTCGCCCTTGAAGATATACCGCTCGTTTCCCATTTTCCAGCCTTCCTCTAATATTTTCATTTCCTTTACTCATCGCCTATTACTTGTATATAATGGAGTTGTTTTCTTGCGTGGATCTTCCGGTGATCTTCACTGCTGACAAGCATTTCTGGCATTTGTGTACCGTCTGTTATCACTGAAAAGCTACCTAAACCATTACATTAATTAGTAGAAACATAAGGAGATAAAGCTTAGGAGCTACTATTCGATGGTTGCTATAACTTGACATCAAATCATACGGTTTACTTGATACCAATCAAGCATATTCCACCAATGCGTCACCATTTGTAGGGAACTCATTCGTTAGAAAAAGAATTGTGACAGCCGAATTTGGACCCGGGAGCATAAGTGCAACATAACACGCAAGAAAATAAAGTAATTGACATACAAAAAGACCTTGGATGCAGAAAAGTACGCAATGAGCCACCTGGAAAGTTACGTTGTTTTAAGTTGCTTAGGAGTGATGAAAATGGAAATATCGGTGGACTGGTGATGGAGTGAGGTCACAACTATTAAAGATATTATTCTACATTGGAAGATCTAAGGAGAAAGAACTAGACAGTACATGGCATGCTAGACTTTGACTATAAGCACCAAGTAGTAGTTTCAGGAAAGTTTCACAAGCACCAAGATGACAGCTTCCTCTGATATGCTGATAGAAAATATGCAATACCTTTTAAATTGTGTACACCAGACGTCAAGAAACAATGACTAACATTATCAAGATCTCAGATGTTTTGATATTGTGTAAGCCTTGGACTGCAAGCATATAGCCTAGCGCTACTCCTTTGTACAAAACCTTCTTTAAGTGAAGTGTCCCTAACTTATCAGTATAGCGCGTCGGGACCGTGTACTCTTTTATGCTATCAATAAAGCTATTGTCTAATGGCTTTGCCGTTAAGAAGTCTTTGTTTGCCTTTTGTAACATCCCACAAGTGTCGACCACCATGACATAGAGCCCGTCCATGCCACGTGATTGATACCCGTAAACCATTAACAAATACGAAAGCGACATAACCCATACAATCAAAGATACGTCAAAAGTACATTTATTAATATACAGTTTAAGATCCAACAAGGCAGTAGTACAACAGGAAGAAATTAAAAACTACAAGAAACTTATCAACTCCTACCATCTCACAGCGAAAGACAAAATCCTACTTTAACGTCCCACGTACTCAGCATCTCTACTGGTTATACCCTAAAATATTTTAAATAAAACCTGAGCACCACACTATACTCGTAGATGGATGTGATCTCTCCACAGATAATCATACTAGAGACATGCATCATTTCAAACCAAGTAGTGAGAAAATATATATTATCAATAAAACAATATCATTATCAAACATGCATGCATACTCAAACACTCGTCAATATACAATTTAGTTTTGATATCATAGACTTTATAGCGTAACCAATCACTTCCATGCTGTAGGAGTTGCCTGCACCATGCTCCTACCCAGCTACGTGACCTCCGACAATGCCCTCGGCTTGTCAGAACCAGGATCCTGCTGCCTCCCAAGGGCCCACCAAGTCTAACCCCTCAGGTCCGTGAGAAAAAAGTATTTGGATACCCCACTAATAGATTCATACATTCAACCATATAATCACAACAATACCAGTCACGTGACCTCCGACAACGCCCTCGACGTATTGGGACCAGGATCCTGATGCCTCCCAAGAGCCCACCAAGTCCAACCCCTCAAGTTCGCGGGAAAAAAGTATTTGGATACCCCACTAATAGATTAATACATTCAACCATATAATCACAATAATAACTACAGAATCACATTACATATCCACAATAACATCCACTGGGTCATCTCTCAGGATCCACATAACCACATCCATATCCATAATAGTCACATATATCCGGTTATGTTAAAATATCATATGCATATCAAAACAACACATTCAAATCAAGTATCAAATCCGTTCTACTGTACATAAACTCTACTCTCGTTGAGTAGTTCTACTTATCCCAAACTCACACATGTCGTAACTAACATGAGTTGCCCATGACAACTATAAGTGCAAACTAGCTCAATCAACAAAGTAACCAACACAACTCAATACATCTACGAGTTAGAACTATCTGATATATTCATCTACAATTCACTAACGTCATACATTATCATGAAAAGTATATCCATACCGGTAATATTTCACTCGCCTATAATGGCAACCGTCGAGTTAACACTAACAGGTATGTCTATCTATAATACATTGACATCACATACCATTGTGAAAGATAGATCTATACCTAATAAGTGGTTTACTCGCATACAAGTACACTCATGCTATGCACCCATATAGTCATTAAAGTATTTTAAAGACTATTTCACAAGCCAATACATGTATACCCATTTAAAAGCATTGATAAACACTTTACAACCTCATGCATCATCTAAAAGCAGGTAAAAATTACCTCTCGCATATAACCGAAAAGAGAACACATCCACCTACCTGACGCTTCTTTGCAGATCCTAATATAATAGTGTTCTCCCCTTAATCACCTCAATTTAATTCATAAATCATGATAAAAGCATAATACTAATATTCTATATTCAAATAAAAACTCAACGGCTCAAACCATGTTGAAATCGAATCTCAAACAAGTCTAAAAACCCTAAAAAATAATCTCATGAAATCGATACCTTCGCCACTCCATAAGAAATTTTAGTCGTCTTTCTCTCTCTTTTCATTATTCTCTCACCACCTCTCTTTTTCTTTCCTTCTCTCTCACCCTCACTGTTCTTCTCTTCTTTCTCTCTCTCTTCCTGTCCTTCTCTCTTTGCGTAACACAGCCACCACATACTTGTGGTGGTTGTTGTCTAAGCCACGGGGCGTAGACGTGGCCCCTCACGAGTCATGTGCGAGTTGGGTCAGGTCTGTTGGACCCAATCCGATACATATTTCACACCTTCACTCTTAAACGTTTGTTGTGTTGCGTGGTGTGAGTTAAACAGGTCTCAAGTCCCATTCCAAAAACTTAACATCCGAGAGAGGAGTCAAACTCACATTCTCTATCAGAGGCTATTTGAACTACTTATCTCATGCACACTTCGCTAATGTTGATCCGGCCTGAGGGTTGGGTGTTGGTTATGTTACGAACTTTGTCAAATCTTTCGACAATTAGGGTATGATAATTTTGGTATTAGAGCATGATTGGTCATGTTGGACGTTAGTTGACTGAATAACTCATGGGTAAACACGGTATTACTCACGATCCGCATGATGAAACAATGAGAGGGTCAAGGTTGCTATTGCTTTTATGCCAACCAGAGAGAACATTATGGTAGCGGAAAGCCAAAAACCTCGAAGTACACGGAGTGACCTTTAATCAGTCTAAAGATAGTGGAGTCATATCACCTATCAAGACGAGAGTATCCAGAAGTCTTGTGGTTCTATAAGACCGACACTCGAATGTTGTCAACTTTGTGTTGTTCATAAGGGGTGCATTACAATCATGAATATTAGAAAGGAAGATTTAAGGATCGACATAGGATATGTTTTTCTTGAGGTACCCCTAGGATTATGACCGAGCTTTGATAGGCAAGATGATAATTTGGGTTGATACGTTCTTGCGAATGGGGCGTAACAAACCCCATCACATTATTTAAATTTTCACCAAGTGTAAGTCGTGATGAATAGCTCATGCATGAGGATGTGCAATTGCACTACAGTTGCTAAGGTTGGCTCGATGGCTCACGTTGCTCTCATGAATTATAGCGTAGAACGTGAGATATTGTTAGGACCCTTGTGTGAGTCATAATGTCATAAATGTGTAGCCCATACAAGCATATAGGCGCTTTTTAAGGGATACATACGTCATCACGTTATGTAAGCCACTGTTGTAGAGACAATAACGCATGATCATTGATGTTGGCTTCCTAAGGAGCTCTAAGGCCATCGTCGAGTCTCGGTACCCTTGGTGAGGTGAGGTACGATCAAGTTGATTTCAATCGTGAACCAAGGCGTGATTTAGCAGCATCATCAGGAAGCATTTGGTTGTATATAAGCCGCAGGTAGTCGTAATGGCCAACGTTGTCTCAACGTGAAAAGTAGTGTCTCATGAGTTGGAAGGACCATCAACATATCCGTGGGAGATGGGTGCCGACAACATTGATGGAGGCCGCCATCAGTGATGTGAAGCAATGCCTCACATGTAGTACCAAGTTTTTGGATGATGCCACATGATGAAGATGACGGGTTATCGATCCCAATGGTTGTTTTGGTGATGTGGTGTGCTACACTTTGAAGCAGAACGAAAGTGCCAGGTAGACGGATGTAGCTCCTTGATCACATCGAACTTGGAGTGAGTCATCCAATCTTCTTGCCAACTCAAGTACTTCGGGATGCCGAGTGAACGATAGTAGCTCGGGAGTTCAGGCCCCAGACCCTTCAACCTTCCGTAGGACCACATCCATGCTTGAGATGCTGAAGGAAGCCTTTTTGGATTATGGAACAAGTGGAGATGGGGATAAATTGATTTTGATTTGATGTGAGGCAGGGATGAAGATTAGGATATTGCTGAGGACAACAATGATTTTGGGTGGAAGAACATGTGACAATTCAACTGCGAACACATGGCTTATCGCCACCCCCATGTACAAGACCCTCTTTGAGGGAAGTGTCCCTAACTTATCACGTCGAGCCCGCACATTTTTTTTGCTACTAATAAAGCTATTGCCTTATAACTTTGTCGTTAACAAGTCTTTGTTTGCCTTTACTCTTAAACATTTATCATGTTGCGTGATATGAGTTAAACGGATATTAAGTCTCATTTCAAGTACTTAACATCCTAAGAATGACCCAACTCACATTTCATATCAGAGGTCGTTTGAACTACTTATCCATTGCACATCTGAGAAATCTGCTAACGTTGATCCGGCTCGAGGACCAGGTGTCAGTCATATTGCAAGCTCCGTCGACTCTTCTGACAGTCAAGGAATGACACTTCAATCCTTTTTGTTGAGCTACAAAGTGCCTAGACAATTTCAACTTGCTAGAAAAACAATCAAATATATCCACTGCAAGTTTGATAGATTTGTCACAAATTTTTTATATCTTCTTGAGGTATTATGGTAAGATATAAATTGAAAATTTAGATATAAAGTATAATTTCTTTTACCTTTTCTAAAGCAATGGAGAGATCAAGTTAATGTTCTCTTGATTGGCTTTGTTGTTGTACATCTGAAGTAGTTGGATCTAAAGCCGTGAAAGGATCATTATTCATGTTAGCTTGAGGATTAGGCATCACAACCTTTCTTTCTCTTCATGTGTATGTCCTTGTTTTCTTAGTGGTTGCACTTATTCCAATATCCTCGGTGGACTTGCTAGTATCATCCATGAACTCAAACTCTAGATAGGTAGGACTAATAAGTAGAACTCAAAGAAGGTGACATCTAAGGAGATATAAGTTTTCTGACATTTACATTCAATTTTTTTACAAGAAATACCTCATGAAAACACATTTGGTAGCTCTCAAATCAACCTTATTTCTAAAGATGAGAATTTCCATGTACATAACAAACACAACCAAATACTCGAGGTGGAATATGGAATAGTTTGTCCATAGGATCTATGGTTTTATATAGACTTTCTATTGAGAATAAAGCTTGGTATTCTATTAATAAAATAAGCTAAAGTTAGAACGACACCTCCAAAACTGTTTTGAAGCATTACATCCCATGAGTAAGATAAACGTAGCTCTCAGATTTAGCTTATACAACCAAATACTTGAGGTGAAATATAATGAGAATGTTAGACTTATCCTTGCAGTTGACCTCACCTATGTGGGAAAAGTCTTCGTTTTTGGTTGTGTATATACTTTGTCTTATCCACATACACACTGTACAGGGATCCTAAGAGCTACCTAAACTAAAGTCTTGGGATCACTAATGGCTAGTTCAACAAAAAAGGGTTATTTCCCTCCCTCCCTCTCTCTCAGTATTTTATGTATTAATAAAGAAAAATATTCTTTATTTTGTCTTGGAGAGTTTGGTGAGGATAATTGCCCTTCCTCAAAGGTGTTTGCATGTTCGGTGTTGTGACACTAATTTTATCACAGTTACTTCAGCAAAGCGTGCAGACAAGCACAACCCTATGATGACAAAAGAAGCTCTAGAGCACCATATCAATGCAAAGAGTTCAACAGAGAATAGGAACCTCAATTACCTCCACACACAAAAAAGAATTTTTGAACTTTTATCACATTTAGCAATACATTTTCTCAAGCAATGTTTGCATTCTTCAGAGATTTGCAGACAACAACGCCTGCTGATGTCCGCATTGGGTGCATTCCAAGAACAGCTATGCAAGAACTTGTGGTCTTCAAATGAGGTTGGACTGTTTCCCATATTTTTCTCTTCTGCACCTAATGGCAACAAAAGTTTCAGTTTAAGTGGACAACAAATTATGTACCAGGCAACACGTGGCCAGGTCATTTGGATGCCCCCTAATTACTGGACCAAATGCTCTTTCATGCACAGATAAGGGCCTACATTTGTAACAGGAACCTCGTTTTACAAAACATGCTCCAGATAATAAACTTGTGATGCATGAATGTGCTTCTCAAGAGGTTAAAAAATGAACAGCACATAAAGTTACTGATTTCACAAATTAAAATGACCAAGAGATTTTCAGACCATGTTGACCAAATATGTCTAGGGGGTCAAATACACAAACAAAGCTTACGCCTGTCTTCCTATGTGTCTATGCATGCGCATGTGCTTGCTAGTGCTTGATAATTCCTGTCTATCTCTTTCGCTTGAGCTCAGACCATGCACTGGCTCAGTTATTGAAGGATACAGTTCAAAACATCAATCTATCATGTTTCTTTTGGGGCTCATTCATATCTGGAGGACCTGAGACCAGATGATAGTAAACACTACGACAGAGATATCGTGGCTTCATATTTCAACAGCTTCTTGGAGTCATAGGGAACTGGGTAATTTGTGACTTCATGGTAGACTACGAAGAAGAATGGAAGTTAAAACTCTTAACAGCACCAAAATTTCATCGATCAATCTTGAGAAGCACAATTTTGGTAAGACGGATGGAAGAAAGGAGTTTCATGTAGGCTACTTTGGAGGGTGACTATGAATGTCTCACCCCCTAAAGACAGTTTGTTTCCTAATTTTCTCATGTAACAAATCCACACACAGCACACACATATCACATATGTATGTATATCCTCTTGGCAAAGACATTTTATTTTGCATTGCCTCCAAGAAGTATAGGTCCATTCCATTCGCTAATCGAGTTTTATAAGGTATCTAAAAGCATGCATGATATATATACGCACATGTATATACATATATATATATATATATATATATATATATATATATATATATATATATCATGCCTCTACCTAGGGAAGTGAGATTTCCAGAAAATAGTCAAACCCCCTAGGAGCCATTAAAGTCAAGGAAGACATGATCATTACATTTTCCAATCACATGTACAAGATCAATCAAATGCCATGGGAAGAAGTGGAAAAGAAAACAAAAAAGAATTTATGTGACTAGCTGAAGGACTTGTTAAATGTAATATAGATGTTTTATTTGTCATTTTATTTTTATTTTCACTCTTTCCAATCTAGCTAAATAAAATGGCCTTGTAACGCCTTCACAAATTATGTTTGTTCACAATCACTTTGTGCATATTAGATGGATTCTCGATATATACTTTGCATGTTCTAATTTCTTGGCACGTTTTACTGCATGGAAGGTTGTGTTATTGCTTGCTCTACATCTGGAATTACTTTAAAAAGAGCATGGCTTGGAGCTCCTTTGAGGACTCGATTGCTCCCTTGCTTTTCATGCATGACCACTTCGATCACTGGAACTCTTAAAGTAACTTGAGAATCTTTTAGTCTTCTGGTGCATAGTTTTGAAGCTTTTTATGTCTCATCTTCTGCATCCCTTTGAGGATAGTGACTTTTTTCCCCACATTGTATTATGAAAGATAAGAACGAGAAGATCCATCACATGATAAAAGGCACAAACTACAACACTTGGGACTATGCCATGGAAATCTATTTTTATCTAAGGATCTTTGGCATCATATCGATGGGAGAAACGAAAAGCCAAGGAACACGTCAATCAAGATGAGAGAAAAATGGGCAAAAGTCAACCATTTCATAAACTCTCATGAGTAAAGTTGATGATCAGAAGTTTCAGAACCATGATAGTTTGGTCATATTCACCAATGCTCAAGATTGAACATTCAAGATGACGTTGCTCATCATCTGGCTATGAGAGAAAAGCTCTTCTTCAAGACAACATGAAAAGAGTGTTTGGACTATTATTGAAGTTTTACAACTATATAAGGTCAACTAAGAAGTTTCGTCAGATTATGAGTGCCAAAATTGTACGATCAAAGTGCAATATTGCCCAGTAATTCTTTCTTTTTCCCTTTTCAATGGGGCAAAGGGGATAACTTCAATAGTTAGATCCTTCCTAATGCACCGGAACCCTTTGAAGATGAAGTTCTTGCATATTTGGTTATGGAAGAAACTAGGATGAA
This sequence comes from Brasenia schreberi, assembly GCA_036023115.1. Lineage (NCBI taxonomy): Eukaryota > Viridiplantae > Streptophyta > Magnoliopsida > Nymphaeales > Cabombaceae > Brasenia > Brasenia schreberi. The sequence goes on along the minus strand of JAYKKT010000064.1, from coordinate 103,851 downwards.
GAAATCTATCTCTGTCTCTCCACATATATATATATATAGTAACCTAATAAACTACTATTTGTTACTATTGTAAGGAGAATAGCTTAAGAAATGAGGACATATTTGTTGTTTTGACGAAGAATCATTCGAAATGCATCAAACATTGAAGAAAAATCTGAACTGGGCTGTTCGGCCTCTCCTTCATGCCGCCGATCTTTCCTTTTATTTTAATACTTATCAACCTTAATTACAGCAGGGATTATATAGAGCCTAATCTAACTTAAATGACTAATATACCCCTAATTAAATCATACTTAACTCAAGGCCCTAATGGATCAGAAACTGAAACTGATCCATTAGGTCCGATTACAAGTGACCCAGACTGACCCAAACTTATTCAGACCCTGACACTAATTCCCTAGAACTACACACTTACACTTACACACTTACAACATTAACTACTAGCACATTAACACTCCCCCTCAAGTTGGGTGAAAGATAGATGTTACACCCAACTTGTTGCACAATCTCTGAAGTAGATCTCTGGTAACTGCACATTGATGTCCTGATTGCACGTGTTCTAACTGAAATTCTTTTGCTTGTACATTGTCCCGTATAAAGTAACAATCAATCTCAATAGGTATGGGTTTTTCAACAAATAAGTCCATCTCCATCATTAAATATCGTAGTCATTTTCCTTCACAAATACCCGATGTTATTGCTCTGTACTCAGCCTCAGCTGTCGATCTTGCTACAACTGACTATTTTTTACTCTTCCATGATACTATATTACCTCATATCAATGTTATGTATCATGTAATTGACTTACTATCTTTTGCTAAACCCGCCCAATCAGCATCTGTATAAACTTCGATGTTCATATGACCGTTACATTTATAAGTAATCCCATGTCCTGGAGTCGTCTTCAGATATCGTAGTATGTGAAACACAGCATCCATATGATGCTTTGATGGTGATTGCATAAATTTGCTTACTATACTCATAGCATAAGCTATATCTGGACGGGTGATGATCAGGTATATCAATTTTCCAACCAATGATATTTAGTTATATCAACTCTTTCTGCTCCATCTTCCATCTATAACTTGAGATTTACATCCATTGGAGTATATGTAGGTCTACAATTCTCATCTTAACATCTTGTAAGAGATCTAAGGTATATTTTCTTTGATTAAAAAAATATCTTTACCTTAATAGGCTACCTCAATGCCTAAAAAATAATGTAGTCTTCCATAATAATATCATCTACATAAACAAGAATGTAGGTGGTGGCAAGAGAATCAAAGTGAAGTAAAATAGGTGTATAGGATCACATTTTGCCATTGAGTAAAGCCAAATTTGTAAAGTAAGTGTGTAGTTTTCAAACCAAGCTCTAGGAGCTTGTTTGAGACCATATAGAGCCTTATGTAATATGCACACCAGAAACTTTTCACTTGTGGGAAACAACTCATGGGTTGGAATCTCCATATAAACTTCTTCTTCTAAATCTCCATGCAAGAAAGCATTTTTTAACATCAAGCGGTTTAGTTCCCACCCGAGAATGGGCGGCAAGAGAGAGTAAAATACGAGCAGTGTTGTTCATCTTTGCCACGGGAGCAAACGTCTCCCTCATAATCGATGCCATGAGTCACAGTATATCCACTTTGCCACTAGCCTTGCCTTGTATCGATCAAGAGTGCCATCGCTTTGTATTTGATTATATACACCCACTTGCATGAGACTGCCTTCCTGTTTTCTGGCAAGTCACTGAGTTCTTAAGTCTGGGTCTTCTCTAATGCTTGAATTTCCGAATTCATGACTTCAACCCACTGCTTGTATTTAGATGCTTCAAAGTAGTTTTTTGGAATTTGATGCATCTCAACCTTAAGTACAAAGTTGTAACTTTCTGATAATTGATTATAGGAAATAAATTGAGAAATTGGATACTTACGGCATGATTGTTTTCCTTTTCTGAGAGATATGGGAACATCTGAATCATCTAAGTTCTTATCTCTTGTTTCTTCTCCACTTTCTCTTAATCAGATATTGTTTCTCCCCCTTGATTCATTACCTCTTTGTATCTATTCGTGAAGATGTTTCTCTCCTCCTTTCTGTATATCTGCATCTTATTTTCTTCTAGGATTATATCTGTTCTTATAAGAGCATTTTCTTCTTCTGATTCTTCACTCACACTAATTCGTGGTAGAACGACTGTTTCTTCAAATATAGGATCAGATACCTCATTTGAATTTTTGTAATATGGAGTTGTCTCAAAGAAAGTTACATCCATAGTAACATATCTTCTATAAGAGTTAGGATCGTAACAAATATAACCTTTCTTTTCACAGGAATATCCAATGAAAATACATTTTATTGCTCTTGGATCAAGTTTATCTCTGAATTGTTGATGAACATGCACATAACAAACACATCCAAATATTATGGGAATGAGATGGAATGAATTATCTTCAGGTTTAATCACTTTAGGAGATTTTTCAGAAAGAGTCACAGTAGGAATTCTATTCATGATATACATCGCTGTAAGAATTGCTTCTGACCAGAAATATTTTGGAACATTGTGTTCAATAAGTAAAGTTCTAGTAATTTCCAAGATATGATGATTCTTTCGTTCTGCTACTCCATTGTGTTGTGGTGTATAAACACAAGATGTCTGATTTATGATGCCGTGAGATTGAATGTATGATTCCAACTAAGTATTACAATATTCTCCACCATTATCTGATCTGAGTGTTTTAACAGTATAACCAAACCGAGTCATGATAAGATTATGAACTCGAGGAAAAATTGAAGAGATTTCTGACATTGACTTCATTAGATACACAAATGTAAGTATGGAAAAATCATCAATAAAAGTAACAAAGTACTTAAAATTTCCAATAGAAGGTATCACACATCCCCAAACATCAGAATGTATCAACTCAAAAGGAACAACTGATCTTGATTCACTACTAGGAAAAGTAGCACTATGATGTTTTGCTCTCAGACATACATCACATTGAATGACCACATCACTAGGAATTAGAAAAGGAACAAACTCTCTTAATTTTGAAACAGGTAAATGTCTTAATCTACTATGCCAAATTTTTATTTCTTCTTCAGTAGTGCAAGCTGTCAATGCTCTTTTCTGCCTTAATATCTGATCTCCAGGTAATATATATAATCCATCACGTAGTTCACCACGTCTAAAGATTCTTTTCGTCTTCAAGTCCTGAAAAACACAGCCATATGGAGAGAAAGTAACATTATAATTCGTATCTCTAACCAATGAACTTACTGAAAGTAGATTTACTGGAAATTCTGGAATATATATCACTGAGTTAAGCCTGAGATTGTCTTTTTGAATTGTTCCCTTTCCTTCCATCGGAATCAAGGAACCATTTGCTACCTTTACATACTGAGGAGTTGAAGTCATTTCATATTGCATGAGATTAGATTTGTTTCCGACCATATGATCAGTAGCTCCTGAATCTATTATCCAATTAGAGAAAACTGTAGAATATTTAAGAGAGTAGTTACCACTAATACTGTAGAAAGTAGGAGGATTTAATTATGCCTTTGAAGATGAGGTTGAAGGTTGATCCCTGAGACGTGTTTCTATTTCTGCAATCTATTTATTCAATTCTGCCATTTCATCTATAGGATTCACTTCTGCTTTCTTCTCAGATACAGTTGCCGCATGATTGCCATAATCTTTGTATTATGTAGGTTTTCTGCCATAGTCTTTATATTCTGGAGGTTTCCCAATAATTTTCCAACAATACTCCCGTGTGTGTCTTTTTTTTCCACAATGTGTATAGTGTAATCTGCTCTTATCATCATAATTTTGATTCCTTCCTCTTTTTCTATCTCTGAATGAGTCTCTTCCTCTTTGGTAACTATTACTCTGTCCTCTACCAATGAATGCAGATTTCTCAGCTTCTATATGCTCACATTTCTCTAAATTCTTTCGATCTTCTTCCCTCAGTAGGAGTGAATATATTGTTCTCAGAGATGGAAGTTCTTCCTTGCTCAGTATATTTAACTTATTGATTCGTATTCTGGTGATATTCCCCAAAGTAAATCAAATACTTTTCGAATTTCTCCTTCAACTGTTCTCTCTTTTATACAGTGGCTATACTTATTTTCTACAATATATCTCTGCTCATTCCAAAGTTCTCGTAATTCTCCATAGTATTCACTGACTGAACTAGTCCCTAGCCAGCATTTTCTTATTCTTTCAATAATCTCATACTCTTTCGCTATATTTCTTTCTCTGAAGTAAGCCTCTTCCACTGCAGACCAAATCTCAGTTGCTGATTCCATATACATAAACGTCTTACTGATGGAAGGATTCATTGATTGGATTAACCATGAGCTTACAAGAGCATCATCTTTGGACCACCTTTCATAATCTGCAATGCTCCCTTCCAGAGGAGGTGAACTTTGTCTTATAATAGATGCCTTTCCTGAAGATCTTAATAAAGTTCAATAGACCTTGCCCATTCCCTATAGTTTCTTCCATCTAGTCGGATATTTTTAATTTGAAATGGTTCCAATTTTTTATCGTTTCCATATGTAGATGATAATGGTTCTTCCTTCAATCTTCCTTCCATCTTGATTCACCTCTGTTTGAAACAAAATATGTATGGTACTGATGTATACGTTTTTCTGATGTGTATACTAACTGTGGAAACGAAATCTGTGGAAAATTTGTATGAAACGAATTCAGTTTTGTGTATGTGTTTTTCTGATGTGTATACTAACTCAATTCATAATGTTTCTTATTGCAGATGACTATTGATTTTGTGATGCAAGAAGACTCACGATGACTGATTTAGTTTCAGTCCACCACGTCTGTCAAGAAACATTCAATGATTCTGCCTTATGACTGATTTGATTTCAGTTCTTGAAATCCAATGAATATTTAGTCTCTCTTGCACCCAATACACTAAAAATCAATCTGTCTTGTACACGACATAAATGCGTTTATGCGTTTCATGGCTGACTCAAATTTATCCAACAACAATTGATGTGTTTCACGGCTGTTTCAACTGATTCAATGCCAGTTGATGTGCTTCACGCCTGATTCAAACATATTCAACCAAACTTGCAATTTTTCTATACCAATCATTCAAAACATGACTGATTGAATTACTTCTGTGTTTTTCAGAGATACACGACACCAGTGAATTGTCAAATCTTTATGGGAGGCTCTGATACCATGTTGTTTTGACGAAGAATCATTCAAAATGCATCAAACATTGAAGAAAAATCTGAACTGGGTTGTTCAGCCTCTCCTTCGTGCCGCCGCCATCTTTCTTTTTATTTCAATACTTATCAACCCTAATTACAGCAAGGATTATATAGAATCTAATCTAACTTAAATGACTACTATACCCCTAATTAAATCATACTTAACTCAAGGCCCTAATGGACCCAGACTGACCCAAACTTATTCAGTCCCCGACACTAATTCCCTAGCACTACATACTTACACTTACACACTTACAACATTAACTACTAGCACATTAACAATATTAATGTGCATAAGCTCTATAACAATCCATTAATAAAATCTAACAGAATTGAACATCTTTTTTGCAAATATTGCATTCTTGATCCCCCACCAATTATATAAAAAGGAGGCATTGCTTATTATGCTATTCTTGTGCTAGGTTGACTCAAAATTCCACAAAAGAAATAAAAAAAACTAAGTATATACAGAATCTAGGTTGAGTTGTATTATCATCAACTAGAGTTCTAGGTTGAGCTGCATTATCATCGACTAGAATTCTAGGTTGAGTTGCATTATCATCAGAAGCATGTATGGAATGCCAAACTACTACTGGCCCATCACCCTCTGTCACAGTAACACCTTCAGAACCATTCAACTAGACAGCCTTGTGTTGCTTCCCAGAGATAATAGCATGGCATTTTCATTGACTACATAAATTATCAGAGTTGGTTACAAGGGAATGGAGATACGTGCCACAACCTTTTACAATAGTAGGTGCGGCTTATCATTTTCATAAATTATCTTCCTAACATCAAAGCATCAGTTTGTCAACATGGACCCAGCTCCAGTCCCAGCTATCCAGGGATGTCTTCTGGAATTGGAAACACTTTATGAAAAGTGATTGATAAAATAATCCAAAAACCACATTAAAAAGGAGGTTACTTTCTAGGCAACACTGATGCATGTTGAACGGATCTCACCCCTTCATAGCCACATAAATATACATCAGATATTTTGAACATCCACATGATATATACAAATACAACAACTAAGTGTCCTTTAGTCGCCTTTGTAGTTTCTAGGACACCCCTTCATTCTTTATAGTTTCTTTTCAACACTTTTGTGGTCTTCCTCTTCCTCTTTTAACATTTTCATAATCTAATTTTTCATATCTACTTATAGGAGTGTCCTTTAGTCGCCTTTGTACATGTTCAAACCATCTTAAACGATTTTCCCTCATTTTATCCTCTATTGGTGCTACTCCCAGTTGGTTTCTAATAACTTCATTATGTATACAGTCTTTTCTTGTGTGACCACTTACCATCTCAACATCTTTGTTTCTGCTATGAACATCTTTTGCATATGTTGATGATTAACTATCCAACACTCAAAACTATAAAACATAACAAGTCTAATTACTGTTTTATAATATTTATCTTTCAACTTCAATGGTATCTTCTTATAACATAGAATACCTGATGCTCCTCTCCATTTTAACCAACCGGCATTAATTCTAACGTAACATATCCATCAATTTTTTCTATCACTTTAAAAAAATATACCTTAAGTATTTAAAACTTTTCTTATGAGGGATGAACTGTGTGCCAATCTTAATTTCTATGTCCTCTGAAGTACCCAAATCATCAAACTTATATTACATATATTTTGTCTTTGTTCTACTATGTTGAAAGCTTTTATTTTCTAACGTTTCACTCCATAGTTCCAATTTCCTATTAACTTTTTCTTTAGACTCATCCACTAACACAATATCATTTGTAAATAACATACACCAACGTACTTCATCTTGAATATGTTTTGTTAACTCATCATTGACTAATATAAATAAATATGGACTTAAAGTTGATACCTGATGTAACCCAATATTAACTTCAAAGGAGTCGGTCATTCCTCAAACAAGTTTTTACACCATCGTACATGTCCCTTATAAGATTTATGTATGTCAATAGGATACCTCTTTTTCCAAGGTTATCCAAAGAATATCTCTTGTCACCTTATCATAAGTTTTTTCTACATCAATAAATACCATGAGAAGGTTCTTTTTTACTGGAAAATGTTCCATAAGACATCTCAATAGGTAAATTGTTTCAATAGTAGATATGTCGAGCATGAATCTGAATTGGTTCTGTGTTATATTCGACACTTGTCTTAACATACGTTCGATAATTCTTTGTGATAATTTTATAGTGTGGCTCAATAACTTGATACCTCGATAATTCAAACAATTTTGAATGTCTCCCTTGTTCTTATATATGGGTATAAATATACTCGCTCTCCATTCCGCGAGTATCTTTTGGGTTCTTCATATTTCATTAAATAGTCTTGTCAACCAAGTGAGCCCCATCTCTCCTAGGATTTTCCGTACTTCTATAAGAATATTGTTCGGTGATCGGTCCTACAAATTTACCAACCTTCATATATTTAATAGCCTCTTTGACTTCATTCTTTTGAATATGCTGATAGAAATTGTGGTTTATATACTTTTCTGATTTAGCTAACTCTCCTAAGTTAATACTAACATCCGTATTTTCATTGAAAAACTTATAGAAATAATTTTTATCTATTTTTGATATCATCATTCGCCACTAGAATCTTCTCATCCCCATCTTTGATGCATCTAACAAAAGTAAGATCCTTAGTTTTATTATCTCTAGCCTTAGCTATCCTAGAAATATCTCTTTCACCTTCTTTTGAGTTAAGTTTTTTATACAAATCCTCTTCAATTTTGGCTTTTGCTTCAATAACGGCCTTTTTCACTTCTTTCTTTGCTTTCTTATAAGCCTATCAAATTTCACTAGTCTTCTTACCATAATGCAATTTGTAGCATGCCTTCTTTGCCTTGATTTTATCTTTCACCACTTCACTCAACCACTAAGCTTCTTTTTGTTCTGGTACGCATCTCTTAGATTCACCTAACACATCTTTTGTCACTTCCCTAATATGTATAACCATATTGTTCCATACCTCAGAATGAATCAAATGCATTTAGAGTTGTATTGCACATCACATACATCTATCTGTTTGACATTCCTATAGATTTCACCTGCCACCCAGAATATAACAGAAGAAAGACGAGGATATTTCATCATAAAGTAGGGTCATGTCAGGACCAGGAGCATTTAATGGCTTACCATAAGGAAGACCTATAAGGGAACCTCATTCACATGCGTAGTGTGGAGTGGCTGCTACAAGAGACCACCAAAGGACTGCATACACGTACATACCTCCATAACAAAGAACTAGCAACTAAATCATGTTTGTAACCCCTCATTTGTTTAAATCATGCGGTGAATTCAGTTAAAACATTAAAAGTTGCACCATTTTTAAAGACCCATTTTCATGAATCGTCAACATTTGCTTTTTAAACACCTTAAATATCAATTCTCTGGTGAATTAAACTCACTAAAATTCTTACTAACAAATAATAGAAAACATATCTGAATGGTTGGGCATAGCATATGGTGGTCAGATCCATGAGGGGCACTACCGTAAGGTAACATATTTCTGAGCCACATCAGGTTTTCCCTATATGGGGAGTGCTATTGTGGAAAAGTACCACCGTAATACAGTAAACCATGTATCTTATCCTTTGCATGCATTAGATGCCCACTTGGAAGCACTAGATGCACACAGGCACATGCAAATCATGTATGTATACATAGAGACGCACGCACATGTAAATCATGTATGTTATTCTTTGGAAGCATTAGATCCTACTTGATTTGGTGTGGCAGCTTCTGGTTGGTCATGTTTTTCTTCTTCTAAACCAAACCATATTCTTTCTCCTGGAATGGAACCTTCAGGTGGCGAAAGAAGTTCAACATGATCATGCTGTGCATCAGAAGCAGCCAGAAGCATTCCGTTTGATTTAACACCTCGCATGTTGCGTGACTTAAGATTAGCAAGCACAATAACATTTCGACCCTGCACATTTTGAATAGTGGAAAGAAAGGTCACCAACATGATTCCATACTATCTTGATCACCAAGTATACTAGACTCTGCTTATAAAACTGCAAAATTAACATATCAGCTATTACACCAAATATCCAGTAATAAAGGAAGAAGGATTAGGCACAAACTAGGGACAAGTTAACATAGTACCAAGGCATTGGTATGGCATTGTCCACAGAGAAATGCTTTGTGAGTGCTTTGACACTAGCAGCTATCAAAATGGCACCTTTAAAGCAAGTGGAAGTGCAGAATGCATTGAGAGGCCCAAACTTCCAGCAAATTGGGCCAAAGTAATATGGATGGCACCTTTAAAGTGAATACTGGTAGTGCTTCACGTAGGCCCCAGAGAAGTTCCCTTACATTTCCTCAAGGAAAAACTGGCCCACATCATTGCGCTCCATCAAAACCTCCAAACGAAGGGCTACTACAAGAAGAGAAATACTGAGAAATATGTACCTGAAACCATTGCAAGAATATCCTACCTGTCTGGCCGACAGGGTGCCAGCAGTGGGTTACACCACAAGCCTCTCTCTCTCTCTCTCTCTCTCTCTCTCTCTCTCTCTCTCTCTCTCTCTCTCTCTCTCTCTCTCTCTCTCTCTCGCGCGCTTGCCTCTTGATTTGATTCTCAATTCTTGCATCTCAGCTAAATTATTAATCTTCTCTTCCTGGCTTGATTGAAAAGCAGATTGACTTAGGGTTAGGTTAGGAATGAGCTAAAGGAAAGATATTGGCTAGGCCAACCAAAGGACTAGCAAAACAAGTCCGTTGCTTCATTGCCTTTCACAGCCAACCGTACCTCTTTAGTGGTAGCCTTGCGAAACAAGCCTACACAACTGCCACCTTACCACCCAACTATAAGGCACAACTGTTTGTGAAGATGAAATATGGAAAAATCAGCCAATCAATCGTATGCTGTGGCCTTTCCAGTAATATTGGATTTTTGTTCCCTTGTTGCTTATGATGTCAAATCACCGATCATACCTTTACATACATGGCGGCCAAGTTATCCCTAGTCCCGAGTCTACAACCCTAGCTTGTGCAACCTTCAAACTGAACTAGCTGATGGAACGTTCAAATGCACCCTCCTATAGTAAGGGAAAGGAAGTGTGAGAGCCAATTACTTTCCTTTGTCTTCAGTTTTCTGTGTACCATATTACCTAAGTTCTGGTTAACCTACTTTCTCTGATTTCTTTGTCTAAGAACTTGAATTGATTCGTATTCCGACAGCCAGCATAAAACTTTGTCGGACTTATTTACCATGGATTCTACAAATTATGATAGAGCACTGTGGAAACAAAGAATCCATGTAGCCGACCCCATCTAGTATGGGAAAAGGCTTAGTTGTTGTTGTTGTTGTACCTTTTGAGTGCCTTACCTTATTATAGCAATAGGCTTGTTTCATAAGGTTTCACTTGCTACCTTACAAATGGCGGTAGGTTTCAAACAACAAGTCCATCTTCCCCCCAAAATTATCGATTCATGCAAGGTTGGCAACATATAACTGCTAACTGATCATCTAGTATGACAGTCCATTTGTAAGAGTGTCCCTTTGATGACATTTACCTTTAGAAAATAGTCTAAAGGCTCCCGATCATCCATTGCTGCCTTTGTTGATGGAGGCCCAATTCCACTTGAAGCCCTAGTCTTAGTATTCTAGCTTCAGTTAGGACAGACAAGGAGGTGCCGAAAAAGAGTTTAGCCATTTCCCTTCTGGACAATCTCCCAACACAAGCACAAAGACACCGTGCTTCGAAAAAATGGGAGGATCTTCCAGCTCAAGGCACGGAGAGGAAAGAGGAAAGGTAGTAGGCTATTTTAAGGTTCAAGGAAGTTTCAGGGGTGATTTAGAGGATTAGAGCACATTGTTATGAACCATGGTGTTAGGGGTTCAAATCCCACGTCGCCCACAACCGGCCTCAAAGCAGGTGACTGGAACACATCATCTTTTTGCTGCCTTAGTGAGGGAGCATCACCAATGTAATTATATATATATGAACTAAAGAAGAGTTGGTGAAACAATGGCACTTGGCAAGCCTCGGAGTCAAAGATGAGCAAAAAACAAAGCTAGTTTATCAGATAAGGTAGGGTTGGATGGGTCAAAGCACTAACTGAGGTAGCTCCTTTTAGCAAGAAGACGTGGGGAATATTTTTCCATACTCCCATTGTGTGGAACAACGTCAACAGCTAAACAAATGTTGGGTGTCACCATGCTTCGCCATCGATACACACTATGAAGTTTCAGATGCAAAAATTAGAGGAAACACAAAAAAACTTCTAGTATAGGCTTGTTTCGCAAGGCTACTATAAGCTACTAGAGAGGTCAGCGGGAAAGAGAGTAGCGAACCAAGTCACTGAATCTTCTAAAGGCATCCAGAAGACGATAAGAGAGATAGCGACTACACACAAAAGATCAAAAGGTGCATAGAAAGGTAGCAATGTAGGCTTGCTTCGCATAGACTACACTTACCTTAAAGTGAAAGGTAGAGGTAGCGTTGTCAACAAGCCTCCTTACCTTACTAAGACTTTACCACCCTACCTTCTAGTATATATAGTGTCACATAAGTGGCACAGTTGGCTGGGAGTGTGAGTGCTTTGAGGGGCATATAGGTTTAGAAAGAAAGCGAGGCATTTACACTCTCAAAAGGTATAGACCAGTCCATGGTCACAATGTTAGCACCCTCAATGACATAGAGTCAACCTAAGTCACATAGACACCTCTAGAAGGTGGAGTGTCAGCCCCGACACTGATGCAACACTAACACAGTGTCATTAGATGCCGACACGGTCAACGTGTTGAAGACGACTTTCTTAGGTTATCTGGTATAAAAGGAGACCGCATTCCAACAACGTTTGTTCCTCTGCATGTCCCAGGCTCCCAGCTCCTCGTCGGGCAATGACCTCCTTCGGCAACCTCCTATGTGCCACTTCTTCGATGGCATCCCATTGACGATGGTGTTTGTTCCTCTACGTGTCCCACTCTTCCAGCTCCTCATCGGCCGACGACCTCTTTCGATAGCCTCCTACGTGCCACTTCTTCGGTGGCATTTGTTCCTCTATGTGTCCCACGCTCCCAGCTTCTCGTCGGTCGGTGACCTCCTTTGGCAACCTCCTACATGTCACTTCTTTGGCGGCGTTTGTTCCTCTGCATGTCCCAGGATCCCATCTGTCACAGAGTATGTCTTTTTCAATTCACGCTATTATCGTCTATGCATATTTTTCAATCAATTTATAATGTTGTTTATGTTGTTTTTGTTATTAATATACATTGTTGTTATATTAATATTGTTTGTGTTTCTATTAGTGTTTTTGTTTTTGTTGTAAATTCATCTTAAAAATTGGTGAAAATAGGAAAGGAAAATGAGTATCAATTAGGACTGTGAGTTCTGGGAGTTCTAATCAAAGTGTACCTTCAAGATCAAGATCAACGACAAAACCTTCAATTAACACCTCGTGATGATACACTATTGTGGATTTACATGCAAATGAGAGAATCATATGAAGGTGGTGGAGGTAATACACATTTTACGTGTAAATTTTGCAATATGAGTTTTAAAGGATCGTATACTAGAGTGAAGGCACATCTTTTGAAATTATCAAATCGTGGTATAAGAGCATGTCCGAATATAGATGAGGATTTACGAAAATAATTAATGAAAAAAGCAAGATGAGTATGAAAAAAAGAACAAAAGGAGTGAAAAATGAACAAATATTCCATTATTTGGTGGATAAAAAAAAATTAATGCAAAGTGAGTTTAAAGGTTTTAGATGAGCAATTGAAAAATCATTTAATGTAGTTGGAAGGTAAGAGATGGATGGAAAGGTTGGAAGATTTTTCTTCTCAAGTTCACTTCCTTTTAATGTAGCAAGAAATCCATATTGGAAAGATCTTATAACTTCATTGGCTAATTGTAATTTACATGGTTACGTTCCTTAAGTTCTGAAAAATTATGAACCATGATTCTTAAAGAAGAAAAGTCAATATTGAAAGGCTTTCAGAACAAACGAAGTTTTATGAGAAACTAATGGTGTTTCTATTGTTTCTCATAGATGGAGTGATATTCAAAGGCATTCACTCATTAATTTCATTGCTTATTCAATTAGTGGGCCTATATTTTTGAAGTTTGTTGATGCAGCTGGAGAAATTAAAATTGAAGGCTACTTAAAGATTTATTTATAGAAGTTATTAAGAGTGTTGACTAGATAATGTTGTACAAATAATCATGATAATGCAATTAATTATAAAAGTACATGATTAAGTTTGGAAGGTGATTATCCACACATTTTTTGGACACCTTGTGTAGGTCACAATTTAAATTTGGCTTTCCCGTATATGTAAGCCATCAGAAGATAAAGATAATCTTCGTGCATATGAATTGTGTTCATAGATTGAAGATATGGCAGTAGATTGCATAAAGATAAGAAATTTTGTAATGAATCACCATTTAATTACAATTATATTCAATAGACATTCTCATTTAAAGTTGTTAAAGATTGTAGAGACATGTTTTGCTTCTTTAATTGTGATGGTAAAAAGATTAAATACAATCAAGACATTATTGGTTCAGATGGTTAATGATCCAAACTAGGATTTATACCATGGTAAAAGGTTAGATCAAATAAGGGCCCAAGCAGTTAAGACTATTATTCTTAATGATTTATGGTGGGACAAGGTATCATATTTTCTTGAATTCACAAAGCCTATTTGGGAGATGTTGAGAGAAGTTGATAAAGATAAACCGATGCTTCATAAAGTTTATGAAATGTGAGATACCATGATTGAAAAAGTTGAGTCAATAATTTTGAAGCATGAGGAAAAAGAACAATATGAGGCATCATCATTTTATGATCATATTCATTCTATATTAGTTTGAAGATGGGATAAAAGTAACTCGCTTGCATTATTTAGCACATTCTTTAAATCCAAGATATTATGTGAAGAAATGGTTGCATGAGAGCAATGGGCGTACTCCCCCTAATCAAGATCCTCAAGATCCTGAAATAGGAAGGAATAAGCAAATGTGTTTGGGAAGGATTTATCGTGACTCATACCTACTTAGGCAAGTAAATTATGAATATGTAAAGTTTTCTTGTGTAAGACTTGATTCACTAGAAGCACTGGAAGCAAGAGATTATCAAGATCCACTAGATTGGTAGGCATGTTATGGATTTGAGATGCCTCTTCTTCTAAAGCTTGCATCAAAATTATTATCTACATGCTACTTCATCTTATTGTAAAAAGAATCGGAGTACATATTCTTAAATTCACAATATCAAAAGGAACAATCTCACAAGTAGTCATGTTGAAGACTTTAGTTTATGTACATTCAAAATTAAGATTGGTTTCACGATCTAATGTTGAGTAAAGTAACCAATTACTAATCTTTCAAAATTGTTTTCTTTTCTATTAATCATGGTAATTATATTTCATCTTTTATTGTTATTTTTTTGAATATATTATAGTGAATGAGCATCAAAATATTGAGATACAAATCCGGAGGAATATCATTTAGATGACAACCAAGATTTGCATACCATTAGTATGAAACTCACTGATCTGGTAATCCCTTGAATTGATAATGTTGTTGATAGTGAAGATCTCTCTCTCTAATAATCCCTTCACTCATCCGATAACTATTTCTCTCCCTCTTTCAGTCCTATGCTTCTGCACAACCCTCCCTCCCTCTCTCCAACACATGTCACTAGCTCCTTGTCTTACCTCTTTAAATCCTCTTTCTCTTCCAAACTTTCTCCCTTTCTCTCTCTTAAGTTGTTGGCCCTTTCCAAGCTTGCTTGGTTATAAGTCTTTGACAAGGGTTGATCTTCACCATGTTCAAAGTGATGGTGCCAATCCAGAAATTTTAAGGTTTTATCATGGCCCAAGAGCACAATGGGTATAATGCAAATCCTTGTTTTTGTTAAAACTTATATAGCTAACACCTAGTAGCTAGTTATGTTACTAGTATATATCTTATTATCTTTTTTCATAAGATAATGAAATTGTATTTTGTGAGCTTGAATCTTTAATTATTTTTTTGTAATGACTTAGGACTTATTTAGTTAGATCAGTTGTTAGTTTAGAAATTTTCAAAAGCTTTTCTAACTTTTAGGACTTTTCATGATTCTTTTTGAAATTTTTTGTACCTTAGCATGAAATGTAACAGAATATGGCTGCAAATATTCACTACATTAGAGACCGAATGTAGTGAATAATTTAAAAAGAGGGTATCTGAATTTTCTATATGGACGGATGTGGGAGGTAAGGAAGTTAGTCCTAAATAATAAGATTCGTATTAGTTCTTGAAATATCGAAACATTATCCGGTAAGCTAATGGAGATTACTATAATTCGGAGAAAGATTCATATTCTATGTTTACAAGAGACAAAGTGAGTTGGAGAAAAAGCAAAGGAGATAGATGATACAGATTTTAAATTATGGTACTCAACTTAGGAGTTAAATTAACCCTAGGTATTTTAAAAGATTCCACAAAGGGAGATGATTTGTTTAGGAGACTTAAATGGACATGTCGGTAAAGAGGCATTAGGATATCAAGGTATTCATGAAAACTTTGGTTTTGGGAATATAAATGAGGAAGGTAGGGAGATTTTAAATTTTGCTATCGCATTAGATCTCTTTATAGTCAATACAACCTTCAAAAAATGAGATGAACATTTAAATACTTATAAGAGTGGCTTATCACAAACACAAATTGATTACTTTATTTGTAGAAAAAAAGATAGAGCGTGTTGTAATGATTTCAAGGTAATTCTAGGAGAAAGTTTAACCACCCAACATCGACTTTTAGTTATGGATTTGCAAATAAAAAAATGGACAAAGAAGAAAAGAGCGCATCGAGCTATTCGGACTAAATGGTGGAACCTCAAAAGCAAGAAAGAAGATATATTTAACCAGAAAATCCTTCAACAAGATGCGTGGAATTATGTTGAAACACCTTGTGATATGTGGAACAATATGGCTATACATATTAGGAAATTGGCGAAAGATGTGTTCGGTGAATCTAAGGGAGGTGTACCAGCACAAAAAGAAGCTTGGTGGTCGAGTGAAGTAGTGCAAAATAAAATCAAAGAGGGCATGTTACAAATTTCATTATGCCAAGAAAACTAGTGAAACTTCTTATAAGAAAGCAAAGAAGGAAGCAAAAAAAAGCCGTCAGTGAAGCAAAAGCTACAATTTTGGAGGATTTATATAAAAAAATCAACTCAATAGAGGGTGAAAGAGATATTTTTAGGATAGCTAGAGCTAGAGATAAGAAAACTAAAGATCTTAATTCTGTGCGATGCATGAAAGACGAGGAAGAAAAAATTCTAATAGCAAATGATGATATAAGAAATAGATGGAAAAACTATTTTTATAAGCTTTTTAATGAAAATAAAGATGTTAGTATTAGCTTAGGAGAGTTAGCAAAATCAAAAAAATATATAAACCACAATTTCTACCGACATATTCAAAAGAATGAAGTCAAAGAGGCTCTTAAACATATGAAGGGTGGTAAATCGATAGAACCAGACAATATTCCTATAAAAATTTGGAAAATACTAGGAGAAATAAGAATCACTTGGCTCACAACACTATTTAATGAAATATGGAAAAACCAAAAGATACCCGAGGAATGGAGAGCGAATACACTTATACCCATATACAAGAACAAGGGAGACATTCATTCAGAATTGGGCAAATTATCGAGGTATCAAGTTAATGAGCCATTCTATGAAATTGTGCGAAAGAATTATCGAACGTAGTTTAAGACAAGTGTAAGTACAACAAAGAACCAATTTGGATTCATGCCAAACAGATCTAGTGTTGAAGCTATTCACATTTTAAGACGTCTTATGGAACATTTTAGAGAAAAAAAGAAAGACCTTCACATGAAATTTATTGATCTAGAAAAAGCTTACGATAGGGTACCGAGGGTAGTTATTTGGAGAACCTTGAAAAAAAGAGGTATCCCATTGACATACATTAACCTTATAAGAGACATGTACGATGGTGCAAAAACATGTGTGAGGACTCACGAAAGAATGACAACTTGTTTCAAGTTAATATTGGGTTACATCAAGGATCAACTTTAAGTCCATACTTATTTATAATGGTGATGGATGAGTTAACAAAATATATTCAAGATGAAGTGCCTTGGTGTATGTTATTTGCATATGACATTGTGTTAGTGGAAGAGTCTACGGAAAAAGTTAATAGAAAGTTGGAACTATGGAGAGAAGCATTAGAAAGCAAAGGCCTCCGACTTAGTAGAACAAAGACAAAATATATGAAATGTAAGTTTGATCATTTGGTTACTTCAGAGGACATAAAAATTAAAATTAGCACACATTGCATCCCCAAAAGGAAATTTTTCAGAGCGAAGGTATGAAAAACTAAATTTGGAAAGTATTAAAAGAGGTAAAGGACGACCACAAAAGTGTTCGAAAGAAGCAATAAAGAATGATCTAGCTTATTGTGAGTTAATGGCTAACATGGCACATGATAGGGCTATGTGGAAACAAAGAATCCATGTAGCCGACCCCATCTAGTATGGGAAAAGGCTTAGTTGTTGTTTGTTGTTCTTTTCTGGGACTTCATGGACTAATGAATTGGGATTGGAGAAAAAATCATATGACTGTACCAGACACAAAAAAAGATGTCCTCATAGTCGACATGGGTCCTCATCACCTGTCAATGAAATGGTGTTCTTTGACTCATCTCCCCGATGTGTTGTTCAGAAAGAGGAGACTCAATCATTACTCGTTTACCGAACTAGAAGTGAAGAGTTTGTTGGATAGAAATCCTCCTTTTCCCTTCTTGCCTTTCTTTGTGGTGAAAAATCATTCTCTTTGCGCTAGCCCATACTATCTTCTTTTTCAAAGGATTCCTCAAGGAGATCAACGGTAAGAACAACAATGACATGCTCCAGATGCTAAAAAATTGTTCCTTTCACTTTCATTTTCAAAAAATGCCCCTTGAAATCAGCATACTGAACATGCACTTAGAAACCTCCAACCAGGCCCAACCAAATAAAGGAAATATGTATAAGATCATAAGATAGGACCTGGCCTAACGATTTTGAGATGAGGAACCCACCTTGTTTACGACCTCATCGTATGGGGGGGCAAAGACAAATTTGGTTTAGACTTTTCATGAGATGTACTGGTTATTATCTGATGAGGATGGTTCTAAAAGATCCGACCTTCATGTTATATTTTCTTATCAACTCCATCACCATGAGATCTGATGAGGATCAATAGGAGTGGTTCTCAAAGATTTGACGTTCATGTTATATTTTCTTATCAACTCCATCACCAAACAGTTTAATGAAAAAATGATCCATCTTAATAGCATCCTTATATTAGATCATCTTCCAAAAACTTGGCATCTTTAAAACCCTATATTATGTTGTTTTTAGGGAGATAGCAGTGATACCCTTTCTTAATAATATCATACCTGATGAACACATCAACGACATGGGGAGAGAGCTTGTTATGTGTGTTTTATATATACATAAAACAAACAACAACAACTAATCCTTATGGGGTCGGCTACAAAGTCTTATCATGTGCCATTCCAACATTTTTTGTGGTCTTCTTCTGCTTCTTTTAATATTTTTGCAATCTAGCTTCTATACCTTTTTAGTGGAGCTTCCTTTGGTCGTCTTCCTACATGTCCAAACCCTCTTAAACGATTTTTTCTTATTTTGTCATTTATTGATATAACTCGGCCTAAGTAAGGGATCACCCTTGCATGGTCGGTCCCAAGACCGAACAAAGGAGGAGGGTTGTGTTAGGCTTCCGACAGCCAGCGTAAAACTTTGTTGGATTTTTATACCATGGATTACACAAATTATGAGAATTGCTTTGTGGCGTCTCCGCCTAAAGACACTCTGTAGAGCTCGAATGCAGTGAGAAGTAAGCAATAGTCACTATATTTTCTCTCGAATGTAGTGAATCAATTGCAATGAGGGTTCCCACATCATGGATGGGTGTGGGTAAAGAAATTAGTCCCACTACATTGTCGTCCTAATGTAGTCTGAATGTAATAAATAAATTACAGAGAGGGTTTTCGCATTTTCAATATGGATGGATGCGAGGGGTAAGAAAGTTAGTCCTAGATAATAAGATTTGTATTGGTTATTGGAATATCAAAACATTGTCCGATAAGCTAATGGAGGTGGTAAATACTATGATTAGGAGAAAGATTCATATTCTATGTTTACAAGAGACAAGGTGTGTTGGAGAAAAAGCAAAGGAGATAAAGGATATAGGTTTTAAATTATGGTACTCGAGTAAAGAAAATGCTTGAAACGGAGTTGGTATTATCATAAATAAAGATTTAAAGGATAGTGTAGTAAACATACAACAATATGGTGATCGAATCATTACGTTCAAATTAGTGTTAGGAGCAGTGGTTTTGAATATAGTTTGTGCTTACGCACCCCAAGTAAGACTAGATAATATAAAGACAGCTTTATGTGAAGAGTTAGATAAGGTGTTATAAAAGATTCCACAAAGGGAGATGATTTGTTTAGGAGGAGACTTAAATCGACATGTCGGTAAAAAAGGCATTAGGATATCAATGTATTTATGGAAACTTTGGCTTTGGGGATATAATTCAGGAAGGTAGGGAGATTTTAAATTTTGTTATGGCATTTGATCTCTTTATAGTCAATACAATCTTCAAAAAATGAGATGAAAATTTAATTACTTATAAAAGTGGCTTATCACAAACACAAATTGATTACTTTATTTGTAGAAAAAAAGATAGATCGTATTGTAAAGATTGCAAGATAATTCTAGGAGAAAGAATACTAGATGATCCTCTCCATTTTAACCAACCAGCATTAATTTTATACGTAACATCTCCATCAATTCTTCCATCACTATGAAAAATTTATCCTAGGTATTTAAAATTTTCCTTCCGGGGATGCAATGTGTGTCAATTTTAATTTTTGTCCTTTGAAGTAACCAAATGATCAAACTTACATTCCATATATTCTGTCTTTGTTCTACTAAGTTGGAAGCCTTTACTTTCTAATGTTTCTCTCCATAATTCCAATTTTCTATTAACTTTTTCCTTGGACTCCTCCACCAACACAATGTCATCTATAAATAACCGACACCAAGGTACTTCATCTTTAATATGTTTTTTTAACTCATCAATCACCATTATAAATAAGTATGGACTTAAAGTTGATCCTTGATGTAACCCAATATTAACTTCAAAGAAGTATGTCATTCCTTCGTGAGTCCTCACACATGTTTTTCACCATCATACATGTCTCTTATAAGATTTATGTATGTCAATGGGATATCTCTTTTTTTCAAAGTTCTCCAAAGAACCTCCCTTAGTACCCTATCGTAAGTTTTTTCTAAATCAATAAATATCATGTAAAGGTCTTTCTTTTTTTCTCTAAAATGTTTCATAAGACGTCTCAAAAGGTGAATCGCTTCAACAATAGATATGCCTAGCATGAATCCAAGTTGGTTTCTGTTATACTTAATACTTGTCTTAACTTATGTTCGATAATTCTTTCCCATAATTTCA
Organism: Brasenia schreberi; assembly: GCA_036023115.1. Taxonomy (NCBI): domain Eukaryota; kingdom Viridiplantae; phylum Streptophyta; class Magnoliopsida; order Nymphaeales; family Cabombaceae; genus Brasenia; species Brasenia schreberi. The sequence continues at coordinate 83,117 of JAYKKT010000064.1, read as the reverse complement.
TAGTATGGCTCACTAAATTGAAAGACTTTGCTTTTTAATGTTTATCTCTATAGTTTTAATTTCCTATTAACTTTTTTCTTAGACTCATCCACTAACACAATCTCATTTGCAAATAATATTCGCCAAGGGACTTCATCTTTAATATGTTTTGTTAGCTCGTCAATGACCAATACAAATAAATATGGACTTAAAACTTATCCCTCGTATAATCCAATATTAACCACAAAGAAATATGCTATTCCTTCATAGGTCCTAACACATGTTTGTGCATTATCATATGTCTCTTATAAGTATGATGTATGTGAATAGAATATTTCTATTTTTCAGTCCTTAAAAGAATATCTCTTGGATAGGGATCTGTGAAAACAAAGAATCCATGTAGCCGACCCCGTCTAGTATGGGAAAAGGCTTAGTTGTAGTTGTTGTAAAAGAATATCTCTTGGCACCATATTATAAGAATTTTCTAGATCAGTCTCAATAGGTGAATCACTTCAATAGTAGATCTACTTGGCAAGAATCCAAATTCGTTCTCCGTTGTACTCGATACTTATCTTAACCTATGATCAATAATTCTTTTTCATATGATTATCTATAATACCCAATAATTCGCACAATTCTAAATGTCACCCATGTTCTTGTATACGGGTATAAGTGTATTCACTCTCCATGTATCTTTTGGTTTCTCCATATTTCATTAAATAGTCTTGTGAACCAAGTGATCCCCATCTTCTTAGGATTTTCTATACTTCTATAGTAATATTGTTTAGTCCTATAGATTTACTAACCTTCATATGTTTAAGAGCCTCTTTGACTTATTCTTTTAAATTTGTCGGTAGAAATTATGGTTTATATATTTTTCTGATTTGATTAACTCTGCTAACAGATGTCTGTGACAGAAATGAAGATGTTTTAGTCAGTTAGGCCTGCCATGTTTTATGGTTCTGAGTGTTGGGCAGTTAATCATCAACATGTACAAAAGATGTCTGTGACAGAAATGAAGATGTTGAGATGGATGAGTGGTCATATAAGAAAAGACCGTATACATAATGAGGTTATTAGAAACAAATTAGGAGTGGCACCAATAGAGGATAAAATGAGAGAACATCGTTTAAGATGGTTTGGACATATAGAAAGAAGATCAAAAGAAGAACCTGTAAGAAGGTTAGAAAAACTAAATTTGGAAAGTATTAAAAGAGGTAGAGGACGACCACAAAAGTGTTGGAAAGAAACAATAAAGAATGATCTAGCTTATTGGGAGTTAACTGCTAACATGGCACACAATAGAGATCTGTGGAAACAAAGAATCCATGTAGCCGACCCCGTCTAGTATGGGAAAAGGCTTAGTTGTTGTTGTTGTTGTTGGTTAACTCTGCTAAATTAATACTAACATCTGTATTTTCATTAAAAAGCTTATACAAATAATTTTTCGTCTATTTTTTATATCATCATTTGCCACTAGAATCTTCTAGTATGATAAAATGCAGAGATTTGTTGAATTTAAAAAGAGGAAACTTATAGAATGTCATAGATTTCAAGGATTTGTACCCTTTATCATCGAGATTTGTGCCCCTTCTTGGGTGGCTATATTACAACAATACAAACACTCAACTTAGCCAATGTATCCACAACATTGTTATGACTTACTACTTTAGTGAGAAAATCAACTTTTTGATCTTATTTTACATGAACCAGCTTGAACTTCAGAGATTATAACTTTTCTCTTATAAAGTAACAAGCTCAATATGTTTCATCATCTCATGTTGCACTTAATTAGATGTCATTTGAATAGCAACACTACTGTCATAATATAGTAAAATGAGAGATATCACGCGGAATCCCAATTCAAGTATTAAAGATACTAGCCATTTACCCACATACATGACTTCAATTGCCCTATACTCTGTTTCAGCAGTGGACCTGGCAACCACTAATTGTTTTTTACTTTTCCAAGAAATCAAATTACCACCAAGTAGGGTTAGATATCCCATAGTAGATCTAAAATCATCTAGACAACCTGCCCAGTCTGCATCAGAATACACTTCAAGCTTTAATTCTGTTAATCTAGAATATAGAAGGCATGTTCTACGGGTCGACTTTAGGTATCTTAATATTCGGTAGACTGCATCCATATGATTTTTAGTGAGAGAATGCATAAACCTACGCACCACTCCAACCGCATAAGAGATGTATGGTCGTGTGTTTGTTAACTAGATGAGTTTTTCAACCAATTTCTGGTATTTGGTCACATCTCTAAAAGCAATGTTGTGTCTAAGATGAAATTTATTTCACTTCTATAGTAGTGTCACATTTCTTGCAATCAGTCATATTCATCTATTTAAGTATATCCATTGTACATTTCCTTTATGTTAGAAATATACCTTTCGTAGAGTATAATACTCCGATCTCCAAAAAATAGTGAAGTCTGCCCAGGTCTTTTAAATCAAATAGTCGATGCAAACAGTCTTTGAGTCTTGATATTTCTTTTGGGTCATCCCCTGTGACAATAATATAATCAACATATACTGTCATAAGAGATAGTTTCTTTCCTTTCTTTAAAAAAAAGGGTGTGATCATTAAGACTTCTTTAATATCTCTAACTACATCCACCTTCATTCAATTTTTTAAACAAGCTCTTGGGGATTGTTTGAGATCATAAATGGCTTTATTTAGGTTGCATACTTTCTTGGAGTATGAATTAACATTCAACCCAAGAAACAGCTCCATATAGATTTCCTCATTTAGATCTCCTTGCAAGAACACATTCTTAACATCTAGCTGCCATAAGTCTCAATGTTTTGTTGTAGCAAGACTTAAAATCACACGAATAGAGGTTAGCTTGGCAACCGGACCAAAAGTTTCATTGTAATCTATACCAAATGATTGGTTGTAACCTTTAGCAACTAACCTTGATTATGCCTTTCAAGTGTCTCATATGCTTTGTATTTAATTGTGTAGCCAACTTGTTTTCTGTTAGGAGGCAATTCTGTAATGGACCATGTATTATTTCTAGTGAGAGTACTCAAACCATCTTCCACGACAGTTTTCCATTGTGGATTTTTCTGTGCTTCTCCAAAGCTCGTAGGAACCATATACCTCTCAGCATTCATGACAAACTAAAATAATTTTCAGATGTAGACTCATAGGAAACATAGTGAGAAATAGGATATTGAGGACAAGATCTTTTACCTTTTCAAATTGTAATGGGTTCCTCCAAATCAATAGAGAGATGTGGATCTGAATTTGGAGAAGACACTTTGGTCTCGGTAGCTCCCGATTAATCTGGCAGCATAAGAACATTTTGTGGTCCTCTCTTTTAAACTAGAGTTTCCTTTGGTGCCGTTATCACCACTTCTTGATTGTCATTTCTCTCTTCTTCTTCCACAAGACATAGAAGAAGTACAACTTTTTTATTTTCCTTCATTTGTATCTCTTTAGATTGCGCATGCTCTCCCTTTGACCGATAGTATGAGGTGGACTCAAAGAATTTGACATCCATAGAAATATAGAACTTTATATGGATTGGGTCATAGCACTTATACTCCTTTTGGAAATTAGAGTAACCCAAAAATATACATCTAATTGCCCTGGGGTCAAGTTTATCTCGTCGTGGACCATGAATATGGATATAACAATTGCATCCAAAAACTCTGGGACTAAGTGGTCAAGCATTGAAGATAAAACTACATCACCTCAAAATGATTTTGGAGCATTGCTCCCTATAAGAAGGGCTTGAGTCAATTAATATGTTTATTCTTCCTTTCGGTTATTCCATTTTGCTAGGATGTGTTCGGACATGTAGTTTGATGAACAATACAATGTATATTAAGGTATTCTTTGAGTTGTCCACTCATAAACTCCCCCTATTATAAGAATGAAGAATTTTGACAGAAGAATTAAACTGAGTATTGATAAGCTTGTGGACAACAGAAAAAATAGCCGAAACTTCAGCTTTTGATTTTATTAAGTAAATAATGGACAAATGTTTGCAATCATCAATAAAGAAAACAAAATACTTATGACCCAATACAAAAGTGACAGGACTAGAACCCAAACATCATAATGAACCAATTAAAATGGTTTCGTCTTTCTAGACTCACTTAGAGGATAAAGGTACTCTTTGATGTTTTGCTAATTGGCAAACATCACATTCGAGGATCACATTAGAGTACTCAAGAGCTAAGCTAGGTATAACCGAATCAATTTTGGAGAGAGGTAGATGTCCAAGGCGAGCATGACACAACTTAACATTTGTTTCACATGATAGTGCCACTGAAGTACTGAAGTAGAGATAGAGGAGCAACCAACCAAATATCGTCTATCAAATAGAGGCCACCACACAAGCTACCATGACCAAAGACCCTCCCTGTTTTCAGATCATGAAACATATAATCATAAGGAAAAAAGTTAATAGAACATTTTAAAGATATAGTTAGGGAGCTAACTTAAAAGAAGATTAATAGGAAAACTAGGAACATATAGGACATAAGTCAAGGTAGCAAATGTGGTCTTCACACTGCCTTTACCAACTGTAAATTGTGAGATCCATCAGTAAGTCAATGTCCTGTTCCATAAGGATTAATACTCTAAAAAATAAGATTGATCTCCTACCATATGATCGGTAGCTTTATAATCTATAATTGAGACTAGAGGAGAGGAGTGGTGTGCCATGATTGCTTGAGAAGTGGAGGGATTGTTGTCACAGTCGAGTTTCAAGAGCTTCTCTCTTAATCAAGGCCTGAAGAGGATCTGAACTGGTCATGTGATAGTCTAAAGTAATGGCATAATTACCATAAACTTTGGAATAATATGGTTGGCCTATAAGGTCTCAACTGAATTCTTTAGTGTGACATGATTTTCATAGTGTGTACAATTTAACTCGTCTCTGTGATCTAGAGGTCAACCATGACCTCTTCCTCGAGATCCTCCTCTCCCACGAACTAGTTGAACATCTATTTTACCAAGTAATGCATTTTGCTCCAAGGAAAGAGTGGTTTCTTTTTCTAGATTTCGTCGATCTTCCTCGCGAGGCAATAGTGAATATACAATTCCGAAGGAAGAAACTTCCTCTCGACAAAGGATATTAACTTATACTACTTCATATTCACTGTTAATGCCCCACAGTAGATCAAATAGATCAAATACCTTTCTTTTATCAGATTCTGTATTTCCTTCCCATGAACGTGAGGAGAATTTAATCGATATATAAAACTATAGTTCATCCCACAAGCCTCTTAGTTATGCGTAATAATCACTTATGGGTTGTGAGTCTTATCTACATTTTCTGATTTTCTCGATAAGTTTATATTATTTTGCTATATTTATGTGTCTAGAGTATGCCTCACTTATTGTTTTCCATATATCAAAGGCTACATCTAGATACATACGTGAACGACTAATGGCATATGTCATCAATTGTAAGAGTCATGATAAGACAAGTGCATCTTCTTTTCTCTACTTAGGATATGATAAATCATGAAGAGGAAAGCATGGTTGTTTTCTTGTGTGACTATTTATCCATCTCAACATCTTCATTTCTGTTACAAACATCTTTCGCACATGTTGATAATTAACTACCCAACACTCAAAACCATAAAACATAACAAGTCCGATTAATGTTCTACTACATATATCTTTTAAGTTCAATGGTATCTTCTTATGACATAGAATATATGATGCTCCTCTCCACTTTAACCACCCGGTATTAATTTTATGCATAACATCTTCATCAATTTTTCATCACTTTGAAAAATTGACCCTCGCTATTTAAAACTTTCCTTGTGAGGGATGCAACGTAACGTTAATTTATATAACTTCTGAAGTACCCAAATGATCAAACTTACATTCCATATATTCTGTCTTTGTTCTACTAAGTCGGAGGCCTTTACTTTCTAACGTTTCTCTCCATAGTTCCAATTTTGTATTAACTTTTTTCTTAAACTCATCCACTAATACAATGTCATCTTGAAATAACATACACCAAGGTACTTCATCTTAAATATGTTTTCTTAATATGGACTTAAAGTTGATCCATGTTGTAACCCAATATTAACTTCTTATTCCCTCGTGAGTGCTCACACATGTTTTTGCATCATCCCAGTCGCTTATAAGATTTATCTATATCGATAGGATACCTCTTTTTTTAAGGTTTTCCAAAGAACGTCTCTTGGCACCCTATCATAAGTTTTTTCTAGATTAATAAATATCAGGTAAAGGTTCTTCTTTTTTGCTCTAAAATATTCCATAATACATCTCCATAGGTGAATCGCTTTAATAGTAGATCTATTGGGCATGAATTTGAAGTTATACTTGATACTTGTCTTAACCTATGTTCGATATCTCTTTCCTATAATTTCATAGTGTGGCTCAATAACTTATACCTCGATAATTCAAATAATTTTGAATGTCTCTCTTTTCTTTTATATATATATATATATATATATGGTTATAAGTATACTCGTTCTCTATTCCTCGAGTATTGTTTGAGTTTTAAGCCATCTAATTTGATCTTTGTGATTTGAAATGCATCAATTTTTTGACTCACACTCAAATTTGATGGAAAATGAGAATTTCTGGTGATTTCCTTTTTTAACCATAATAAAAGGGAATTACTTACCCACAAAAAAGATCTAGGCTCCTGATATCAAAATATGTTGATACCTTGTGTTGATAGTAGAAAGACCAAAGAAGAAACTAAACTAGCCACAAGATGGAAGACTTGTCGACTCTAGCAAGAATACCAAATAGTGGATGACCCAATTGTTGCCTTGAAGGCTCTGATACCATGATAAAATGCATAGATTTATTGAATTAAAAAAAAAAACTTACATAATGTCGCAAATTTTAGGGATATGCACCCCTTATCCTCGAGATTTACGCCCCTTCTTAGGTGACTGTAGTATTACAACAACACACGAGATGCCCTAATGATCATTTATATACTAATCTAATTCAAAAGACCAAAATACACACACTAAGTAATGGATTAACATAAAGAACATTTAGGTCTACACGAGTCCAAAACTAGGACCTCAATATGTTTTCTTAACATCATCCTCATTTTTTATGCATCTAAGAAAAGTAGGATTAGTTTTCTTATCTCTAGTCTCATCTATCCTAAAAATATCAATTTCACCTTCTTTTGAATTAAGCTTTTATATAAATCCTCCTAAATTTTGGTTTTTACTTCACTAACAACCTTTTTCGCTTCTTTCTTTCCTTTCTTATAAGCCTTCTAAATTTCATTAGTCTTGTTGGTACAATGCAATTGCTCTATTCACCTTATCTTATCTTGCACCACTTGACTCCACCACTAAGATTCTTTTTGTGTCGGTATGCCTCCTTTAGATTAACGTAACATATCTTTTACCACTTTTCTAATATATAGTCATATTGTTCCACATACCAAAAAGTGTACCTACTTAATTCCAACCATCTCTAAAAGAAATTTTTCTTTAAATATATCTACTTTCTCACTTTTGAGGTTCCACCATTTAGCCAATAGCTTTATGCACTCTTTTCTTCTATGTTTACTTTTTTACCAAAAAAATCTATAATCAATTTGGTTTAAACCACCGTTTAGTCGATATTGGGTAATTAAACTTTATGTTAGAATTATCATACAATCCTTAAAACATTATCTATCTTTTCTCCTACAGCCAAAATAATAAATTTGTATTTGTGACAAAACACTCCTATAAGTAATTAAATGTTCATCTCGTTTTTTAAAAATTATATCGACTAAGAAAAGATCGCATGCCATAGCAAAATTTAAAATTTTCTTACCTTTCTAATTTAAATCTCCAAACTCATAGTTATCATGAATGCCTTGATAACCTAATGCAATTTTACCGTTATGAACATTTAGATCTCCTCTCAAACAAATCATCTCTTACAACAACAACAACAACTAAGCCTTTTCCCATACTAGACGGGGTAGGCTACATGGATTCTTTGTTTCCACAAATCCCTATCGTGTGTCATGTTAGCAGTTAACTCCCAATAAGCTAGATCATTCTTTATTGTTTCTTTCCAACACTTTTGTGGTCGTCCTCTACCTCTTTTAATACTTTCCAAGTTTAGTTTTTCTAACATTCTTACAGGTTCTTCTTTTGATCTTCTTTCTATATGTCCAAACCATCTTAAACGACGTTCTCTCATTTTATCCTCTATTGGTGTCACTCCTAATTTGTTTCTAAAAACCTCATTATGTATACGGTCTTTTCTTGTATGACCACTCATCCATCTCAACATCTTCATTTCTGTCACAGATATCTTTTGTACATGTTGATGATTAACTGCCAACACTCAGAACCATAAAACATGGCAGGCCTAATTGTTGCTCTATAATATTTACCTTTTAATTTTAATGGTATCTTCTTATCACAAAGAATACTTGATGCTCCTCTCCATTTTAACCAATCAGCATTAATTCTATGTGTAATATCTCTATCAATTCTTCATCACTCTGAAAAATTGACCCTAGGTATTTAAAACTTTCCTTTTGGGGAATGCAATGTGTGCCAATTTTAATTTCTATGTCCTTTGAAGTAACCAAATGATCAAACTTACATTCTATATATTCTGTCTTTGTTCAACTAAGTCGGAGGCCTTTGCTTTCTAATGTTTCTCTCCATAGTTCTAATTTTCTATTAACTTTTTCCTTAGACTCCTCCACTAATACAATGTCATATGCAAATAACATACACCAAGGTACTTCATCTTGAATATGTTTTGTTAACTCATCCATCGCCATTATAAATAAGTATGGACTTAAAGTTGATCCTTGATGTAACCCAATATTAACTTCAAAGAAGTCGTCTGTCGTTCCTTCATGAGTCCTCACACATGTTTTTGCACCATCATACATATCTCTTATAAGGTTAATATATGTCAATGAGATACCTCTTTTTTCCAAAGTTCTCCAAAGAACCTCCCTCGGTATCCTATCATAAGCTTTTTCTAGATCAATAAATATCATGTGAAGGTCTTTCTTTTTTGCTCTAAAATGTTCCATAAGATGTCTCAAAAGGTGAATCGCTTCAATAGTAGATATGCCTGGCATGAATCCAAATTGGTTCTCTGTTGTACTTGATACTTGTCTTAACCTACGTTCGATAATTCTTTCCCATAATTTCATAGTATGACTCATTAACTTTATACATCGATAATTCGCCCAATTCTGAATGAATGTCTCCCTTGTTCTTGTATATAGGTATAAGTGTACTTGCTCTCCATTCCTCGGGCATCTTTTGGTTTTTCCATACTTCATTAAATAGTCTTCTGAGCCAAGTGATTCCTATTTCTCCTAGTATTTTCCAACTTCTATAGGAATATTATCTGGTCCTACCGATTTACCACCCTTCATATATTTAAGAGCCTCTTTGACTTCATTCTTTTGAATACGTCGGTAGAAATTGTGGTTTATATACTTTTCTGACTTGGCTAAATCTCCTAAACTAATACTAACATCTTTATTTTCATTAAAAAGATTATAAAAATAGTTTTTCCATCTATTTCCAATCCACTAGAATTTTTTCATCCTCATCTTTTATGCATCTAACATAATTAAGATCTTTAGTTTTCTTATCTCTAGCCCTAGCTATCCTAAAAATATCTCTTTCACCGTCTTTTGAGTTCAGTTTTTTATATAAGCCCTCCCAAATCTTAGCTTTTGCTTCACTAACGGCCTTTTTCGCTTCCTTCTTTGCTTTCTTATAAGCTTCTAAAGTTTCACTAGTTTTCTTAGCATAATGTAATTTGTAACATGCCCTCTTTGCCTTGATTTTATTTTGTACTACTTCACTCCACCACCAAGCTTCTTTTTGTGCCGGTATACCTCCCTTAGATGCCCTAAGGACTTTCTGTTTAAATATATCTTCTTTCTTGCTTTTGAGGTTCCACCATTTAGTCCGAAGAGCTCGATGCACTCTTTTCTTCTTTGTCCATTTTTTTCTTTGTAAATCCATAACTAAAAGTAGATGTTGGGTGGTTAAGCTTTCTCCTAGAATTACCTTACAATCTTTAAAACACGCTCTATCTTTTTTTCTACAAATAAAGTAATCAATTTATGTTTGTGATAAGCCACTCTTATAAGTAATTAAATGTTCATCTCGTTTTTTGAATATTGTATTTACTATAAAGAGATCAAATGCCATAGCAAAATTTAAAATCTCCCTACCTTCCTCGTTTATATCCCCAAAACCAAAGTTTTCATGAATCCCTTGATATCCTAATGCTTCTTTACTGACATGTCCATTTAAATCTCCTCCTAAACAAATCATCTCCCTTTGTGGAATCTTTTGAAACACCTTATCTAACTCTTCCCAAAAAACTGTCTTTATACTATCTTCTAGTCCTACTTGGGGTGCGTAAGCACAAACTATATTCAAAACCTCTGCTCCTAACACTAATTTCAAGGTCATGATTCGGTCACCATATCGTTGTATGTCTACTACACTCTCCTTTAAATCTTTATTTATGATAATACCAACTCCATTTCGAGTCTTTTCTTTACCTGAGTACCATAATTTAAAACCTGTATCCTCTATCTCCTTTGCTTTTTCTCCAACCCATTTTGTCTCTTGTAAACATAGAATATGAATCTTTTTCCGAATCATAGTATCTACCACCTCCATTAGCTTACCCGATAATGTTTCGATATTCCAAGAACCAATACGAATCTTATTATCTAGGACTAGCTTCCTTACCCCCCGCATCCGTCCATAATCAAAATGCGGAGACCCTCTCTGAAAATTTTGCATTACATTCGGACGGCAATGTAGCGGGACTAACTTCTTTACCCACACCCGTCCATGATGTGGGAAGCCTCTCTGCAATTGATTCACTACATTCGAGCGAAAATGTAGTGGCCCTTGCTTACTTCTTACTGCATTCGGGCTCTGCAGCACGTCGCTAGGCGGGGACGCCCCAAAGCAATGCTCATAATTTTTGTAATCCATGTTATAAAAATCCGACGAAGTTTTATGCTGGTTGTCGGAAGCCTAACAAAACCCTCCTCCTTTATTCGGGCTTGGGACCAGCAATGCAAGGGTGATCCCTTAAACAAATATCTCTTGTTATAGAATATTTTGAATTATCTTATCTAACTCCTCCCAATATGCTTTCTTTATGCTACCTTCTAGTCCTACTTGGGGTGCATAACCACAAACTATATTTAAAGTCTCTGCTCCTAATACTATTTTCACATCATGAGTCGATCCTCATGTCATTGTATGTCTACTATACTATCCTTTTAATCTTTATTTACAAAAATATCAACTCCATTTCAAGCCTTTTTCCTCTCCTAAGTACCATAATTTAAAACCTATATTCTAAATCTTTGATTGTTTTTCTGTAACCCACTTTCTCTTGTAAATATAAAATATGAATCTTTCTCCTAATCATAGTATCTACCACCTCCATTATCTTGTTGATCAATGTTCCGATATAGTATCAATACGAATCTTATTATCTAGAATTAGCTTCCTTATCCCCACATCCATCCATGCTTAAAAGTGTGAAGACTCTCTCGGCAATTTGTTCACTACATTCGAGTGGCAATGTACCATGAACAAAAAAATTTAGATACTTCTAATTTGGATAAGTTTGAAAAAAAAAATTCATAGATGAAACTTTTTCCAAAGTTTTTGATGGAATGCTAAACCTTGTCCAGACAAATATTTAAAAACCCAACGACAAGATACCAAAATTGTCATTTTGTCAAGAGTGCAACCTTTACATGAAAAGTACTCAATTTAGTTAACTTTGATTGGTGGATAGTTAGAGAACTCATGCACATTAGAATGTCAAAATCATTTTTGTCACTAACAAGCCAACATATTGCCACTGCAACACCTCCTCTATTGCCCCCTCAATCACTTTATCATATAGCAATATTGTACCATATAATCGTTCTATAAGAAGGAGATTGTATAAATGTTGTGTGGAATTTGGAAGACAAAGAAGACTTCAACTTAGTTTGGGATAAAACTCACTTTCCAAACAGCAAAGCTTTTGCTTTTTGATTTCCTGAAAACTTAATTTAGTTCCATCTATTGCAGAAAACACGAATAAAAAATAGTTGCCCGTTGGGATAAAAAAAATTCTTCACTTGTCAAAGGTGGCAGAAAAACATATCAACCAGGAATGTGTACTTTCAAAGATGACAAAATAGATGAGGCAACTTTAACTTTAAGAAGCTTTTCTAGGTATCCTACGCTTTGGTCAAGGGAGTTGTCATCCATGACAAGTTGCATGTCTACATTTTCTACAACAATGACAAATCACATTCTTGTTAGGTCTCCACAGTTTAGTAGACGTGGAGGTTTCGCCTCAAGATTAATTTGTTTTGGCAAAATAAGGGTACCATATGGATAGATGTTGGCTTTCAATGAAGTAAATAAAACAACATCCTTCTTGATCCTGGAGTTCTTCATTGCACTCTCTTCCATAACCAAAACAGCAAGAATGCTATCCGGTTTTAGAACATGGTGCTTTACCAAACTTTGGGCTACACTGAAGAAGTCATGAAATGCACACTACTAAAAGCCCAAAACTTCCAATTTAAATTCATATATGACATCAAAAGGAAGAAGTGGCAAAGCACTCACGTAAACTACCTTGATATTTAAATCAGAAAAAGCTCATGAGCCAGAACCAGGAATCAAGAGCTCTCTCAAAATTAAATCTGTTTTCTCTCATCTCCCCTCTACAACCTGGGAAATTGTGCAGTTCACCAAAGTATAGATGTAGGATCATCCAGCACATTATGGAGGAAACCATAAATACTTAGCAGCCTGCTTTGGCAAGAACTGGGTGCTAGTGGAACGCACACCAATCCACGTATTTAGATAGAGTTATGATTCACTAATTTTTAGATTACCATGCATAGATGATTGATCCGATATTAACAGACTTGTCTTCAAATCTTGAGTGTTCCATCTATGACTAAATAGTCTGCAAGATTAAGAAGGGTCCAAGTTATCATTACACCTCCACAAATTAACTAAATCAGCAAGCTCAATAACAGTTATCTGATATTGCATGTCTAAAACCTTAAACCAATGCTGTATATATTGTAGTGGAATCCAAATAAAAAGTGGTACGGGTATGTACTTATTCTTATCATATCAAAAGCACCACTTTTTTACTAAAAATGTTCAAACTTCTATAATTTAGGAAATGTGTTAAAATTTAGTGAATTCAATAAAACAAAAGTATGCAACTTTTAAGCAAGAGATCATGGCATAGCATTGAACATACAAAACCACTATTACAGAAATGAAGTATAGTTTACACTACAACAAAACATCAAGCACATAAGAACATGTTATGCTCTTTGAAATTATTTATATCCAAGAATCAAAATGTCTCAATCAGATCCCTTATGCTTTTGCATAGATTTTCTAGGGGAAAGATGCAATTTTGTCCTCAATGTATGGGTCTGAGATCAATTCTACACTTAACGTTACATTGTGCTCAAAAGTGCCAGCCACATTACCTAAGAGATCCACTAAAATGCCCTCCCCTCCCAACATATAATTCATGAGTGTCTCTTCTCTCTCGCTCTGTCACACCGCACAACATCACTCTCCGATCTCCTCTCTTTCCTCCAAAACAAAAACCAGCAAAATATACTCGAGAAAATAAAAAGTTGCAGACAATACCCAAAGTAATGCCTACTTGCTCTGTTGATGACATTGAGGCTTAAAGATTCATAGAATTGCTGTCGATCGATAAATTGGAAAGAGCTCTTGAGGCCCCTCAAAATTTGTGACAGCAACTTATCATTTGCTAATTGCAAAGAGAACTCTCTCTTCAATAGCTGCACGAAGTGAGTGCTTGTTGCTGAAAACTCTGCAACAAATATAGCTATATTTCCTCTCTTTTACGGGTAATTGATATTTTCTTTTTAGGGGGTGATTAACCGTCACCAGAAAAAAGGCAAACATAAAGCTGAAGCTTCTGGGGCCTCAACTTCTCTTACATTGTCCTTTGAAATGTAGCTTGGTTAAATTTGCTTCATCTGTAAGGTAGTTAAGCAAGGAAGATCTTTGATTAATATTGCTGAATGGTTTGATTGTTAATTCGTTATCAGCCATATGAATGATTAACTTATCACTATCACAATAGTTGCAATACATTGTCACTCTTGTGCCATTGTCATCCAAAACACTGGTTAATACATTGGGAGAATCTTTGACAAGCTCGTTGAGTTTCCTTCCACCAAGGTACTCCATAAAGTATCCTATAAGACAAAGCTTTCTTTTTGAAACTATTAGTCTATATGTGTTTCTCATATAAGTATATTAATATTATGTTATGTCTCCCTTAAGAAGATTGGTTTACCATGATGGACCTTCACGGCCCCACAGTATGAATAGCTTCCAAAAGTAACTTCTGATTCAGGCTTGCAATACGAAGAGGAAATGCAGTTTCTGTGGCAATGCAACCTTTCTTTAGATTTTATTCGCTTTTGAATGGTCATGTGTAAATTGAAAACTCGACGCCTCTTAATTTGGTAAACCAGGTTGAACTTTCTTAATGAAACCTCATGTCGAGAATATTTGGATACAACAAGAAATCAGCTTAGATTGCACCTAGCTATGGTGGCAATATAGCAAGAGATAGAACTTGATACGTTTCCAAGCCTTTTGGTCCTTAAAACTTCACATAAGGACCTCAAGATCTCCAGTTAAATGCCATGAACCCGACCTAGCCATTGACGAGACCCCGTCTAGTATGGGAAAAAACTTGGTCGTTGTTGTTGTACCTTGGGTCTAGACAGAAGATCGAGGGAAAAGGAAGAATACGAAAGAACGTAACCTGAAGATCCTCCAATGGGACAAAGCGAACGAGACCGCTGCAGACAGTCCGGGGTTCCGGTTCGCCGACGTCGACCTCCTCCACGTACAGAGAGTCAGCCTCTGGGTGTCTCCAGGCATTCAGGATACGTCCTACTCTGATTTCCAGCGCATTGGCGGCGTCTCGGATGGTATCCACGCTAGGTGAGGGGGAAACCCCAACGGAAGAAACGGGAGTGGAGGAGGACGCCGAGATCGTCAGGGTCGTGGAGCTGTCATTACTGCTGTTGCAGGTCTCTGAGTGGGAACAGGAAACTCTTGACGGAAGGAGTAAACAGCTGCTTCTCAGGCAGAGGAACTTGGGAGAGACGAGGACCTTGACATGAGGAAGGCGAAAAGACGACCATGTGATCGTCGGTGAATAAGGAGCAATCGGAGAAGAATGCGAACGTGCAAGGAGGGCTATCCTTATGCAGCTGACAGCAGAAGCCATAACGAATTAAAAGGCGCACTGCACACCGTTGCGGACTGGAATTCCCAGCGCCCGCCGCCAAATCCAGTTGGACAGTAGATCTCCGATGCGAGTGAAAGGGGGAGACGAAAACGAAAAGATCAGGTCTAGTTCGGACGAAGTTTTGTGGGACACAATTTAGGATGCGTCTATATAAAATTTTTGTTTTGGCGAACCGTAACTTATAAAGATAACTTAAAATACCCAACGTTTCTCCCTCTCTGCACTCAATTTCGGTGTATTTTTTTCCTTTGATGGGCGTCTTTGATGACCGATTTTTCATTCGTTACCTTGTTCCCAACCCATGAATACCGGTTATTTGATTACGAATCTCATCCAATCAAACAAAATAATAAAAGAAATTTTTTTGATGAATTTTGGATGTTTTTTAATTTGAAATGTTGATTCCTGGTAATGTATTTATATTTTTATATATTTATCTTGCTTTTTCAAGTATTTTATTTTTAAAGATGTTTTGTGGTTAAGGGCACAAGGATTCACTCATCAAATGCGGTTTAGGTCATATATCTCTCCCTAAGGAAGAGAAGTTCCACTCATGCATCTCTTTTATTGAGAAAAAACACTTTTGATGGAATCGATGATTGATTCAAGTATTTATTATACGGTACTAGTAAGTATAAGTTATTGCAAGGGTGATAAACTATTCACTAAATTTTGTCAAAATATAAGTTCAGTTAAAATATTGATGTTAAAAGTAATAGGTAAATGAATACTAAGAAGGTAGACTATTCATTTGAGAAAAAAATATGCACTCGATGTTCATTAAAAGTTGAGTTTGTAGTGAAAGAAATATGTGACTACTCTCTAAACGTGTATTTAAAGAGATTGAGTAGCTACGAGTATACAAAGGATTTTATAATAAGTTACTACAAACTAAAATATATTTTAATGTATTTAAAGCGCATTGATGAACAAATATGAATACAATAAAATATACTTAGAATGCAAAAAAAAAGTCAAGAAAAAATATGAGTTATTGAAGTATTATACAACAACTATTATGTGATATAAATATTCACTATTTAGTTGGGATTTGTTATTTTGTTATAGATTTAGAAGTAATAAACTTCACCATGGTTTGTCCGGATGTGAAACGAAGAGGATCGTGGTGGGCTTTTTACAAACAACATAAAAACATTGTTAGATTTACAATTATGAAATTGACCCCTACGAGAAAAAGGCCTAATTGTTATTCATGATTTAGAAGAAAGAAAGATGTTTAGAGGCATGCCACGCAAAAGCCCAAGCATTTGCAGGTAGCGATGTACCTGAGTTAGGGCTTGGGGGCAGCTGTCCCTCCCACGGATTTCCCAAAGTTTAAATCGTGCATATAATTTTTAAAACCATTGAAACAACAACCTTTTTTTTTAACCTCGTCCATGCTTGCATTGTCGGTCTCAAGCCTGGATAAAGAAGGAGGGTTGTGTTAGGCTTCCGATAGTCAACGTAAAACTTCATCGAATTTTTATAACATGGATTACAAAAATTATGAGTATTGTTTTGAGGCGTCTCCATCTAACGACGCGCTATACAATCCGAATGCAGTGATAAGTAAGAAAGGGCCACTACATTTTTGTTCGAATATAGTTAATCAAAGAGAGGGTTCCCACATCATGATCAGGTGTCGGTAAATAAGTTAATCATATTACATTGGCGCCCGAATGTAGTGAATAATTTTCAAATAGGGTCTCTACATTTTGAATATGGACGGATGCAAAGGATAAGGAAGCTAGTCCTATATAATAAGATTCGTATTGGTTTTTCAAATATCGGAACATTATCCGATAAGCTAATAGATGTGGTAAATACTATGATTTGGAGAAAGATTCATATTCTATATTTACAAGAGATAAAGTGTATTGAAGAAAAAGCAAAGGAGATAGATTATACAGGTTTTAAATTATGGTACTCAGGTAAAAAAAAAAGATTCAAACGTGGTATTATCATAAATAAAGATTTAAAGGACAGTGTAGTAGACATACAACAATATGGTGACCAAAACATGACATTAAAATTAGTATTAAGAGCATAGGTTTTGAATATGGTTTATGCTCCCGCATCTCAAGTAGACCTAAAAGGTAGTATAAAGACAACTTTTTTAGAAGAGTTAGATAAGGTGTTATAAAAGATTCCACAAAGGGAGATGATTTTTTTAGGAGGAGACTTAAATCGATATGTCGGTAAAGAGGCATTAGGATATCAATGTATTTATGAAAACTTTGGCTTTGGGGATATAATTCAGGAAGGTAGGGAGATTTTTAATTTTGCTATAGCATTTGATCTCTTTATAGTCAATACAATCTTGAAAAAATGATATTAAAATTTAATTACTTATAAGAGTGACTTATCACAAACACAAATTGATTACTTTATTTGTAGAAAAAAAGATACAGCGTGTTGTAAAGATTGTAAGGTAATTATAGGAGAAAGTTAACCACCCAACATCGACTTTTAGTTATGGATTTACAAATAAAAAATGGATAAAGAAGAAAAGAGCACATCAATTTATTCGGACTAAATGGTGTAACCTCAAAAGCGACAAAGAATATATATTTAAATAGATAGTCCTTTAAGGAGATGCGTGAAATTATGTTGGCACACCTTGTGATATGTGGAACAATGTGGCTATACATATTAGGAAAGTGGTGAAAGATGTGTTAGGTGAATCTAAGAGAGGTGTACCGACAAAAAAAGAAGCTTGGTGGTGGAGTGAAGTAGTGCAAAATAAAATCAAGGCAAAGAGGGCATGTTACAAATTACACTATGCTAAGAAAACTAGTGAAACTTTAAAACCTTATAAGAAAGCAAAGAAGGAAGTGAAAAAGGTTGTTAGTGAAGCAAAAGTTAAAATTTGGGAGGATTTATATAAAAAAGATCAACTCAACATAGGGTGAAAGAGATATTTTTAGGATAGATAGAGCTAGAAATAAGAAAACTAAAGATCTTAATTTTGTGCGATGTATCAAAGATGATGATGAAAAAATTCTAGTAGTAAATGATGATATAATAAATAGATGGGAAAACTAATTTTATAAGTTTTTTAATGAAAATAAAGATGTTAGTATTAGCTTAGGAGAGTTAGCCAAATCAAAAAAGTATATAAACCATAATTTCTACCGACATATTCAAAAGAATGAAGTCAAAGAAGCTTTTAAACATATAAAGGGTGGTAAATCGCTTGGCTTACAATACTATTTAATGAAAGATGAATAAACAAAAAGATGCTTGAGGAATGGAGAGCGAGTACACTTATATCCATATATAAGAACAAGGAAGACATTGAGAATTGGGCGAATTGTCGAGGTATCAAGTTAATGAGCCATACTATGAAATTGTGTGAAAGAATTATCCAACATAGGTTAAGAAAATATCATGTACAAGAAAGAACCAATTTGGATTGATGCCAGGCAGATTTACTATTGAAGCGATTCACCTTTTGAGACGTCTTATGGAACATTTTAGAGAAAAAATGAAATACCTTCACATGATATTTATTGATGTAGAAAAAACTTATGATAGGGTACTAAGGGAGGTTCTTTAGAGAACTTTGAAAAAAAGAGGTATCCCATTTACATACATTAACCTTATAAGAGACATGTACGATGGTGCAAAAAACATGTGTGAGGACTCATGAAGGAATGCTAAACTTCTTTGAAGTTAATATTGGGTTACATCAAGGATCAACTCCATACCTATTTATAATGGTGATGGATGAGTTAACAAAACATATTCAAGATGAAGTACCTTAGTGTATGTTATTTACAAATGACATTGTTTTAGTGAAAGGGTCTAAGGAAAAAGTTAATATAAAATTGAAACTATGGAGAGAAATATTAGAAAGCAAAGGCCTTTGACTTAGTAGAACAAAGATATAGTATATGGAATGTAAGTTTGATCATTTGGTTACTTTAGAGGATATAGAAATTAAGTTTGGCATCCTGCAAAAGGAAAGTTTTAAATACCTAGGGTCAAATTTTTACAGTGATGGAAGAATTGATGGAGATGTTACATATAGAATTAATGCTGGTTGGTTTAATGGAAAGAAGTATTAGGTATTATTTGTAATAAGAAGATATCATTAAAGTGAAAAGGTAAATATTATGGACAACAATTAGGCCTGCAATGTTTTATTATGAGTGTTGGGCAGTTAATTATCAACATGTATAAAAGATCCGTGTGACAAAAATGAAGATGTTGAGATGGATGAGTAGTTAAAGAAGAAAAGACCGTATACATAATGAGGTTATTAGAAACAAATTAGGAGTGACACAAATAAAGGATAAAATGAGAGTATATAATTGAAGATGTTTTAGACATATAAAAAGAAGATCAAAAGAAGAAAGTGTAAGAAAGTATTAAAAGCTAATTTTGGAAAGTTTTAAAAGAGGTAGAAGACTACCATAAAAGTGTTGGAAAGAAACAATAAAGAATGATTTAGCTTATTGTGAGTTAACTGCTAACATGTCACACCATAGGGATATGTGAAAACAAAGAATGACCCCGTCTAGCATGGGAAAAGGCTTAGTTGTTGTTGTTGAAACAAGAAGATTTGTGAAAAGTTTAACAGTATCTTCTAAATGTTTACAATATGCATATACCGGTGTTCTGTAAATTTAAGAATTGTAAACCCTCCTGTGATATTATCGTAATGGGTTTAGATCAGATTATTCATAAAATATCTGATCCAAATCAACCCACCGATCCAAATTACAAGAAATTGATTTTTCCTTTTGCCCCAATTCCTCTGTCTCTCTCGATCGAGCACCCCACCGGCGAACTTGGCTGCTACTCTCGCCGATCTCTATTGTCAGTCCATCAAAGGTCACTGGTCTCTCTCTCTCTCTCTCGTGAACCGTAACCCCTCTCCCTATTTGTTTTGCTTTTCTGGCTAGCAACTTAGCAAGACGGCCCGATCGCAAAGTGGTTGGGCAGGTTTTAAACAAATTTATAGTGTTATGGTTACCATAGCTATAGTGGAAACCTGAAAAAGATCTGTTCGATGGTTTTCTATCCGTCAAACGAATATCACAGTAGCACATTACGTGCTTTAAGTGCATCTTTCTAGATATTGCTTCCTTTTCTAAAACATCCATGACGGATTTTTTATATACTTTTTGTAAGAAGATGCTCTTGAAACCTAATAAATGTTTTTGCATTTTCCCCAAATTGTCGAGAATTTACTGAACTTCAGTTATGAGAGGACTTGTTTCTACTAAGGCCTTCCAAAAGATAGATGATTAGGATTGGTGCACATGGTTTCGAGCGATCCATTGGCTAAAATCTGCCAAGAGTTGCCACAAGGCATGGAAGGCACCGTGGTTGCATTCCAACTATTCTGTGGTTGACAATGGAGTAATTAGAAAAACCACGAAAACCGAGTTTCTTGTGGTTTATCGTTCAAGTGTAAAAAGTCACGTTTTGCCAAGCATGGGTTGAGGCTTATCAAAAATTGGATTTAAAATTTTTGTTCTCTTGTGTAGTTATCGAACTTGTGATGATGGTTTTGCCAAAGAGTTTGAACAAAAGGAATCATTGATCATTTATTTGTATGTTACCAATTTTGTTGGCTGAAGTTTTTGATTGACAACGTTATGTAGCTTATCTCCTCTATTTGTTTGATCTCAATATCGTTTATGTACCTTACAGAAGATGCTTGTTTTGCTTGTCTCATACATTTAGATTTTTCTTATATTTTGATGAATGCACACACACACACACACACACACACACATATATATATATATATTTACCACTCACTCAGCTTTCTTGTGTAGTTGTATATATTCTTTTTATTGCATCTAGATATGGAGAAGTATTCTAAAAGAAAAATTTCTGAAGATGTACCATAAATTTAATTTCAGCCTCTAACAAGGGTCTGAATCAGCAGTGCTCCTCACTCCAAAATTTCTAGATCCACCACTATTTGCAGGTAACAAGATCGGAAAACAGACATGATCATTCTCCTTAAATAAATAAGAGTGAAGTAATAAATCCCAAATAGCATGATCATGCCCCTCAAATCAATAGAGCAAAGTAATAAATGAATATAACAACTTGTTAACGTTTTGTTAGTAATAAATCTAAATTTGTTTGTTTCTATCTAAAACCAATATATCACGAGCATGCTCTTCATTGTTTTTTATATATGAAATTCGTTATCTCTTTAACAAGTTGTCAATGTTGTGCTTGTTCAAATTTAAAATGAATCATGCTTTAAATTTTATAAATATATTCATGAATTGATTTTTTTCTTAACTTTGTTGTTTAGATGGATTCACATTCATAAAATTGCTGGAATATGTTTGTTATTTTTTAGAATCAACATATACTTTCTTTTTGTATCGGTTGCTTAGTGGTGGTGCACGGCTGAATTGATTGTATCCCGACACAGCCTCATGAGGGCTTTCTTATGTCTGAGTGTTACTTCTGCACCAACCACTAACCTTGTTTTGGTGTAGGTGTAGGGTGGACACTTTTGAAATGGAAACTGCTTGAATATAGTGCGAAGAGTTTTTACATGATCAAACACAAATTTGGTCCATTTTGGCAGATGAGCTAACATGACTAGATTGCAAATCAGGCCTCGTCCACTTGATTTTAACAGAAAGCTTCCAATTATTAGATCTGTCAGGGACTTTGAAGATGACGAGGCTTCTAGTTCTGCTACGATCACTAATACTGTTATAACCGCAAGTACTCGGAATTCACATAGTAATCGTTTTGTTTCAGAGTTTGAGAACGAGGTAATAATTTGCTTCTTCATAACGATTTCTTAGTTTCTCATGTTATTTGTTCCTGAAGTGCAATTCAAATAACTTTTGACTGAAATACACTATTTTAGTTTGATGATTTAACGGTTGCTTTTGAAAAACTTGTATTACGTGCAGCTGTTAATACTGTCATGTTTAGATAAACGTGAGTTTTTCCATTTTCATTTCCTTATCTTCTGCTGCATACATACTCTTAGACCTCCATCCTTGAGTTCTAGATGCCAGAAGAACCATTTGAGGTCTTTAAAACGTTAAAAATGCGGAACTATGTCTTCGAATAATCTCTGGTTTCAAACTAAAGCAGGAACCTGACAGATAAAGGTGAGCAGAACTGGTAAAGATAACACACATGGGATTTAAACAAGGATCTAAAGTAATTTATTGACTAAGAAAGTGAACGGTTAGTCAAGGGTTAAGAACCAACTTCCAGGTTATAATGTGTTTGTGTTTGTCTCTGAGACATTCATTCTGCTTTACATGTCCTACTGTCAAGTACCTTCTTCCTTTTTTTCTTGTTTTTTTGATGTGCGTTCTCTTCCGTTGTTTATCCGAGGTTCTAGTGTAATTTCTTTGTTGATTTTATCTTGGTTTCTGTATATTTCAACAGTTTGTCCATGCATCGTGCTTCATTGTCTTCAATGTTGTCTGTTTTTGCGTTAAATGCTTCCAGTTGAACAATACTGCTACTGGATGTGTACCATTTGATGCATTTCTAAACCTTATTTACTGATTTTTTTACTTGCTAACATCTTCATTGCTGTTCAATGTCCTCGCTTCAGCAGCTCCAAACCAGGAAAATAATTTCCGAGATACCCACCCCACAGTTTGTTGTTGTTGACACATATGAAAGAGATTATTCACGCTCTTTTACACAGCCAACATCATATGTACGTGGAAGAGGAGGTAAACATTCTCTTGTTATTTCTGTTTGTGCCTTGAGGGCACTTTTCCTTTTTTATAATTTTGTTCTGAGATGATCTCACAAGTTATTGGAGTTCCTTTCAATTTTCAGTTAGGGCAGAACTTGGGGATTTTGTCGAGTATGACCTTGACAATGAGGATGAAGACTGGCTCCAAGAGTTCAACAATGAGAGGAAGATCATCTCACCTGAAAAGTAATCGTTGCAAATTCTTTGATGATATAGACATGTTGCATTGTTCAAAGCAGTATTTCTCGTAGTTGTGGTTAAGACTTTTGTGTCTTTTTTGGCAGAGAAGACTTTTTGTATTTGACAACCCTGATTGATGATTATATAGCTGAAGCTTGTTTAGTATCTCCTCTAGGATGTTAACATACCATTCTTCACCTTAAGAGAGACAAATTGTTTGCTAATTTGAAAGTTTACAGTTGCAGCAGTTATTTGGCAAGTTTTCCTTTCTTTTTGGTAGTTAAAGTTTCCATATGACTGAAAGAGTTTCTTGTGGGGTCGATAAGACTGTCCAGGGTGGCAGTAATGAGGCTATCCATTTTGCATACCGAGGAAGTGATTAATTCTTTTATTTGATAAAACCATGTTTTTTTTCAACGCTTGTATGAATTTTGATATAGCTGGAGTATATGCCTTATAAGCTCACTTATTATGTTTTCTTGGTATGATTGGATTTCTGTATCAATTTTTATTTGTTTGTTCATGTTCATGTGCCATCAGTATTATTTGTTTCCCATCCAGGTTTGAGAGCCTTTTATTCAAGTTGGAGGTTTTGGACCATAAGACCAGAGAGAGGGGTGGAATCATAATCCCTCTAGGTTCACCTGTGCCAGTCATTCTTCAGCTTGATGCTGCTGCTGAGGTAGAGATCTGTCTTATGTTATCTAACACAAAAGAGAGAAAGTATGTACTTTAATGGGCCAGTGCAATCCCTGTGGTTTAGGCGGTAACAGAGTTGTCCAGTAAAAATCCCTATGATAGCAACGCTTGGCTAATGCATACTTAGTTGAAATATTGAAATAGTTGAAATTATGTTCTTAATGCCAAGTCTATTTTTTTGCAAACAAAAGAACCAAGCATGAGAAGCATGGTATCTGCTGATAACTACAAAGCATAAGTATAGCACTGTAATCTTTAACCATGGATATTTTTCTGCTTTGTTTTATATTACATTCTTTATTCTGATCACTCAACAAAGCACTTACAGTTCTTTGTAAACTGAAACAAGGATAACCAATAAACTATTATGGCTTATGTGTTACCTTATCTTTCTCTTTTGATTCTTTTTCCTCTATGAGATACGTTTATGCTGTTGTGTGCCAAATGGGCTAATCGACTTAGTCCATTCCTACAAATATTATGCACATTTGCTAATAAGTGTGTGGATGGTTAGATGGTCCTCACATAAGTACAACTTAACCAGTTGACTCTTAGTTATCCTATGCTCTTGGCGTACTTTATGTTTACTATGAACTTTTAGAACTACATGAGATGGTTCCGTTTGAAGCTTTGGAATTTCAAGAAATGGCCTCTTGTTATATGACATATGGTAAAGTCCATCTGAAGGCTATCCAACCAACTGAATTCGTCATTTTACGTACTAGGTATTGCTTATTTCAGAAAAAGATTACCATAAAAGTATGAACCATTTTTAGAATGTCGCCCGGTGCTTTGCATGTTCCTTCGAGCAACAGTATAGCTGTTATTCTCTTCCTAAAATTTCTGTGATTGACCATTTTTGAAACTTTGCAGCCAGTTTGCTGGTCCAGTTTGATAACTGGGGTTTCAATCTTCTGAACCAATTCAACTTGTATCTGTGAATCTTAATGCTGAAACTTGCTTTAAGTTGCCCTTTCCCAGTTTTAAGAGGTGCTTAGTAGATTGGCAATCTTTATAACGCCCTTGAAACACGCATCTCTGCAAGTATACTATCATCTATAATAGCGTGAAAAGAAAATATCAAATAAGTTCAAAAGGTGCGATATATCTAACTCCTTTTGGATTTCCACAAGCTTGTAGGTCACAAACTATTCTAGCACACACTTGCTCCCTGGTCCTGCATCATTGCAGGTACTAATATCTATGCAGAAGAGATGACTTGAGCTTCATCGCCCGTAAATGCACCTTCATGACCTTTTCTTTTGTTCTTCCATGTGAACTGAATATTCACATTTCAACAAAAGAAAGTTGACATGTAAGAACCTAATAACATTGGTGACTTGCCTAAGAAAATGCATGGGTGGCCTAAATTTTTCTAGAACCATATTTAAGGCCCATCTGGACAATGCTGAAAGCATGGCTGAAGCTACGGTTTTGGGGTGGTCTCGATCTGCTTTTTGAGGGCAAAATATCAGGTTTCATTATTGGTCCGCTGGTAATTGCGTGTTGGCACATTGATTTTTCACCAAAAGAACCTTGTCTCTACCTACAAAAGCATGCCCCTCAAGCTTTTGGCTAGAGTGAAAAATAACAACATAAGAATTGGAAAGCAGGAGTCATTACATGTTGATGATTACCTGCCCAATAAGAACCATACAACATAGTGGGTCTAATTGTTGCTTTATAATATTTACCTTTCAACTTTAACGATATCTTCTTATCACATATAATATCTATGTACCTCTTCATTTTAACCAACCTACAATAATTCTATACATAATCTCCATCAATTTTTCTATCACTCTAAAAAACTGAATATAGGTATTTAAAATTTTCTTTACGAGGGATACAATGTGTGCCAATTTTAATTTCTATGTTATTTGAAGTAACCAAATAATCAAACTTTCATTAAATATATTCTGTCTTTGTTCTACTAAGTTGAAAGCTTTTGCTTTCTAATACAACAACAAACAACAACAACTAAGCCTTTTCCCATACTAGACGGGGTCGGCTACATGGATTCTTTGTTTCCACAGATCCCTATCATGTGCCATGTTAGCAGTTAACTCCCAATAAGCTAGATCATTCTTTATTGTTTCTTTCCAACACTTTTGTGGTCGTCCTCTACCTCTTTTAATACTTTCCAAGTTTAGTTTTTCTAACCTTCTTACAGGTTCTTCTTTTGATCTTCTTTCTATATGTCCAAACCATCTTAAACGATATTCTCTCATTTTATCCTCTATTGGTGCCACTCCTAATTTGTTTCTAATAACCTCATTATGTATACGGTCTTTTCTTGTATGACCACTCATCCATCTCAACATCTTCATTTCTGTCACAGATATCTTTTGTACATGTTGATGATTAACTGCCCAACACTCAGAACCATAAAACATGGCAGGCCTAATTGCTGCTCTATAATATTTACCTTTTAACTTTAATGGTATCTTCTTATCACAAAGAATACCTGATGCTCCTCTCCATTTTAACCAACAAGCATTAATTCTATGTGTAACATCTCCATCAATTCTTCCATCACTCTGAAAAATTGACCCTAGTTATTTAAAACTTTCCTTTTGGGGAATGCAATGTGTGCCAATTTTAATTTCCATGTCCTCTGAAGTAACCAAATGATCAAACTTACATTCCATAGATTCTGTCTTTATTCTACTAAGTCGGAGGCCTTTGCTTTCTAATGTTTCTCTCCATAGTTCCAATTTTCTATTAACTTTTTCCTTAGACTCCTCCACTAATACAATGTCATCTGCAAATAACATACACCAAGGTACTTCATCTTGAATATGTTTTGTTAACTCATCCATCACCATTATAAATAAGTATGGACATAAAGTTGATCCTTGATGTAACCCAATATTAACTTAAAAGAAGTCTGTCGTTCCTTCACGAGTCCTCACACATGTTTTTGCACCATCATACATGTCTCTTATAAGGTTAATATATGTCAATGGGATACCTCTTTTTTCCAAAGTTCTCCAAAGAACCTCCCTCGCTACCCTATCATAAGCTTTTTCTAGATCAATAAATACCATGTGAAGGTCTTTCTTTTTTGCTCTAAAATGTTCCATAAGACGTCTCAAAAGGTGAATCGCTTCAATAGTAGATCTGCCTGGCATGAATCCAAATTGGTTCTCTGTTGTACTTGATACTTTTCTTAACCTACGTTCGATAATTCTTTCCCATAATTTCATAGTATGACTCATTAACTTGATACCTCGATAATTCGCACAATTTTGAATGTCTCCCTTGTTCTTATATATGGGTATAAGTGTACTTGCTCTCCATTCCTCGGGCATCTTTTGGTTTTTCCATATTTCATTAAATAGTCTTGTGAGCCAAGTGATTCCTATTTCTCCTAGTATTTTCCAAACTTCTATAGGAATATTATCTGGTCCTACCGATTTACCACTCTTCATATGTTTAAGAGCCGCTTTGACTTCATTCTTTTGAATACGTCTGTAGAAATTGTGGTTTATATACTTTTCTGACTTGGCTAAATCTCCTAAACTAATACTAACATCTTGATTTTCATTAAAAAGATTATAAAAATAGTTTTTCCATCTATTTCTTATATCATCATTTGCCACTAAAATTTTTTCGTCCTCGTCTTTTATGCATCTAACATAATTAAGATCTTTAGTTTTCTTATCTCTAGCCCTAGCTATCCTAAAAATATCTCTTTCACCCTCTTTTGAGTTGAGTTTTTTTATATAAGTCATCCCAAATCTTAGCTTTTGCTTCACTAATGGCCTTTTTCGCTTCCTTCTTTGCTTTCTTATAAGTTTCTAAAGTTTCACTAGTTTTCTTAGCATAATGTAATTTGTAACATGCTCTCTTTGCCTTGATTTTATTTTGTACTACTTCACTCCACCACCAAGCTTCTTTTTGTGCCGGTACACCTCCCTTAGATACCCCTAACACATCTTTCGCCACTTTCCTAATATGTATAGCCATATTGTTCCACATATCACAGGGTGTGCCAACATAATTCCAAACATCTCCTTGAAGGACTTTCTGTTTAAATATATCTTCTTTCTCGCTTTTGAGGTTCCACCATTTAGTCTGAATCGCTCGATGCACTCTTTTCTTCTTTGTCCATTTTTTTATTTGTAAATCCATAACTAAAAGTCGATGTTGGGTGGTTAAGCTTTCTCCTGGAATTACCTTACAATCTTTACAACACGCTGTATCTTTTTTTCTACAAATAAAGTAATCAATTTATGTTTGTGATAAGCCACTCTTATAAGTAATTAAATGTTTATCTCATTTTTTGAATATTGTATTTACTATAAAGAGATCAAATGCCATAGCAAAATTTAAAATCTCCCTACCTTCCTCGTTTATATCCCCAAAACCAAAGTTTCCATGAATCCCTTGATATCCTAATGCTTCTTTACTGACATGTCCATTTAAATCTCCTCCTAAACAAATCATCTCCCTTTGTGGAATCTTTTGAAACACCTTATCTAACTCTTCCCAAAAAACTGTCTTTATACTATCTTCTAGTCCTACTTGGGGTGCGTAAGCACAAACTATATTCAAAACCTCTGCTCCTAACACTAATTTCAAGGTCATGATTCGGTCACCATATCGTTGTATGTCTACTACACTCTCCTTTAAATCTTTATTTATGATAATACCAACTCCATTTCGAGTCTTTTCTTTACCTGAGTACCATAATTTAAAACCTGTATCCTCTATCTCCTTTGCTTTTTCTCCAACCCATTTTATCTCTTGTAAACATAGAATATGAATCTTTCTCCGAATCATAGTATCTACCACCTCCATTAGCTTACCCGATAATGTTCCGATATTCCAAGAACCAATACGAATCTTATTATCTAGGACTAGCTTCCTTACCCCCCGCATCCGTCCATAATCAAAATGCGGAGACCCTCTCTGAAAATTTTGCACTACATTCGGGCGGCAATGTAGCGGGACTAACTTCTTTACCCACACCCGTCCATGATGTGGGAACCCTCTCTGCAATTGATTCACTACATTCGGGCGAAAATGTAGTGGCCCTTGCTTACTTCTTACTGCATTCGGGCTCTGCAACACGTCGCTAGGCGGGGACACCCCAAAGCAATGCTCATAATTTTTGTAATCCATGTTGTAAAAATCCGACGAAGTTTTACGCTGGCTGTCGGAAGCCTAACACAACCCTCCTCCTTTATCCGGGCTTGGGACCGGCAATGCAAGGTGATCCCTTACATGGGCGGAGTTGAAAGCTTTTGCTTTCTAATGTTTCTTCTAATTTTCTACTAACTTTTTTCTTCGACTTAAAGCTTATCCCTGATGTAATCCAATATTAATCTAAAAAAAATCTGTTATTCTTTCATGGGTCCTGACACATGTTTGTGTACTATCATATATGTCTTTTATGGATGTCAATGAAATACTTCTCTTTTTCAAAGTCTTCAAAAGAATATCTCTTGACACATTGTAAGCTTTTTTTTAGATCAATAAATAAAATATGAAGTTTTTTCTTTTTTTTTTTTCTCTAAAATGTTCTATAAGATATCTCAATAGATGAATAGTGTCAATAGTAGATCTTCTCGGTATGAATCCAAATTTGTTCTCATTTCTACTCGATATTTGTCTCAACCTACATTCAATAATTCTTTCCCATAATTTCATAGAATGACTCATCAACTTGATATCTCAATAGGTATCTTTTGGCTTTTTTTATATTTCATTAAATAATCTTGTAGGTCAAGTAATACCCTTCTCTCTTGGGATTTCCCATACTTCTATAAGAAAATAGCTTGGTCATACAAATTTACCAATCCTCATAAGTTGAAGAGCTCCTTTGACTTTATTCTTTTGAATACATCGGCAGAAATAGGTTTTTTTTTTTAAAATTAAAAATTATTTAAATCAACCAGAGGTTTTCAGAGAACCTCCGTAGAAAGTGAACTGAAAAATAAGAGTGCAATCAAAACATAATATATCTGAAATTGACAAGCCAATGAAATGAAGATGTGTACCTTCTTCCCGCCAGATTCTTTTTGTTCCAATTCAAGAGTTGGATATGGGCTTCGAATTTTACAAGAAGTACATCATATCAACTTTATTTGGCCATCACTTGGTACTCTGAAAATGTTAAAGATCCTTGTGCTATATTTTGACATGTTGACTTGTAGTGCTCGTCTTGGTTACTCCTGTCTATAGACTCTATACGTCGTATTGCATTAACAAACTGTCTTCTGGTTGCCCTTTTGCTCTGTGAACTGTCTTCTGGTTGCCCTTTTGCTCTGTGCATCGTAGAGCCTTCTTATCTTCATACTCGCATCATTGTTTTGAGATGCTAGAAGCACATTTTGTTTCTCATTGGCTTGAGAAAAATCATGCTTGATGTGCTTCTCTTTTTGGTTGTTATTTGGAATTTTCCCTGATTTTCTGCATTTGTTTGACATTTTGCAGGCTTTATCGCAGAATATCAGATATTCTATCTTTCAATCTGTATATAACTACTGGAGAGCAAAGGTTCATTTTAGCTCATGACAATTCTGAGCTTTTGTCTTGATAGTAATTCAGATTTGCTTGGGTTATAAATCTGCTATTGTGTGGTCATGCTTTTCTGAAATCGATCTGGGTGATCAATTAAGAGACTAATATTTTTGATATTCAGTTAATTGTCTTGACAATTGAGTTAAATTACCAGTGTATGTTATTTATAATGCTTGATTGTTTTATCAGCGTGAGCGATGGCGAAAGCCTATTCTTCGAAGATTACAGGTAATGTTACTAGCTCTTTATTTTATGCTCCTATCTCCTGAGATATTTATGTCATATGCAAAGATTGGTTTTTCTTTCAATAGAACTAATAATTTTGAGCATTTTGTGCTCCAATATGGTTTTTGTATCTTTGGCAATGTGGCTAGTTGTAACACTACTTTAACTAATTTACTCGTGAAACATATTAATTATGAATAGAATGTCATGCAGTACCTTGGATGGTCCTATGTTCTTAACGTTTCCAGATCAAATTCATTAGCAATAGCAGCTCTAGTGGTCTAGGTTTTTTTAGAGGTTAGTGCAATCTGTAATAATTAAGTAGGGAGAGAGAAGATTAGGAGCAGCCGATACCCATAGAAGGGTCATGCCCAAACGTGCACATCTTCCTTCATTATTTCAATAAAGTTTTTGATTACTTTTGCATCCAAATAAGTCAACATGATATCAGAGCGGGCCGATTGAGGCGAAGAAGGAAATCACACTGCCAAATCTCGTTAGACAGTGAGGAAGGAACAATATAGCCAGTCGATTAGTATTTTTTCCATCCCTTCAAGTAACTACCTATGCAGGTCTGATATAAAAATCTAATCGCTTAAAAAAGAAGTTGAGAACAGGATAATGTCATACCGAGTGGTGCAGTTAGATAGGAACAACTCTTTTGTTATCACCAACATCAAGCTCGATGACAAAAATTAATTGGAATGGTCTAAATCTATTCTACTTAGTGTTAGGACAAAGGGTAAAACTGAATACCTAACTAGTTAGTGTGTTACCCATGAGAAAGAGAAGATGCCCTAGTAGCTTTTTGGCTCAATGATACCAAACATAGGATGTTCTTTTCTATATTTAGAAACAACAACAACTAAGCCTTTTCCCAACAATCCATGAAATTTGGGAGGCAGTGAGAGGAGCCTATTTACAAAAAAAGAATATTATAAAGAAGTATGAACTCCTCGAAAAAAATTCAAAAGTGTAAGCAAGGAAAAAATCCATCAGTGAGTATTACATAAAATTAAGAGGATGATGGGACAAATTAACTTATTTCACTATGATACAATGTAAGGAATGTGCAAAAGAAAGGAGAAATGAATTAAAAAAAAGTATTTGATCTCTTACGTGGTTTTTCATTAGAATATGAAAATATAAAAACTAACATTCTAACAAGCGAAGAAATACAACACTTCGGACAATTTACTCTTTATTAATTATAGAGGAAGATAGGAGAAATTTGGATAAAAATGAGGTGCAAAGTATTGAAAAAACAACTTTTGTTGGAAGATGATACAATTAGTCCACTAGAGATAGAGGAGGAACCAGAGGCACACAACGTGGAGATAGCTTTGATGATGAAATGGAAATACTAAAATGTACACATTGTGGTAAATCTATACACACCAAAGAACAATGTTCAGAATTAGTTGGTAAGCCTAACCACTTTTAAAATAAAGTTTTTAAACCAAGAAACAGGGGCTGATAACACAAGTACGTCTAGAAGGCCTAGAAAGATGATTCACAGAGACATCATCAACAAGGCAACAACACATGGACAAGCAGGAACGAGTTATAATTTTTGCAATTTATCTTCAAGTAGATATTGAGTTATTGATTCAGGTGCAACTTAACATATGGTGATATTTAGAAAAGGGTTACTTGATTATAAAGAATTAACTCATAAGGTTAAAATTGATGATAATTCATTTATATTAGTAACATGAAAGGGAAATTATGGACATCAATAGGACTTCTTGACTCAATGTTATATGTACCTCAAATTTTGATGAATCTTCTCTCAGTTAGTGCATTAACCTCAAGATTAAATTATGGTGTATATTTCTTTCCTTCTTATTATACATTTTAAGAAAAGGAGACGAAAAAGATAATTGGATATGGTAGAAGGAATGGAGGACTTTACCTATACGAAGAAAATTTTGAAAGATCGACAACACAAATATCTTCTATACATCGGAATAAAGAACATCGAAAGCTAGGACACTTACTACTATCGAAGATAAAAGCTATCATATAAGAGTTTTTAAAAATCATCAGTGGAACTTACTTGGATGGTGAACCTTGTCAACAAGGGAAACATGTTAAAAGTTAATGTTTATAAGTGTATCAAGAACTCAGAGTGCATTTAATTTGATACATTTATATGTATAGGGGCCGTGCCCAATTACTGCTATCAATGGACATAAATATTTTTTATTTCTTTCATTAATGATTATTCTCGTTTTATTATTGTTTATTTTTGAAATCTAAGGATGAAGTTGTAACTATGTTTCATATATTTTATAAATTTGTTGAAAAGCAATTTTAGGCACATATTAGAATTATCCAGTCGGATAATGGGGTGAATTCACTTCGAGACTTCATCATATATCATGATTGTACTGTTCATAGCAGAATGAGGTAGAAGATAGAAAGAATCAACATATGCTAGAGATAACATGAACCTTGATGATTGGAAGCAAATCTCCAAAGTACCTCGTTCACCATCAACCTTTATTGAAGGAAAAGTACCTCTACAGTACTATTTTCTAATGAAAAGCTCTTTAGTATAATCTCTAGAGTTTTTGGGTGTCTATGTTATGTGCATGTACATCACAACTGAGATAAACTATATGCAAGAGCAATAAAGTTGTAATGAAGTCGATGCTTCAATATAGGAGCGAAAGATCGGTGAATATCCTCAAGATGTTAATCACAAAGCCTTAGAAAAGGCTATAATAAAGCATATGCAACAAAGGCACAATATAACACAAAAATGATATTATTTAGCCACAAAAGGCTTAAGAAAATATTTACATTAGTGAGGTATTTATAGAAGAAAACAAGAGGAAGAAGAGAGGAAGAGGGGGTTGGTGATAGCCAGCCTCCAACGAATAGAATTTCTAGCTGTTGGGAGCTTGGTGACCGTTGGGCCCCTAATGGCTAGGGGCTTGGCCCTAGCAGTGGCTCGATGGGCCATGCCTTGAGAGTAGGACCCGAGTGGCCCGTTCTTGCCTTATGTTATTTAAATAAAAAAATTATAAAATTACATTTTCTAACACCCTCCTTAAACAAACAGTCCCATGACCTTAAGTTTGCTAACCAAGAGTTACACCATTTATTTGTTGTAGAAGTAATTGGGAGGACAAGGTTTATGATCAATCATAAAAAGTAACAACTTCATGAATTTGTAATATCATTTATAGCCATGAAGACATCCTTCTGCTTTTTTCTTTACATCTTTTATGAAAACATCAATATAAAAGTCAAACATTAGTTCCATATTATGGTAATAACATACTTTTAATACAAAACAAACCTTTAATAAATCAAAGCTTTTTCAAATAAATAAAACGCATTGATCATGTAAGTAAGATTTCTTATAACAAATAATTTCATGAATCACTACAATATTACTAATGACCTTAGTATACCCCATAAGCTTTAAGGCTAAGCTTCAACTCGAGTTTTGAGGACGAAACTTAAATCCTTATGGATAAGCATTAACCCGAGTTTTAAGGACTAAACTTGAACCCAAAGCCTTATAATAAGCATTAACTCGAGTTTTAAACTCGAGTTTTAAGGATGAAACTCGAATTCAACCAAATCAAACAAGACCCAAGGCCAATAATTCATAATTTCAAACGTGATTCCATGATCCCAAGAATAAGATAATCTTTCTAGATGATCAAAAACAAGTTTGAAAATATCATTCTTTAAAGAATTTTTTTCACGTAAAACAAGAATTCTTGCAATGCTTTGAAACACATTAATCAAGATGATTGTATTTTTAACATTGACTAACTTCCAACCAATAACAACATGAAGCACCTTAATCACAAAGGGCTTCAACAAAAGGCCAACAATACACATTAATCACATGAAAATGTAACATGAAAGATCATAAGCTATCAAACAATAATAAGTGCATCTTTGTCAAAAGGCCAACAATGTGAAGTACTTTAATCATAAAGGTCTTTAACAAATGACCAACAACATTAATCTTAATATGTCAAGAGAAGTAACTTATTGTTTAAAACACACTTTTGATCCAATAAACAAGTTTGGAAAATTTCAATACATTTTTCTTATCAATGAATCGGTTGAAAAATCATTTAAATGTTGCAACTTTTTGTGAAAACACATTTTTCTTTATACCATGACAATAAACAATTGATACAATTAAAGTTGCATATAAATAAGTTAGAAGGAACACACCTTAATAAACTTGAATATGAATTCCAAGTGAAGCCAACTTGGATTGAATGGTCGGATATGTTTATTATCTTACCAATACATATACATACTATGCAAACATAATCTGCGTGGAATAAAAAATTAATAGTGCTAATACTGGTGAGTATATAACTCAAATGAGCTCAAAATAGAGCCCTAAGCACATTAATAAACATGAAGTTTCACATAATTTATATATCACAATTTTTTCTTGAACAAAAAGATATTTTATTGATACAAAAAGCTCTATATGACTTACATGATAATGTACACTAATTTCATAAGAAAACAATCAGTCATAAGTCAAAGATTTAAAAGCTAGGAGACCTCACAAATGCAATTATCAGGTAATCATACATACAAATGGCTATACACCCGATAATATTTTGTAGAACGATTTAAATATCATAAATTTTCACTAGTAAGATAAATCAAGATAGCAATAAGCCATTAATCATTGTAGATTATCACAAAATAATATGAACTAGTCAAATAAATACTAACATATACTCTAATTTATGGCAAATCATATAATACTAATTCTAGAAAGAATTTTAGAAGAGAGAAATGGATTTTAGAATTTGGTTTATGAAAAATTCATAACATGAATAAAAACGCCAATATAGGTCTTAAGATATATGAAAGAAGGCTTTGAAACAAAGAAAACATTTATGTTGTTAAATAGAGAAAATAATCTCCAAAAAGAACTCTTCTTGGTGAAAAGAATCACATGATTTAGAGAAGATCATCCTTCTAAGAGTGCAAATTGGTTTAGAAACTCACTAGGATTTATAAATATCAAACAACATTAAAGGCTAGAATGTCTAACATGAAGGCTTTCCAAGAAAAGTATTATGTACTTTTATACAAAAGCTTAAGTTTTTAATCTTTAAAATATCTCTGATACCATGTAATTTAAGATAAAGTCTTAAAACAAACCTTAAAAACTAAAAATGTCTAATCACAAAAACATGTCTTACTTAGACTTTTTAAGACTACAACAAATCACAGATATTAAGTGTCAAGAATTAAGCAACAAGAATGGCTTTAAACATAACTCAAATTGTATATCGCCAAGGATATACATTAAGCAATCATGCATGCTTATTTTAAAAAGGATGGTGTTGCTAAAATAAATGATAGCAAGTATCAACAACAACCAAAATTATTTGGAAATTTGGGATAAGGATGATGCACTAAAGACAACATGATTACCATTAAGAATATTAAAAAAAATCTTCTTTTTCTTTAATTTCCAAAATAATTTTTTTCGAAGTAACCTTACTTCAAAATATCAAATGTCAAGAGTTGTGAACTTTTCCAAGTTAACATGCTTCCCAATGTGATCGATTTCTTCGAAACGAGGCTTTGATATCATGTAATGAAGTCGATGTTTCAATGTAGTAGCAGAAGTTCGGTGAATATCACGTCATAATATCAATTTCAAAGTCTTAGAAAAGGCTATAATAAAACATATGCAACAAATACATAATATAACGGAAATCAATATTATTTAGCCACAAAAGTCTTGAGAAAATATGTTCATGAGTGTAAATGTGGAATTTTATTCTGAAGTCTATGTAGAGACTTTAAGCTTTCACACACTACGTCTTGCGCGAGCGTGCTAGCTAGTTTTACTTAAACTAGCAAAGTTGTATTTTCCGACTTTAATGGCGATTATGGGGAAGTGAGATCTTTTCGACGTAGGTCTTCTTGAAACTGGTTCTGTTTTCAGAACTTTTTTCCGAAATTTTCTTGATAACTTCTGCCTCTCAAAAAATCACGAAAATTTTACATAGAGTAAACACAAGTATGGAGATTCAAAAACTATTTTTATTCTAATTTTAAAGATCTCCAAAAAACTATGGATGTCAGTTTTCCAATGAGACTGGGTTCAATAAAATTGGATCATTGCATACAAAGTTATGGGATGAACCCAACCTCTGTCGCAGGAAACACAAACTTTACAAATTCGGTTATGGATTTATCTGATTTTCTCCAATTTTATTAACGTGGTTGCATGTCCCTAAAATTCTTAAAAATTTTATTATAAGTGGGCTTGTGTGTGAGGATTCGATGTACAAAATTTCAGATCATTTGGAGCAAAGAGCAAAAAATTAAAAATAAAACATCAGACAGATGCAGGATATGAAAAATAGATTTTCGTGTTTAGAACATACATTAATGCATCTCGTCCAAAATTTAAAGACAAATCATAGTAATTTCAAAGTAAATAACTGAAGGAAATGAATTGAAATATATCTATAGCTTAAGCATATATGAGGTTAAAAGATATAAGGGATTATAATGTATAGAGAGGTAGGGGAAACTTAAATCAAACAAGTAATAGGTATGAATGTAACGAAATAAAATGGGCAGCATAACTAGCTATTACATCCATGGGGGGAGTCAATTGCTCCATTATTACAACCCCTTAAATTGATTGAATGAAAGCAAATGATTAAAGCAAATGAGAGGCAAGAAATTGACCTTGTGATCGGCCTCTCTTAGCACCGGATAGAGAAGGCCTTGGAAGGGGCGACTCCTCTTTCTTCCTCCTCTTTTCTCTCTCCCTCTCTTTGTTTCTATGCAACTCTCCCTCTCTTTCTTCACTTCAATGCTTAAAACGCAGCCCCAAGCCCCTCTTTTATAGATTTTAAAGGGGGCCTCTAGGGCCTTTGGGGCCATCCCAATCCAATCCAATCCAAATGGCTGGCCCATTGATGCACATGGGGTGCATGTGGACTGGGAGGGTGGTCCCTTCTTAGCCTCATGTGGGCTTGGTGCAGCCCACATGGGCTGCATTCTTCATTGGACTTGGCTAGGTGAGCTCGACTCACCCTAGCCTGTCCCTTGCTTGATCTTGGTGGCTTGCCTGAGACAAATCTTGACTTCGGTGTGGTCTTCATTGTTCTTTGAATTTGAGACTTGAATCCACCTTGGCTTGAGTGAGCTTCTTCTGGCTCGTCTTTAGGATCGACTTGAATTTTGAACTCAGGATGACCTTGCTTCGAGGCTTGATTTGGATGCTTCATTCGATCCTGCCTTTAGGAATTCTGTTTTGCTTGATTATCTTTTTAGTTAAGATTTATGGTTTCAAACATTTCCTTTTTGATTATTTAAAATCATTTTATTTAAAATATATTTGAAAACATCAAGTTTTAATGAAATCTTCAAATATTTTTTTTGGAAAATAATTGAGTCCCATTCCCAATGTTTGTTTGAATGGGTGACCTGCTTTCACTCAATGAGTTAGTTTTTACCGTTTCAACCATTTTAATCTTTTGTTGGGTGTACGGTGTCGGACCACTTTAACCCTTTTGATGGGTGTAGGGTCTCCAACCTCTTTAACCCTTGGGTGTAGAGTCTCGGACCGTTTTAACCATTTGGATGATTGTAGGACTATCCTCAATCGGGCGAGTTTTTGAGAATTGATTTGGATTTATTTGGTTTTGAATTTCAAAGGTTTTTATAATTTTATAAATTTAACATTTTGGAAACATTTTTTGGTTTGGTTTCCAATATTTTATTTTCATTTCTTTCTTTGAAAGACCCAAAACCATAATTTTTTCTTGAAAAGGCAAAATTTCTAAAAAATCAAATATTTTGAGAATTTTTTGGGTGTTTATAGATGTCCCTCTTTGGCATTAATCCAAATTTATTTGGTTAATGGCAAAGAATAATGCCCATAAAATTTTTATTTTTTTGAATGCTTGAGTTGATTTGATAGTTTATTGGGAGTTAACTGCTAACATGGCACACGATAGGGATCTGTGGAAACAAAGAATCCATGTAGCCGACCCCGTCTAGTATGGGAAAAGGCTTAGTTGTTGTTGTTGTTGTTGTTGTTGTTGTTGTTGCTTGAGTTGATTTGAGTTGAATCAAGATTTCATGAAGACTCAACATGGATGATAGTCGACCTATACAAGGATCATATGTGCATAAGACCATTTATGAATGCATATGGGCATGAGGTGTATGCAATGGATGAATCATGTACGTTGGATGATCTCCATGATTTATTTAGGAGAGATCCCATGAAAGTTGGTCACTCTAAGTGGGATGTCCTTCTTGTTTATTTCCTTGATGCCTTGGGTTTTGTAAAAATCATTTTGAAATGTATATTTTCTTTTTGTTTCTATCAAAAGGGACTTTAATTTCCTATATTTCTCTTAACTTTGGTTTTAATACAAAATTACTTGGTAGAAGTTTTTATAGTTGAAAAAACTCAACAACATTTCAAAACTCCATTTTCCACACTACATGGCCTAATCCTCAAACAAAATGAGATCCAAATTGGTAGGTTCTATTCCTACTTTAGGATCATAATGATAAACTTTTTTTCTTTTGGGATAAACTGTAGAGAAATGGGGGAAGAATTCCTACGGTCCCTTCTGAAGCGTCCCGTGGTATAAGGAAAAGAGATTTTTAATGAAAAATTGTTCTTTTGAGCGTTGACTTTTCTTTCAAAGGGAACCACTATAGTGGAGGTTTTTTGTTTTTCTCTTTTTCTTTTTTAGTAAGACCTTTATATTTGAGGTTTATTTTCTTTCTATTTTGACTTTTTGCCAATTTTCCTTTTTGGAGAGAATGAAGTGGGGAAACAACTTATCCCTTTAGATACTCGGTCTAATCAAGTATGACCTATTTCATAATAGCACATATAATTTGAAAATATTTTGCTATCTTGAACTAGGCCTATCTTGTAAAAGAAGGATTTTTGAAATGTCATTTCATGATTTTGAAAACACTCCACTTTTTAGAAAACTAAAGATCTACTTTGCAAAAATCATTTCAAAAGAATTTTTGGTAGACACTAATGATAATATCTTTTTGATATTGGGCATTTATAGGGTCTATCAAGTTTCTTCCCTAGGCATCAATTGACCAATATGCATATTTGATTTTTGTTTTGCCCCTTTTATGACATAGGGACATTCTCACTTGGGCCGCCACTTTTTTGGGCCTCTTTGGGTGGATAATGTAAATGGGATGCATGACATGTAAAATGAAATTCCATTGGGGTTGATGAGTATACATGAAATGATGTATGTTTCCACGAAAGGTTTTTAGGGAATGCGCTCTACCTACCTCTAGTTTAGTGGAGATGACACGAGCATTCATACTACGGCCGACCCTATCATTTGATAATGATATTTAGTGTGATGAATGAATGATTCATACATGCACGATCTCGGTTTTTGGCATGGCTTAGGAATATGCATCATATGATCGTAGCCTTATACATTTTGGGTATATGTTTGATTTTTATGTTGGTCACCTTCTAAGGAACTTGAATGTTTGCCC
This sequence comes from Brasenia schreberi, assembly GCA_036023115.1. Classification (NCBI taxonomy): domain Eukaryota; kingdom Viridiplantae; phylum Streptophyta; class Magnoliopsida; order Nymphaeales; family Cabombaceae; genus Brasenia; species Brasenia schreberi. The sequence goes on along the minus strand of JAYKKT010000064.1, from coordinate 42,916 downwards.
AAGTCCATGATTTTCTTGATTTTAAGGAAGTTCACATCACTTAAATCATCTCTAAGAGAATTTGACAATTTTTTTGATAAAATGGTTTTGATTTTTTTTTAGATGGTTTTGATTCTTTTCTTTTTCCTTTTGAAAATTTTTGTATTTTTGGTTTTTCCTTTTTAATTTTTTTTTGGATTTTGGGAATAACCTCTATAATATATATAAAACCCGAAGTTAGCTTTATATCCAAGAAGGGTTTGGGGGTTCGGGTGCATCAAGGATGCACACCTTGGGTGTGGTATGGGTGATGTTCTTAGGATGAATCCAAGGTGTAACCCAATGTGCCCCTAGGGGTGGAGAATGTACATGGGTTTTGTCGAAACCGCTTTTGGAATTTGTACACGGTTTTGAAAACCAAAAAGTTTGTGATTTTCAACTTTTTTCAAATTTTTTGGATTTTTTCAAACAAATGCTAGAAGGGTGAACATAAAAGACTTTCTTTTTTGTAATTTTTAGATTTTTCCAATGTTTTTTTTGGAAATTTTTTAGATTTTTTTTGTTTTTCTAAATATATATATATATATATATTTCAGTTTTTTTTCTAAAAAGGGGTCTTCCATCAAACCTACAAAGAAAACACCATGAATTAGACTCTAAATAAGAGGTCTAAGTGATAGGTTTCAGTTTTAGTTGGATCTAGGGCACTCTTGACTCAATTGGTCTTAGGTGGTGGCTCAGAGGGCGTATGGATGGGGTGTATCCTAATCCATGTCGACCCAAGTTAGGTAAAAGCAAGATGGGTTCTAACCTACATTGGTTCTTGGTTCCTAGACTTTTGTACGGTGCATATCCCATGTTCAATAACATATTCTAAGGCTTTTTGAGTTTTGAAAAGTTTTGATAAAGAGGAGCTTTGAAATGATGTATTGTTGATCGCATGGTTATACCCTCGAGTTATTTGGGATGTGCCTAGGAGGTGTATGACTTTGGAAGGGTTTGACTTGGGTGCCTCTAGGGTACATGCGTCCCTAGACGGCTTGGGATTGATCCTAGGTGCAACCCAGTGTGCCCCTAGGGGTGGACGGTTTGAGTTTATATGATGCTAAGAGAGAGCATGTTTGAGCCCTTGCGAAGTGAAAAGGTATGTATTCAAGGAAAACCATGGTCAGTCCCTTGGTTAGGGATGTTTGAGGAAGTCATGGCCATAGGCTTGGGTTTATGAAACAAACTTAGGCTCAAAGAGATTTGTTTATACATGGTAGGGTTAGCCGTACCTAGGATGTCGATGAACTCCTTAGGAGTAACCATGTCTACCATATTTTGAATTTTCTTTTATTTTTGTTTTTCATTTTGATTTTTTTTTGTTGGTGCGGAACATTCGGCGCACCTTGAAAATCCACATCTTTAGCATCATTTGGTGGGGTTGTTTGGTGGGGTTGTGGGTGATGTGTGTTATTTGATACATGAAATGCATATGAATGATTTACCGATCCTACACTAAGAAGGGGAGGATCAAGTAGGGAGTTTTGAGGAGAGTGAGTTGCAAGTATACCTTTTCCGAGCTTAACTACCTTTCCATGGTGAGAGCAAACTTCTTTGCAGTCATCCTGAGGTTGCTTTAACTCATGCGTGGCTTCGAGCTCCTATTGCTTTGTAAGGTCTTGGATTTCATCCTACGAGCCTATGTGTGTGCAACATTCATTCTCCTTTGTGTGTGTAATGGTGCTCATGGGAATGGAACCTATCGGAGCGCAAGTTTTTGAAAAGTTTGAGGTGACTTAAGTTAAGTGATCCTCGTGCCCCTCTTCGCTTGTGTGCCTAAGAACGTAAACATTTTCTTCATTTTCAATTTTTAAAATTTAAATTTTTTAATTTTTTAAAATGTTTTTGATGTTTAAAGATTTTCTAATTTTTTTTGGTCTTTCGAAATAAAGATTTTTTGGGTGGCATTGGTGAAAGTGGTGGCAACCAAATAGAGCAATAAGGAGAGTCAGACAGAGTTGCACAACTAGGAGTGAGATAGTGAGAGAAGAGAATAGAGGGGAAGAGATCGGTTGGGAGAGAGAAAACGAGATTAACTTAAACAAATCAATTCTGTTCCAAGTATAATAAAAATACATACCTATCAATCTATCTTTTTTCATAATCAAACTTGTATCAAATAACAATGAAAGTAAAATTCGTGTAGGAATTTCACTTTGATTCGCTAACTTGAGAACTTTGATGTACTGTAGTAAATTCCATCTCCCTCACCATGTTAGCAAATGTTATATCATAGGCAATGGAGGATTCATTCTCCTTGTCAAGGGGGGATTATTTCCAGCGGTTCCATCTCCCAGCTCTTTCCTAATGAATAATGCCAATTCTGCTCAGAGATAATACTAATTGTCCTCAAAGAAAGGCAAAAAGTGTCACCATTTTAGAAAACATTTGTACATGTAGGCAATAGAAACACTTCATTGACGCCCTAACTTTTGTTTCATATTTGAAAGAGGCTTTATTATAAAAGCTTATCCTAAAAAAGGATATTCTTTATTAAAGTTTATAAGAAATTATTCCTTCCATAATATCTAGTTAATGAAAATTTATTTGTTTGTGTAGTTCCGATTTTAGAAATCACTTGCATATTTAGGCAATAGAAAAACTTCATCGATGACCTAGTTTTTGTTTCATATTTGAAAAAGGGGCTTATTTTTAAAAGCTTATTCTAAAAGGATATTCTTTATAAAAGTTTATCAAAAAATATTCCTTGCCGTAATATCTAGTTAATGAAATTTATTTTCTTGTTTAGTTCATTTGACCTATTTTAGAAATTTATTTTGTCAATATCTTAGTGAGATAGTTTTTGAAAATTTTATTATTTTGAGAGTCTCCTGATATTTTGGTAACCGAGAAATTCCCAAGATTAATATTTGTGACTATCGTCTGACCTGCCTATTTCTCCACTTCTGATTCATGTTTATATTTTTATCTATTTCCAACAATTTGGCCCTAGGAGAGGTAGGAACAACAATAGGTTGGAACCAAGTGTTACCTAATCTGTCCTAATCAAATCACGTGACATATTTGTAGTTGGATTCTCAAGTTTTTGAGTTCAAGACTTTCAAGTGTCACATAGAACACCGTAGTATTGTTAAGATTAATTCTCTCTAGATTGTCTTAGGATTCCTGTTAAGATGTATATGCTAAAGTCTAGTTTGTATTTAGGTTTCCCTTGTAAATTTGTTATTTTCCTTTATTGATTCCCGTAGGGTAAAGTTGACTAGGATTCGACTATGCAGCCAACTAAGAAGCTAACCGTTGAATGACATACAACGGCTAGTTTACTGGCTAGCTGCTTCCTCTTGCTGGCCGATATAATGACCTTCTGATTGTGTTTTAGTGTGCATCTTGGCATATTAATGAAGTACTTTTTGGAGGTTTTCTTGAGTTAACTCAGTCTGTTATTGAATGCAATTGTATTTGGCTTCTTAGTGAACAAAATTCAGTCCTTTGGTGGACTGTTCTGTGGACGTGTGTGGTGGACTGTTGCAGCCACCATCATGATTGCTGGAAGGTGTTTATTACATAGTATCAGCTAATTTTCGTCGTGCTTTGTGTTGTGCTCTTTCATTCTTTGTGGCCGATCATCCTTGGCTGCTGTTGTGGTATTTCTTCCAAGTCCTTTAGCTGCTTTTGTCACGCCCTCATCAAGTGGAACACCATCATATTCTATTGATTTTCATGGTTAGTATCCATTGCAAGTACCAACTATAAGACATGAGCTGAATGGAGAAATATAGCTATTTTAAGAAATGGTGGGGATATCTGAGTGGGAAGAAAGTAGACCCCACTGCAAATGGCACATAAGAGCAAAAGCAGGAATACGAAGGACACCAAACGATAATATGCCACTCATGAACCATGTGAGTGAACATATTTGACACTAATGCAAAAGATGCATGAGGATATCTCAAAAGGCTTGCTCATATAATGTCCCTTCGAGATAGATTATCAACCATGAAGCAATGAGATAAAGGTGTCAATGAATTCTTTGGTAAAATTTTGAATTACTAGAATCATCTTCGTGGATATGGAACAAAGCATGTATGTTGTCTTGATAAACGATGACAAGCTGTTTGTGCCATTAAAAATTGGAGTATCTTTCAAATGGAAAAATGGTTTCTTGAATGTTGGCTGAAGGAAGGGGTTTATATGGAACCTCTTTCAGGTTTTAACCAGGAAATCATGTTTTGCATCTTTGAAAAGCTCTTTATTGTTTGAAAGAAGCCCCAAAAGCTTGGTTTGATATGATTAGTGAGTTTAGTTAAAGAATGGTTTTTACATATGTTCTACAGACATTGCTTTGTTTATAAGAAAGTCTAATGCAGGGATTGTAGTTTCTTTATTAAATGTGGATGACATGATTATAACAAGCAGTGACAAAATTGGCATGGAGCAAATTAAGTTTGATCTGTGTAAGAATTTGAAATAAAAGATCATGGAAACTTGAGATACTTTCTTGGCATTGAGCTAACACAGTGCAGCAGGGGGTATTTCTTATCCCAAACTAAGTTTGCTGAAGATATTGTTGCTCAATTTGGTTTGACTAATGACAAGAGAGTTGTAACATCAGAAGTTTTGAATAAAAAATTGAGCCTTACTGATTGGGAGCTTTTGGGTGATCCTACTCCTTGCAGGCATATGATTGGTGCCTTGACTTACCTTACAATCACTTCTTTGACGTCACTCATGCTGTTTACACAGCTATCATTTCTAACATGCACCCGCAATGGTACACCAATGATTGTAAGATACTAAGTACACCAAAAATAAGGGGTATTCTTATATTCCTTGTCTTTAAGTTTGATTTCCTATACCGATGCAGATTGTGGTGGATATGTAACAACAGACACTCCACCTCTGGTGTGTGTACATTTAGGTGATTCTCTTATTCCTTGGAATGCAAGAAGCAGTAGAAAGTTTCTCTTTTATCCAATGAAGCTGAATAGAGAGGCGTGGCTACCACTACCATGGAATTGACTTGGTTGAGGTTACTTCAAGTTCTTGATGTGGCACTTGACACTACTACTGTGATATTCTGCAACAACATAAGTGTTATGGACATCTCCATCAATAGTACGTTTCATGAGCGAACAAAAATATTGAGATGGATTAAGGCAACCTAAATCTTCGTTATGTGCAATCAGAATCTCAATTTGCAGATACATTTAACATCCCTTTCTTTACCAAGATTTCGTTCTCTTATAGTCTAACTTTCCATCTTCCTCACCTAAAGTTTGAGAGAAAGGGGGGTGGGGGGGGGGAGGAGAGCTAAAGTGTAATGATCTTTGTTAAGATTAAATCTCTAAGATTGTCTTAGGATTCCTGTTAAGATGTGTACATTAAAAAGTCTAATTTGTACTTAGGTTTCTCTTGTAAATTTCTTATTTTCCTTTCTAGATTTGCTTAGGGTAAAGTTGTAATCTCAAACTTTTCTTTTTATGTTTTTAGACAGTCAACTAGGCTTTGACTGTGCAGCCAGCTAACCGTTGCATGACGGACAAGGGCTGTTAGTTTACTGGTTGGCTGCTTCCTCTTGTTGGCTTATATAATGGCTACGCTTCATTGTGTACTATTGTGCCTGTTGGCATGATAATGAAGTACTTTTTTGGAGGTTTCCTTGAGTTAACTCAGGCTGTTATTGGCTGTGATTGTGTTCGGCTTCTTAGTGGACAAAATTCAGTCCTCTTTGACTTTTTCACGGAATTGTATGTGATGGACTGTTGCAGCCACCATCAAGATTGCTAGAAGGTGTTTTCGTTACACGAACTTGCCATGACTAATGTACCGAATCTGGTAATCAGTACAAAGCTAACTCCACATCCGAATTTTATCTGATTCTAAACCGAAAATCTGAACTCAACAAGAATTCTTAGTTGGATATTGTCAAATCCTGAATGGGTTCAGGATTGAACCAACCAATTGACATCCCTAAGGAGGGATAGCTATTCGCAGACCATCATTCTCAGTTTTCAGCTTAACCTACGATAAAACTAAAATTTTCTTTTTTGTGGTACCCTTATGTTTCTTTTCTTTCTTGAGATTCATGTAACTCGGTAGTCTCTAGCCTTCAATGAGAAAGTGAAAAGGGAAGTTTTCTTTTTGAGATACACAGGAGAGAAATGATATAAAGGGAAAAAAATGATTTGAGCAATCTTTAGCTTAGTTCTTATTTTTGAAACTCAATCTAGATGGCATTTCAAGAAAGAGTTTCCAGTTTGCACGGGCAAATGTTATTGTGAATCTGTTGTTTATGTATTCTTGAACTGTCTTATCCAAATTGTTCTTTCTCCATTTTGGTTGAAGCTGATTCAGTTTGGTTGGTGTTGAAATTTGAAGGGTTTGCAATAGTATGCTGTGCATGTCGTCAAAAAGTTCAGCACATGTGATTGGATGCACAATGTCGTCTGACAATTTGATTGATTATCCATTGTAGCCTCCACCACCAGTCAATGATACAAATCCATACAATGTATTCAGGCCAAGAGAGAAAGCCCATCGCCTGCACACAAGAAGAGTAAGTTTAGATATAACATCTGTTAAAGTGATTAGATATGTGGACCTCCTTTTTTATTACTTGGATATTTTCTTTCCTACAACTTAATTTGCTGCTTCTCATATTTGTGGTTGAACTGTTTATCGCACGACTGTAGATGCAAAGGCGGGAAAACAATGTTCAGTCCTTTGACAAGCTTCGCCAGGTAGATCTTCAGCTTTCAGTTTTCTTGTTTTCTGTAGGTGACTTGGTTCACTTAAGTACTGACTTTAAAAATCAAGTTAGTTCAATGACATTACACGATCTGTAGGTGCACCAAAGCCTCCGTTCTTAGGCACCTCTTTGATTTTTAAGTGTCAATTGGGTTGTAACACACCATATCTATGGTATGATTGCTTATCATATAATTTGCATGTTGCTGAATTGTACGAGTCAACATTTTGCTTTTGGTACTTGAATTGTATGGTTGTAAGTTGTAACACACCTTATGCACAGCTCTTGCGAACCTTTGTCCTAGCTAGTAGCTAATGAATATGTAATATGCAGTTGTGGTTGTTCAACTTGATTTGATTCATTTAATTCATCACATGTTTCAGGTTATGCGGAACTTAGGCCAAGCCAAAGGACTCGTGGAGACATTGATTAAAGTTGGTCTTCTTCCAAGCATGTACTTGAAGCTTACTGCATAACTCTGTTTACATCTTATTACTTATGAACACTTCAATGCAGAGAGAAGAGAAGAAACGTGAACTTATGGAATGCGAAGTGAGCCTTCAAAGATTTCAACTCAAATACAAGGTCTCTCTCTCTCTTTACTTGTAGTTGGTAGAAGTCATTGGGGCCACAATCATTTGCCAAGCTTGTGTCGGGATTAATATTAAGGCGTCAAGATCATATATTTCTTTATGCTTCATAACGTGAAGTATGCCCCACAAGTTTGAGCCTTTCTCAAAGTGGATGCCTATTGGTATTGTAATTTGTTAATATTTATATAGGCGTTTCGAAGTATTGTCAGTCGTCATGCATGTCCTCCTAACAGCGAACATCTTCCTTTGTCACACCTGTTCATGGACCAGACAGCTCTCTTGGAAGAGGATCAAACTATCTTGACCGTTTCTCTTTAAATGTTTTTATCACTGAATTTTGAATGTTAGATCACTTCGTTACATGTTCAAGTAGATAATACCACCAGTTCTTAGAAGGTGCTCGTGTAATTAAGTGACTATTTTCAGCATGAAACTCACCTCATTGAAGACGGCTCATCGCTCCCTGGGTATACATCGTCCTGCAAATATGCATCAAGTGATGAAGAATTCGTTGACTCAGATGAGATGCCAAGCGGTGGCATATATGGGTCAGGAACTGCACAGTATGGTGCTGCCTCAGATTCTGTGTTCATGACCGTCCCAACAGGGCACACAAATCGAGATTTTAGGCGGAGGCATCGCGTCCGTGGATGGTTCCATAAAAGGGTAACCTTCGTTCTACACCTTAGGTGGAATCAAGTATGTCTGCTTGCTGTCATATGTTTGTCACTGAGTGTCCAAACTATGATGCAGGATCCCCACGAACCAGTTATGTTATTCACCAAACCAGTTGATCCAGAGAAAGTGGCTGCAGCAGGAATTGTCTGTCCTGGTGATGCACCGCCTGCCGGAGATGGTGCAGATGTGCCAGCCTTAAGGCTTCATGGTAGAATGGGCCGTGGAGGCCGGATCATCTTTGATAGATGGAACCCTCTTACACAAACGCCACTTGGCAATGAGAGCTCATGCTTGTCTGCAAGAGTTTAGCAACCACTGCAACCGTTTGAGGCGCCAGGGAATACGTGATTGACAACTATTTCTCCAATTGGTCATTTTCCGTTTGGGAAACGAGAATGACCATTTAGGTTGAAGAGAGGAGGCGGGAAGCAACTGGCTTCTATAGTCGAGCGGATAAAGCTGGACGGCGAAAATAGCCAGGCAGCTTCCCCGGGTAGTCGTGGCTTTATCAGCAATTAGGTGAATTTAGATGCTTCGTTTGGACATAATGATTTGGGCGGTTTTTGCGTAGTTTCGTGTACCTAGATTCGTGTTGGATAGTACGCAACTTTTGCATACTAAGGGCGTAATGTATTCTATTTTAAAACTTTTTCACACTAGTCATGTGCATGCAATACGTACTTATGATACTGGCTGTACAAGTCCTCTTCTCGGCTTTGGAGGTGAATGCTCTCTATGGCTATCTAATTCTCACTAAATGCCCATTAAAGCGCAGAAGTTGGTAATTGCAACAATTCCCACGCCTTTTGTTTTTCCTGTTCTGTATTAGAAAAACATAATGCACAACATCGAGCTTATGATGTCAGACAATCCATGTAGCTGACCCCGCTTAGTTTGGGGTAAGGCTTGGTTGTTCTTGTGTTAGAAAATATAAATATAAGGATAAGATTCATCTCAATAATTAACCATATTCTGATAGTGGCAACATGTCAAGTGTAATCACATAGGGCAATTTGGATGATCCTCTGATTTTTTAATTTAGACACATCTACAATTGGGAGAGGGGGACATAGGATCCAAGAAAATTCTGGAACCTTGAGATTCATCTGAAATGAAAGCTAATCTTAGTCAATGAGGTAAGTGTCTGGTTCACTTACACTACAAATGGTTGCAGACAAATTCACAAGAACGTGGAACGTGGTAAAAAATCATATGGAAAATTAGATACCCAAAGAGTCTACATCATTAGTAAATACGTTTATGGCATGCAAGCAGCTAAGATTAAATATCCAATCTTGTATGAAATTTGATCAGACATCCCTAGTTAAAGAGAGCTGATCTACATGTCCCCTGCAATCAAAGCATGCGCTCCACAGGAATTTTCTCTTTCATGAGGAAGAGAGGGAGATGTTCAGGATGACCTGATGGATGTTTGTGTTTTAAGGCTATTAAAAGTCAAATCACCTATACATGAATGTGCTTGGTTTAATAGCGTGACATGAATAGATAAATCTTCAGAATATTTTTTATTAATTGTTTTCCTTTCTTTTTTTGAATGTTTTAACTTTTATTCAAGTTTTCCTTCTTTTGATTTTCGGAACAATTATACACGTGACGTACAAATAAGAAATTGCTCTTCCCAGAAACGCGAAAATTCAAGGTGGAGCCATGGTAGATCAAGAGCGTTGAGGATGCTCTCCGGGGGAATTTGCTAACTCGTGAGCGCGAGAGGGTGATGTTTGGGATGACCTGATGCACAAGACAAACTCATACACTGCTACTTGGCGAGTAAGCAAAGATAAGAGACCATGCTTTGAGTTCTCAAGAGACTCGTGAGAAGAAGCAGGCCCGCATGCAGTCACGCAGTCATAGATGTTAGATAAAGATTCCAGTTAGACAAAGATTTAATAATCAGCCGATCTCTATCATGCTCGGACTCGCCAAACAAGAAAGAGATGCCAAAATCGGAATAATAAAGATTTATGTCCATATCATAAACGCTTTGATAACCAGTCAAATGGATAAGGGAAATCAAGATCCGGGTCATATAAGCTTCCACCACCAAAATAAAAAAGAAGGGAGAACTAATCAAGTTCACAACAATTCTTAACTCATCAGTCATCTAATAACAAATATACATGAAACTATAGTGTATTTACACCACCACCAAACTAAACAAACCCACAATATTGGAGATGGTGAGTAGCTGATTCACTCCATCTTCCACGTGACATTAACCAAATCACAATGCATGACCAAACCATAACGAAACGCAAACACACCCAAGATAATGGAGACGTTGAGTAGCTGATTCACTCCATCTTCCACCAAACATTTTGTTGAGAAATACTTGAAAAGACATTGAGATGAAATCTGTAGCTTTTATTAGGCAACATGTTTTCGAACTTAAACATCTTTTACTCTTTGGGATACTTCTCCTGCTGTGTCACTCTAGGGAGTAGCATATCATGCTGTCATGGTATTTCCGTTCAACCTCTCAAAGTGCATTCAGTTTTGGCACTCGGCAGACTCAAGGTCTGTGGAAGATACCTTTTGCTGGTATACCTTTGCCGCTGCCAGGGATCTCCATGGACCATTATTGGATTGTGAACTGCAATGAAGATCACTTTCGTTTGTCAAATATTTCCCAGGAGATGCCTGTACAACTCTCCTATGGTGAGTGGACAGCCTTTTTGGTTTCTCCATGGCTCTGACAAGGCTTGCATACCACTAAAATGGGACAGGATCTCATCTTTTTCCCTTGCCCGAGGAGCAGATTCTAAGACATCATAGAACTTTCAGTAAACTGAGGTGCATTGGTTCTGTGGAAGGTACTATCCAGATCATCAGAGGTAACAGTAGACCATCTAACAAAGAGAGCATCTAAATAGGTAAACCCTATTCTCCTTTCTGTTCCAAGTTATTGCAGTGGATTCAGCGTAGGAAACTTAGAACCTTGTAGAGAACGTCTTATTCTGAATATCAGAGGCAACAGTAGACCATCTAACAAAGAGATCATCAAAGCATGTAAAACCTACTTTCATTTCTGTTCCAAGTTGTTGCAGTGGATTCAGCCTAGGAAACTTAGAACCTTGTGCCAATTACATAAAAGCATACAGGTTGAGGTAAGTAGCCCTGGTATCATATGTTTCCCCTAACTATGGTGAAGGATTCTTCCTTTTATGCTCATCTGATAACTCTTCCATGGAATTGCTGCCTTGTTGCTTCCTTAAAAATTTTAAGCGCATTGATGGTACTTCTGTTTGTTATAACATAGTGCATGTATTTATTAAGCTTAATTGACTTCTTGCCAGCTCTGGAGATATTAAAGGTGACTAATTGCTATTTGCATGTGCCTTCTCCTTTATCCATTTTCTTCTGCTTCTTTTTCCACTTTGACTTGCATGTGCAAATAAGCAGCATTCCGTGTAAGTCAGAGCCACCAATGGTTGCTTCTTTAGTTATGAGGTGATGTTACAGGTTATACGTTGCCCCAGTTCCTGGAAGGACGGGTTATGGTGCTGCTTCTGGAAGGTATCTTCTGGTGTATACTTTTTAGTTTTTATTGTTCTTACTCATGTTCTCTGAAAGAAGTTACTCATGTACAATCTGAAAATTATACCTTGGCGATAAATTGCAGGTTCTTCAAAGTCATGGCTATGGTGTGGGCTGGTAGCCAGGTTACGAAGCTTGCTAGAGCTGGAGGGTACGTATAGTATGATTTCTTTGGGTGCACAGATGACCATTGTAGTGGACTATCATAAAATTTGTTGAGACACTTCTTTTACCTAGTAGATTTTCAGTTTCTATAACTGAGGCACAGGAGTTGAAATTGTTGATGAAAGAGAACCACTATCATGCTGAAAGGGGGCTTATAGACACCAAGCAATATGAAACACAAGTAAAATCTAGCTAAAATGTTCCCACTTACTCAGACTTTGATATTTGTTCCTCTATGCATTAATTAGTAGAGAGCTTATAGACACCAAGCAATATGAAACACAAGAAAAGATGGAGAAAACAAGACAGAAAGGCTGTTTAACAAGTTTACTTGTTAAGGCCAAAAGTTCAATACCTGCATGTTGCACTTCGCGCTTACAACTCTTGCTTATGAAGAAAAAAACAAACTCGTTATTCGAAGTGCCCGCAGAAGAATGTGCCCAACCTATATTCGAAGATGTACCAGATCATGGAAAGTATGTTACAATGAACTGCCACCCGCATGACCTAATGCAAATGGCTCGATCTGCAGTACCCAGACGAAAACCTAATCGCATGATCTAATATTACCTAGACAATATTCAGCATATATCTTTAGCAATGTGTAGCAGGTTACATTGCGGTCCACGGCAAAAAGTATACGAACTTTAGTGCTCATGACCAACATTGAACACTGCCTGAATATTCATGTCACGTATTACCTAATGATACATCCTTTCCCCAGCAAACTGTTTCATGTAGTTGGCAACCTGTGTTGGGGTCATAACAGCTGGGGAAACAACGTGAAATATTTCCAAATGCAGAAATGAGAGTCCAGCATAAAAATTACCATTGCCCTCCAAAACAGTTCGAGAGAGAGAGGGAAAGAACATTTTATTTTCCAAGTAATTTGGCTAGAAACTGGTGCATTCGAAAACCAGTGCCTTTTTTGCCAAATAATTGCCATGGAGTGTTCGGTGAGTTCAATACATCGTTACAACAGTGAAATTCTTCCACAAATGTAGCCAAGAATCCAAGCAAATAGAATGACAAGAGCACTCAGAGAACAGCCACTTTAGTGCTTACAAAGAGATCGATGATGTCCAAAACAAACAATCTCACCTAAAAAGACCAAGAAAAGCAACTTTAACTCTCAAAGAACGAGTACATATTAGTGCCTAAGAAATTCCTAGTAGAAAAAACCTAAAACTTTGCCACCAACATTCTTTCTCGTTGCTTCCTCATGATCCATGATGCCCGTCGATGTAGTTAAAACAATGTAGCCAAACTGCATGTGTAGAAGATGAAGAGTAAATCAAACTTGTGCTTACAAACTCAAAAACGCAACGGCAGATGCACACAAATAACCTTCATGAAAAAAAGAGATGCCAAAATGAGGATTGGAAAGAAGACGATCAGATCTCATCGACTTCCACTAATAATTCAAGACACTGATTCTCCACACTTGTTCAGCGTGAAAAATTCAATGATAAACCTCTTGCTTGCCTGTCTTGAAGGAAGTAAACGAGCAGTCCATGACTCGATCTCCTTTACTCCAGTATCAAACCGAGGGCTGATAACTCCACACTTGTTCAGCCTACCATTCAACTCCACAACAATCTTTTTGCTCTATGATCGTCAACAACCTCAAACTCCCCAATGTAACCTATAATAACGCCAACCCAGTGCCAATTTCGACCACAAATGCAAGTTTTGTAAATAAGAAATAGCACCGAGGCCAAGGTCTCGGATCAATTTTAAATTTCTCACCATGCTTCTGCATAACCAGAAGAAACTTGATAATGACTTTTGATGAGGGTTGAATCAGGACCTGTTTCTTTCCCCTCTTCTCTGCATAACTGTTGACGGTTTGTGGGACTCCATTACGTTTTCAAGGATGAATTTTTTCACAATCTCGTTAAAAAGATGTGGTTTCTCCAGTTGCGGTGCGTGGGAGGCCTTGTCTATGACTTGGAGCCTAACGTTCTCCCCTATCATCCTGCAATATTGTACATATATATTATGATAATTAGAGGAAAGAAAATTAATGATGCACCACTGTGACTGCTGAAGCATGCATGAGCACATAATTATAACTGAAACAAATAATATAAATATATAATTTTTGCATGCTCTATGCGGTAGTAATTATAGTAGCACAAGAAACAACTGAAAAGCTTTTGAAGTGGATTTCATTAATCAGACAGCTTCTGATGCTATGCTATGTTGTGGTGGCAACACCTATATATGTTGTTTGGAAGACCTTACCATAAAGTAGTAACTAACAAGTGTTTGGCCTTTGGAGAAAAGCTTAATTAGACACCTATTTATTTATTTATTCAACAACTTACCAAGAAGGTTTTGGTCTTAGAATACTGGGGAAGCTCAAAATATGAAGACTTACTTTTGAAGCTCGTACGCCTTGTGCAGTGGAAATAGTTTGTCCAACTTTCCCCATATTATCAACACATCCTGAAAATCAAGTGTCACTTCAACTAATAATTATGGACTCATCAATCGTTTATCTGGATCTCAAAAATTTCAGAACCGATTATATTGGTTTGCTCCATTTCATGGTTGAGCCTAGCCCTTTAATTGACCGGAGGGAGTGAAAGCTGAGTATATAAAAAAGAAAAAAGACGGAAACTGCTGATAATGGCGACCACCAGAAATTTCATTCTTGGACCACACCCTACCCTAGCACATGAGTAAAGATGGAGTTCATTCTAGTATTAAACCGGCCATTTGTGTCCTTGAACAAGCGATAGGATACAAGCAAAAGTTTTGGGTCCTAGGATCTGATGACCGCCATCCAGAATGCTCAATATTAATTCCTTAGAGTTCACGTGGTCTTATTTCAGCCGATTCCTTTGGCTTGCTCCTTCAGCTTTATGATCGCAACGGATTTTCTCCACGCCAGCAAAGAACAAGAGATTTGTGAGTTTTCTTGGTTTTCCACAACCGGATTTCCTAGTGAGGCTTTTACTTGGTTTCGCTTTTGTCTTATGCCCTACTATGTATTTAGAGAACAACGCCTGACTCCTCATCTCGAATATCTAGGCAAGGCTTTCCATTACGGAGTTCTTATCCGGCTGTTACATACTCGTTTAGAAATGGCTAGATGGTCGATCTAGCCTTTTCGTGAGTGAAACTGCCGAGAATGGTCAGTTTATCAGCTTAACATCTCACTTGGCCATTCGAGCCAAGTAATGTGACATTATGTTTTTCCTCCCACTTTTGTGGGGTTTCCCTGGTCATGCCATTTTATTATTGATGTTGCAATCATTACCCGTTGTAGTTTCTTACCTACACAATAATCAAACATATCTCAAACCTATGTTTGTAACATGTTTTGAGAAAAGATCTTCTGTTATGCTTTTAGTCAAGGGGTCTCCCAACATATCTTTAGTTGGTATGTATGAAATGAATATTTTTTTTCTCATAACCATATCATTAACATAGTGGTATTTACCATTATATGCTTGCTTCTGGAGTTGTCAGCTCCACTCTTGATTAGAGTAATTGTTGTATTGTTATCACAATAAATGACAACTAACTCATTGGCTATATCCAACTCTACATACGAGACCAATAACGAAGCTGATATCTAGTCTTATGCACATTTAGATCCATCATCACTCGAACCCATAGATGATCTTCCTAAACAAAATGAAACTTTAAGTGGACATAAAAGACCTAGAATCACATTGTCCTACTTAAAAAGAGAAAAACCAAATGTGATAATTGGTTGATTTGCCAAAAGAAAGAAAAACCATAGGATGTAAATGAGTTCTAAAAAAGAAGAATCAGGATGATGGACGAGGTTGGTTATAAAGGGATTCTCGCAAAGAAGGGGATATATTATGTAGAGACTGTAAAAAAATATGGATAGCATGGTAGAAGATCAAATATCACACAGAAAAAGAAGAGAAAATATTGAGATCGAAGGAGGGGGGCAAACCCTCCAACGGAAGTCCCCCCATTCTCCCTCTCTCTCTCTCTTTCTTAATTTCAGTCTCTTAACCCTAATACAAGAAGTCCAACCCTCATGTAATGGGTTGTTTGATACAAAATGATAAAATGCCCTTAGTACTACGGGTAATTATAATAATACCTAAAACATAAAAAATACTAAAATTGATACTAAAAACAACAGATATTCATATTCTTACTCCCCCTTAAGTTGAAAGTGAGATACTTCGAACTCCAAACTCGCAAAAACATTGGTTCTTTCTTTACCATACTTATACCAATGATCTATCTGAGACTTCTCTAAATCAACTTTAACAATTAAGATCATATATGCATTATGTTGTTTTTCCAATGATCTTCTCTCATCTTTTACTGAATTTTTAGCCCTCTTGAGCATTTCAGCAAACTCCGCCCATGTAAGGGATCACCCTTGCATTGCCGGTCCCAAGCTCGAATAAAGGAGGAGGGTTGTGTTACGCTTTCGACAGCAAGCGTAAAACTTCGTCGGATTTTTATAACATGGATTACAAAAATTATGAGCATTGCTTTGGAGCATCCCCGCCTAGCGACGCGCTGCAGAGCCCGAATGCAATGATTAAGCAATGACCACTATATTTTTGCTCGAATGTAGTGAATTAATAGCAGATAGGGTTCTCACATCATGAACGGGTGTAGGTAAAGAAGTTAGTTCCACTACATTGCCGCCCGAATGCAGTGAATAATTTTCAGAGAGGGTCTCTGCCTAAGTCACACAGATACTTCTAAGGGGTGGAGTTTCGACCCCGACATTGGTGCGACATCGACACCGTGTCGGTGCGGCATGTCCAAAAAATAAAATTTTTTGCAAATTTTTTTTGCAACTCACGGATAAATGGGTCCAAATAATGAAGATTGATTTGTGTATTATGATGAAATTAGTAGTTGTTTACCATTTATATGTTTTGCTTTAATATAAAGTTGTGTACTTACTATTATAGCTTTATACAATATAAAGCTCCTATTTTGGGTGCGAACAATTGGACTCCATACTGTATGCCTTTGCATAGAATAATCTCTGTCACCAAACACATTTAAAGACCATGAACATTGCCAGATCAATAGAACAGAAGAGTATGACATCACTAGTGGATCCTAGCACAAATATTAGTATATGTTATATCCTACAAAAGATCTCGAAACTCTTTGAATCCATAACTTTGATATTTTGCAGCTTGTAAAATCATTGTAAGTTTCACATCATTATGAGAGAACTTGCTAATTGATACCTACGTGCACCCAAAATTAGCAAATACTAGTTGTATTATGATTGATTTATGTAGCTTGAATATTATATATAATATATAATATTATATACCCTAGCCGTGTCACCGCACTCAAAATTTTTGAAATTTGCCGTATCCTGCACCCGCACCCGCACCCATGTGACATAGGTCTCCTCATTTTGAATATGGATAGATGCGGGGGGTAAGGAAGCTAGTCCTAGATAATAAGATTCGTATTGGTTCTTGGTGATTAACAAAATAACTTTATTCAACAAGATAAGAAATACTTACAAAGCTTGGCAGATTGGAGGCTTTCCTCCAATCTGCCCTAGGTACAGAAAACGTCTGTACACCCAACCGCCAGACACCTTCAAGAATACAATTAACAAACCCTAATCACTAATACTTATACCTCCCTATCTAACTTGAATTCCTAAACTACCCCTGATTAGTACTAACTATTACTAATGACACATAACACTAAATGACACAACACGTGACACATAAAATACGTTGACATAAACAGACTACACTCCTGAACATCAAATCGACTCTAACACTCCCCCTCAAGTTGGGTGAAGGATGTTTATAACACTCAACTTGGATAATGTCTCCTTTAGTGGTCTGCAGGGAGTAGCTTTGGTTAGGAAATCAGTCCTCTGTTTGATTGATTGAACATACTCCAGTTGGAATTCATGATTGGTTATTTTCTCTCTGATAAAGTGACAGTCGATCTCGATATGTTTGGTCCTTACTCATGAAAAACCTGCATTATGGCTTGTCGGAATACAACGATCTTATAGTAGCAATGAACATCTGGTTTCAATTTCAGAGATGGAGCTGAGAATTACCCAAGTCTTGAAGCTAATAGTAACCAAAGTATTGTTAGTTCATGTATGGTTGTTGGCTGCCATGTGCTAGATACTTTGACCTTCGAATGCTGGAATGTGTGTACAGCAACTATGTTTACTTCTTAATCCTCCATGAGCTATAAATAAGTTACATCTAACAAGATGACATCTGAATGACCCGGATGTGTGGTCATCTGTTCGATGGGGAACTTACCAATCTGAACATTAGAATAAGTCCAAAGAACTTGAGCAGCATTGCCTTTGGCTTCAGTAAGAATAGCCCTTGAAACATTAGTTCCTTTTATCTCCCAGTGTATCTAAGAATGGCTAACCCGGCATCCCAATAATGAGTAGTCATGGCCAGGGCATTAGAAACCTGATCTGGTGACCACACTTATGAACAAAAGTATGAAATAATCTAGATTCTTGCTAGATAGTTAAAATTGCTCAATAGGCCAACTATACTTCTAATCTGTGGAAGCGGGGATCGTTGAGTATACAAGTCCAAGGTGGAAAGCATGACATTAAGTTCTATTAGGAGTGGACTCAATGCGGTATCCAACAGACTACCAACCTAAAGAATAAGATCAGAAGAATATTTAGCTTGAGTGATAAATAACACACAATCAATAGAGAAAGTAACCTCGAAGACTCCGAAAAAATAATTGAGAAAGGCCAAGACGCCATCTCAAATCTTATATGACTACGAAAGTGATTAGACGGATGGCCTTACAGATTGTGAAGTATCATCTGATCATTACCTATGATGACAATGTCATCAACATAAAGAAAGCGATGCTTGTGGTGCTACTTCATCGATCAGTGTCTGGATAGAAGTATAGTGAATGATGAAAACTACGCATCTAGTCATATTGAATTAATGGATGATAGAACTGAAATCTCCCGGAGGCAAGCATAAGGAGGCTTGTTTTAAGACCACGAAGTGATGCGCACGTGAAGAATATAGATACTTGTTAGGTGGATCCTTAAGTAGTAACCCGCTAGTGGTGGCTTGCATGTAGACCTCTTCTTGTAGTCACACGCAAGAAGGTGACTAATGATATCTAGCCATTGGAAATACCAATGGTGAATGGTAGCCATAGAAAGAAAGAGGCGAACAGAGTAAGTTTCGCTACAGGTGCAAAAGTTTCTGTATAATCAATCCCATATGACTGACTGTATCCCTTAGCGACCAATCTTGCTTTATATCTTTCCACAGTTCCATCTGCCTTGTATTTAATAGTAAATACCCACTTACATCCAACAAGATTTCGATTGGAAGGTAGTTGTGTGATGGTCCATGTATTGTTTTTTTCAAGAGCATTCAACTCTTCTGTAATTGCAGCTTTCCATAAAGGACACTTCATTGCTTCTTCAAATGTAGATGGAATCTTATGTTTCTCAGCATTCATAACAAAGTTCTGGTAAATCTGAGAGGTATTGGCATATGAGATATAATCAGAAATAGGATAACGTGCACATATACGTTTACCTTTGCGAATAGCAATAGGTACTTCAAGGTCATCTGTGCTATCCAAGTGAGGATCTGAGTCGGGGGAAATATCTTTGGTACTGGAAAAAGGGGCTGATTCATCGTCTGTGTAAATAATATTTCGTGACCCTCTCTTGTACTTCAAGATTTCTCCTTGCTTTTTGACTTCATTTCTGCTATCTTCTGTATCTTCTGCAGCATTGTCTGGGGCTACTGGTAGGACGGATGGAGAAGTTTCCTTAGAAGTATTGGACTCCCCCTGAGAACTATAGTAGGGAGTAGATTCTATGAAGGTAACATCCATGGAAACATATAGTTTTTTACTTAGAGGGTCATAACATTTATACCCCTTAGTAGAATTGGAATAGCCAAGAAAAATGCACTTTACTGATTTAGGGTCCAATTTATCACGATTGGGTAAATGAACATGTACAAAACAAGTACAGCCAAAGATACGGAGAATTATATAGAATGATTTAGATTCTTTATTGAGACATTTTATTGGACTTTCACCACCAAGTACAATACTGGGCATTCTATTTATCAAGTGAACTGCTGTAAGAACGGCTTCCCCCAATAAAATTTAGGAACATCATTCTGAAGTAATAGAGTTCTGGCTACTTCTAGTATATGACGATTCTTCCTTTCTGCAATACCATTTTGTTGGGGAGTATAGGAACAGGAAGTTTGGTGAACTATTCCATGTGTGTCTAAATATTCAGATAATTGCTTGTTGATGTACTCCCCCCCATTATCTGAACGAAGGATTTTCACTGAAGTACTGAATTGGGTAAGAATGAATTTATGTACAATGGGAAAAATTAATGAAACTTCAGATTTTGATTTCAGTAAATATATAATTGTAAGATGAGTACAATCATCAATAAAGGAAACAAAGTATCTCTGACCAAATAAAGAAGTAACAGGACTTGGACCCCAAATATCAGAATGAAGTAGTTCAAAAGGTTGAGATCTTCTAGAGTCACTCAATGGATAAGTGGATATCCTCCCTGTCCATGGTGATGGGAATTTTCTCCTCTTGTGTAAAGTGCATGTTGATCAGTAGCATGAATAGTATTCTTCTCAAGATTTCTGCGATCCTCTTCCCTGATTAATAATGAATAAACTGTTCCTAATGAAGGTAGTTCATCTCTTCCCAAAATATTGAGTTTAACTGACTCAAATTATGAATTGACACCCCACAGTAAGTCGAATACTTTCCTTTTTTTATTCTCTACATTTCTTTCAGATATACAAGAGGTGCACTTGATACTGGTATAGTACTGAAGTTCATCCCAAAGTCCTCTAAGATCCGCATAGTAGTCACTGATAGAGCGAGAGCCTTGTTTACAATTCCTAATCTTTTCCAAAAACTCATATTCTTTTGCTACATTTATCTTCCGGGAATAGGCTTCTGCAACTGCACACCAGATGTCATAGGCTGATTCAAGAAACATAAATGTCTTTGCGATTGATGGAATCATAGATTGTAGTAGCCATGATGAAATAAGAGCATCTTCCCGTCTCCAAGTAGGATAATGAGGATCATGTATATCTGGAATAGGTGTCTGACCCATCAGGTGAGACCATCTCCCCCTTGCTATAATTGCCAGTTCCACAGATCGAGACCACTCTAGATAATTTCTTCCATCCAATTTTGTGGTTGTAATCTAGAAATTGTCTCCTTTTTCATTTATGACATGTTCAGAAATCATGGAGGGCGTTTCAATCATCTTGCCTTTGCTAGCCATTAATACTCGTTAATGGTAACACCCAAATAAAAACACAAATATATCTTCAAAGTCGAGTCTATGTAATCAGAATGTTGTTTCAGTCTAGGTAGATAACTAGACTGGATGTCAACCACGTCTGAGTCCCAACACTCTTGTGTTTACTGAAACTGATTTTGAGATTAGATGGATGTTGAAGGCAACTGAATATAGACTGGTCTGTTGCAGGTTACGACGATCTTGATGTTGGTCCAGTTGAATATATAAACTTAAGCTTCACGTTAAGAAGAGAGCACGATGAACATCAAGATGTAAATCGAGAAGCGATCGTAGTGATCGGCTATTGTAGCATACTCAATCACGGTATTGTAGTAGAAGATCATGTGTGTAAATCACACTCAAATCAGTAATTCTGACTGAATCACTCTGAATCAAGAATATCATGAATAAAAAGTATCTTGAAATGAATTCAGTCACACCCAAATCAACATTAACCTGAACAACAATTCTGAAATTCCAGCAGTAGTGCAGAATCACAATATGGACAGCCGTGATGACCAATGAATTAGGGCTTCTAGCAGCAAAACTGAAGCACGATTTCAACCAGATGGCGCTTGTTCCTCTTCACCACCACTCCAAAGTGTTCAAACAAGATTCCGACGATTAACAAGCCATTTATGCTCTGATACCATGATTAACAAAATAACTTTATTCATCAAGATAAGAAATACTTACAAAGCTTGGCAGATTGGAGGCTTTCTGCCCTAGGTACAGAAAACGTCTGTACACCCAGCCGCCAGACACCTTCAAGAATAAAATTAACAAATCCTAATCACTAATACTTATACCTCCCTATCTAACTTGAATTCCTAAACTACCCCTGATTAGTACTAACTATTACTAATGACACATAACATTAAATGACACAACACGTGACACATAAAATACGTTGACATAAACAGACTACACCCGTGAACATCAAATCGACTCTAACACTTGGAATATCAAAACATTATCCGGTAAGTTAATGGCAAAGGGAGATGATTTGTTTAGGAGGAGACTTAAATCGACATGTCTTAAAGAGGCATTAGGATATCAAGGTATTCATGGAAACTTTGGTTTTGGGGATATAAATGAGGAAGGTAGGGAGATTTTAAATTTTGCTATCGCATTAGATCTCTTTATAGTCAATACAATCTTCAAAAAACGAGATGAACATTTAATTACTTATAAAAGTGGCTTATCACAAACACAACTTGATTATTTTATTTGTAGGAAAAATAATAGAACGTGTTGTAAAGATTGCAAGGTAATTCCAGGAGAAAGCTTAACCACCTAACATCAACTTTTAGTTATAGATTTACAAATAAAAAAAATGGACAAAGAAAGAAAGAGTGCATCGAGCTATTCGGACTAAATGGTGGAACCTCAAAAGCGAGAAAGAAGATATATTTAAACAGAAAGTCCTTCAAGGAGATATTTGAAATCATGTTGGTACACCCTGTGATATGTGGAACTATATGGCTATACATATTAGGAAAGTGGCGAAAGATGTGTTAGGTGTATCTAAGGGAGGTGTACCGGCACAAAAAGAAGCTTGGTGGTCGAGTGAAGTAGTACAAAATAAAATAAAGGCAAAGAGGGCATGTTACAAATTACATTATACTAAGAAAACTAGTGAAACTTTAGAGACTTATAAGAAAGCAAAGAAGGAAGAGAAAAAAGCCATGAGTGAAGCAAAAGCTAAAATTTGAGAGGATTTATATAAAAAACTCAAAAGAGGGTGAAAGAGATATTTTTAGGATAACTAGGGCTAGAGATAAGAAAACTAAAGATCTTAATTATGTTAGATGCATCAAGGATGAGGATGAAAACTTCTAGTGGCAAGTAATGATATAAGAAATAGATAGAAAAACTATTTTTATAAGCTTCTTAATGAAAATAAAGATGTTAGTATTAGCTTAGGAGAGTTATCCAAATCAGAAAAGTATATAAATCACAATTTCTACCGACGTATTTAAAAGAATGAAGTAAAAGAGGCTCTTGAACATATGAAGGGTGGTAAATCAGTAGGAACGGTCAATATTCCTATAGAAGTTTGGAAAATACTAGGAGAAATATGAATCAATTGACTCACAAGACTATTTAATGAAATATGAAGAAACCAAAAGATGCCCGAGGAATGGAGAGCGAGTACACTTATACCCATATATAAGAACAAGGGAGACATTGAGAATTGTGCGAATTATCGAGGTATCAAGTTAATGAGCCATACTATGAAATTGTGGGAAAGAATTATCGAACGTAGGTTAAGAAAGTATCATGTACAAGAGAGAACCAATTTGGATTCATGCCAGGCAGATCTACTATTGAAGCAATTCACCTTTTGAGATGTCTTATGAAATATTTTAGAGCAAAAAAGAAAGACCTTCACATGATATTTATTGATGTAGAAAAAACTTATGATAGGGTACTGAGGGAGGTTCTTTAGAGAACTTTGGAAAAAAGAGGTATCCCATTGACATACATTAAACTTATAAGAGACATGTACGATGGTACAAAAAACATGTGTGAGGACTCATGAAGGAATGACAAACTTCTTTGAAGTTAATATTGGGTTACATCAAGGATCAACTTTAAGTCCATAATTAGTTATAATGGTGATTGATGAGTTAACAAAACATAATAAAGATGAAGTACTTTGGTGTATGTTATTTACAAATGACATTGTGTTAGTGGAGGAGTCTAAGAAAAAAGTTAATAGAAAATTGAAACTACAGAGAGAAACATTAGAAAGCAAAGGCCTCCGACTTAGTATAACAAAGACAAAATATATGGAATGTAAGTTTGATGATTTGGTTACTTCAGAGGACATAGAAATTAAAATTGGCACACATTGCATCTCCCAAAAGGAAAGTTTTAAATACCTAGGGTCAAATTTTCAGAGTGCTGGAAGAATTGATGGAGATGTTACGCATAGAATTAATACTGGTTGGTTAAAATGGAGAGGAGCATGAGGTATTCTTTGTGATAAGAAGATACCATTAAAGTTAAAAGGTAAATATTATAGAGAAGCAATTAGGCCTGCCATGTTTTATGGTTCTTAGAGTTAGAAATCATCACAAAAGATGTTTGTGATAGAAATAAAGATGTTGAGATGGATGAGTGGTCATACAAGAAAAGACTATCCATAATGAGGTTATTAGAAACAAATTAGGAGTGGCATAAAATGAGAGAATATCGTTTAAGATGATTTGGACATATAAAAAAAAGATCAAAAGAAATACCTTTTAGAAGGTATGAAAAACTAAATTTGGAAAGTATTAAAAGAGTTAGAGGACTACCACAAAAGTGTTGGAAAGAAACAATAAAGAATGATCTAGCTTAACATGACACACGATAGGGATCCGTGGAAACAAAGAATCCATGTAGCCTACCCGGTATAGTATGAGAAAAGGCTTAGTTGTTGAGCATTTTAGCAAAGGTAAATATATCTCTTGAGCATTTCATCAAACACTCCTTTACAATGTCAAAAGCTGGTAAGCATATAGTGTGACTGGGGATCCCCTACTAGTTTATGATAGAGGGAGGAAAAGAGAGAGCGAAGAGAGAGAAATGAGAAAGAGAAAACGCAAACACCGAAACCGTCCTCCTCACTCGCTCACCGGAAAATGCCGTAGCCGCCATACTCCATCCCCCGATGCCGCTGCTCAGTGCCCCTCCTACTTGTCCTCCTTCTGCTATATCACATTTTGGGGCTCAACGTCACCACATTCCTCTCTTCCTTCCCGGATATATTGTTAAAGGCCAACAAGACAAAGTGTATAGGCTTAACAAAAATCTCTACGTGAATGATATTTGACCTTTGAAAATGTCATTATTGAACTTCAGTTTGTGGCTAATGAACTTGACCACTGTGTCCATGTTTGGAACAGTGAGAGCCACTTTATCATCTTAATATTATATGTAAATGACATATTGTTGACTGAGAATGATAATGAGATGTTTGTAAAAATTAAGTCGTAGTTAAACTCAATAGATCATCAATATATTCATCAGCATGTCATTTTTAGTATCTTCTAAGAATTCAAAATCTCTACTCTCTATCAGTCCATGATTCTTGTGATAAAACTGATATCCTTTAAAGCCTTTAGGATATTCGATGAATATACATCTCAATGACCTATTATCTAGTTTATCTCTATACTGATTAAGGATCTTCACATAAGCGATAGATCTCCACCTCCTACCTAAGTTGGGTTTTCTTTCAAACCACATCTGTAGAGAATACAACTTTACGTAGTATTCTATTAATTATATATATAATTATACTTACCGCTTCTCTCGAAAATATCCTTGGTAGAGAGGCATCTATTATAATTAACATCGTTATGTTTAGTAAAGTCATGTTATATCTTTGAGTTACACCATTCTATTAAATATCCTTCATTTTCATTAATATTCAATTTAAACAATCCATATCCTACATAAAATTCTCTAGAGAAAAATAGTCTCCCATGCTTTTCCATTGTTACTTTGCCTGGAATAAACCTGACTTTAAAGGCCTTCTTTACCGAGACAATGACTGAAACCAGATTGCGCCTTATACTTAGCATAATCAATACATCAGTCAAAACAACCTTTATTCTAAAGGATTTCATCCTAAGAACATTAGAAAATGTATTATTTCTCACATACACCCTATGTTTCCTTAGTTTATATTCCTTTAGATCCATTATCCCTTTCTTATTTTTTGAGATATGTCTCGTTGCTCTACGGTCAATCCACCAATCAGTCATCGGGCGATTCATGTACAGGCATTCTGATATCATCAAATTATATCATGCTTCTCAGATTGTCTGCATTATTGGTTGTTCCCATCATTTTTCTTTTTGCCGCAATCACTCTTTTAGTGTCATTTTTCCACAACTTAAACACTTAACCCGAGAAGTGGTTTTCTGTGATTTCTTAAAAGGTTGACAACCTTTTTTGTTATTTCTGCCAAACTTCTTGTTTGGTTGATTTTTCTTCTGGTTGGGTTTGGAGTTGGACCATATCTCGTCTTAAACTACTAGCAATTTCTCATTTCTATTTTTTTCATGTGTTCTTCTTCAATTGCTAGTTTAAGGGACAGTTCTGAAGGGCTTGTTTTAGGCGATAGTCTAAGTGCACTAGTGACCATGTTCCATGATGGGAGAAAACTGTTCAGTATTGCAAATGTCTGCATTAGTTCTAGCATCACTGATTTGGCTATATTTAAATCTCTTGTCATTACGTGCATATGGTTCACATGTTCCACTACATTGTCTCATTCTTTATCTTATAGGAGTTGTATTTTTGTAGCAACAATTGAATATGTAGTTTAATTGTAGTGTTGTACTTGGCTATTATTGAGTGAAACAACTCTTTTGCAATCTCATATTCTTCAAAGACCCTAATCAGATTATCATGATAGTTCTTGTTTTCGTATTATCTCTTAGAAATATTTTATACATTTTTTGTTTTGTACGCACAATTTCTCTCAATACATTCTTCACACCTTCTGGTGTAAGAACCAATGAGATTCTTCTCTTTCATGTTTAAAAATTTAGACCGTTTAACTTTTCTATTTTTATCAATTTATATACACATATTCTTGAATTCATTTTTATCTATTTGGCAAAATTAACAATTAGATAGTCTAAAAGAAAATATTTAATAAGCAAAAAACATCATATAGCAAAATTTTAAGTGAGAGAATGCATAATATCTAGCTATTGAATTCAAAATAACTCATGTTACTTAAAACCAGTTTCAAACATATTTTAAGTGTCATTATTGCATTTATAATAACCTGTTATTTACAATAAACTTAGTAGTAAAATTTGACTTTTTTATATTTGTACTTAAAAATATCTGAATATTTTTATAATTTTACTATGTAACAATTCATAATATTCAAAATCGGATAACGAACTTTTAAGTTTGATGCTCTTGTCTCTAGAAACCACCCATTTTTTTAAAATCAGGATAGTAGATTTTTTGCCCACTGTTTTCAAAACCGTTGTTAGTTGGGCAATTTTCAAGAGGTATAAAAGGGAAGAGAGAGAGAGCAACGCCGAGAAAGAGGGAGGTCGCTGCCTATCTTCTGTATTCTACAGTCACCGGTTGTTGGCCTTGGCTCTATCCTTCTGCCTTCTGTAACGATTGGTCGCTTGCTGTTTTCGGCCTTTGGCCTCCTTCTCTCTTCCTCGCCTTATGTTTCGACCTTGGAAGAACATTACCGACTTTCTGCTATGGTCATCTAGCCTTTGGCAGAACTTCATCATTCTCATCTTCTGACCGATCTTGATCGATTTTGGCCGATCCGACCTTCTGCGTATCTTGGCCGATTCGACCTTTTGGCCTGCAGCCTGTCTCATGCCACATTTTGTGGTTTCAACAAATTGGCATCTATCTCTTATATTCTTCCCTTTATTTTGTAGTTTCTTCAAAACCTAACACCATACCTTTTTTATTTCACGTGAGGAAGCCTATACTAGTGGACTTGTCCTTTGCTTGCTCCTTAAGCTTCTTATTGCAACGGATTTTCTAGGTAAGCAAAGAATGAGTTTTAGCGGTTTTCTATCGTCGGATTTCTCTCGAAAGCTTTTGCTTGATTTCTATTGTCTTCTGAGGTGTGCTATGTATTTATAGAGCATCATCGGGCTCCTCCTCCCACGTATCCGGTACCCGAATGAAGCTTGCATCACGAGAAATCGTACGTACATAAGCCGGAAAATAAACGGAGGAATTTACCTGACGAAGGGGTGTCACGTTAAACGGCTGGCTTTCATGGCCGAGTGTGACTCCACTCAAAAGTTGCAGCTTTTCGCTCCTGCCTTCCGTGAAAAGCGTCTGTACCAAACCATTTTCACTTGACAGAAATGATCTAAACCAAACTTGAAAGACATGTGCAAGGTTAACCGAGTAGTGTTACGTACATTGACGAGATCGTTGAGCAAGAAATTGGGGAGCAGAGGGGGTGGCCTGCAGAAAATGAAGCTGAGAATCTGGCGCATCCTCTCCGGTGTCCTGGGCAGCAGGAGCTCGGAGATGTCATTCACCCCGGCCTTCCTTAGCAGCTCATCGTTGTCTCGGGCTTTCCTATTCACGGCGGAGCTAGCGATGACCACTCGCTCCACCGCCTCTGGGTAGAGGCGGGCCATGTGGTAGGCCACAAAACCCCCGTAGCTGGTCCCAACCACGTTGAAGCGGTCGATGCCGAGCTTCTTGATCATGAGCTTGGCGACGCACTCCGCCTGGAACACCTCTGAACGCTCCGGCGACGTCGTCGTTGACTCGCCGAAGAAGAGGAAGGAAGGGACGTAGAGGTCGAAATGAGGGGAGAGAGAGGGGATTTGGGGGTACCACTGCCAGGTAGATGGACAGCCGAAGCCGTGTAGGAGCAAGAGGGCGGGCTTCCTCCTCCTCTCGGGGATCATCCAGCATTCGAGCCTGGTTTCTTCGTCAATCTGGATGGCCATGAGTTCGAGCCCCGCCGCAGAGAATACCTTGCGAAGACGGCTGTCCCTGAATGCCGCAAGGCTGAAGCACGAAGCAGCCATTGAACCACCAAACGTATCTCTTCCTTCCACTCTAATATTATCAGCTCTCTCGCCGCCTAGCTTAGCTACTTTACTTATATATAATTAGAATAGAATGTCAACGAACGCACGCTGTTGCTTGCTGCAGTGTTTCTTGTGCGGGAACGAAACGTCAGAAGGGCCTTCGCATGACATGAGATTTTGGATACTCGCGGTCGTTGAGACGAATAAATTCCCAAAGGCATCTCACATTAGATAAATAATTTTCTTATTCTTTTGAAAGTCACGTCCCAACGAGAAGGCTGATCTGATCATACTGCTAAGTCAATCTCGCTCTAATCTGGATTGTTGTGCTGTCCCTGAATGCCGCAAGGCTGAAGCACGAAGCAGCCATTGAACCACCAAACGTATCTCTTCCTTCCACTCTAATATTATCAGCTCTCTCGCCGCCTAGCTTAGCTACTTTACTTATATATAATTAGAATAGAATGTCAACGAACGCACGCTGTTGCTTGCTGCAGTGTTTCTTGTGCGGGAACGCAAACGTCAGAAGGGCCTTCACATGACATGAGATTTTGGATACTCGCGGTCGTTGAGACGAATAAATTCCCAAAGGCATCTCACATTAGATAAATAAATCTGGATTGTTGTGTTCAATTAGAGGTCCAGCTGTTCATTACAAAAACAGGGAAAAATTTATAAAAACGTTGGGAGAATAAAAAAAAAAAAAAAAAAAAAAAATATATATATATATATATATATATATATATATATATATATATAGAGAGAGAGAGAGAGAGAGAGAGAGAGAGAGAGAGGTGCTTGAAGAATCTTACAAGGTTGCACAACTGCGCACGCAGCTTCTTCTTTTATTTTCTTTTATTTGTAATCCATCATTGACTTTAGGTACAATTTGCATGTTAAGATTCCTTCCTACTCAATATCGGATCCTTCTTATAACGAGCGAATCGAGTTTAAAAGGCAGACGTAACGGTGCAAGTGAGCTGAGCTGCTAAAGATTGACTCTCGTTCTAATCGAGTTGGAGCCAAGCTTGAGCTACAATTAGCCCAACTCACTAGGAGTACGTGCATCTAGCTTTCATAACTGAAAGGAGCACACCGTTTTTACTATCCACAGTGCAGTAGTTTTCATATATATATATTTGTCTGGGCCACATTGTGGTATATACCGAGCTGCTACGTTGTTTCTATTGATGGTCGTGCTTGCTCTGATATTGTATGTGTTGCTGGTTTTACCCTCAGAGCTATACGATTCGTCAAACTCGTAAGGAGAATAAAGGAGCCATTCTGAAGATGAATGTATAACATACAAACAACTCAAAAAGCCAGTTACTAATTAAAGCCAACACCTTTCACTACTCACCTTCAAGGAATCAATTAGACACATATCAACCTACCGTTTATTTTTTTTTTGTCTTTCTCTTGTGAGTTAATTGCATGATCAAACTTACCATCACTAACCTATCACAAATGTGCCTCAAGTTATAAATTTCTTTAAAAATTCATTTTTAAGTGGTTGAGCACCTGAAAAGCTTTTCTTATCTATTTTTCAATGAAATAAGTATTACTCAAATTCAAATATGAGTGATTAAGATATAAATTATCTACTTTGTAAAGGTCTTCGCATCCTCTTTCCAAAAAATCAAGAAACATATAAGGCAAAGCTAAAGTAAGAAAGTTGTAACAAAAACAAGTGCACCTTGTTAGGAAACATCATACCAAGCTACTGATTCAATCCTAATAAGATTGAAAAGTTCACCAAAAATCTAATTCTTATAGGAGTCAATTGATTTTTTTTTGTTGGATGGCTTTATGTCTTTTGGACATATCAAGAATTGTGTCTATATAAGTTGTCTCAACGGAAATATCACCAAAATATTGTAATCTTATCAAACTCTTTGTAACCAACATGATGGTGATCTTGAGGTTATTGAGTTCTTAACCACTTTTTGATTGAAAGCCCATCAAGTGCTACATATCCTTTGTCTTATCCTTTGTCTTATCTTATCCTTTCTCTTAACCTTTTGTCTTATCCTTTTGTCTTATCCTTTGTCTTATCCTCAGTAACTCGGTCAATGGCACTGCTACCTTTGAAAAGTCTCGGATGAACTTCCGATAATAGTTGGCCAAACCTAGGAAACTCCTCAACTCAGAAACATCTCTAGGGGTTTCCCATCCCTCAATAGCACGGACTTTCTTGGGGTCCATGCGGATTTCACCTCCGCCAATGATGTACCCAAGAAAAGTAATGGTGTTCATCGCAAACTCACATTTTTCCCTCTTTACATAAAGAGAGTATGACCTAAGTCTCTCAAAGACTAATGTGAGGTGTCAGACATGCTCATCCAGGGTCCAACTTTAGATCACAATATCGTCGAGATATACAACCACGAACTCATCATTGTACCCTACCAATACCTCGTTCATCAACCTACAGAATGTCGCTGGAGCATTTGGGAGGCCGAAAGGCATCACCAGGAACTCATATGATCCGTATCGGGTCACCATGGCCATCTTGGCCTCATCCCCAGGTGCAATCCTCACCAGCTAGTAACCAGATCGTAGGTCTAACTTCGTAAACCACATGGCTCCGCCAAGTGAATCAAAAAGGTCGGCTACTAATGGGATCGGGTAGCGGTCCTTTACCGTTACCTTGTTCAATGCCCGATAATCCACATACATCTGTAGAGAACCGTCAGATTTCTTCTGAAACAGTACTGGCGATCCGAAGGGTGACTTTGAAGGCTGTATCATCCCTGCTTCCAGGAGCTCCCCCAATTGTTTCCGGAGCTCTTCCAACTCTAGAGGACTCATCCTATACGCGGCACGGGCTGGCGTTTTCGCCCCCGGTTCTAGCACGATCTCATGCTCTCTGCACCGCCTAGGTGGTGACTTTGTAGCACTAGGCTCCTTTCTTTTGTCTTATCCTTTGTCTTATCCTTTGTCATATCCTTTTGTCTTACCTTTGTCTTATCCTTTTGTCTTATCCTTTTGTCTTATCCTTTGTCTTACCCTTTTGTCTTATCCTTCGTCTTATCCTTTGACTTATCCTTTTCACTTATCCTTTGTCTTATCCTTCGTCTTATCCTTTGACTTATCCTTTGTCTTATCCTTTATCTTATCCTTTTGTCTTATCCTTTGTCTTATCCTTTGACCTATCCTTTGACTTATCCTTTGTCTTATCCTTTGTCTTGTCCTTTGTCTTGTCCTTTGTCTTATCCTTTGTCTTATCCTTTTGTCTTATCCTTTGTCTTATCTTATCCGTTGTCTTATGCTTTGTCTTTGTCTTATCCTTTGTCTTATCCATTTGTCTTATCCTTTTGTCTTATCCTTTGACTTATCCTTTTGACTTATCCTTTGTCTTATGCCTTGTCTTATCCTTTGACTTATCGCTTATCTTATCCTTTGGTCTTATCCTTTGTCTTATCCTTTGACTTATCCTTTGTCTTATCCTTTGTCTTATCCTTTGACTTATCGGTTGTCTTATCCTTTGTCTTATCCTTTGACTTATCCTTTGTCTTATCCATTTGTCTTATCCTTTGTCTTATCCTTTGTCTTACCCTTTGTCTTATCCATTGTCTTATCCTTTGTCTTATCCTTTGTCTTACCCTTTGTCTTACCCTTTGTCTTATCCTTTGTCTTATCCTTTGTCTTACCCTTTGTCTTATCCTTTGTCTTATCCTTTGTCTTATCCTTTGTCTTATCCTTTGTCTTATCCTTTGTCTTATCCTTTGTCTTATCCTTTGTCTTATCCTTTGTCTTATCCTTTGTCTTATCCTTTGTCTTATCCTTTGTCTTATCCTTTGTCTTATCCTTTGTCTTATCCTTTGTCTTATCCTTTGTCTTATCCTTTGTCTTATCCTTTGTCTTATCCTTTGTCTTATCCTTTGTCTTATCCTTTGTCTTATCCTTTGTCTTATCCTTTGTCTTATCCTTTGTCTTATCCTTTGTCTTATCCTTTGTCTTATCCTTTGTCTTATCCTTTGTCTTATCCTTTGTCTTATCCTTTGTCTTATCCTTTGTCTTATCCTTTGTCTTATCCTTTGTCTTATCCTTTGTCTTATCCTTTGTCTTATCCTTTGTCTTATCCTTTGTCTTATCCTTTGTCTTATCCTTTGTCTTATCCTTTGTCTTATCCTTTGTCTTATCCTTTGTCTTATCCTTTGTCTTATCCTTTGTCTTATCCTTTGTCTTATCCTTTGTCTTATCCTTTGTCTTATCCTTTGTCTTATCCTTTGTCTTATCCTTTGTCTTATCCTTTGTCTTATCCTTTGTCTTATCCTTTGTCTTATCCTTTGTCTTATCCTTTGTCTTATCCTTTGTCTTATCCTTTGTCTTATCCTTTGTCTTATCCTTTGTCTTATCCTTTGTCTTATCCTTTGTCTTATCCTTTGTCTTATCCTTTGTCTTATCCTTTGTCTTATCCTTTGTCTTATCCTTTGTCTTATCCTTTGTCTTATCCTTTGTCTTATCCTTTGTCTTATCCTTTGTCTTATCCTTTGTCTTATCCTTTGTCTTATCCTTTGTCTTATCCTTTGTCTTATCCTTTGTCTTATCCTTTGTCTTATCCTTTGTCTTATCCTTTGTCTTATCCTTTGTCTTATCCTTTGTCTTATCCTTTGTCTTATCCTTTGTCTTATCCTTTGTCTTATCCTTTGTCTTATCCTTTGTCTTATCCTTTGTCTTATCCTTTGTCTTATCCTTTGTCTTATCCTTTGTCTTATCCTTTGTCTTATCCTTTGTCTTATCCTTTGTCTTATCCTTTGTCTTATCCTTTGTCTTATCCTTTGTCTTATCCTTTGTCTTATCCTTTGTCTTATCCTTTGTCTTATCCTTTGTCTTATCCTTTGTCTTATCCTTTGTCTTATCCTTTGTCTTATCCTTTGTCTTATCCTTTGTCTTATCCTTTGTCTTATCCTTTGTCTTATCCTTTGTCTTATCCTTTGTCTTATCCTTTGTCTTATCCTTTGTCTTATCCTTTGTCTTATCCTTTGTCTTATCCTTTGTCTTATCCTTTGTCTTATCCTTTGTCTTATCCTTTGTCTTATCCTTTGTCTTATCCTTTGTCTTATCCTTTGTCTTATCCTTTGTCTTATCCTTTGTCTTATCCTTTGTCTTATCCTTTGTCTTATCCTTTGTCTTATCCTTTGTCTTATCCTTTGTCTTATCCTTTGTCTTATCCTTTGTCTTATCCTTTGTCTTATCCTTTGTCTTATCCTTTGTCTTATCCTTTGTCTTATCCTTTGTCTTATCCTTTGTCTTATCCTTTGTCTTATCCTTTGTCTTATCCTTTGTCTTATCCTTTGTCTTATCCTTTGTCTTATCCTTTGTCTTATCCTTTGTCTTATCCTTTGTCTTATCCTTTGTCTTATCCTTTGTCTTATCCTTTGTCTTATCCTTTGTCTTATCCTTTGTCTTATCCTTTGTCTTATCCTTTGTCTTATCCTTTGTCTTATCCTTTGTCTTATCCTTTGTCTTATCCTTTGTCTTATCCTTTGTCTTATCCTTTGTCTTATCCTTTGTCTTATCCTTTGTCTTATCCTTTGTCTTATCCTTTGTCTTATCCTTTGTCTTATCCTTTGTCTTATCCTTTGTCTTATCCTTTGTCTTATCCTTTGTCTTATCCTTTGTCTTATCCTTTGTCTTATCCTTTGTCTTATCCTTTGTCTTATCCTTTGTCTTATCCTTTGTCTTATCCTTTGTCTTATCCTTTGTCTTATCCTTTGTCTTATCCTTTGTCTTATCCTTTGTCTTATCCTTTGTCTTATCCTTTGTCTTATCCTTTGTCTTATCCTTTGTCTTATCCTTTGTCTTATCCTTTGTCTTATCCTTTGTCTTATCCTTTGTCTTATCCTTTGTCTTATCCTTTGTCTTATCCTTTGTCTTATCCTTTGTCTTATCCTTTGTCTTATCCTTTGTCTTATCCTTTGTCTTATCCTTTGTCTTATCCTTTGTCTTATCCTTTGTCTTATCCTTTGTCTTATCCTTTGTCTTATCCTTTGTCTTATCCTTTGTCTTATCCTTTGTCTTATCCTTTGTCTTATCCTTTGTCTTATCCTTTGTCTTATCCTTTGTCTTATCCTTTGTCTTATCCTTTGTCTTATCCTTTGTCTTATCCTTTGTCTTATCCTTTGTCTTATCCTTTGTCTTATCCTTTGTCTTATCCTTTGTCTTATCCTTTGTCTTATCCTTTGTCTTATCCTTTGTCTTATCCTTTGTCTTATCCTTTGTCTTATCCTTTGTCTTATCCTTTGTCTTATCCTTTGTCTTATCCTTTGTCTTATCCTTTGTCTTATCCTTTGTCTTATCCTTTGTCTTATCCTTTGTCTTATCCTTTGTCTTATCCTTTGTCTTATCCTTTGTCTTATCCTTTGTCTTATCCTTTGTCTTATCCTTTGTCTTATCCTTTGTCTTATCCTTTGTCTTATCCTTTGTCTTATCCTTTGTCTTATCCTTTGTCTTATCCTTTTGTCTTATCCTTTGTCTTATCCTTTGTCTTATCCTTTGTCTTATCCTTTGTCTTATCCTTTGTCTTATCCTTTGTCTTATCCTTTGTCTTATCCTTTGTCTTATCCTTTGTCTTATCCTTTGTCTTATCCTTTGTCTTATCCTTTGTCTTATCCTTTGTCTTATCCTTTGTCTTATCCTTTGTCTTATCCTTTGTCTTATCCTTTGTCTTATCCTTTGTCTTATCCTTTGTCTTATCCTTTGTCTTATCCTTTGTCTTATCCTTTGTCTTATCCTTTGTCTTATCCTTTGTCTTATCCTTTGTCTTATCCTTTGTCTTATCCTTTGTCTTATCCTTTGTCTTATCCTTTGTCTTATCCTTTGTCTTATCCTTTGTCTTATCCTTTGTCTTATCCTTTGTCTTATCCTTTGTCTTATCCTTTGTCTTATCCTTTGTCTTATCCTTTGTCTTATCCTTTGTCTTATCCTTTGTCTTATCCTTTGTCTTATCCTTTGTCTTATCCTTTGTCTTATCCTTTGTCTTATCCTTTGTCTTATCCTTTGTCTTATCCTTTGTCTTATCCTTTGTCTTATCCTTTGTCTTATCCTTTGTCTTATCCTTTGTCTTATCCTTTGTCTTATCCTTTGTCTTATCCTTTGTCTTATCCTTTGTCTTATCCTTTGTCTTATCCTTTGTCTTATCCTTTGTCTTATCCTTTGTCTTATCCTTTGTCTTATCCTTTGTCTTATCCTTTGTCTTATCCTTTGTCTTATCCTTTGTCTTATCCTTTGTCTTATCCTTTGTCTTATCCTTTGTCTTATCCTTTGTCTTATCCTTTGTCTTATCCTTTGTCTTATCCTTTGTCTTATCCTTTGTCTTATCCTTTGTCTTATCCTTTGTCTTATCCTTTGTCTTATCCTTTGTCTTATCCTTTGTCTTATCCTTTGTCTTATCCTTTGTCTTATCCTTTGTCTTATCCTTTGTCTTATCCTTTGTCTTATCCTTTGTCTTATCCTTTGTCTTATCCTTTGTCTTATCCTTTGTCTTATCCTTTGTCTTATCCTTTGTCTTATCCTTTGTCTTATCCTTTGTCTTATCCTTTGTCTTATCCTTTGTCTTATCCTTTGTCTTATCCTTTGTCTTATCCTTTGTCTTATCCTTTGTCTTATCCTTTGTCTTATCCTTTGTCTTATCCTTTGTCTTATCCTTTGTCTTATCCTTTGTCTTATCCTTTGTCTTATCCTTTGTCTTATCCTTTGTCTTATCCTTTGTCTTATCCTTTGTCTTATCCTTTGTCTTATCCTTTGTCTTATCCTTTGTCTTATCCTTTGTCTTATCCTTTGTCTTATCCTTTGTCTTATCCTTTGTCTTATCCTTTGTCTTATCCTTTGTCTTATCCTTTGTCTTATCCTTTGTCTTATCCTTTGTCTTATCCTTTGTCTTATCCTTTGTCTTATCCTTTGTCTTATCCTTTGTCTTATCCTTTGTCTTATCCTTTGTCTTATCCTTTGTCTTATCCTTTGTCTTATCCTTTGTCTTATCCTTTGTCTTATCCTTTGTCTTATCCTTTGTCTTATCCTTTGTCTTATCCTTTGTCTTATCCTTTGTCTTATCCTTTGTCTTATCCTTTGTCTTATCCTTTGTCTTATCCTTTGTCTTATCCTTTGTCTTATCCTTTGTCTTATCCTTTGTCTTATCCTTTGTCTTATCCTTTGTCTTTTATCCTTTGTCTTATCCTTTGTCTTATCCTTTGTCTTATCCTTTGTCTTATCCTTTGTCTTATCCTTTGTCTTATCCTTTGTCTTATCCTTTGTCTTATCCTTTGTCTTATCCTTTGTCTTATCCTTTGTCTTATCCTTTGTCTTATCCTTTGTCTTATCCTTTGTCTTATCCTTTGTCTTATCCTTTGTCTTATCCTTTGTCTTATCCTTTGTCTTATCCTTTGTCTTATCCTTTGTCTTATCCTTTGTCTTATCCTTTGTCTTATCCTTTGTCTTATCCTTTGTCTTATCCTTTGTCTTATCCTTTGTCTTTGTCTTATCCTTTGTCTTATCCTTTGTCTTATCCTTTGTCTTATCCTTTGTCTTATCCTTTGTCTTATCCTTTGTCTTATCCTTTGTCTTATCCTTTGTCTTATCCTTTGTCTTATCCTTTGTCTTATCCTTTGTCTTATCCTTTGTCTTATCCTTTGTCTTATCCTTTGTCTTATCCTTTGTCTTATCCTTTGTCTTATCCTTTGTCTTATCCTTTGTCTTATCCTTTGTCTTATCCTTTGTCTTATCCTTTGTCTTATCCTTTGTCTTATCCTTTGTCTTATCCTTTGTCTTATCCTTTGTCTTATCCTTTGTCTTATCCTTTGTCTTATCCTTTGTCTTATCCTTTGTCTTATCCTTTGTCTTATCCTTTGTCTTATCCTTTGTCTTATCCTTTGTCTTATCCTTTGTCTTATCCTTTGTCTTATCCTTTGTCTTATCCTTTGTCTTATCCTTTGTCTTATCCTTTGTCTTATCCTTTGTCTTATCCTTTGTCTTATCCTTTGTCTTATCCTTTGTCTTATCCTTTGTCTTATCCTTTGTCTTATCCTTTGTCTTATCCTTTGTCTTATCCTTTGTCTTATCCTTTGTCTTATCCTTTGTCTTATCCTTTGTCTTATCCTTTGTCTTATCCTTTGTCTTATCCTTTGTCTTATCCTTTGTCTTATCCTTTGTCTTATCCTTTGTCTTATCCTTTGTCTTATCCTTTGTCTTATCCTTTGTCTTATCCTTTGTCTTATCCTTTGTCTTATCCTTTGTCTTATCCTTTGTCTTATCCTTTGTCTTATCCTTTGTCTTATCCTTTGTCTTATCCTTTGTCTTATCCTTTGTCTTATCCTTTGTCTTATCCTTTGTCTTATCCTTTGTCTTATCCTTTGTCTTATCCTTTGTCTTATCCTTTGTCTTATCCTTTGTCTTATCCTTTGTCTTATCCTTTGTCTTATCCTTTGTCTTATCCTTTGTCTTATCCTTTGTCTTATCCTTTGTCTTATCCTTTGTCTTATCCTTTGTCTTATCCTTTGTCTTATCCTTTGTCTTATCCTTTGTCTTATCCTTTGTCTTATCCTTTGTCTTATCCTTTGTCTTATCCTTTGTCTTATCCTTTGTCTTATCCTTTGTCTTATCCTTTGTCTTATCCTTTGTCTTATCCTTTGTCTTATCCTTTGTCTTATCCTTTGTCTTATCCTTTGTCTTATCCTTTGTCTTATCCTTTGTCTTATCCTTTGTCTTATCCTTTGTCTTATCCTTTGTCTTATCCTTTGTCTTATCCTTTGTCTTATCCTTTGTCTTATCCTTTGTCTTATCCTTTGTCTTATCCTTTGTCTTATCCTTTGTCTTATCCTTTGTCTTATCCTTTGTCTTATCCTTTGTCTTATCCTTTGTCTTATCCTTTGTCTTATCCTTTGTCTTATCCTTTTTGTCTTATCCTTTGTCTTATCCTTTGTCTTATCCTTTGTCTTATCCTTTGTCTTATCCTTTGTCTTATCCTTTGTCTTATCCTTTGTCTCCTTTGTCTTATCCTTTGTCTTATCCTTTGTCTTATCCTTTGTCTTATCCTTTGTCTTATCCTTTGTCTTATCCTTTGTCTTATCCTTTGTCTTATCCTTTGTCTTATCCTTTGTCTTATCCTTTGTCTTATCCTTTGTCTTCCTTTGTCTTATCCTTTGTCTTATCCTTTGTCTTATCCTTTGTCTTATCCTTTGTCTTATCCTTTGTCTTATCCTTTGTCTTATCCTTTGTCTTATCCTTTGTCTTATCCTTTGTCTTATCCTTTGTCTTATCCTTTGTCTTATCCTTTGTCTTATCCTTTGTCTTATCCTTTGTCTTATCCTTTGTCTTATCCTTTGTCTTATCCTTTGTCTTATCCTTTGTCTTATCCTTTGTCTTATCCTTTGTCTTATCCTTTGTCTTATCCTTTGTCTTATCCTTTGTCTTTTGTCTTATCCTTTGTCTTATCCTTTGTCTTATCCTTTGTCTTATCCTTTGTCTTATCCTTTGTCTTATCCTTTGTCTTATCCTTTGTCTTATCCTTTGTCTTATCCTTTGTCTTATCCTTTGTCTTATCCTTTGTCTTATCCTTTGTCTTATCCTTTGTCTTATCCTTTGTCTTATCCTTTGTCTTATCCTTTGTCTTATCCTTTGTCTTATCCTTTGTCTTATCCTTTGTCTTATCCTTTGTCTTATCCTTTGTCTTATCCTTTGTCTTATCCTTTGTCTTATCCTTGTCTTATCCT
The DNA here is from genome assembly GCA_036023115.1 of Brasenia schreberi. Lineage (NCBI taxonomy): Eukaryota > Viridiplantae > Streptophyta > Magnoliopsida > Nymphaeales > Cabombaceae > Brasenia > Brasenia schreberi. Next base: position 3,605 of record JAYKKT010000064.1, on the reverse strand, counting down.
TTGTCTTATCCTTTGTCTTATCCTTTGTCTTATCCTTTGTCTTATCCTTTGTCTTATCCTTTGTCTTATCCTTTGTCTTATCCTTTGTCTTATCCTTTGTCTTATCCTTTGTCTTATCCTTTGTCTTATCCTTTGTCTTATCCTTTGTCTTATCCTTTGTCTTATCCTTTGTCTTATCCTTTGTCTTATCCTTTGTCTTATCCTTTGTCTTATCCTTTGTCTTATCCTTTGTCTTATCCTTTGTCTTATCCTTTGTCTTATCCTTTGTCTTATCCTTTGTCTTATCCTTTGTCTTATCCTTTGTCTTATCCTTTGTCTTATCCTTTGTCTTATCCTTTGTCTTATCCTTTGTCTTATCCTTTGTCTTATCCTTTGTCTTATCCTTTGTCTTATCCTTTGTCTTATCCTTTGTCTTATCCTTTGTCTTATCCTTTGTCTTATCCTTTGTCTTTGTCTTATCCTTTGTCTTATCCTTTGTCTTATCCTTTGTCTTATCCTTTGTCTTATCCTTTGTCTGTATCCTTTGTCTTATCCTTTGTCTTATCCTTTGTCTTATCCTTTGTCTTATCCTTTGTCTTATCCTTTGTCTTATCCTTTGTCTTATCCTTTGTCTTATCCTTTGTCTTATCCTTTGTCTTATCCTTTGTCTTATCCTTTGTCTTATCCTTTGTCTTATCCTTTGTCTTATCCTTTGTCTTATCCTTTGTCTTATCCTTTGTCTTATCCTTTGTCTTATCCTTTGTCTTATCCTTTGTCTTATCCTTTGTCTTATCCTTTGTCTTATCCTTTGTCTTATCCTTTGTCTTATCCTTTGTCTTATCCTTTGTCTTATCCTTTGTCTTATCCTTTGTCTTATCCTTTGTCTTATCCTTTGTCTTATCCTTTGTCTTATCCTTTGTCTTATCCTTTGTCTTATCCTTTGTCTTATCCTTTGTTATCCTTTGTCTTATCCTTTGTCTTATCCTTTGTCTTATCCTTTGTCTTATCCTTTGTCTTATCCTTTGTCTTATCCTTTGTCTTATCCTTTGTCTTATCCTTTGTCTTATCCTTTGTCTTATCCTTTGTCTTATCCTTTGTCTTATCCTTTGTCTTATCCTTTGTCTTATCCTTTGTCTTATCCTTTGTCTTATCCTTTGTCTTATCCTTTGTCTTATCCTTTGTCTTATCCTTTGTCTTATCCTTTGTCTTATCCTTTGTCTTATCCTTTGTCTTATCCTTTGTCTTATCCTTTGTCTTATCCTTTGTCTTATCCTTTGTCTTATCCTTTGTCTTATCCTTTGTCTTATCCTTTGTCTTATCCTTTGTCTTATCCTTTGTCTTATCCTTTGTCTTATCCTTTGTCTTATCCTTTGTCTTATCCTTTGTCTTATCCTTTGTCTTATCCTTTGTCTTATCCTTTGTCTTATCCTTTGTCTTATCCTTTGTCTTATCCTTTGTCTTATCCTTTGTCTTATCCTTTGTCTTATCCTTTGTCTTATCCTTTGTCTTATCCTTTGTCTTATCCTTTGTCTTATCCTTTGTCTTATCCTTTGTCTCCTTTGTCTTATCCTTTGTCTTATCCTTTGTCTTATCCTTTGTCTTATCCTTTGTCTTATCCTTTGTCTTATCCTTTGTCTTCCTTTGTCTTATCCTTTGTCTTATCCTTTGTCTTATCCTTTGTCTTATCCTTTGTCTTATCCTTTGTCTTATCCTTTGTCTTATCCTTTGTCTTATCCTTTGTCTTATCCTTTGTCTTATCCTTTGTCTTATCCTTTGTCTTATCCTTTGTCTTATCCTTTGTCTTATCCTTTGTCTTATCCTTTGTCTTATCCTTTGTCTTATCCTTTGTCTTATCCTTTGTCTTATCCTTTGTCTTATCCTTTGTCTTATCCTTTGTCTTATCCTTTGTCTTATCCTTTGTCTTATCCTTTGTCTTATCCTTTGTCTTATCCTTTGTCTTATCCTTTGTCTATCCTTTGTCTTATCCTTTGTCTTATCCTTTGTCTTATCCTTTGTCTTATCCTTTGTCTTATCCTTTGTCTTATCCTTTGTCTTATCCTTTGTCTTATCCTTTGTCTTTTGTCTTATCTTTGTCTTATCCTTTGTCTTATCCTTTGTCTTATCCTTTGTCTTATCCTTTGTCTTATCCTTTGTCTTATCCTTTGTCTTATCCTTTGTCTTATCCTTTGTCTTATCCTTTGTCTTATCCTTTGTCTTATCCTTTGTCTTATCCTTTGTCTTATCCTTTGTCTTATCCTTTGTCTTATCCTTTGTCTTATCCTTTGTCTTATCCTTTGTCTTATCCTTTGTCTTATCCTTTGTCTTATCCTTTGTCTTATCCTTTGTCTTATCCTTTGTCTTATCCTTTGTCTTATCCTTTGTCTTATCCTTTGTCTTATCCTTTGTCTTATCCTTTGTCTTATCCTTTGTCTTATCCTTTGTCTTATCCTTTGTCTTATCCTTTGTCTTATCCTTTGTCTTATCCTTTGTCTTATCCTTTGTCTTTGTCTATCCTTTGTCTTATCCTTTGTCTTATCCTTTGTCTTATCCTTTGTCTTATCCTTTGTCTTATCCTTTGTCTTATCCTTTGTCTTATCCTTTGTCTTATCCTTTGTCTTATCCTTTGTCTTATCCTTTGTCTTATCCTTTGTCTTATCCTTTGTCTTATCCTTTGTCTTATCCTTTGTCTTATCCTTTGTCTTATCCTTTGTCTTATCCTTTGTCTTATCCTTTGTCTTATCCTTTGTCTTATCCTTTGTCTTATCCTTTGTCTTATCCTTTGTCTTATCCTTTGTCTTATCCTTTGTCTTATCCTTTGTCTTATCCTTTGTCTTATCCTTTGTCTTATCCTTTGTCTTATCCTTTGTCTTATCCTTTGTCTTATCCTTTGTCTTATCCTTTGTCTTATCCTTTGTCTTATCCTTTGTCTTATCCTTTGTCTTATCCTTTGTCTTATCCTTTGTCTTATCCTTTGTCTTATCCTTTGTCTTATCCTTTGTCTTATCCTTTGTCTTATCCTTTGTTTGTCTTATCCTTTGTCTTATCCTTTGTCTTTGTCTATCCTTTGTCTTATCCTTTGTCTTATCCTTTGTCTTATCCTTTGTCTTATCCTTTGTCTTATCCTTTGTCTTATCCTTTGTCTTATCCTTTGTCTTATCCTTTGTCTTATCCTTTGTCTTATCCTTTGTCTTATCCTTTGTCTTATCCTTTGTCTTATCCTTTGTCTTATCCTTTGTCTTATCCTTTGTCTTATCCTTTGTCTTATCCTTTGTCTTATCCTTTGTCTTATCCTTTGTCTTATCCTTTGTCTTATCCTTTGTCTTATCCTTTGTCTTATCCTTTGTCTTATCCTTTGTCTTATCCTTTGTCTTATCCTTTGTCTTATCCTTTGTCTTATCCTTTGTCTTATCCTTTGTCTTATCCTTTGTCTTATCCTTTGTCTTATCCTTTGTCTTATCCTTTGTCTTATCCTTTGTCTTATCCTTTGTCTTATCCTTTGTCTTATCCTTTGTCTTATCCTTTGTCTTATCCTTTGTCTTTGTCTATCCTTTGTCTTATCCTTTGTCTTATCCTTTGTCTTATCCTTTGTCTTATCCTTTGTCTTATCCTTTGTCTTATCCTTTGCT